>CM057453.1:1655907500-1657107500 GCA_016271365.2 Neoceratodus forsteri
CCAGTAACCAAACTGAAATACAGAACTATGTCTGAACTGAACAGATGGCTAATACTACAAGTACCTGGGCAACCATTACAAGGCTGACACCAAGATATCAAACTCAGAGTACAACCTAAACTATTGGGATGGGAATTAATTCATCCTGCAGGAATGTTGGTATACCTAAACTAGTGGGAGGGGAATTAGTAATCATCCAGGAGGCCCTCAACTACTGGGAGAAGAACATCACTTATCCAGGTGTCTCCGACTGAATAAAATATAACAGGTTCCACTGAAAGTCACAGATTGTATCCATGTGGCTATGAATCATGGCATTATACTGGGGCAGTATTCAGAGTTTTTTTAGGACTTCAGCTTAGTGAACCATCTACTAATCCTGAAGTCTAAATAATTAGGGATGGGTTCCCAAGTGCATCAGCAGTGTTTTTACTCCCACCCCCACATTCTTCTAGCAGTGTCCCATTACACACACACACACACACACACACACACACACACACACACACACACACACACAACACACACACACACACACACACACACTTGGAGAGGCCAGTTAAACATGTAACATTGGGCCACAGAAAAATGTATTCCTTTCCCAGGACATTCTTTTTGGTGACCCCAGTAAAACACATGACTTTACCATGTTGTTGCCACACTTTTGCAAAAAAGTGGAAAACCAAAGGACCCTTACCTGCCTGCAGAGTTCTAAACCATTCGGTATGTATTCATCAGCAGCAGAGTTTTCCATTAAGAGGTATGAGGCTGACATGTGTATTGACAAGAGACTGGATCAGCAGAGGCAGAATGCTACCAGCTTCTGCCACTTTCTTCTAAGTTTTTATCATTGCTGATATGTGTGAAACTGCAGAAATTCATCAGAAGATGGCAGTGTCTGGATCTGCCATCCAACCACTTCTTGGTGCGCATGACCAGGGCCACTGGAAAATTGGGAAAATTGTACCCAAAAATGTGTTGGTTTTTTTTTTTGCAGAAATTGCAGGAAAATGGTTGGGGTTCACTATACATCCCCACTGCCCCCTAATAAATATTATTGTTTGCTGCAGCTTGTATTGATCACATGAATTGTTAGATAAATGTATTGCCACTTGTAAATGCTTTTAATATGAAGAAATGTGTGTGTTTTGAAATGCACTGCAAATTAATCATTATGTAGCACATCTTCAAAAATCAAGACATCCAAGTCATGCAGTGCTAACTAGATTTTATTCAGTAATTTACAGTTAGTCTGTACTGAATACATCCTGAAACAATATATGTTGCCAGTTTCTAGGTGTTAAATAATAAAACCTATTTAAACTACTTGCTTTGGTGCAAGAAATAAACAGATAACCAGGGTGCATAATAAAGGTCTAATAAGAAAATGTTTATTTTGTTAAAATAATTACTGTTCTTAATCAGCACTGTACAGTAAGTACATTGTAAAATCACATGATAAAAGTATCAAATCATACCAGTAGTTTTTCATTACATCATACAATAGTTTTCAATACATATAGAATAGTGGATGGGCGACCACCCACAACAAGGCTGTGTTTCCATCGAGGAAGTTGATGATGTCACAGAGACCACGAGAGTGAAGCTCGAGAGGTCTCTGGCATCATCAACCCAGAGATGGAAACAGACTTATTGTATAAGCAACCATCCACTGTTTTTATAGTATATGATTCCCCAAAATAGATACAAGGTTAATACCTTGTTCACACTTCTGCACTCCTCCTTGCTGAGTCCCTTTCCCTAAGATAACGGTCCTCCTCCTCGCTGCAGTTGTGTGCTCATGTTCTGGTCATGTCCACGCTCCTCACCATAGTCCCACTTGCTTTTACTGAAACTGTGCCATTTTGTTAAAAAAAAAAAAAAAGCCACAGCAAATTGATATTTTGACAGACTGACCCGATTATGGTAGGTCTGTCCACACTGTCTGCTCCCTAGACCGCTCGCTAAATGAGTCCGCCATTTTTGTATGTATTTTTGAATCTCTACCTGTTTCCACCAGTCAGGTAGGAGCTCAAGGGGAAAATTTGTTGTACTATCGATGTGATGTCAGAGCGACAGTACAACAACTTTTTACCTTTGAACTGTCCTACAACAAGATTTGGAAAACCTTTGTTTTCCCCACACACAATAAGCCTTAACCATACTATATTGTACTTTTGTTCTACTCAGTTTGCAGTGATTTTACTTGGGTTGCAATTATTTTGTCTATTTGACGGTAACTGTTTAAAGGAATCACTGTAACCAAGCCCCTAAGAAGCACATTCAAGTTTATAATCAGCAGGGCCACCCAAACTCCTGACACATTTGAATCAAAATCCTTTCAGATTGAAAGTATTTCTACAAGAGAAATCTACCATACCATTCAAAAACAAGCATTGTGGTCAATGCTTCATTTAGGTGAATGGGGCACTTTGCACCTCTTCTCACAACTATTGTTTCAGTCTCTGTGTCAGCAAACAGTTCTCCGATAGTCTGCTTTAACACAGATTTTAAGTGTTCAAGTCTACATATGCATGACCAGAGGATTTTGAAACCAAAGCAGGGAAGTGAATCACATGAAAGCAGAGTCACATTTGACCCCTTCTCATCTCACTCTGTACCGTTTTGGTCAAATCCAAGTTAATGTACCATATTGTTAGTATATCTGAGTAGAGTTCCTTGAGAACTGAAATATTTTTATACAATTTCAGTAAAATAATATGAATGTAGGAATTGCTGATTTTATGCGGAGAAGGGTGAAAATTGCAGAAATTAAAGAAAAATTGCACATGCAATTTTTCAGTGGCCCTGAGCATCACTCCCTCAGATATGTAACTGGAAAAATCTGTCGGCGATCAACAAACACTGAATGAATTAAAACTCCTCAGGCTGGTGAGTGTCTATTAGTTTTCTTCAGTTCAAGCTAGCAGTTGAATGGTGAATCCCTTTTACCAGAGAGGAGCTTAGACTGTCCAAACTGATTTTTTTTCTTTGAAATCTTTTTATACTGCAATCTTCAAGCAGGGATGCATCCGTTTTAATCAAACCTCTTGGAGAGAGCCCATTGCCTCAGACCTCGGCAACCCCCAGGTGCACGTACCAGGGTTGTTGGTCCATGAAGTTACCCCCCAACCTATGGTGGGGCTCCACCAGGGGAGGAGGGATGGCAGAGTAGACTGAGATTCCCAGAGCTCCCAGCAGTATGTTCTCAGTGTCATTCAGCACCTGTTGCCAGTGTCCTCCGGCTTCGTGGTGCTCAGTGGCTTGAGTATTTTCTATTGCATATCGTACTCTTTGTAGTACTCGGCATCAATACTAATGGGATATTCCACATCCATTCTACAGGATGATGGCAGATCCAATCAAATTTGAGTTGGTTAGAGGCCAACCCCCATCCCATCCCAGTAGCTCCAGTCTACTTTGTGCATCCAGAGGGCTGGTCGCAATCCTAGTCTGTCTCCAACATGTGGGGTACAAAGTCTAAATCTTTTCTGTCTAACTTTCTATTTAGCTCTTTTCTCACTAGGATTCATGCAAGTACATTTGTACAATATGGATTTTCAATAGGTTACTTCCCTGACTGGGCAGACATGCAGTGATGTCATGGCCTGCAGAGCACATTCCGTCCCCTACATGCAGATGTCCACTGCCCAACCAATCCTTGCACATGCACAGGCCTGGACACACCTATACACAGCCTTCACTAAGTGTCAGTTGTTGGTCAGACTCTGAAATCCACCCACCCAGAGGAGGAGGAGGAGAACAGTCCATTAGCTGCTCTTCCTCCTCCTCCTCCTCCCAACTGACCCTCCAGTGCTCTTGGATTGCATCCAAACATGGGTCATCGGTGCCTCAAGTGGTAGCACCACTGCTGTGCCAGTGGGCTGGCTCCTAAACTGATTTTTCCTTGTAGCAAAGCAACCTCAGTACCTTGCTCAGTATCATACACTTCAGTTGTTTAATCAGAGCAGAAACATTTTATTCCATTTGGTATACAGCTTTCTTTCCTTCAATGGAGCTATTCCTCTACTATATATTCAGTTAACAGAATTCAGTGTGTCTAAGCTTGTAGTTTCACTTGTTGATTTGGTTTTATGTGTACTGCCTGGTCCATTCTCAGAGACAATCCTGCCAAAAATAACAATGCACCAAAATAGTGTACATAGGCAAGTTGCCCACCTCTACCTACATTTACAGTTTTCTGAATTTTGGTAGAAAGAAAACAAAGAAAGAGGACACAGCATGAGATTAGAGGGAGGCCAATTAAGGGAGAATGTGAGGAAATTCTTTTTCACAGAAATAGTGGTGGATGCATGGGACTGCCTACCTCAGGAAGTGGTGGCTATGAATACAGTGCAGGGCTTCAAACAGGCATGGGATAGGCATAAGGGATCAATGCAGATGAGTATGAATAGATAGGCCACTGACAGAGCAAAGGCCAATGGCACATTCATAAGGTAGAAAAAGAAATGGGCAGACTAGATGGGCCTTGTGGTCCTTATCTGCCATCAACTTCTATATTTCTATGTTTCTATGTTAAAGTCATACTCAGAAAAGCCTCAGTTCCTCAGACCCCGTTATCTTCAGTTTGCTGCCCTTAACAGAGAGAAGCATACCCTTTAAGTTACTCACTTACCTGATGTGCATGTAAGACATGTGCTGTCTGCAATCACACTTCAGTTCCAACACCACATTCTACAGTATCATCTCTCCCTCTGAATACATGGACATTCAGACTGTACAGTGAAACACTGCAGTATGACAGACTGTTCTGATGGAGTTCTGAGGGAACTCTGAGAAGTTACTGACTATTCATATGTCACTGTGGCAGCCACATCCCCTTACAACTCTCAACCACAAAACAATGCTATGGGAAAAAATTAGCAAATTTCAACACAAGGGGAAGTTGGTTGGAAACACAGAAAATTACATTTGGGAGCCTATTATAGAAAATGTTAAAGAAAAACTTTATCTAAAAGTACAAATACATTACCAACCCAAGCAAAGAGTAAGAAATTGCTGAATTTAATCATATACTTTCCCACAGCTCTCATATGCCTTATTAGCCTAGAACTAAAAATGTAAAAGCAAACAATTGTGGCAGACAGCACTCACCTAAAGGCACACTTATGCATAGGCTCAGTGAATCAATGCGGACACTTTTAGATTCCTCTGTGTATAAAGCTTTAATAATAAATTCCAGCAGCACATTACTTTCCAACAGGAATCACGGCTTACTCACTGCATAGAATAGTCATTTGAATGTTATTCATGTGTAACAAGTGAGTAAAAGTCCACGCCCATGTCCAAGATCAACATTCAGAACCAAAGAAACAGAAAGATGGGACCTTGGTCTAATGTCTCATCTGAAAGACTGTGCCACTAGACAGCACAGTGTCCTGCTAACATCATACTGGGACATTGTTATGGTTGTGTATAACCAAGGGGAGAGTGCCAGAGCTGCCAACACCACTTTCTGCAGCACCAGCTATTCACTGGAGGTCTCCCAGCTGCCTACAGACCAGGCCTGCCTGATCCTGTCTAGCATCAGAGACCTGAGGGGACCAGGCTCCACGCTGGTAAGGCTGCAGGTCTTCATGCATTTTACTGTAATTGGTGTGTACTTGATATTGTAGAGTTCATTATTATTTAACAAAACAAAAGTGGTTAAATCATCAACAACTACTTTAAGTTTGAGGAACAGCAAGCTCTGTGAAAAGGTTTAAAAACTTTGTAGAACAGTTTCAGTTTAAGTTGAAGCCTTCCAGGTTTGGACATCAGTTTTCTACATGTTCTCACATAAAGTAGTACAGTACAACCTCAGAGATCCGAACTTCAAAGAACCGGACTGACCGGTTAACTGACCCCCAAACACTGAGCAATTAAGCATGCGGCTTGCCGGCGAGATGAGAATGCCACAGGATACTCGCACCAGCATACTTTTGGAGAAGAAGCGGCATCAACCAATGCCAGTACAGCACTGTGTATGGGTGTATGGCTCGCTGCAGCCAGGTGAGGAATTGCCTGGTTAAGGGAGTGTAGCCAGGTGCTAGACAGAGGGGCAGCTTATGGTCGCAGAGCAAATAAAAGTGGTTTTTAAAGTAGCATTGCCGGAACAAAGAATGCAGCAACATATGGCAGACACTGTGCTGGAAATGAAGGAGTCTGCAGAGTGCAATGTAGGACAAGGGGAAGTGGACTGTACTGGCTATCAGCAGTTTCAAGGGGAGGTTCCAATAGGTCTTATGCAGGCATAAACAGCGGGGGTTAGTGGCAAACTATTTGAATCTGACAGTGTATTGTTCCGTGTTTAGTGTTTACTGAACTGTATTTATCATTTATCGGTAATGTTTGCCAGGTTTTGGTCAATGTTTTGAGCAGATATAGTAAAGCAATCCATTAGTCGGTTATTTCAGAGATACGGATATTTCAGAGATATGAACACCATGCATTCCCATGCTGTTCGGATCTCTGAGGTTATATTGTACTTTATTCCTATCAAAAAGATCAGATTGTCAGCAACTGACCCAACGGTTAGCGTGTTTGTGACATCACAGTCTATTGCCTTTAAAACTACTGTGATCTCTACTCATTAAAAAGCCCTCCAAGTTCAGAACACCCTCATTAAGGCATTTTATGCAGATTGTAAGCAATAAGGTATGATGGGGCATTGGTTGTGCTAGTTTACTACACATGGGGTGTGTAAGGCACAAGGCCACAGGCCAGAAAGTTCTGAAGTGTTGTATCGCACTTGTAAAAAGGTCCATCATAGGCAACTTAAAAATAAAATAGTCCTTCACAGATGGCTTCCACCTGTCAGTCATCTGTCTTTTACAAATTCAATACATAACGTGTGAGAACACTACAACTCTCTCCCGATATTTTGCTACCTGAAAACTTGCTTCCGACAGTTCACTCCATGGACAACTCACTCCTACAACATTTGGCTCCCACGACTACTCGTTCCTGCGCCTACCCTTGGCCAAAAAACATTTCATCAAATGGTAGCACAAATTATGCAAAACCAATCCTGCAATGTGATTTTAGTATTTCATATAAAATGGCAACACAGCATGTCATAAAGTCAACTACTCGCTCCTGCTCCGAACCTTGGCAAAAAAGCATTTCATAAAACTGCAGCACACATACCTCTCAACTGTCACACATTACGAGGTACGTCACTCATTTTACCTCTTAGAAATCCTTTGCCACATGAGGAAGGTGATATTTCACATTTCCCACTGAGACTTTAAAGCAGGAAATCATAACAATCATGCTGAGTTATCAGCAAACATGATGAGCATCGTTGCACTGACAGCCATAGTAATATGAACTTGCAGTGAGTACAAATTATGCAAAAGCAGTCCTTCAATGTGATTTAATTATTTTTTTATGTCATAAAGAGTTATAAAACATTTTGCTCTCAACCCGTTCATGCTCTTGCAGTGCAGTGCTGTAGTGATGAAGTGGGGAAAGTGGAGGTAACCACAGTAACCCAGTGCTTCATGATGTTTTACGAAGCAATTCAACAACTCGTAAGTGCTTAGTAACCAAGTTCAAGTTGAGTTAAAAACTTTAAAGGGTCTTTTATTATTTTATTCACAAAAACAAAGTTAAAATGTGTGATGTATCGTGGCACTAATACTCAAAACTATGCGCCAACCCACGTAGGAACTTTTCTGTGGTGCGATCAGCACATTTCTCCAATATACAGGCCAGCCGTGCTACATTATCACGGTACACGCATTGTGATACTGTAGGGGGATTACCGGCAATTGTTTGTTCCACACTGGAGTCTCATTTTCTCTGTGCACTACAGAGACCATCGATAAATTTCGACACCATGGAATGTGCCATGCACAGAATACTCTACATCCCATGGTGGAAGGCCTCAACAACATTGTTCTTTGCTCTACCATCTGATACACATAGATACATACATAGATACATAGACAGTGTCGGCAGATAAGGGCCTATGGCCCACCTAGTCTGCCCATTTGAGCTTGTAAGTTCAGTTTGTTTTCCTAGAAGTCTATTTCCCTTACCCTGACCTCTAGAATTCCTTTATGTCTATCCCATGCATTCTTAAATCCGTGATTGTTTCAGCCCCCACCACTTCCTCTGGCAGGGTGTTCCACTTGTCCACCACCCGTTCTGTGAAGAAATTCTTTCTCATGTTTCCTCTGAATCGTCCTCCTCCAACTTCATCCCATGCCCTCTAGTCCTGAAACATCTTTTCGCTTAAAATAGTGTTTTCCTGCACCCTGTTCCTCCCTGTAAGATACTTGTATGTCTCTATCATATCCCCTCTCTCCCTCCTCTCCTCCAGGGAGTACATGTTCAGTTCCTTCAACCTGTCTTCATAGGATTTGTGATGCAACCCATGCACCATCTTTGTTGCCCTCCTCTGAACCTTCTCTACCCTATGTCCTTACGTAGGTATGGTCTCCAGAACTGTACACTGTACTCCAGGTGGGGCCTCACTAGTGTCTTGTATAGCGGAATTATGACCTCCCTTTTCCTGCTGGTGATGCCCCTGCCTATACATCCCAGCATCCTATTTGCTTTACCTGATGCCTTGTCACACTGTTTCCCTACCTTGAGGTCATCAGAGATGACAACCCTAAGATCCCTTTCCTGCTTGGTGCATGCTATATCCTCACCCCCCAACTGATATATTGTGCCAGGGTTTTTGTGCCCCATATGCATTATCTTGCACTTCTTTGCATTGAATTTCAACTGCCAAACCCTTGACCATTCTTCAAGTTTCTGCAGGTCCTTCTCATTCTGTCTACACCCTCTGGTGTGTCTACTCTGTTACAGAGCTTTGTGTCATCAGCGAACAGTGAAATTCTGCCTTCTATATCCTGTGCAATGTCACTGATGAAGATGTTGAATAGGACCGGTCCCAGCACTGATCCCTGTGGTACCCCACTGGCCACTCTTCCCTCTGTGGAGTGACAGCCATTTACCACCACCTCTGTGTCCTGCCACCCAGCCAGTTACCTACCCACCACACTACTGTCCTGCCCACACCCATATTCCCAGTTTGTGTAATAGTCTTCTATGTGGCACAGTGTCAAAGGCCTTGCTGAAGTCCAGATAGGCCATGTCCACTGCCCTCCCCTGATCCACCTCCCTAGTCACCCAGTCAAAAAATTTGACTTCACTTCGGGAAAGATACCACAATTCAACTGCAAAATGTGTCTGTTTCCACCCTGTCCCTCTTCTCTTTTGCCTGCCAACCCACACATCCTCAAAGTAACCGATGACTGGTATCAGTTTATTAGGGAAAATGTTTAGTGTTCCCTTAGTGGGTTCCTCGAGATGGGGAGTTACTTGCTCAGGGGGATAGAAAGCAAGGGCAAGTAGATACTTACACTTCAGTGCAAACTCAGAGTCTTGGGAATACTTTACTGCCAGCTCGTCTTCTGTCTGAATCTTGCAGTACACACTGAGTAAAATAGAAAAAGCACCCGACTGGTTTTGCCTCAGGGAATACTGATTTAAATGCTGCAATGGTTGCCTGCTCAAAGTCAGTCATCATCACCCCCGGGAAAAGGTTGGGGTTCAGTTGTTTAAGCACATTTAACATTCTTTCATAGCAGTCCCTTGTTTTGTCTGGCAAATGTGCAAAAATTGCAGGCTGCACATTGCCAAACCTTTTGCCCTTGATAACATATATAACTGCTTGAAAAGTGGTGGTGCTACACTAAATGTGCCACCTGCATGCCACTGCTTACATCTTTCGAGGAACATTAAATTGTTTTCAGTCCCAAACAGTAACATTTGATTATTTTCAGGGCCTCTATCATGCAGCAGAAACTGGACAAGTTCACAGCCAGAGTCTGGCTTGTATGATGTGTAGTAATCGGGAATTTGTAATTCACACAAGTCTTTGGGATTTGGTGGGTCACCGTGGACTCTAACCCTTTGTATAGTTCGCTTTAGGTTTTTGTCAATGAGTTTACCCTGTGCTGCTAGTAATACCTGTTGTTTCACATGAAGCAAGACTTGTGCTGTTGTGTCTTGTGAGGAGCATGCCCTTTCCTTTGCATTATTCACTGCCTCATGATTCTGCACACGAGTTTGGTGCATGTGTACGATGCAAAACTGATGAATGATGGTAGGGTCATCATATGTGACAGTGTGTATGCGTGCGCTGCATGCCTTCACCTTTTTTACTGCATACTAGCACTGCCAAGTCACCTTATCCTAGGGACCACATTTATGAAATGTATAAATGTAGTTCTGGTTGTCCACCAGTTTTTTTCTTAGACCATTCAGATGGAACAAAGCGACCAGTCATTGTGCACTGTACTGTAGCTGCTACAGTGGAGAAGTGCAACGGTGGGGGCCGAATGTCTCAAGACTTTATAGGTTCTTACTGAGAGGAGATGTGGCTGGACGCTGCCAATAGCCCATCACAGTGATTACAGTGGTTATTACTAATTTTGCAATGGCATAAAAGAATCTTGGACTCCGATTGGTCTGTCTGGGACAGGGGCCATGATGTTATCCCAGCACAACATCACGGCTCTAGTCCCAGTACAAAGATGACTGCATGAAGCGTTACGGGGATCACTCTGCACAGCCTGCTTCAATGATTCCCGCTGGCCAGCACGCATGTCATTCTCGCTCAAACTGTGTCAGAGTCCATCACTCTGCAAATAAAAACTGTGAGACAGAGGGTGCTTTTTAACCTTATACCCCCCAAAAATAAAATAAATCATCCTTTCTCATTAGGCGCAAGCCACTGCTACATGTGCTTTCACTTTCTGCCTGTCTAACCAGCAAGAAAATACATTTTTAGAAATAATATTATAGTTAAATCTAGACCAGTTAATAAATGAGCCAACTAGGCAAGAGAACATCCTGGATTTAATTTTGACAAATATCTGCGACCAGGTAGAACTTTCCATTTTATTAGAACCCCTAGGTGACAGTGATCACTCCATGATACTTTGAACTATTAATTATTACAGATTGTCAAACAGAGGTATAACAAAGATGCGGAACTTTGCTAGAGCAAATTATGAGGCAATAAAGAACTATTTAACAGGGTGGAACTGGGAACAGGAATTATGTGATCTTGATCTGGATCAAACATGGGATAAAATAAAAGGAAAAATTGATTACTGTGTTATCAACTGGGTTCCTGAGCAGATAAAATACAAAAACCAAAGGAGGTTCCCCTTTGGTATGCTGCAGGATCAGTAGACTTGTGTTGGGAAAAAGGGCCTCTAATAAATACAGAAAGCAAAAGACAGACCTTAACTGGCACAAGTTTAAACAAAAAACTAATACAGCTAAATCTGCTATACGAAAAGCTAAGAAACAACTAGAATATAAATTAGCAACAGTAAAAAAGGATAACAAACAGTTTTTTTGATTACTGTATATTGGTTCCCTTAAAAGAAATGCTCCCAAGGTGGGTCCCCTACAGATAAATAATAACTTGGTATCTGAGGAACAATCTATGGCTAATTAATTTAACCAGTACTTCACTAACATATTCAAAAATAAAGAAAAGGTGGATAATATAGAATGTGACTCTCAAGATGCTTGTGTGGAATTCACTGTAGCTGAAACTTATTCAGCTTTAAATTCTTTTAAACCCACATCCTCAGCAGGACCAGACAACATTTCTTTTAATTTCTTAAAAGAAACTTCTTATGAGCTTGCTGGTGATATTACTTGTTTGTTTAATAAATCTATGGCAAAAGGAGTAGTTCTACAAGTTTGGAAGGAAGCTTTAGTGATCCCCATACATAAGGGAGGTGAAAAACAAAATATTAACTACAGACCAATTAGTTTGACCTCATGTATAGGAAAAGTAATGGAGAAACTTCTGTTGCAAAAACTCAATGACCAATGGTCTGCTAGACATAACTCAGTATGGTTTTACATCTGGTTCATCATGTCAAAGTAACTTAATAAACTTTTTGAACTCATTAGTGAGGCCTTGGATGCAGATCTACCAGTGGATGTAATCTTTCTGGACAATGAAAAGGCCTTGAACTCCGTGTCTCATAAAATCGTAATCAAATGCCTAATTGATATAAAGCTTCATAGGAACATCACTATGTGGAGCACCTCTTGGCTGGCAGATAGAAAGCAACAAGTTAGTGTTAGGAGATTTAAGTCATCTTGGAGTAAGGTTACTAGTGGAGTCCCACAGGGCTCCATGTGGGGCCCAACTTTATTCGGCATTCTTATTTCGAGCATGAAAACCACTCCGGGAGTATGGCTAAACAAACATGCTGATGGTGCCAAATGGGGTGTATCATAAACAATATCACTTCAGCAGAAATGATGCAGGCAAATCTAAATAATTTGTCTGTTTGGGCAAATCAAAATAAATTAATTTTTAACATCACCAAATGCAAAGTTATGCATTTAGATAATACAAATCGGCATAGTGATTACTATATTAATAATATCCTATTAATTACAGCTACTTCAGAGAAAGAGTTGGGAATACATATTTCTAACAATTTAAAGTTTTCAGAACACATAAATAAAACTTTCGGAAAATGTTAGATTGATAAATTGTATTCTTAAAAATATTACAAGCAGGGAACCTGAAGTATTAATACCTATATATTGCAGTATAGTAAGATTACACCTTGACTAGTGTTCATCCTTTTGTGCTCCAACATTAATAAAGGATAAAGTATTGGTGGAAAAACTTCAAAGAAGGTTTACCAGACATATTAGTCATCTGAAAGCACATACACATGATAATAGATTGAAAACTTTGGGTCTCTACTCCCTCAAATGTCGAACAGTAAGAGGAGATTTATGTTTGATTTATAAGGCCACATGGGATGCGGCATTGTTTGAAACCTTATGCATGAACTGGTAAGTTTCTAGAAATAACACTAGGCCCCATAACTTAAAGTTAAGAGCAGGCATTAACAAGACTGTTAGAAGAAATCAGTTCTTCACACAAAGAGTAGTTCCAGTTTGGAACACATTACTCTTAAATGTGGTACAGAGTGTTAACTTATATCAGTTCAAATTGAACCTAGACTCATATATGGGTGATTCAAAATATAATTTCCACCCAGGCTAAGGGTGGCGGGTTCTCTATGGGCTAGTCCCTCGAACTCGTACAAACCTATGAACTTCAGAAACACCACGGTCAGCTGCTGACAGCTTATTTTCATTTAAGCGTTCTAAGGGATGAAACAGCAGTAAACTATGGTGTACAATACTCTCCTCAACTTATCTTCAACTCCCAACAGCTTCACGGTGGTGAGGAATACCGCCTGCTGCCCGATCACTGGGATTGCACTAGAAGTTTCCTTCACAGACTCGGTCCCTGCTGCACAACTGTTTGCTGCTTTTAATACATAAATAAAAAAAAAAAAAACCACACCCTTCAACCAGTCCACGAGTACAGCAGGACCAGCTCAAAGAAACACAACTAAGTACTTCCTTGTTTTTTTTTTGGGGGGTCATCTCAATAAACAAATGCAGCACAAGGAGACACCAAAAAGGGAATCCACACAACTATATAAGTGCAGCACCACCTGCTGGGCAACACAGATACTAAGCATTTCTTTTTCAATAGGTATACTTCCACTAGCAAAAAAAGTAAGAAAAAAATATTTTAAACATATTTTCAGGTTCTCTTTTTCTTAAAACATAACTCTAGCCATTGTATAATAACAATAATGCATGACAGGGTGTGTGCTGTGCTGGGATGTCACTTCTGGGGGTGATTAGGCACGAGCCATAGGCCTGTGCCTAATCACCCCTAAGCGTGATGTTATCCCAGCACAACACACCCTGTTGAGCATTATTGTTTAATTAATTAATGGCAAGTGGGTAGTCTGGGTTTATTGACTTTACTGTGCATAAAGCACTGAACAAATTAACTACTGTCCTGACTGGGAAGCCAGTATGTGCGTAAGCTAATCACCTCCTACTGTGTCCCTGTATAAACTGCTACAGCATGGTATTTTAAACATTTGTGGAGTGAACAGTTGCGGAGCATAATGTTGCAGAAGCAGGTTTGTGGGGAGCAAACTATCGAGAGTAAGTTTTCAGGGAGCAAATTGTCATGTACCCATAATGTGTTTATACTGTATGGGAGAACATGACTGAGTATGAAATTCAATTACTAGAATCAGTTTGTTGTGTTGCAGTAGTGACATCAAATTCTATTGTGTTGCACTAGTTACATCACTACTGCGGCACAACAACTTAGAATGTATTAGTGCATGCACAATGAAGCAGACGTAGTGGTGAGAGCTGACCAGGAAATGAGCAGTGCTGGAAAAAAACATGCCACAGTAAGGCTGTTTCAAGTACTCAGGGATGGTTTTGGATACTGAATCAGAGTAATGATTGCCCCTACACTATAAAAGATTGTGTATGAGCAGCCATATTCATACAAGTCTCTTTTTCCAATCTCAGCATTTCCCTGGTAACAAGATCTCTTGAGATCTCATTACCATGGAAACCTCGATTGAAAAACAGAGGATTGTCTATGAGGAGTCATTCACAGTAAGGATAGTCTCGATCGAGATGTCCCCATGGCAATGCTAGACCTCGAGAGCAAAGCTCGAGAGGTCGTCCGTTGACATGGAGACGTCGGAGTCAGAGAATATCCTTGTCTGTGAATGACTCATCAAAGACAATCTTTTATAGTGTATGGTGAGTCCAGACAAGTTTTTAGCATTATTAGAGGTACCCTCTTGGTGTGGTTTATTCACATGCTGCTTTGTTTTCTCTGTTCCTCGTCCATTGTCACCGCCGTGGCCCAATATCATGCATGCGTGAATGCATTCAATCTTGTTGTGCTGCACCAGTGACATACTCAGTGCAGCACAACAAGATCATGATGCACCGAGTGCAGCACAACAATGCCAGTCCAGGCATGGATTTCCATGCAGAACAGCGTTCTACCGTACACTATAGCCTTGTTGTGTAAGATTGCTCATACACAATCCTCTATATAGTGTATAGTGGAGTGTTGTTCTGTATATAATCCCATCCCTTTCAAAATGCTATTCTACCACAGTTCCAATGTCATGGAATGCTGTTCTACCCTACAGTGGTAGAACAGCATTCTAGAACCTCTAGAGACTGCATGAGTCAGTTTCATTTTGAAAGCAAAAGAACTCACAAAACACATTTTTCACACAGTACTATACACTATAAAAAATACAGGATGAGCAACTCTATGCACAGTCAGTGTGTTTTGCCACCTCGGGATTCTGATTCCCATGGACCTCTCGAGCTTCGCTCTCGAGGTCAGAGGGAATCAGAATCCCTCTGTGGCAGAACACACTGGTTCTGCATAGTTGCTCATCCAGTATTCTCTATGTTTGTCGTGGAATACAAGAATTCAGAATACTGCAGTATTCCACTGGTAGAATGCCCACACACACACACACACACCACACACACACACACACGGAGTAGTATAATGGAATACATGAATTCAAATTTCTGCATAATTCCACTGTTGTATATATATACACACACACACACACACACACACACACACACACACACACCCAATTGTTGCAGTGTAAGCAGCAGGAAGTTCTCTGGCAAACTGGTAAGGATGGGAGAGGGATTTTTAGTGATTATCAAAGAAACACCGAAATGGCAAATCTGAATAGTACTTGATTTTAAAATGTTTATGTGAGTAAGGTGGTGATCATGAGCAAGGCCCCATATTTACTATGCAAAGTGGACCTACATTTTGTGGTAGTCCATCATATTTTCTGTGGCACGGCAATGCCGATTCTGCAGCAATTCTGTAGCTGCGATCAAATTCTGTGGTGCTTATGCTCACATTCCACTATGGATTTAAAGCAACGATCTTGCGCAGTGATGAACAGTGCCATCTTGGAGCGATTGCATGTGGATGGTGTTTCCTTGAACACAAACATGTCCTCCACCCCTGCTTAAGGCATAACAGTGGCAAAGAAAGGCTACATTTGGACCTGTATGAATAGAATTTCTAGAGCTTCAGGACTTCAGTTCTAGAATGGATGAAATAATCATCTAATAGTGCCAGAAAACCAAAATTATAAAACAATAATGTTTAATTTAAATACAAAATATAAAAAAAATCACAAGTACAAAAATACATTTGAATGTCCATACAAATTATATTAGTGTGATACTTGAGCTTGACAACAAGACACACTAAGCCAGGTAACACTCCAACATATTAACATTTAGGCTCCTTCTGTTCTTCTAACTTAGCAAAAACATGACTGGGGGGGTGGGGTTTACATACCTGAGCACCACTTAATTAACCAATTACTAGTGTAGGGCAAAATTCTAATTAAATGAACTATAAAAAACTGCAGTACTTTGTATTTCCGTAAAATAAAAACAAATATCGTATGCCAACAGCCAGTGTTAAACCCAGATTGTCCAAAATTCAGTTTACCTTAATCACCAGACGGCCAGCGTATGAGGAACCTGACGAACAAACCCAAACCCTGTAAAATAAAATGACATGCTTACCAAGACGCATTGTTATCAATTACAGGAGTCCATCATCATTTCTTTTCAAAGTGAGCTTTTCAACCGTAGGTGAGCAGAGCAGCATCGAGCAGCAGCAGTAAGTAATTTACAGGGGTAAAACGATATGGCAATGAAATGTACAAAGTGTACAATGTAAACCGCGTCTTAAGGAAATTATAAATGTATTTTAAATCAGAGCTGTCCACCCGTAGGAGAGACTGAGGAGTACAGAGACAGGTTCTGTGCATCGAAGCAAGCGTACAGATTGGAGCAGTAAGAAGCTATTTAAATGCACGTTAAATAATTAACACACATTCACACAGACTTCCTGACTTGCTGCGTGGTACAATTAAAAGCACAATAGGCAGCTGAAGGGAATGTAATTAGACTGTGTATAAAGGATACAAAAGAGGCAATTCCCTATATTGATCACTGTTTAATGGAGACATTTGTTTGTGAGCATTTAACAGGTGACTGCAGTTTGCAGTTTCGCTAACTCGCTTCTGCCAGGTTGATATTAAGGAGGAATTAAACTATAAATGCAAGGCATCGCGGCCCCCCGGCAGACAATCGCGGACCCCGGGTTGACAATCACTGGCATGGACAACCTAGTTCTTGATGATTTCAAATGCTTCAAGTCCTCTCTTAGTTGTAACTTCCCAGACTGTTAGTTGTCTGGCAACATCACTCACTTTTACTGTTTGAGCTGTGGATTCCACTGTACTGTCAGCACCAAAGTAACTGCCCACCATAAACATCACGGCGCAGCTGGGTTTTGTCAGTTTAGCTCCAGTGTGGAATTGTAAATATAAACTTAAATACTCGCATTTCCAATGTACATACCCTGACAGCAAGCATACAGTAGTAGGCATGTCTCAGATGGACTCCCATAAATGCAAGCACAAGAAACTAAGTGTGGACCTACAGTAATTAATTTGCAAAGGTAGCGACCTTTGCAGCGACCTTCGGCAAAGACTGCTAATCTGCTAGCATCATACAAAGGGAGATTATAGCAGTGTAATGCACTAAAGTTAAATATAATTAAATGTAATGTACGCATAACTTTCTGCTTTTTTTTTTTGGCAATTTCCATGTTTTTCTGCGGCAGGCGTCTAATTCCGCCGATGACCATGATTTCTGCTGCAAACGCCATGGCCGCGGAATCACGGTAAACACGGGGCCATGATCATGAGTAGAAAGCACATTCAGTTATTAAAGGGACACATTCATGTACAGTGGCAGACATAGATGAAACATGAAAGCCCATGAAAAGTTATTTTAATTGAGGTATTGTGCATACCTGTAGCTGGAAGCAGTCCAGAGATATAGATGACTGAGTCTGTGCAATATAAATACTACCTTAGAGCCATTCTTAGAACCTTGTGATGTCAGTGACGATCAAGCAGTGCCTAACTGCCTTGTGTTAAGCACTGCTTGATTGTCACTGACATCACAAGGTTCTAAGAATGGCTCTAAGGTAGTATTTATATTGCACAGACTCAGTCATCTACAGTATATCTCTGGACTGCTTCCAGCTACAGGTATGCACAATACTTTTCATGGGCTTTCAAACTATGTATGTCACTGTACATGAATGTATCCCTTTAACTTATTTTGTTCAATATCAGGGAGTTTTATTTTAAGGCCAGTTCAAGGTTTTTACATATATATATATATATAAATGAAGATGGCAGCCAAGTATGTGATGTCAATAAGGAATAAGTGAAGTGGCTCATGAGGTCTGTATGTGAGCGGCCCAGATTCCAAATCACACTACCAAATGTTTTCCAATCTGTGCAGTTGTGCAGAATTAAGATATGGGTATCAGAACTTGTTCAGCCAATCGGGAAGCAGAAAATGTTCAACCCGTTTTGCAATCATGAACAAGCTTGCAAAATGTATTGTAAAACTTGGAAAATACAGCTACATTTCAAAAATGGCACTTTTTAGTAAAATGTTGCAGAAGTCTGGGTCTGCCAAAACCAAACCCTTTCCACAGACTTTCATACTGTGCCTGTTTCTAACTTCCTTTTCAAACTGGCCTTTTAGTAAAAAAAAAACTACAGCTAGCCCTAGCACCAATGTCTTGTTGTACTACATTGGTATATATCTTAGACATATAGTGAGACACCACACTGCTGTCTCATTCATTATTTATTTTATTTTAGTCTTTGATAACTAGGTAAGGCCCACTAGGCACAAGTGCCCGTTTTCAGGGGTGATCTGGGAGCACTGGGGAGGTTAAGTGACTTGCTCAGAGTCGCACAGTATGCAAGTGGAGGTTATGATAATTAAACCCAGGTCAGATCTGCTGGATGTACCAAGCTTGTTCGCAGCTTGTTACTCTAACCTCTAGGCTCTACTGCCAGTCATTAATACCATTTTCTGAATCTGAGAGTATTGTACAACTAGAAATCCAGTTTTATTAACAGATACCAGATACATCCAGTACAAAGTGGGCAGAGAATGAGATTATGAAACCAGCTGAAACTGGTTACTTGAAGGCAGGACTAATGTGCTAAGTAGCTAAGAAAAACAGTTTCATCAAGATGTTAACTCAAGGCAGGGACAGTTCTAGAATTACAGGGGGTCCTGCTAAGGCTCGGCCACATAGCTCTGAAGTGAGCCTTGGTAGTGTACACATCACTGCCATTGACTTATAGTGAGACAAGGACTACATTTAAAAACGGACCTTATGGGCCCCATAACACCCAAAGCTGATAAAGTATCATTCCTACACTGGGTAGAGACCTATAATTTAATCACTTGTTGTGAGCCAGCAGTAAACTGTCCCAGGTGAGCAGCCACAAGGCACATGGAGTTGGTTGAGTGAGGGCTGGTCAGAGTAGGCGTGGGCTAGTGGGACAGCAACTATTTCTATAACAGGCACAGAAAAACCAAAAAGAGGTGGCTACAGAAAGCTGATGGAGGAGCTGAGCAAAAAAAAAAAGGCAAACACTGTCTCAGCAACAAAGAACCATCTCAAAGCTCTGAAAATACCTGAACCCAACTCTAGGGTACATTAAACAATATTTTATTAATGAAGCAGTAGCAGTAGTACTCCCTCACACACACAGACAAATATCAATGTTTCACGCCGCGACATGTGCTTTTCCAAGAATCTCATGATTGTAAAATATTGTTTAAAATACCCTAGAGTTGGGTTCAGCTATTTTCTGAGATTTGAGCTGGTTCTGTTTTGGGACAATGGCCCAGATATTCAAACCGCACCAGGCTGTGGAGCAAGCTTGGCGCAGATCAACATGGCTGAGCAGGGGTGCGGACTGGGCGATATTCAATGGAGCTACACGTGGCTCAGCAGCATTGAATATCGTGCCCTGGCCACCCTCAGTGAGCATGGTGCAGTGGCACCAACACCAACGAAGTGGCCAGAGTGAAGCATGGGATGCGCTAGCGCGAAGTTCCACGAAAGGCGCACAGCAATCGCAATATTAAAAACTTGACATGCAAATGGGGCCATAATGTATGCAATGTGCAAATGGGCCTTTTGCATGTCATTATGATCCCATTTGCATGCAGGTGCGCTTATCCCTGACGACTTGCGCCTGGCGCCCTGCCAGGCAGCAGCCATCAGGGACCGATGCTCCCTGCAGCCGGCAATGTGCTCCACAGCCCAATCGTGGGCATTTGTAGTACAAAAATAACTATGTCCAATATCCCTGGTGGTCCAGTGGACCGCTATCTGCCCGATCGTGGGTACCTGTATAAAGAAAGACATAAGTCCTATATCCCTGGTGGTCCAGTGGACCGCTATCTGCCCGATCACGGTCATCTGTATAAAGAAAGACATAAGTCCTATATCACGGGTGGTCCAGTGGACCACTATCTTCCTGATCGTGGGCATCTGTATAAAGAAAGACATAAGTCCTATATCCCTGGTGGTCCAGTGGACCGCTATCTGCCCCATCACGGGCATTTGTAATTAAAATAGCAATATTTCCTCTATCCCTGGAGGTCAGGTACCCCCTCCCACCCGCCCACTGAGCCACTGCCTCCCCGGGTCAGCCCGGCGGGTGGCAACACCACCTGCCTGCGCCCGCCGACTGACACCGTCAGTGGGGCTGTATGCCCACTGGTTCTGGCGTGAGCCAATGGGCATGCAGCCCATACCATACTACACATTTCAGATATGTGAATGATTCATTCACATATCTGGAATGTGTAGTACGGTCCAGGCTGCACGCCTCTTGGCTCACGCTGTGAATCAATGGGTGTACGTCCCTACCGACGGTGTCAGTCAGTGGGCGGCGGGCAGCAGGTGGGTGGGTGCTGCTGCACACCAGCTGACCAGGGAAGAGCGGGGCGGTGGGGCTTAGTAGGCGGGTGGGAGGGGGCACTAGACCACCAGGAATATAGGGAAATATTGCTATTTTTAATTACAAATGCCTGCGATCGAGCAGATAACAGTCCACTGGACCACTAGGGATATAGGACTTGCGTCTTTCTTTATACAGATGTCCGCGATCGGGCAGATAGTGGTCCACTGGACCACCAGGGATATTGGAAATAGTTATTTGTTTTAATACAAATGCCCACGATCAGGCAGTCAGCGATCCACTGGACCACCAGGGATATTGGACATAGTTATTTTTTGTACTACAAATGCCCGTGATTGGGCATGGGGGGCACCGCCAGGTGCAGCTGGAGCTCGGGTGGCCACCCACAGGTGGCAGCTGCCATGTTGCGCCCCCGTAATGCGCAGCTCACCTGTGGGTGGCCATCAGTTGTTCCTTTTTTTTTTGGATCAACTTTATGCTGGTACAGGTAGGGGTTGCGTATGCATGGCTCTGCACATCCCGGGCTGAATATTGGGTAGTGCAGGGTATGCATGGGCATGCCCCTCCTACCTGCGCCTGCATACATTACTGATGCGCTCCGGCACATCGGGGTTTGTGCCGGGCACTTTTCCCTTTTGAATATCGTGCCAGATCACATCAGTAGGTTGCGCATGGTGCAACACTGTTGCGCCATGTGCAACCCTTTTGAATATCTGGGCCTCTATCTATAATAGGGTAGGTTACCAAGGAGGATGGACGTGCACTTGGAGTGCTTGCAGGGCGACATCATTTGCTCCATCTTAACTGCAGAGGGTGGGGAAACATCTGCAGCCACTGTGAGTTGATTGATTTAGTTTTTGCTGACTGGGAAAGGAGGGCTAGGTAATTCTGCCTATTTTCAGCCTTGTCCTGGGAGGGGGAGATACAGATGAAAACTGACAGATAGAGCCAGAGAAACATGCTGGTGGTAATTTTAGTGAATGAGAGGAAAAGTGGCCAGGACGTGGAGGTGAAATTCCCTACTCTTCTCAAGAAGTGCAGTAGGATCTTCAAAGTTCACCGAACAACCACCAACAAAGGCAAACAAGACTTCCGCTTAATGTCTCACCTTAAAGCAGCAGCAATGAAAACATTTATTCCAAAAGCTCATTGTCTGCTACGGTTATGAAAAATATTGGCAGAACTGTTGATTTGGGTTTTCTGGATGCTACCTATGCTGTGTACTGTATATTTGCATTTTGTCTGGATTCTTACCTCCTCAGGTCCTCAATATTATTTCTATAAAAATGAGGCATCCATCTTTTTTCTTGAGAAATAATTATTTTAAAAGTCTCATGAAATTCTTAAAGGATAACAGAAAGTGAAAATGTTGCCACCAAAATGAATTGGAAGACATCTGGCATCGATTAGGAAGAAAAAAAGGTGTGGTCAGATTTTAGCCCATTTTCATTGCACCGTTGCTTTAAAGATAGAAAAGCATGCTACCTGTCTGGAATGGCAACTGGCTGCACCAAGGAGGCATAGGGAAAAGGAGTGGCTGATGTGGGGAATTCTGAGAGGAGGGCACAGAGACAGCCAGCACAAAGGACTCTGGGAAGGAAGTACCTCTGAGAAGCTGCCAGAACTGTGCTACTACACCATCCTGTCTCTGGAGGATGGAGGGGGATAAACCTGTTGCCACTGTAGGTTGGCTAATACTGCCAAGAGGAACACTGTCATGCTTTAGTGGCAGTTGAAGTAACCAAGGGGTTCAGGAGGTGAGCAGGCAGCTGAGGAGGACGTGGGAGAAGGCAAGGCTAGGGATGTAGGCACAAGGCCACTGTGAGCTGTTGGTAGGTGGAGTTAGGTAGCAAGGAGGGTAATAGGGATTGTACTCTAGTGGTAGGGATGGGGATGGCTTTAATGGGGAAGGAAGGCATCACTGCCAGCTTAAAACTAGTAACAGATGTCAGCATCATCTGGTTGGCCAGGTTAAAGCAGCAGTATTCGTTAGACAGCAAACATGCTCATCATATAGATTTTAGCAAAAATGTGTTTCTGACATCCTTAGATTAATCCTCAGTGTATTTTCAATTCTCTTAGATATTTCTTTGAACAGCCTTTATAGCTACTTTTGCCATGTTGATTAAAGTAATTAAAGATGGCTGCCACTTACAGTTTTTAAAATCTCTTCTGCTGAGGTTGCCTGATAAAGGTACACACTAGATTCATACTGTGGGTGCAGAAGGATGGTAGTACCATATGTTGCTGATGGTTAAGAGCATAGCACTGTAGCAAGATATGTAATTTTGCAGGACAGGCACAGCACAGGAGCAGGAATTTCTCAAAACTTTTAAATCCTTACAAGCTCAAATGGGCAGACTGGGTGGGCCATAGGCTCATCTGCAGACATTGTCTATGTATCTATGTATCCTGTATCTTCATTCAGGAATGAAAGACAATAAAAATAAAAATGGACATATTGTTGTTTTTGCCACACAAAAAAAACAAAACACTTCTGCTGAAGAAAAGCTCCATGGTGACAAACAAATACTGCTGCTTAGCTTGCAGCTGGGGCTGGTGGGGCAGTCCAGACACCAGGACCCCTGACCTACCAAGGAAGAGGAAAGAAAACACTGTGGGTAGGGATAGAAAAGTAGTAGTCATTGGGGACCCCATAGTTAGGACAGTAAGGGAGGTGGAGGGGGCATTGCTAGACATGGTGGTAGCTCAGGGAGGTGGTATGCCTGCCAGGACTGCATGAGTCTAAAGAGTGCTAACCAAGTCAAACAACAATGCTGGGGAGAGGAAGAGGCTTTTGTCACCCATGTTGGGATGAACAATATAGTAAGCACTAGACCACAGCGCATGAGGAGGTCATTTGTGGAACAAGGGATGTTCCTGAAGGGAAAGGGTATCCAGGGAGCTCTTTTCTGAGTTCTCCTAGTCCTGAGGACTGTTAAGAAGCAGTATAGGACTATTAGGCAGGCTGAAGCCTGGCTAGGGTGCTGGTGCGAGAGAGAGGGGTTTCTTTTTCTGGGGAACTGGAGAGCCTTCTGGGGTAAGAGATGCCTGTACACCCTGGATGGAGTTTGGGTACTGCCTAGGAGAATGGGCGGAGTAATCAGGAAAGATGATGGGGGCAGACAGAGGGGATCACCAAGGAAAAGACAGCAGACTGGGGAGTACACGGAGGGGAAACCCACAGAGGTGACAAAGCATAGAGGGGCAACTGTTTTCACTTGCATGCAGGTTAATATGAAGAGCACATCCTGAAAATGTGGGGGGGGGGGGATGAGCTCAAGAACCTAATGCACTTCAAAGTATTGGACTAAGTAACACTCAGAAACCTCTAGGTGGGTTTAAATGACTGGCACAGCTGAATACAAAGATTCAGACTCTTCTAAAGGGATAGGCCTGACAAGAAAGGGGTATCTTTCTTTGTAAGAGAGAGAGTCACTGCCCTAGATAAGGGGGCATTTGGGGGCTGATATAATATATTTGGGTCTATCTAGGGAAAAGGGTGGCACGAGTCATCCTGGAGATGTACTACAGGCCCTAAACAACACAGCATAGCATGATACCCAGCTGGTCCAGGTAAATACAAGAAGAGACTAAGATGATCAAGGGGCTGGGGACTTATCATACGAGAAGAGGTTGAAGGAGTTGAACATGTACTCACTGGAGGAGAGGAGAGACAGGGGTGACATGATTGAAACCTTTAAATATATGAAAGGAATAAACAAGACGGGTATAGAGGGGCTGTTCAAAGTAAGGAAGGGGAGGGCCACCAGGGGCCATGATATGAGACTGGAGCGAGGAAGGTTCAGGAGGGAGATGAGGAGACACTTTTTTACAGAGAGGGTGGTGGCTGGGTGGAATGCGTTACCTGCTGAAGTTGTATGCAGTAGAAAAGTGGACTGCTTCAAACGAGGATGGAACAAGACAAGGGGGAGGGTTAATGAAAGGGAATGGTGGGAGGGAGGGGCAGCTGCAGAATAAGGGGTGCTAGCTGCACATTCGAGCAGACTTGATAGACCTCAGGCCTTTATCTGCTGGCAAACCTCAGATGTTCGTAAGAGCCAACCTGGGTGCAATGGTGATCATGGAGTACTCTGATTTCCAGACATAGACTGGCATCTGGAAGAGGTTAATGACTGTGCTGAGACAGAGTTCTTATCTACATTCCAGGCTTGCTTCCTAGAACAGCGTGTCCAACAGGGGACAAAATAATGCTATGCTTGACCATGCTATTGGTCAAGGTCTTGGGAAATCACGATACAGTGGGGACTCCTTAACCTAAAATTTGTTGCCCTCACCCTGAAAATATACTGATGCCCTTATCTTCGTAATCAGTGCTTCATTGAGACTCTTGCAATTCCTACAGCCTTGAAAGTGACTTTAGCGACTCCAGTTTTCAAGAGTGGCGATCGATCCTCGCTTGGTAACTGCAGACTCATTTTGATTCTCCTGCCCCTATCAAAGGCCGTCGAGAGGATTGTTGTGGATAAATTAATGAAATACCTGGATACATATAACATGCAGTGTATTGAACAGCATGGCTTCTGTAAAGGTCATAGCACCACAACTGTTCTGCTCGAGGTTACAGGCCACATACATAACTCACTCGAGAAGGGTGACCTGGTTGGTGCAGCCTTCACTGACCGATCAAAAGCATTCAACATGGTCAATCATGATCTCCAGCTGAGCAGCTAGCAGCCATTGGTCTCTCTGATGACACAATTGTGTGGCTTAAGTCCTACCTTTCCAACCGGATCCAGCAAGTTAGGATCAGCAATGTTGTATCTGACAGCAGACCTGTTCACTTGGTGTTCCCTAGGGCTCTGTACTGGATCCCTAAGTTTCAGCATATTCCTAAATCAGCTACCGTGTGCCTGCTGCTGCAAGATTTTGCTCTAAGCAGATGATGCATTTCTGTTTTGTAATGATCATGACCCTAACACCTTGGAGCACATCTCACAGGATAATTTCTCTGCAGTAGAAAGATGGTTTAAGACCATAAACTGGTCATGACTAAATCCATGATGTTCTCCAGTCCACATAATAGACACCAAAATCATCCTTTCATCATCTCAAATGCTGATGGGGTATCTCTGGACCAAGTACAGCAATTTAAATACCTGGGGAATCACAGGTGAAAGCTCCTTGTCCTTTGACATCCACATCAACATTATTGCAAAGGCCCTCAACATAACGTAACGGCCTTCTAGGCGTAAGCACTGCCTGACCTCAGAGCCCTTAACCTGGCAATCTGCATCTCGGTTGTCTCCCTTGTTGAGTATGGAAGCATAATTTATGGATCTGCAACAGACTTGGCTCTCAATTGAATCAAAATGGCATTAAATAAGGTGTTCCACCTAACCACTGGCTCCAAGCAATACACACACACACTTGTGACCAGTAGCCTGTGATGTGAGCGACTGAATGTCAGCGAACGGTCATAAGGCTACTGCACAATGGCACCGACAATGTGGGTGACCTTGGATTTCACCTCTTTCCCTGAGTTGTGCCCCCCTGGAGTAGGAATCCTAATTAAGGGGGGTGTGGGGGGCAAAACCCCCCTCATTAAATAACGACTGTTTTTCAGTCACCCTTGTGGTTGTCTGCCCTTATGACCAGTCACTAATATTCAGTCGCCCTTGTCACTTAGAACCCCTAGACCTATACACTCATGCCAACTGGCTTCAGTTCGAGGACAGACTCAAATTCCAGACCTGCCTGCTGGCCAAAAAGCAAGTCTAGGTCTGTTGCCTGTTGGTGCAGAAGCTCCTCATCCCCTATGAAAGTATCCGCCCTAGAAGTTCAGGGAGTATGATCTTTAAGATCCCAAGATGTTGCACTTCTGTAGGTCAACAAGCTTTTGCCCATCGGGTGTTTAATTGGCTTAATAACCTACCTGTAAACATCAGTGCTAAATCCACATTAGGTCCCTTCAAACGTGAGCTTGGAACTTTCTGGTTGATACTGCCCATTGCAGTTGCTTCCCAAGAGCCTCCAGCCTGCCTTACTGTATTCCCACCATGCACCGCCTACCACTGCCTTTTCATCTCCTTCACATCCCCACTCTGAACAGTCCAATGTTCCTCCCCTCATGCCCCTGTCATCTCCTCTTACCTCTGTTACTTTTGAAATGTCTTTCCTCCTGGAACCCCACTATTGGTCCTGCTCCAGCCTACGCCTGGCCATCTTGGTAACCAGTGCCTCTTCCTGCTGCTGAGCTTGGCTCCATCATCTATGCATTACACCCTAGGCAAGCTATACTTCTCCCTTGATGAGGCCCACATCCTGGGCTGATTCTCATGCGCTATCCCCCGCTTAGTTGTCCTCTCTGTTTCCATCCGCTGTGCTTCCTTCACTCACTGATACCCTCCCATCCCCCCTTTTCCCAGTGTTTTGCCCATTATTTAGCATATCTTTATGATATTTATTTAAGTTTCATTGCCCTGTAACTACTTGCTGTAAACCAAACCGTAAATTTATGCATGTAGGGTTTAATCCGAAAAATCAAATACATAAAAATTAAAAAAATAAAATGTTCTCAGCAGTGGGGATAGTATCCTCTCCAGTGCAAACATCAAGAAACTGGTAAAAAATAGAGCCCACAACAAGCTGAACTTCTCCATGATGACACTGAAGGCTAGTCCGGCCTCAGCCACCAGGATCTAGAACTGGAATGGAGTAACCACGTAAGGCGGGTGATGCACAGCACATGGATTTGTTGAAGAATGTGTTACAAGCAGCTTTGCTCGACCTGCATCTACGTACACAAAATGGGAACACAGGCCCCAAAATGGCTCCACTGACTGAATGAAGACAAGGCAACCAATCTGGAACAAAAGGTCTAGGATCATGCACTGCTGCAAAGAGCAGAGTTGCCTTCAGGAGGCATACAGAGCAGCACTGAGGGATTGAATTACTAGAATTAAGGATGCCACAAAGAGGCAGAAGCCAGGATAGCAATAAGAGCTGCTGAAATCACCAGAGCATTCTTCCTGTATATAAATGGAAGGAGGAAGATGGAGGGATTGGGTTGCTGAAAATGGGAGGAGGAATGAATCTTTGAGGGCCAGGTGATACCTGAGGTAGAGAATGAATACTTTGCTTTGGTGTTCGCAAAGGGCCTCTGGATGTAGATGCTCATTTCAAGAGCCTGTGGCATTAACACAGTCACGATGTAGGATAAAGACATTACTCCTACCCTGGTAGCTACTGTAACTGCCAGCAAAGATTAAGCCAGGTAAATCCCAAGAGGCAGAAAGGATACACTCCAGATATTATGGGAGCTAAAGAAACTAGTGGTAAAGCCACTTGCATTGATCTTTCAGGAGTTTGTCCATAAAAGTGTGGTATCATGTCAAATGAGCGACTCAGTATGAGCAACATCTATTTGAAAAGCAAGTTACAGTTTGGTTAACTGGAGGAGAGAGATCCTTAGATTATTTCTGACACCCGTGCATGATAAACTAGAAACAGAGAGTGGAGAGTATACACACACGGGCAAGTGCCATAGCTACATTACACTTACCAAACAGGAATCACTGAGACGTGGCAGGCTTATTATGCACCTCAGCAGAGGGTCACATGGAATTATTAGTCAGACTGAGACAGCCTGTAAACAGGGTTGTGACATGGTCATGGAACTCTGGGGAAATGGCTAATGCTGTGATAGGGGCACAGTCCCATAACTAGACAGGCTTCAGCAGATTAGATGGGGCTTGGTTTGGTTGGCAGCTGGTGCATTAGAAACTACTTGTCAATTCCATCCAGTGGCAGGTGCTACCTGTACAGGGGCACAGGTGTCAGAAACAATCTGTGGATCCCTCTTCTACATTAACCAAACTGCCGACAGGAGGAGGGTGGTGCAAAACTGTTGTATGATTGTTTCCATTTCTATTTTCCCAAGCTCTGTCAATGCTGCCTCACTGTGACAGTGTAAGCCACATATTCTCACATTCCCACTTTACCTTATCAGGCAAGGTGATCTAGGGCACACTGCATGTCTCACGTGGCCACCCACTAATACTTCCTTTTCTTCCTTGCATTTAGTCAGCGCACATGAAAATTGCCTTCTCCATACTACCCAGAGCTATATGTTGCTCTGCTGCAATTTCCCTTTTTCAGTTTCATTTTGTGTCATTCAGTTGTGTGTCTTTTAGTTGAAATTTTTATTTATTTATTTTATTTATTGAAATGTTTCACCAGGAAAGGCACACTGAGCAACAAGATTCTCGTCTCACGGTGCATCCTGGGGGGGAGGGGGGTACAGAGGAGAGCAGTGAGTACATGATACATAGCATTGAGTTACACATTGGAGTCATGAATTGAGAGTAACATTACATACATTGATTACATACATCCACTACTTACACTGAATCGAATTAGAGTTACACATTGCTTACAGGGCTGTGAACTGCCTTGTATTTAAGGGAGGTACATGAAGAAGGGAAACAGTATAGGGAAGGTTTAGCAGTGAAGGGAGAACAAGAAGTAAGGTTTAGACCTGGATTGTGTTACACTATACACGGGTGACAGTCACTGACTAAGGCAATACGTTTGACAAGGAGACAAGGCAGAAGTGCAGTATGGGGTAAGTGTAGAGGTTGGTAGAGATATATGCCAGCATTTACAGCTGGTAGCTAAAGCCGCTGGTCAGGCCGCCTAGGATGTAGGGGGAGTGATGGGGGTAGTAGTAGGAAGAGAGGGGTTGGCTAAAGGGTTGGGGGACAGGAGGTCAAGTGCATGAACAGTTTACCACATAGTAGTTTAAGTGGGCAGAGGATAGAGACTGCCTAGAGGAGGAATGGCGGATTTGGACTGGCAGGTCATTCCAAAGCTTCGGGAGATGGTAGGAGAAGGTTGATTGGCCTGCAGAGGTCTGACAGTGAGGGATTACCAATATTCAGGAGTCAGTAGACCTGAGGGCATGAGAGGGGATTGGAGGAGAAGATAGGGAGGAGGCGATGTAGGGTGGAAGGGAACCAAGCCAGAAGTTGGAAGCAAATTTAGCACTGTGAAGTAGTCTCCGGTTGCAAAGGGGTGGGAAGGCCAGTAAATGGAAAAGCTTGCAGTGGTGGGTACCAGGGGCTGCATCAAGGACAAAATGGCAGAAAGCATTGAAGAAAGTGTCCAGTCTGGATAGGGTGGACTTGGGGGAAGAACTGTAGATTATATCGCAGTAGTCGAAGGTGGGTATTATCATTTTCTGCACAATTTTGCATCTCATGGGTAGCGGGAGACTAATGCAATTTCTATAGAGAGTGCCAAATTTAGGGTGCAGTTTTTTCAGGATAGCGTCAACGTGGGCTGAGAAGGATAGGTGTCGGCCAAGCCAAACCCCAAGGTACCTAAAGGAGGACATATCCTCAAGGACTGTCCCATCAAGGGTGTGGAAGATTGGGGGTGAAGTAAGTCTGGATAGTCTCTGCCTAGTGCCAAAGGTCAAGGAGACTGTCTTCTTGGCATTGAGGGAGAGTTGGTGGGAGTTAAACCAGAACTGTACCTTGTTGAAGTCAGCCTGCAAACTGGATGTGACCTTCTCATGGGTCTGGCAGGAGGAGAAGAGGACTGTGTCATCTGCATACATATGTATTGAGGTAGAAGAGCAGGTTTGTGGCAGGTCATTTAGTAGGATGGAAAAGAGAATTGGGTTGAGAACTGAGCCCTGGGGAACGCCAGTGACAATAGAGAGTGGAGGAGAGGTGGAATCAGCAGATTTTACAGACTGGGTTCTGCCTTGCAGGTAGGCTCTGAACCAGTTTTTGGCGGTCACGGATTACCCAGCTTCAGATAGGCAGGATAACAACAGGAGGTGGGATACTGTGTCAAAAGTTTTGGCTAAGTCGACGAGGATGGCTGATGTAACTAGACCTTTGTCCATCCCCGAGAGGATGGAATATGTGAGTCTTAGTAGGGAGGTGGTAGTAGAGTGTTTTTTCCTAAATCCAGACTGGAAAAGCATGAAGAAGTTGGATTCAGTGAGGTAGTGGGAGAGTTGTGAAAGCACAAGATGCTCCTGAAATTTCACAGGGTGGGAGGAGGAGAGGTGGTGGTAATTTGCTGCGGTGGTGGGGTCCCTCCTTTTGATAGTAGAAGGACTGTGGCATGCTTCCACCCATAGGAATTGATTCAGTAGTGAATGAAAGGTTTAGAAGGGCGGCGAGAGGAGATGCAATAGCTGGGACATATAGGTAGAGGAGTTTGCTGTCCAGCCCATCAAGGGACTTACCCTTGGAGGGGTTCAGGGTGAGTAGGACATCTAGGGCTTCCATGGGAGAGATGTTCCTGAAGGAGAAGGTGTTCAGGCTGAGAGGTATAGGAGTTTCAGCATGGTGAGTGGGCTGGGACACAGCTAGAAGGGAGGCAAGGAGAGTAGTAGCACATGTGATGAAGTAGGAGTTGAATTCAGGGGCAACCGAGAGAGGGTCTGAGAGGAGAGTCCCATTTGTGAACAGAAGAGGGGAGGGATTTGTTGATGGGGAGGGGAGATGGAGTTGATAACTTTCCAAAATTTAGATGGCCTACCAAGATTGGCGTTAAGGGTGTTGTTAAAATATTTGGCTTTGGCTAATCGGGTGGCCTTGGTGTATTGTTTCAGAGCATGCAGTAGGTGATGTTGTTGCCTGGGAGTCGCGTAGATTTGTAAGTTCTCCACGCCTTGTCCCAGGCATTTTGGCATGTTATTTTTTCGGGAAACCGAGAAAGGTGTGTCCTCGGACCCTAATGCGATGCAAAGGGGCATGTTTATCCCAGACGCTGAGGAAGGTGTTTGAAATGTAAGCGCATCATCCATGTTATTACTTATAAGGTAAAAGCCCCAGTTTGAGTGAGCTAGTTCTTCCAGGAGGGGTGAGGTTTAGTGTTTTGTATGACCGTTGCAGTAGAAATTTGGGAGGTATTTAATCCGATGGATTTTGCGGACTAAGTAGGTGATATGATGGTCACTTATAGAGTCTGGAAGTAGGCCAGAGTTGACGACCTGGTGGGGGTGGGAGGTGAGAGCCCAGTCAAGTAGGGAGTGATTGCCAGTCTTGGGGTTTGATCGTGTCGGTTCTGAGATGACCTGGGTAAGATTGAGGGTTGTTGTCTCGAACGAGCTTTGTTGAAAGAGGAGATGGCCAGTTGTGATTAAAGTCCCCATAATATAAAGTTCACCCGACAGGGCTAGGTAGGCTAGGTGGCTTAGAAGGCGTGACTGTTGTGGTCGGGGTGCCAGGGCAGCAATATTTACCAGCAACATAGACAGGAGTGAGAAGGAGGGACAATTTGAGCATGAGCAGTTCGAAGGCTTTGGGCTCTGATTTAGCGAGTGTGATAGAAAATGTAAGTCGAGTTGGTGTAAATAGCAACCTCTGCCTCGGTGGGTCAGTCTTGCCAAGAAATATTGAATCCTGGGATGGCGATGGTTGAGTCATTGATGTTAGGGTTTAGCTAGGTCTCTGATATGATGATAATGTTAGGGGCATGTTAGGTGGCTAGAACTTGGAGCAGATAGAGCCTGGGGGCTAGGCTTCGAATGTTTAGGTGGAGTATTCATAGTCCCCGAGGGAGGGAGTCACCCTGAGTAGCAGTGGTGGCCTTAGCAGGGGGGGTTGGTCATTGAGTTAGAAGGAGAGGGGGCTGGTGCTGGGCTGGGGTTTGGGTGTATGTCCCCCGCTGCAAAGAGTAGTAAGGCAAGAGTTAAATAGTGAGGAAGTATGTAATAGCACATTGATGTGGGAGAGTGCCACTTATGAGACACTTTAGGGTGGACAGCTTGGAAAGCGTGGGAGGTAATTCGGTGGAGGGTTGACCAAAGGTGGGCATAGAAGTAGAGTGAGGGGTGGGGCTCATAGGATAGAAAGACCAGGTAGTGCCTGGTAAAGATAAAGTGGAGATGGGGGGCATGGGTAGGATGAGTTAATTCAGTTGTGGGGGGACAGGCTAACAACTTGTGGGAGGTATTAGAGGGGATATGCAGAATATGAAGGAGGAGATTAGGATTCAGGTCATAGTTGTTAGTGTCATAGCTGATAGCACACAGAAGGCAATGAACCAAAAGTGCCCTTGGTTCGTAGGGATAGAAGAAAAGCGGTCAAGCGGACCACTAGGATGTCAGCTAATGGGAGGATGGCAGGCAGGAGATATGGTATGGGTACCAGTAATGTAACAGCAAGTTTTGGAGGAGGGATAAGTAGAGTATTTAATAGGAGGCCTGGGAGGGGGGTGGCGGCGGTGGGACAAAAAACAGGCTGGTACTCTTATTTCTGTGTTCAAATTGGGACCGCTAAAAAACAATCCTGCAGTAGGGCTCTAAAAGCCATAAAACAGCTTGGCTAGCACGGTCTGACAAGGCGCACCAATCGGGTGCTTAGGGCTACCTGCCGGTCCAGTCAGGAGCCGCTAAGTCAGCAGGCACACCAATCAGGGAGCTGCCGAAAGCTGTGCGGCTCCAGGAGTTCTGGCGGTAATACCTGTGAGGCTGGTCCGGGAATCAGGATCAGGAGGATGGCTGAAATTTGTCTGTGAGCTCAGTGGTGGCATCCGATGGGCCACCGGGGTTCTGAAGCACCGCTCGGGGCGCGGACGAGGTCTTCGAGGAAAACAGGACACTGCGTTAGATATAGGGGGAAAACAAGCACAGAACAAAAGAGAGGCAGGAGACAGATGGGAGCTCATTAGTGGGGGTGGGGGTGCTACTTCAGTACAAAAGGGTAAAATTAGCAATTCAAGGTAGCAGAGGGAGAGGTTAAGAGAGACAGAGGAAGGAGGTTTAATAATAGGCAGAGAGAATAATAGCTGGTGGGGTGAGGGCAGGGGGCTTTCTGCGGACATATTGCTTAGTGTTGGAGTTAAGGATAGGTGCAAATGGGTCGGAGAGGATGGTGCCAGAGGAGCTCTGTTTGAGGGAGGTGAAAACGGCCAATAGGAGGAAGGGCAGGCTCTCAGAAGACCCTGGACAGTAAGAAGTAGCAGAGGGCAACACAGGAGCAGAAGCAACACAAGAGTTAAACAGCTTAGATTATCTCTAGACTATAGATTTCTGTAGTGAGTTTGAGGACATGCAGCTGACTAGAAATTCAACAACAGGGATGTTATTCACTTTAAAAACACACAGTTACAGATACAGTAGCTTACATCCGTCACTTTTATAATTTACACAACAGCGCTTTTTTATGCTTTAAGTACTGTACTGAAATAAACTCTTGCTAGAACTATCAGAGACCAGTAGGCATGCATGCATAACAAAAACAGGCTAGTACTCTTATTTCTGTGTTCAAATTGGGACCACTAAAAAACAGTCCTGCTGTAGGGCTCTAAAAGCCGTAAAACAGCTTGTCTAGCATGGTCTGCCAAGGCGCACTAACTGGGAGCTTAGGCCTACCTGTCAAATCAGGAGACACTTGCTGGCAGGCACACCAATCAGGTGCCGCCAAAGCTGTGCAACCTCCAGGAGTTCTGGTGGTAGCTACCTGTGAGGCTGGTCCAGGATTCAGGAACAGGAGGGTGGCTGAAATTTGTCTGTGGGCTCAGCGGCAGCATCCAATGATGCCGCCGGGGTCCTGAGGTGTCGCTCGGGGTGCAGGTGAGGTCTATGAAGCTGGTCTGGGAATCAGGACCAGAAGGATGGCTGAAATTTGTCTTTGGGCTTGGCAGTGGTGTCCGATGATGCGGCCGGGGTCCTGAGGCACTGCTCGGGGCGCTGGTGAGGTCTGCGAGGTCTGTTACCTCTTTTTCCAGGTGAAGGAGCCAGGGGCTTGATGCTCCTCAGAGAAGCCACCTGCTGACTCTCCCAAGTCCTTAGCATGTACTTCCATGGCAGCATTTGGGTGGAGACATCTGCACTTCCCAGGTGGTTGATGGCACTCAGCTGCACCTCATGCCTCAGAACCCACCTCACAACCCTCCTGAGGCATATGGTAATTTAGCATTACCACACACCCTGTTGTGTGTTACTGCTTACTTACAACTTACAATCTGATCCTATGGGAATTTAATATCACACTTCCCAGGTGGTTGAAGGCACTCGGCTGCACCTCGTGCCTCACATCTCACCTGGCACATGCAGTAATTTAGTCTTGCCACTCACCCTGCCCTGTGGTATTTATCACTTAAAATTAATATGTAATCTTATGCAAATTACATACCGCACTTCCCAGGTGGTTGAAGGCACCCAACGGTACCTTATGCCTCACAGCCCACCTGGGGCATATAGCAATTTAGCATTGCTGCATATTGCTACATACCCTTCTGTATGTTATTGCTTACTTACAATTTACAATGTGATCCTATGGGAATCATATACTGCACATCTCAGGTGGTTGAAGTCACTTGGCTGTGCCTCAAGCCTCACATTTCACCTGAGGCATATGGTGATTTATCATTGCCACACACCCTGTCATGTGTCATTCCTTACTTACACTTTACAATGTGATCCTATGGGAATTTTTTACCGCACTTCCCAGGTGGTGCGCAAGTATGCATGTGTATCCATGGCTACAGAAGCGCTGGACCATGATGTTGGATGTCTCGTGTCATGCAGAAGAGTTGTATTTGCTTGTCTTAGTTGATGATGGATGTCTGTGGTTGCTTGTGTTGCCTTGCCCCCTTTGACTGCTTGGGGGAGGGGAGTGGAGTGAGTGTTGAAAACCTTAACATCATATTTCCATATTTTTGTTGCTTTAATAGCAACACAGACTGATGCATTAAAGGAGTTTTTTTTTTGCAAAGAATATATAGGGGATATGCTATCCCCAATGGACATATTGTTGCTATTTGTTGTTTGAGCGCCGATTGACCCAATCACATAACAAGTGGCGAAGCCACGAGTGATGTCATCGGGTCAATCGGCATGAGAACAAAAAATATCAACCATATTTCTAGTAGGGGTAGCAAATTACATTTATGCCATACCTCTAAAAAATGAAAACTATTTAATTTGCTACCATGAAACACCACTCATTTGGTAGATATTTTTGTTCTGTGCTCAACGTGTAATGCTGTCATTTTTCGTTTTAAAGCTATTTGTATTTGTTTGTTGCAAAAATTGAAATAAAAATGGAATTTTCTCCTGATTTTTTGCTAATTTAAAAAAAAACTAACAGGTATATATAAATGAAACACCACTCACTGTGTAGATATTTTTGTGCTGAACAAATGTGCTCACAGTACCATGCTATCATTTTTGTTTTAAAGTTATTCACATTTGAATACAGTTAGTGTAGCTATTATAAGCAGAGCTGGGCATTGAGACGGACAGACACACACACGCACACTTTTTTAAGTTCGTCATGCATGCGAGCGCAGTCAAACTTGTTGATATGAGAGTTGCTAGAGAGAGGTGTGAGGGATGCCAGCCCAGTGGCCAGCAGCGTGGCAGGGGCTGGTCTGTGGCTGGCAAATCCACCGGCAGAGTCCTGATGACACTGTTTTGCTGAGGGGGCTGGTCTCGGCAAACATTTCAAAGGACAGAGCTGATGCTGCGCGCAGCTCTGTCCTTTGAAATGAGAGCCCTTTAGCTGGTGTAGTGTGTTTTTCCTTGTTAAACAACTTCCCTTTCCCTGCTGCAGCTCAGTGCATCTTCCTAGTTAAACAATTTCCTCATTCCCTACAGCCCCTTAGTGTGTCTTTGCCTGGTTAAACAATTTCCCCTTTCCGGCATCAGGATACCCACTCCTGGTGTCAGATTGCCCCATCCAAACCATCTATATCCCTAGCTGTCGGATTCACCCACCACCACTACCACTATTGTAATTTGTGGCACACTGGGAGCCCACCCCAGTGCGCCTAAATTTATAGGTATTCTTTTTACTGTGTAAATGAAGAAAACCTTTCCTCACGGTCTTTTATGTTTTTCCACCTGTAAAAAAAAAAACGGTCCCTCATTGTCTCCCCTTCACCCATCCCGACCTCCTCCCTTTGCGCACTCCACCTCCCCACACCCCCCCACTCATACTTACCCTCCGAGGTCGGCAGACACAATCTTCATGGAGGGGACATCTGCACTCTTCAAAGCTGACTGGCAAACTGAAAGAATTCAAGGTGCTATATAATGGAAATCAATGGAGGTTTTAAATTACCTTGATATCTCAGCCATTTTAGGATTAGGTCTAATTTTCAACATGGGGTTCTTGGGACCCCACCACATGAATATGTTAGTGTCAATTTGTTACTCGGTCCCAAAAGGTGATTTCACGGTCGCTGCGCCTAATCACCTTTTGGGAACAAGTAATAAAATGACAGTGCCACTGTTCATGAGGCGGCATCCCAGAAAGCCCATGTTGCAAATTTGGTGAAAAAATTCCAAAAAATGACTGCGTTATGAGCATGCGTTGTGCAGGTTCTACACATGCTCTTAACTTCGCCAATTTTTTATATTTTCATTCCAGATTTTCATCATTGCCATTTTTTTACATGTCCTTATGAAAAGTACAGCTATAATTTTTTACATCCTGCCTGAAATGTGTTTTCACACCAGTTACGCAGAATGGCATGGTGGCTATGCAAAATCAACTTTTGGGATGGAGTAACAAAAGCACAGTGCCACTGTTCATGAGGGGAGGGCCCAAAAAGTCTATGCTGAAAATGTGGTGAAACAATTCAAAAAAATGACTGTGTTATGGGCGTGCGTGAGACAGTTTCTATGCACGCTCATAAGTTTGCCAATTTCTCACATTTTCACTCCAGATTTTCAACATTGCCATTTTGTCACACCTCCTCATGAACAGTACAACTGACATTTTTCACATCCTGCCCAAAATGTGTTTTAGCACCTGTGGCACTGAATGGCGCAGTCATTGTGCAAAATCACCTTCTTGGATTGAGCAATGAAATGATAGTGCCACTGTTCATGAGGTGGGGTCCCAAAAAGCCCATGTTGAAAATTTGGAGTGAAAAATACCAACAAACATCTGGGGCATTAGGGTTTCCAACTGTAATGACCCACCCCTCCGACCCTGTAGAGACTGACAGGCATCGGGCACATGCCTTTCGGTCGTTGGCCATAATGCTTTCACCATTCCACCCCCACTCTGCAGCCAGTGACAGGTATCGAGGTGTGCCTTGGAGTCTTTGGCCCAAAAGTTCACCCCATTCTCCTATACTGACCCATCTCAGCTTATTTCATTATGTAATGGGTTGCACATTAGGGCCGAAGACCTCAAGGCACACCACAATGCCTGTCAGTGTCTGCAAGGTGGGGGTGAAATGGCATGAGCATTACAGCTGATAATCCAAAGGGACACCCCCAATGCCTGTCAGTCTCTGCAGGGTGAGGGTGGGGGGTTAGGGTTGGAAACCCTAATGCCCTTATTAAGGAAGTACTGTAAATCAGGGATGGACTTTTGATGTCACCTACCTTGATTTCAGCAAAGCCTTCGACAACATCCAACCTAGAAGACTGATGAACAAGATGAGTAGTCTGGCAATGGGAAACAAGATGATAAACTGGGTTAGAAACTGGCTGATGGACAGGAGGCAGAGGGTGGTGGTAATGGGATCTAATCCGGGGAGAGGGGGTGACCAGTGGGGTACCTCAGGGATAAGTCCTGGGACTAGTCCTGTTCAATGTCTTCATTACAGACATTGCAGAAGGGCTAGAAGCAAAGGTCTGTCTGCCTGTTTGCAGATGACACCAACATCTGTAACAGAGTGAATACTCCATAAGGGGTGAAGAAAATGAGCACGGACATGGAGAGGCTTAAAAAATGGCCTGAGGAGTGGCTACTGAGGTTCAATGCAAAGAAGCCCAAATAATGTATCTGAGAAGAGGGAAATCTGCAGAGAGTTACAGGATGGGGTGGAGGTGCTGATGATCAGCAAGGAAGAAAGGGACCTAGGAGTTATTAGTTCTGATGACCAAAAGGTGTCAAAGCAGAGCACACATGTTGCAAGGATGGCAGGTGGCATGCTGGGATGCATAAGCAGAGGTATTACTAGCAGAAGGCACGAGGTGGTGATGTCATTGTATAATGCACTAGTGAGGACTCACCTACAGTACTGTGTGCAAATCTGAAGGGTGCAAATGCGCAAGGACATTGACAGGGTGGAGACAACCCATAGGAAGGGAACCAAGATGGTACGTAGCTTGCAACACAGAACATATCAGGAGAGATTAAAATGACCTCAACTTGTACTTATTGGAGGAAAGGAGGGAGTGGGGGAACATGATAGATACATTCAAGTACCTTAAGGGCATAAACACGGTGCAGAGATGGTCATCTTTCAATACATCAAATGTTCGGCATTGACAAGTGCTTGTTTTTTATCCTAAAAAAAAAAGAAAACTATCCATCATTGTCTGCTGTGTAACCTCCCCCCCCCAAAACAGTATACAGACACTGGGAACACCCAATCCCCCAGTGTCCTCATCTGTCTGTCCATTGTTGAGTGCTGTGTGAACCCCCAAACAGTATGCAGACACGGGGGGTGCCCAATCCCACAGTGTCATCTGTCCATCCATTGTTGTTCACTGTGTAACCCCCCAAAACAGTATACAAACACTGGAGTGCCTAATCCCTGATGTCCTCATCTGTTCAGCAAACTCCTGAAAAATGAAAAGTGTCACTCATCTGTTTTTTTTCCCTGTAAAAAGGAAACCGTCCATCGTTGTCCATTCTGCCGTTACCAACCCCTTCCTCCCTCTCAGGACCCACCACCTCCACACACACCGTACCCGCATACTTACTTACCACCAAAGGTCTGTCACGTCAGAATCTCACCTTGGACTGCAGGCACGTCTTCACTCTTCAAAGCCCAACTGCGAACTGAGGTAAGCGCTTCAATGTATTTCAATGGGGTTTTCGGCATCAATGTATTTCAATAGGGTTTTCAACTTAGTAGCATAAATTTTCAACATATATTTTTTGGGACCTCACCTCACAAACAAGTTCACTAAAGCAATTTTCAACCCCCCCTCCCCATGACACCAGCACACACGACAAATGTTCGGCATTGACAAATGCTTGTTTTTTCTGTTACAGCTGGCCTGAGCCCCTACATGTTTGAAATTCCAGGCTGATGAGACTGATATGCTCTCCTGCTTAGATCAAAGGAAAGAGCTGGCCCAGGAAAGGGAAAGGGGAAAGGGAAAATTATTTAACCAGGAAAGGTACACTAAGCCTAGGCTTGTTTCCAGGTGCAACCTGAGAGCTCAAGGAAGTTAAGTGTCTTGCTCAGGGTCACACAGTATGCAAGAGGGGGCTGTGGGATTCAAACCCAGGACTCCAGGTTTGCAGCTCAGAGCCCTAAACCACTGCGCTATAATGACCCTACACTTGTGTCAGCTGTTTCTTTTTAAACTCTTGCTGACTCCACCTAGCAAGTCAAGACTCTGTCATTATCATCCTGAATGATGATTGCTGGGGCACTGACTTGCCCCTTAAACATTGCTCTGCATGGGGCAGACACTGTCACACCCTTCAACAGGCACTATCTTTGCATGATGTTCACAGTGTGCACATGCGCATGGTGAAAATAAGAAATGGGTACAGCACCATTATTCATTTAAAGAGGAACAAACAGCACTAAGATCCTCACATCCAAGCATGGGCTGGTCCTAATTTGCACTCTGTGTGCAAAACATTTTTTTTACTGTCTTTTTTACTGTAATATAGTACATCGTTTCAGGCTGGTTTTAATGTCTTCCAAGCTGACATTTGCTTTAACCAGAAATCCCATAATCCCCTGCAGCTGACATCAGGACAGGGCTGCACCAATGGGAGATTCAGTAGCCTGCACTGCTTGTTACAGATTTTATAACCTTAGTTCAGATGCTTGTCAGTCCTGCTGTTCTCCCAGAGATAAGTACAGTCCTCTGTAACTCTACTTAGCCCTAGGTGGACAGCGGGGCCAGCAAACAAAACATTAGAGCTTATAAACACTCTAACACGTACTGCACGATATTGACTTTCCCCCTGCTGCAGCCCTCCTCTGATGTCTGCTGCAGGAGATTCTGGGATTGAAATCTGCTATACTATACTGCATCAAACAGTAAGTAAAAAAAATGTTTTGCACAAAAAGTGCAAATTGGGAACAACACCACACCGGTGTAGGGCTTACTGCTGTTTCCTTACAACAGATGCAGGTCTGTTCTTTCAACAGATATAAACATCACTCTATTCTACCTTTCTATGTGTGTGTGTGTGTGTATGTATATATATATATATATATATATATATATATATATATACACACACACATACATTAAAGCAAATTAATTCTTTTATCATTTGAGAGGACTTTCCTATACTTAAAAGGCACTAATGAATATGTGCACAGTGAAGTTTTCATTTAACAGGTCTATTCTATTGTCAAGTATTTGTCGAAGTAGGCTTCGGTGAAATAACTTAAGAAATAAAAATGTTATTAGGTAGTAATGCAGTTTGACCCAATATCGCAGTATCTGCTGATGCTCTGCCACTTCCTCAAGGATAGATAAATGACTATGATTTAAAATCCCAAACTGCCTGTGCCTTAATGTGACCTGGTATGGGTCTGCCTGTTGATGCAGTGGTAGAACTATCGATAGTGATGCCCCAAGTTTGGGAACAAGCTCTGCCAGCCAGCCAGGGGAAAGGGCGGGAGATCAAGTGTCCATCAGACAGCTTGCCTCCTTTCCAGTGAGAGAGTCTTGTGCCCGGCAGTGTGATTGGCACCTAACAGAGACTAAGTGGTGTTGCAAGAGCAAGGGAAGGGGCTCACCCCTGGATGTGTAAATGGCTGCATACAGTGTGGTGCATGTGCCTCACTGCATAGTTGCACAGCATACCTGGGAAGAAAACAGCAAAATGCCTCCAGAACACTGATGTTGGTATCAGCACCTCCTGCAGGCCCACACACTACCAACGTGGCTCTGCACCCACCACCAGTTGGTCCTAGATAAGTGGTGGGTGTATGTAAATCCACAAGAAGGTAGGTGGTGTGGAGAGGGGGTTCAGTCAATAGATGCAGGAAAGGAAGAAGAGAAAAAGCTGAATTAAATATAAAATAAAAAGTGGCATGACACCTGGGGGATGTAAAAATAGTGAAAATGAAATACAACAGAATAGAGTTTAAATATTGTAGCTGTGAGACAAAGCTAGGCCTAACACAAGAGTTTCACTATCATGTTTGTGGAAGAAGGCCCATGGAGATGTAAGACATTTAATGGCGAAAGTGGCACCACATTAGATAAAAGTAATGAATTATCCACTTCTATGGCAGAATGCAGCTCTGTCATTAGCTAAAATGTGATGTAGTGCCATTGATAACACCACATGCTGAGCATAGCGGAGGGATTCTGGATAAGAAAGGAGGGGAAAGGAACCAGGTGTTATGAAAAAAACTGTAAATGTTAATAAAGGATCACGAAGAAAAATTAATTCTGTGGCACAGCAGATATTTTGTGGTAAGTTGAATGTTCTATAAGATATTCCATGGCCGCAGAACCGCAGGGTTCTAGGGGCCTTGTCTTGGAGTAATCTTCCACGTGTCCACCTTTCTTTCCACCTCACCATTTTTCTAAATTTAATAAAGTATCAGTAATCACCTTTATATCTCTGTATAATTTAATAAAAGCATGTTTGTCACAAGGCATCTGTGGCCCCATACACAGTTACAAGATCCCATGTCTTGCAGCTCTTTGCACTGTGCATGTGGTACAGGGTGGGCACAATGAGAGGGGGGCTCTTAGTGCCATGCAACTGGCACTATGCCAAGCAGACTTCTGTGGGTGTCAAAATCCAAGAAGTCAGCAGGTACAAACTCTGTTTGCACCCACTGAGACAGGGCAGAAGGACTGTGACCATGGCACTTGCATCATGTGTATGATAGGAATGGGTGGCAGTGCACCTGGGAGTCTGTTCACACCCCATAGCTGTACTGACAGCCACTATAGGCACTTTTACACACAGGTTTTTAAAAAAAAAGCTGCTTATCTGTATGCTCGTTGTACTCTGTCACTTTTTAGGATCCCTTTACACTCCGGAGAGTTTTCCGCAGCTCCCACCTCCATTTGTGTTTTGGCACCCCCACAGAGCTTGCTGCTCTATTGCTGTTTTGTGCACCACTTGAATGGCTGTTTTACACAGCCCAAGGAAACAGAACACAGCGGTGCAAACCACGAAAGCGGAGATTGCGTGTTTGGACGTAACGTCACTATGGAATGAAACAGGTGCACTTTACACACAAGGGATGTAACAGAATACTTTTTCCTTAACAGTTATTCCATTACATAAACCTGCATGTAAAAGTGCCTTAAGACTAAGATTGGGGCACTTAATTTCCACAAGAACTTAGTCCTTTGCTCATTTAAAACCTTGTGATTTCCTGGATCGGGAGTGGTTTTCATGGCTACATTCAGTACAACAGATGCCTGGTTAACACCCAAAATCAGATCTGTTTCCATTACCACCTGCAAATTAATACCTGTTTTGCAAATGTGTTTTCTATTGCCTTGTACAGTAATTCAGCCCTCTTTCCATTATTACTGCATTCTGTTGTTTACACTTACCGTCTTTTCTTTTCTTCTTCCAGTGCTGATGTCTTTGGTAATGTCTCAGAGATTAACTCTATTTTCTTTTTGTTATCTCCCTTCAAATCATGCTTCCTAGGGCCTTCACACCGGCTTCCAACTATCAGTCTGTGCCTAGCAGCTGCAAGCACACCTTCGATCCTGGCCTCACAGGCCTGCCTAGATACTGTAGCTGATGGTAAACAAATGAAGCCGCTCTACAGCTGGGTGTGCTAGGACAACAGTTCTCAAACTTTGTCACAGTAAGCCTCCCCTAAGCCATGAAAAAGATCTTGAGCCTCCCCTAAAATACTGAAATATGTTTGGGCCTCCCCACAGAAAAATAGCCTACTCTTCACAGTACATCAGGAATAAATTGAAACCTCATGGCATAGCTTGCTTTCATGTTATTAAGCTTATTGTACCCCCACCTCCCAAAAGGACAACCTACTTTCTCCAATATTTTGACTCTCAAACCATTGCTACCCCTTACTCCCATACCTTCATGGGTCAGACTGCTTTTCTGTTTCTCCTCTAACTGGAATAACCTTCCTGCCGACCTCTGCCTTCCCCTCACCCTGCTCTTAGCAACTTCTCAGGGATCATGCTCCCTCCTGCTCTTATTCCTACTACCTGTATGGTTAACTCTTGTATTTGGACAGTTCTGCTGCCAGTCTAATTGATCAATTGTTCCTTGCATTGTTAGTTTATTGTTCGTAATTTGTTTGCACTTTTATTCATTTTGTATTGCTTGAGTATTTTGCAGTTACATTCTGAATTGTATTCTCTCACTACTCCTTCCTGGGTACACCTGAAATAAGCCATGGCTCAGTGTACAGTACTTTCCCTGGTCACAGACTTGTGAATAAATACATACATTCACCTACTATTATCCTCTTTCAGTTTGCCTTATCCCTTCACTCAAACTCTATAAAGTTCAAAATTTAAATACAGTACTTTTTCAAGACTTGCTTGAGCCTCCCCTAGAACAGGTTGGGGCCTCCCCAGGGAGGCTGGCCTCACCATTTGAGAACCCCTGTGCTAGGAGAACCTCAACTTGTGAAAAAAGAAACATTCCAGTGCTACTCATCGATAGAAACACAAGCACAAGTGAGTGAAAAATCACAAAGTGCTTAATTGCCAAAGTGCAGACAGCCTCTTACCAGGAGACACACATGGATAAGACCTACTATCTCTGACCAGTTTCGCAAAAGAGCGTCCTTTTGTAAAACTGGTCAGAGGTGGTAGGTCCTATCTGTGTGTGTCTCCTAGTAAGAGGTTGTCTGCACTTTGGCAATTAAACATGTTGTGATTTTTTCACTCACTTGTGCTTGTGTTTCTGTTGGTGGGTAGTGCTGGAGTTTTTCTTTCTTCACTCAATAAAGTAGCTCCTATGCAGAAGTGAAACCATACATGCAATACTGGAAAAAGTAACTCTGAAATGTCTTTACTTTTGCTCAACATACATATCAAATTATCCTGAGACTTTTCTATATCTATTTTAGCAGTTTTGTATTTATCATGGTATCCCCAGAGTGAAGTTGAGGGATTCTAGGCAGAGACTAATGGGAGCTTTCTTATCCTGCTGCATGCCATGCTGGTTGTAAAACAAGATGTCTCTACTGTTCTACTGTAGTCTGTAACAGTTGTTTATTTCTCTGTCCCAGGTCTACGAGTTTCAAAGTCCTACCATCAGGGAGCAGACTCTTCCCTACATAGACCCCCAGCAGAGACCTGGGTATGATTTTATCTTGGGACAAGCAGTAAATTCAAAATTTATATTCCAGAAAGCGTTTGAAACTCTTAATAAATAGGTGTACCTTTTATGCCTGAACTATGACCCCATGTTTTAGTTCTTATTAGTATTATTTGCTATTATGTTGAAAGTTTTTCTTATTTTTTCTTTCCTGCCGTTTGATACCTAATTGCTCTCGCTGATCAACGTCTATGCCGTAATATGAGTGTATAGTTTTGTCTGTTAGTTGACGTGTTTTTCTTTCTGGACTAAAGGCTGAGGAAATATAGGAATATAGTACAAAATTTAGTGCAGTGCAGTTTATTCAGTATGGTGAAATTTAGAGTCCAGGTGTAATTGTTGTATTCATGGTGTTATATTGCTTCTAAACAATAAACGTGTAATTGTGCTGTTAATTTAATTAAAAGTAGCAAGTATCTGCACCACTTAAGTGACAAAGAAAGCAGCTTTATTACTTAAAAGTTCAAACACATATTGCCATTAGAAATCACAGCATCAGGCCAAAAAAGCACAACTCCTACCTCGACCGGTTTCGCACATAGTGCATCGTCAGGAGGCTCAATGTGTAATTGTTGTATACATGGTATTATTTTGCTTCCAAACAATAAAACTGTAATTGTGCTGTTAATTTAGAATGTTTATGCACAAAAAGCACAGGAATGCCAGAAAAATCAGGCTGTGTTGTTTTGCCAGGCATGCACAGGCAGATGGTTCCCCCTGTAATGTGAACAAAATGTGCTTTCATGTCAATTTACTAACCAAAGAAATATGAAATTAGCAAAAAAAAAAAACAAGAGAGTAGAAAACAGTCCAATTAGAAGGTTTTGCACTGCCCAGTTAGAGGTGCAGTGCCTCCAGTGAGGCTGGACAGTGTCATGATAGTGTGTGTGTCCCTTTGACTGGCATCTCATGCATGTGGTCATAGAGCTCTCCCTTTCACTTTCCCAAGCACACATTTCAGCAACCTCTGCCAGGGATCACCACAACCCAAAAGGCCTGACACTGGCAGGTGCTGAAAGATAGCAGTGCTTAAACTTAGCTGTGATGGAAAGAGAGGGAAAAATGGGGGGTGGGGAGAATCTGAGAGACTGGAAGAGATCTAAAGGCAAAAAAATAATATATTCTGTCTCTTTTCTTACTGCACAATGAACAAATATGTTGATAAGTCAGACTGGCATATGTAATAAAAAGATGGAAATCTAGCAGCGCACTTTCTTAATTTCCCATACTGTCTCTGTTTGATGGCTCAACCATAATTGCTAATGTAATATGTGTCTGTTGGGGGATGTTTTAGGAGGGGTATATTAGATCATCATCATCATCAAAAAATGTATTGTTCGATAACAATCTTTACAATTTAAAAGAGTGTTAAAATACAACTATTGCACAACTGAACCATCAAACATAGCTAAGAATACAAACGCTAAGTTTGTCATTTTATAATAGTAATGCATCATTTCTTTAAAGTAGTCAAGAAATGGACATGTCTTTTCAATATCTCCATGTCTTTTGTGTTGAACAGGGTACTAATCAGTTGATCTGAGGGAAGACTGAGGGTAGCCAAAACCAGGCCTAGCCAACATTTTCTTTACTGCTCATATAATGGACAAAATAATACACTGGCCCAGATATTCAAACTTACATAGAAACATAGAAACATAGACTTTGATGGCAGATAAGGACCGCTAGGCCCATCTAGTCTGCCCATTTCCCTACCTACAGGATAGGCTGCAGATCCTAGTTAACCAACAGCCTATTTCTTCCTACCCCCCACAAGAATTGCCTTATGTCTGTCCCATGCATTCTTGAATTCTCCCACAGTTTTAGACCCCACAACCTCCTCAGGAAGGCTGTTCCATGCATCCACTACCCTCTCTGTGAAATACTTCCTCACATTGCCCCTGAACCGCCCTCCTTCTATCTTTAAATTGTGTCCCCTTGTTCTTGCAAGTCTCTTTTCCTACCCTCTTGGACTTTGTTGATTCCACTGAGGTACTTAAAAGTTTCTATCATGTCCCCCTCTCCCTTCTTTCCTCAAGGGTATACATATTAAGCTCCTTTAGTCTCTCCTCATACAGCTTCTCTTGCAGACCCTGCACCATTTTAGTTGCCCTCCTCTGGACTGCCTCTATCCTGTCTATGTCCTTGCGGAGATGGGGTCTCCAGAACTGGACACAGTACTCCAGATGGGGTCTCACCAACTGTCTGTACAGAGGGATAACAACTTCCTGTTTTCTGCTGATGATGCCTCTCCCTAAACATCCCAGTATACCCCAGCCCTCCCTACTGCCTTCTCACATTGCTTGCTAACCTTAAGGTCATCTGATATGATTACTCCCAGGTCCCTTTCCTTTTTTGTTGTTGTTACTACCTCCCCACCCATTGTGTATTCTTCCCCTGGGTTCTTGTTTCCCAGGTGCATTGTTTTGCACTTCTTTGCATTGAATCTAGCTGCCATACTTCTGACCATTCCTCCAACCTTGCCAAGTCCTTTTCATCCTTTCCGCCTCCTTGTGTATCGACTCTGTTGCAGATCTTTGTGTCATCTGCAAAAGGCATACTTTTCCTTCCAGTCCTCTGCAATGTCACTGATGAAGACATTAAAAGGACTGGACCTAATACTGAACCTCCTGGTACCCCACTAGTAACCCCCTCTTCTTCAGAGTGGACCCCATTTACAATTACCTTCTGTGTCCTGTTGTCCAGCCAATGTTTTAGCTAGGCTATCACCCTGGGTCCCACTCCCAGGCTAGTTAATTTGACTATTAATCTTTTGTGTGGGACTGTGTCAAATGCCTTGCTAAAGTCTAGGTAGGCCATGTCCACAGCCCCTCCCTGGTCTACTACTTTGGTCACCCAGTCAAAGAAATCTATTAGATCCATCTGACATGACCTTCCCGCTGTGAATCCATGCTGCCTTGGGTCCTGTGCTCCACTGGCCTCTAGGTACTCGACTATTCTTTCCTGCGCCATAAAAGTGCGCAACGGCAGGCGCAAGCACAAGTCCACTGCGCCCATGTGCAATAAGCGTGATATTCAAACACTGCACAGGTCAAGATGCGCCTGCAGCAGACGACTGAATATCGCGCCAACTGCACCATAGTGCAACCAGGGATGTGCAGTGGCGCAGTTCAGATGCACAATAGCACAACCAGGGATGTGCAGGGACAGGATGCACTGGTGGACCACCCATGCTAGAGATGGGCAGAGGAGCACACAGCAGAACAGACATCACCCCCCACACCCTATGCACTGCACAACCGGGGGAGAGCTGGAATAACCACTGGCCCATGGATACCAGCAACAAACCCACAGCTGGGGCATGGTGTACCAGCACACCCCCTGGCAAGTTGTGACTGGCACACAAGGAGGTCCGGCCACCCCGTGCCACACCATCCCACCAATGCAGAGCACACCCTGCACTGTGATCCCCAGACACCCTGCCCAGGAGCAGCACCCACCAGTGCAGGACACCCCATGCATGCCACCACCCCCACTGTGACAATGCAACTCTGTGCACCACAGAACCATGCAAGGCAGCCCCACTACGAGCACCCTTCATCTGGTGGCAGCAGACAGTGATGCAAAGACTGCATACACAGTGCCACCATGCATGTACCCCCCCCCGAGGTACAGCTGAGAGACCGACCATGTGTCGGCACACGAGGTACCCCACACATGACAGGGCATGCCCTGGACCCCACCACTAGTGGCACACGCCCTGCACACCCTCCCAAGGACACACACCGACCCGGCACTGGCCACAACAGCCAGTGCAGACACCCACAGTGGTGCATGAAAGCATGCGCCATACAGGATGCAACACAGTGCATGGACAAACACCCACCCATACCCAAGGGCACACCAACACAGGGACACAGCAGCAGGTCAACCAAGCTCCTGGCATGTTGCCACAGAAACCGTGTACACATGGCCAGCACCCCTCCATGGCACAGGAGTGCCAGCTATCCTGCGCAGGCACCATGAAGCTGTACACCACCAGCATGCGCCCGGAGCACAAGTGACAGACAGTGGAGCACATCCCCTGTAACAGACACAAGCGACAGCATGGAGGTGGGACAACAACAGCGGAGGCAACAGTGCCACCCGAGGCAGACATGCACCACAACAGTGACAGGAAGCAATCCGGCATTGTGCTGGGTACAGGGACTGTCCAGCATGGACAGCCACCACTGACATGCCAGCGGACTGTGCAGGTCACAGACATGCAAGGGTGTCAGCTGCACAGGCCATGGACAGTCTAACAGATGCACCATGGACACAGTGCATGCACCATGGACCACTGCACACAGTCATCCAGTGCACAGGGGACAACACACAAACCACAGACAGTGACTGATAACTACACCCACACCATAGTCGCTTCCCCTACGGACACACGCACACGCCCATGACTGCACCACCTCTAACACAATGCACACCACTGCAGCTGAACCTGTAGCCCACTGCAAATCGGAGACCACCACAGTAGGCATAACAAAACAAATATATATTACAAGATATAAAACAACTATTTACAAGTATTTACAAAAATGTTGGGGGTGAGGGCCACAAACCAGGTGGAGGTGGGTAAGGGGCAGGGGTAAACAAATGGGAGAAGGAGTGAGGGGTGCGAGGGTGGGTCCAGGGGGTAGGTGCAATCCTTGGGTTCATGAATTTCAGCGGGAGCACTGCTCCCCGTTCTTATGGTTCCTCCCGCCATGCCTCCTGCGGACTCCTAGCTGCGCTATCCACTGTAAGATTTCCAGGGAGGCCCTGGCCACCTGCAGAAGCTCCTGCAGCACCCTCTCCATGTGCTGCAGCCGCCATCCACCTAGGACAAGGGAGCAGAGTCAATAGGTGTGAATGCACAGCCCCCTGCAGCCCACCCACTGTGGATGACATATGGCCATGGGACATGCCTCTGTGATGGCGTGTGACCACCCACAGTGATCGTGTCCACAAGACCTGCCCATCCAGACGCACACAGCCATGCGGACCATTGCACACACCCACCACCCAAGTTCCACACAGCACCACTGTGGCTGTACAGTGACATGGCTATGCAGTACAAAGGCAGTGGCATAGCCATGTACCTGGTGCACGCATGGACCACCAGCGATGCACACCCACACATGCAGTGCCACTCAGTGCTGACTGTACTGTGTGACGTTCATGTCACTGGTGTCAATGGATGGTGGCCATGCCCCGCCGCCTGCCCTGCAACACAGCATGCATAGAATATCCTGGAAGAAAGGCACTCACCATCATCGGCCTGATGTGGGCACTGTAGTCCACTTCAACCGGCTTCCAGTGGCTGTTGACTATCTCCACCACCCACACCTCAGTGTCAGTCCTGTCGGGCACGGCGACCCGCTCTTCAGGGCCTAGGGTGCAAACATGGAGAGAGGATTATCAGTACAATCCAGTATCAAAGACCCCCACCCCGGGTGTGTGCGATCCTGCACAGCCCAGCCATGCCGCAACCCCCCCAAAACCACCTCCACCACCAACACCACTGCCCACACTGGACGGCCCACCCCCCCTGTGTGGTGGACACATGCCCACCGTGATACCCATACTGACGCAAGCAGTGTATGGATGGGGCACATACCTGGTTGTGGCACTGCGCCCCTCCTGGTACACGACCGCAAGCGGGGAAGTCTGTCTGGGTTCTTGCGCTGAAGGTCCCCATATCTGTGGTGACACTGCTCAGCTGTGTGCCCCATTCCTGTGGCATCCTCCAGTGCCACCACCACCTCCTCCCATACAGCACTCATGGCCCTGTCCAGGGGTGCATTCCCAAAAAGTGCCCCAGCATGGGGCTCGACTATGGCCACCAAATTGGACAGCTCCACCTGGCTCCAAACAGCAGCCCTCCATCTTGCCATCTCTGAAGCTGGTCAGAGTCAAAATGGCGCTCGGTAGTGCGGTCCACCATGTGCAGATGCTGCACGGTACAGTGCTGCCATTCCCCATCGCACTGTCACCGAACAGTGGGATAGTGGTGCACCCATGCGGACGCATGGTGCCTAGGGGGCAAAGGTCAGGCACAGGGTCAAGGGTCTCTCGTGCACGGACCGCCACTGCGCGATTGGTACTCCCTGCGTGTAGTGCGATTGAGTGCCTGTATGAGATTACCTGTAGTGGTCTGCTGTGCTGTGGCTCCACGGTGCCTATGGTGCCCCAGTGCAAGAGCACCATACATGTGAACAGCGCAGTAGCACCACTGGCACAATGGTGGCCATGCCCTGCACTGCCTCCCGCACACAGCACATAAGCAGCGCAGCAAGCATTGGCGTCAGCACCCCGGGCATGCGCTGTTCGGGGTCGACTACGCACGTCACAGAACTGTGCCCTTGCCTGAGCATGTTCAACACACTTGCGCAAGGCACAACAGCACAATATTCAGCCTCTCATATGCAAATCAGGTCATCAGTGATTCAATGGCACAGGTACTGCATTAGCATACACTTAAAATTGCGCCTCGCCTCATTTACATGCGTTGAGCTATATAAATGCGACATTGGGCTGCAGAGGCCATAGTCTGGTATTGCAGTCTATTGTGGTGAGTTGCATGCTGTTTGGGAGTGTGGACTGTGGTGTGTGGGAGATGCATGGGACTGCACAGTCAAAGGTAACACCTGTCATTCTCACAGGATCAACGATGAGCAACCGTGAGGTGGAGGAGGAGGAACAGAGATGTGGGAGAAAAAGGAGGCCAAACTTTACCAAGGCAGAAACAGATGCCCTTTTTGAGGTCTACCTTGATCTGGAACCGCTGCTCAGCAGACAGCGGGAACACCACAGGCCCATGCTGCTGCATAGGGAGAGGTGGTGCATGCCATCAACCAGCATGGCAGCCACCAGTGGTCCGTGCAGGAGTGCAAAAAGAAGGTGAGCACGGACAGGAGGAGGATTAAGGATAAGGTGGCTGACATCAGGGCAGCACGGGCTGCGACTGGTAGGGGACAGCTGGCCGTGCAACGTCTGACCCCACAGGAAGAGTGGGTTGCTTGCAGCATGCGGCACTGTGCCATCAAGGGTGTTCCAGGTGGTGGCTTCCAGATGGGTGGTAGCCCGTCACTGCATGGTAGGTCCTGATCTGTCACTGTGTGGGGGGGATGCAACAGGGTAGGGCAGATACATTTATGCTACTGTGTTCCCTCACAGCTCCTGAGCGTCTACATGGGTCAGCAGTGGTGGGCTCATCCACTGAGGGCGATACCCTGGACACAGAGAAGGGGCTCATCCACCTCCACAGGTGTCGAAGGGTCAGGATGACAGTGGGCCCACCTGGCTGTCTGGACTGATGTTGGTGGAGCAGGTGCGGAGGAGGCCCTGCCCTTGTCCCAGCATGTCAGCGTCAATGGATGCCAGCATGCTGAGACTCGGACTGGTGCCGGATCCATCACTGATGATGATGATGGAGCTCACATCATGGACAGTGATACATGTGGGCTGCAGGATGGCCACACAGCAGGTTACAGCATGGGCATAGCCGTGGGTGGTGCTGCCGTGGAGGCCTGCATGACATTACAGTCCCAGCCTGTGCCTGTCTGCACCAGTGGGGCAGCACTGGTGTGTGTCCAGGACAGTGGGGCTGTTGCGGCTGCTGCGGTGGCACCATTGAGCCCTGGAGAGAGGTAGCCAGAGGGGCAGTGTCAGCAGTCAGCCAATGGCCATTGGGGGGACAGTGTCGGGGGGGTGGCATCAGTGCACTGCCTGTGGACATGCCCAGACATGGCCCTGGTGTGCAGCGCCCAACCTCAAGGAGTGCTGCCCATCACGGCCGCGAACACCATGAGGGACATCATGCCAATCAGGCGGATGACCTCTTAGATGAGCACACCCGCTTACTCCATGATTCAGTGGATCAGCAGTTGTGGCTTGTGACAGCGGTGGATGCACTCAGTGTGGTCCTATGCCAGTCAGAGGAGTGGTGCAGCAGGGACACCAGTCTGCTCCTGGCAGAGATGGACCGGCTACGGGAGGATGTGACCGCCACCATTGACAAGCAGACACAGGCATTCACAGCTGTCATGACCACAATGGGCACACAGTTATTTGCCCATGCATCGCCAGACACCATGCAGTGCAATGCCCACCCCCCATTCCCGGCATCGTGCGACACCATCCTTGTCGACACCCAGTTCAGCTGTGGGCATCCCGAGCATGCCTGGCACAGGCATGTTCGGTGAGCTGCAGCTCGAGAACAGTCACGTTCCCACAGCGGAACCCCTGGGGGACCGTTGATGCCACCCCATGAGGCCATTGGTCAGCCTGTCACTGCTGGCGGGTCTCGGCGGGGCCACCCATGCATCTTTGGTGGCTGTGCCATGTTACTGACCTGTCTCCCACCATGGCTACTGTCTGATGCTGCCCTGTGTGCAGTGTGTTGTTCGTCGTGCAATGCACGGGTGGGGTACCCAGATCTGCACACACACACACACACACACTCCATGTGCACAACCCCCCCGGCTTCTGGCCACTGTGGTGTGTGCATGATGATGCCTGCATTGTGCTGGCCACCACTGTGCAATGGTGCCCAGTGTCTGAGACACACACAATGACAGACACTGGGCGTGGTGGTCTGTGGATGTGTGTGTGGCTAGGGGTGACGATTGTGGTCTGCGTGCCTCCTACCCTTTGTGCATGTCTTGTGGTGTGTGTGTGTGTGTGTGTTTGTGTGACCATGTGCCGTGTTAGGTCTTGCCCATCCCTGATGGCGCGTGCGGTTCCATGCTCAGCCAATTCCTTTTACGACATGCACCCCTGGGGTTTGTCCATGCGTGTTTGTGGGTTGTGCACTTGCCATTGGTGGCTGCACATGGCCCCATGACTTACCTGGGTTGGTTGAAGTGCTCCTCTGTGATGGTGTCCCGGTGCAGCTGTGCGATCCAGATCAGTCGGGGGTCCCTTCAACCACGGAGGGCTGCCCATCACCATCTGCACCAGCGTCCTCATCGTCCCCATCTTTGACCTGTACAGCTATCCCACAGTCGTTGGCCATGTTGTGCAGGATGCAACAGGCCAAGAATAGCCCACAGGCCTTTGAGGGGCTGTACTTTAGGGCACCGCCAGATGTGTCAAGGTAACAGAAACGTGCCTTCAGCATCCCGAACACTTGCTCTATGACATTATGTGTTGTGGCATGTGCCTCATTGTAGCGTTGCTGTGATGGGGTCGCGGGCCACCGGTATGCTGTGAGCAGCCAGGGACGGAGTGGGTATCCACTGTCACCTGTCTGTAGAGGGTGGACATTAGCTTGGTGTTCAGCGTCGCCCTGCCATGGGCCATCTAGGCCAGTACCCATGTCACCTCTGACTATGCCCCTCCCAAGATCCATGTCTTTCTTCATGATTTGCATACTCACCCACTAGATGGCCAGTGGTGATGTCCCCACTCTCGAACCTGTGGCACAGTGCAGACTAGTGCCAGATGAAGGCATCATGTGCTCCCCCAGGGTGCATGGCACAGACATTGGTTATGCACCCCCTAGCATTGCACACCACCTGGCAGTTGATGCTTGCACAGCCCTTCCAATTTATGTATGCTGCACCTTCCAGGCCAGGTGGCATGCAGATGCCCACATGGCTGCAGTCAATGGACCCGAGCATGCCAGACATACATGCTACCCTGTGGAACTCTTTTATGTGTGCTGAATGCTCCACTGGTGTGCTGGGGAGATGGATGTACTCCGCAGCATGTGGCAGCAGTGCGCTGAGGAATGTGTAAGTAGGCGTGACGCATCTGACTGGGTTATGCCTGTTGTGTCCCCTGTTGGTCTCTGGAAGGTACCCAAGGTGAGCAGGCACATGACAGCTGTCACTTTTGTCTCCACTGACAGAGCATGGCTCCGTCGTGTGGGTGCCTGCATCTCATCACTGCACAGCTCAAAGAGCCACCTCAGGATTGCCCAGTTCAGGCGGTACTGGCTCACTATCTCGGTGTCACTGTACAGCTCGAAGCTGGTGCGAGCTCGGAACTGCCTGTTGGGGGCATACCGCTGATGGGTCCTTCCATGGCCATGCCTCCCTGCTGCCTGCCTTCTCATACCCCTCATTACTGCCTTCATCTGAATGGTGGCACTGGCCATGTCCCTGGCTTGTGTTACCCCCCAGCAGCTGTATTCCTGTTCCCCCCACTGTCCTTTCTGATACTCCCCTGCACCGGGAACACCTGCAGATTTGGACATCCTGACCACTATCAGTGCCCTCAGTCCAATGTGGCACTTCCCCTTTCCTCCTGCACAGTGGCACAGGCTCCCCACTCCTTTCCTGCTTCTGGTAGTTTCCAGGTGCTCTGTCCTGCTCCTGCCCTGTCCTGCTCACTGCTACTGTGTGCCTAGTTGCTGTCAGCTCACTCCCAAATCTGGCTTCCCTGTAGCGTTCTTGTGCCTCTCTCTTGTTCCTTTTTATTTTGGATCATTTCCGCTATCGCGCAACTTCTGTTTGCTCCCCTATTGCGCATGGCACATGCTGTTGAATATCGTACTGCGCCATTTATTCATGGTTCCTCCCCCTTCAGTTGCGCATGCATTCATTACCATTGCACTCTTGCACATTGTGATTTGGGGGGCGCAGCTGCCTCCCACTGAATATCGCACAATGGCGCATTTTCGGACTTGCGCTGGTGCATCCCTGTTGCGCATGGCGCAACCCTTTTCAATATCTGGGCCCATGTGTTTTAAGTCATCCTCAGCCTTTCTAAGGCAATTGCAATAAGGGGAATACACTCCAGGTCTTTTTCGTCTGAAGTAAATATAATTTGCTACATATAGTTCCATCCTATAACTTCCCAATATTTTACATTCTACTGGGTTAGTCAGGGTTGTCAGATACTATTCTAAACCTTTTTCTGTTTTTCATTTTTTATACCATCTGAAATGGACTAATTGATTAATTTTTAAGTTGATCATTAGCAAATGCTAAATCTTCTAATCTGGTTTTAGCTTGTATAGTTATTTCCTGAAATGGTTTCATATAAATTTCATATAGTAGGTGGCCTAAGCCCACTGGAAGTATGATTTCTTTTATTGTTTTAATTGTAGGAATACAAAGTTCATATCATTATAATTCAGTTCTTCCTCGAGACATGATCTTTAAAACAAATATCCTGCAAGCAGCACATGGTCTCAATGTCAGACAGTCTGAAGCTACTGTTTGGCCACTACCCTGCCCTGATCCGCACCTGCTAACCAAGGTCACAGGTCCGCGAGATGAGGAACTACCTGGGTCAGGAGCCCAACAGGGCATGGAAAGCATGCCATGGTATGGCAGAACTGGTCTGATGAAAGCCGAGGGAGGGCCTTGGCGTGAACTGGCCCGCAGTCAATTCTTGGACTCCTTGTGGGAGGTTTGTCCGTCTAGCATTCCATAAGCGGAAAATGCTGTGGTAACTAGCCCCTCGGCAGAACCAGCCAGACAAAGACAGGTGGGGATACATACTTCCTGGCCATCCTGGCACGACAGGACAGAAAGCAGGGGGCGGCTGCCAGAGCTCAAGGCCGGGCCACTATGGCCTCGGCCACGGAAAAAACCTCAGAATCCCCGGTCCAATATCTCCGTGAGGGATACCTGGCCGCTTCGTCTGGTTGAGCTTCATCCCGGTGGTCCGAGATGAGCCAAACAAGACCAGAGGACGACTATCCATCGACTGACCTCCAGAGGACTCAAGTCTACTCACCTGGAGAAAAGGAGAATAAATAAGTCGGACTCGAGGTCATAAGAGCTGCCTGGACTGAGCCACCTCCACCTGGGGCGATCGAGATGAGGATGACAGACAGCCTGGGGGCAGTCCTGAGCGACCGAGGAATTCTTGGTCGGGCCCCAAATACGACTGTGGGTGGGGTTCCACGGGATCGGTGGAGCAGCTGGTTTGGCAGACAACGGAAGCCTAGGAACACTCTCGGGTAAATCGGGGTTGTTAACGCTCTGGGCAGCACTTAATGGCGGGGCCAGTGTCGGCTTGTTCGATCGAAGGAAGCTGTTGCCACACGATCATACCACCGATGTAGCTTATGTCGAGCCTCCTGTCGAGGAGGAGGGCAGTGGCGCCACTGCAGATGCTGAGACGCCTGCAACGACGGGACTGTGGACCGCGAAAGTCGAACCGAGAACCTCGGCCTTTTCGAGGCGGTGCAGGGAGGCGTGTGGACCAGCTCTCCCTTGGCTGGAGGGATCACCGAGGGCTCCGGAACCGGGCACTGGCAAGCCAGGATCCTCAACTCCCACGAAACGGAGATGATTCTTGACTTAGCCTGGCGACACCGACAGCAGGTCGAGAAAAATCTCGACTGCGTCGACAGGAATCTCGGTCAACTGGCCTGGCCAGGGACACCGTGAGACCAGTGGCGAAGTCGATAACCCGACAACTCGGAGGAACCTTTCCCGCCCAAGAGCGTGAAGCGGAGGACTTACCTTGCTCTTTTGGATGGAAGAGATCCAGCAGGCGGGCCTCTCCATAGTGCAGAGGGACAGGCAAACTCCTTAAAGGCTGTAAGGAACCCAGGGAGGCGGGATAATGCGGCGAGGAAGACCTGACCCAGCATGCCTCTCTTGACGTCATCACCTAGGTGATCCATGAGCCACGCCCGGAGACCGCCGGCAGACCTACGGCTTACGAGGAAGCGTTCTCGAGGCCGCCCCAGTTGTAGCGGGCAGCACGTCTTCAGGACACAGGCCAGAAGGAAGGCATAGGTCCAAACCTGGGTCGTGCTCAAGGCTAACATAGACATCACATTAGTCTTGGGATCTGTCGAGGACATCTTGACCCATAGGGTATCTCCGAAACCGGGTGATTTGTCCAGACGGCCAGCGAGGATGAAGACGGTAAACAAAAAAACTTAATTAAAACCCGAAGAATTGGAATTGATCTTATATGCAGGCGTTAAGGGGGAACCTGGCTTCAAGCGGTAAGAAGATCTGGCGTCGGGAGCCGAGTTTTACCACCCGATGGGTGGAGAGCCAACGAACCTTCCGGCATGATTTAAGCGGCAAGGATACCTGCCAGACGGTGTGGATGAACAACATATCCATGTCCTGAACAGTATCTTGGCATCAGGTGCCGTCACGCTGTCAACATATCTGTGTTCCATAGTAGCTATTCTTTTGTACTATGAAACACAATTCTATGGGAGAGCACTGAATTTATCCACAGTGGTCAATATATATGTTCACTGTCTAGGTGTCACTGTTGGTTTAAGCGGTATGCCACACCTCGTTTCGCCATCAATCCGTGTTGGTTTAATGGTGAAGCAGTCGCCAGCCATCGTTGCAAGGGGAAGTCAGACACAGACTGGAGGAGGCAGAAATAGCTGGGGGATAGGGAAAGGGGCGTTTGAGGCGTGAAAGAGCCCACAGAGAGAGGAGAGCCCATAAAGGGCAGTCATAATTCTGGAGAACTCTATAGTAAAGGAGACCACATGGTGAAGGTGAGCAGGCGGGACAAGCATCTGGGCAGTGCATGCCTGACATGACAGCAGATGGGTACAGCAGCACATTGATCGCTGTGTATAGAAGGTGGGGGAACCACACACTCCTCAGGGAACACATACTCTGGAAGTAAGGCATATAGGAGGTTCAGCACATATTCAGGCAGTGGAAGCTGAATGCCAAGATAGCCAGGAAAAGTGGCATTCTGAGACATTGCATACCAGAACAAGTACGTGCACAGACTGAGAAAGCGGACCGTGCACTTCAGCGAGTGATTGATTACAATGGTTTGCCTTTCATAGGTTCTTAAAACTGGTGTGGGTAATTCTGCTTTCGGTGCCAGACCAGCATTGCTGATTTATTTATTTTCTTAAATGTTTCAACATAAAACATAGACTTTGGCTGACAGATAAAAAGCGCTAACCAACTAGTCTGCCAATTTCTACCTAGAGGATAAGCTGCAGATCCTATTTAACCAACAGCCTATTTCTTCTATCCAGACAAAAAAGAATTGCCTGTCCCATGCATTGTGAATTCTCACAGTTTAGACCCCACAGCCTCCTCAGGAAGGCTGTTCCAGACATCCACCACAACCTCTGTGAAAAATACTTCCTCACCATGCCCCTCAGCATTGTATTTTGTTTTCTATTATACAGCCATTAACCAACCAGCCTGACACATCTCAAACCATCCCCAATATTCTAGTATGTCCCTTGTTCTTGCACATCTCTTTTCTAATGTTGCTACCCTCTTGGACCCGTTGTTCACTGAGGTGCTTAAAGTTTCTATCATGTCCCCCTCTCCCAACTTTCCTCAAGGTATAGATATAACTCATTATTCTCTCCTCATCTGGCTTCTCTTGCAGATGCACCATTTGTCGCTCTCCTCATAGCTGCCTGAGTGGGATGGGGTGTGCCAAGGGCAGGCAGCACACTCGTGCATGATGAAGACCTTTCGAGAGATCGGCACCTGGCCCCGCTGATATAGATAATGTGAGAGACATCTGCAAGATGTGGCTGCTGGTGTCTCAGGTCAAGACCCCTATGCACCATAGTAGTAGTAGTAGAAAGGAAAAGAATGGGGCAGTTAGGATGTGTAAACTATCGCACTTTGAATCGGACCATTCGGACAGTATACATGCCACGCATACAAGATACATGGATTGTTTAAATATGCGTGGTTCTGTGTTGGATGTACGATGGATACTACCAGATCGATAGCCCCAGACAACTGGAAGACTATCTTCATTTGCCCCTAAACTACATGAGTTTGGTCGGATACTCAAGAGTTTAGATGCCCCAGCCACTTTTGGCGCTTGATGAAGCAGACTGTGGGGACATCAGATCTACTCGAGGAGTTTGAGAAGATGCTGTTGGATGACATTATGGTGCTTGGCGATCGTTGGAAGAACACCTGACAGCGACTATTCAAGGTCTTGGATCGGATGGAGGATTCGGCCTCATCTGTCGACAAATGTCAATTCTTCGACTCTGTAAAATATGAGCCATATAGTGTCACTGAGGGCATAAGACGGACTAATAAGGTGGAAGCATTGACCCTTGGCCTAAACAGGAATTCAAGAAGAGCTACTAGATTCTGGGTTTTGTGGATACTAGAGGTTTGTCAAGGACTGACCAGTGATGCATCCTCAACCTCCTCAGGGGTATCCCCTCGCACAAAGGTATGAAAGATTGTGCTCTGAGACTGAAAAGAAGTATTTCCGGCGAGCAGTGTTTGGGGATAGTTGGACTGCAGTGTGAGAAGCATTCTGTAATCATATAACACCCATGCCCCAGTGCCAGCCTATGCGACCGGCAGCCATAATCTTCATACCGTGCAGTCTACAAGATTGGGGATGTGTTATACCATGAGCACTCGAATGGTTGAGACCTGCAGATTTGTAGCAGAAGCCCGGGCCTTCAGAAAAAATTATCCGGTGCACAAAGAGTTCCTGTCTCAAGTGGGCCAGTGTGATCAGTTCATGACTATTTGTATGGTGCCAACATATTGGTAAAGATGATAACAACCTCGACTTATGTTCAGACCTCTGCCAAGTTGAATGCCACTGACCATAGGTGGCTCTCTCCAGCCACCTCGACTATGCTGGCAGTAGGCGGGCCTGAACCACATAGTCCGGTCTCTCTCCGGGCCTGTGCCACAGGCTACAGTTGGGTCAGATGTCGAACCTGACGAAAACTCTGCCGGTGACAAGAGAAACAGGTGTCTCCTGACAAGTGGACTGTGTATTGGATTGCTTGGGGCCATCCCGAAAAACTGCCTACTGTCATTTCTCCCCATTGAACACTAGCTCCCTGCCTCAATTCAACTGATGGTCTCAACAGGCTCAATCTGTGACCTATGATAAAGTGGTTGTGAGCTCTGCAGGCGGAGGATGTGTCAAGTTACGTTCCACGATCTAGGACTGCCTTGTTGTATAAAGAAGGGCAAAGTGAGCTAGTTCCCAACTACTATACAGAGAGCTGAATAAGGAAGCCGGGTAGACAAACAACAACGTGCTGCCTCATTTTAAAGAACTGATAAGGTCCTTGCATAATCAAATGGGGCATCTCATGAACGAACACTTGATTTAGTAAAGACTCGGTTTTACAACCAAAAATGATCCGGATATGAGCAATATTCCAAACCTGCAGCTGCTGTCTACAAAACTCTACAGACAGCTCCCCTGATCAACATACCACTAGTGCCCCTATGGAATTGATGTAGTGATTTGAATCTAGAACCCAATCTGAAAGTGTCAATAACATATTAGTGGTCACTGTATTTCCTGGCATGCACAGGCCCCAACTAAGGATCAGAAAGCAACCACAGTGGCTAAGATACTTGTTGAAAACTTTTAAATCACTACGGGCCCCACGGATCCATTCCGACCAGAGGGACTTGAGCCGTTTGTTAAAGATGTTGTCTTTGTGAAGTGCGGTCAAAACACCCATCCTCAGCCTGAAAGGTTTAACGTACATTGCTTGACATGTTGGGCTGACAGAAAAGACAAACCGGATGGAGCAACGTTAGCACCTAGTTCACGATTACAACTGTCGAAAAGAGACACCACAAGTTTTCCCTACACTATGTTCAGGAGGAGGCTAGACTGCCAGTGGATGTGTGTTTAGGGGTCTCCCTGATGGGGTGCAAACAGAAAATCATCTACAGTATGTACACGAAATTAAAGCCCAATTGAACCATATACCAACTGGCCCAGACCATGGCTGCTAAAAAAAAGCCTGGCTAACAAGGAGATATGATAAAAGTGAAAACAGTGGAACTGAGAGAAGGGATAGAGTGCTGTTCTTGAACTGGGACATGGCAAACATAAGATTGCCGACAGATGGCATCACCCCTCATATTGTTGGGACATGGCAGGCTTACCTGTATATAAAGTGCGGCCTGAAAAAACTCAAGAATGTGAAAACACACAGAAATCATCTGCTGCCAATTGGGCAAATCCTGATTGACGAACCTTCAACTGCCCCTCCTCAGGCCAGTGACTAGATCTGTTGCCAAGAGAACCAAAACCGTGGGGTCTTAAACAAGCCCACCAAGGGCCTTGTCCAACCTTCTGCAGGAGATGATCAACACTCAGTGTCGGAAGACAATGAAGATGATATTGAATACTATCCCTCTTCTGAACTGAGCCAATTGTTGGGCAACGCCCACTTGTAAACTTGGAAATAGAGATTGACCCGTCAGGAATGAGTGAGCCCTCTGCTTTGTCCCTGGGCTGATACCTCCAGGCGATGGGTGGGGTAACAAACAAGCAAAGGGTGGGGTCATAAAAGCAGTAGCTGAACTGTCTGGCCTGGCTGACTTATCTGACTTTTCATACAAAGAGTGAGATGGGGAACAAGCCAGTGATATGCCAAGAACCCGGAAGAATATTTTGAATGCCTGATGGTTTCCTCACCAAGTATCTAGACAGCCCCAGCTAATCCCAGTGGGATGGGTCCTGCCAGTAGAGAGTCAGGCCCCAATAGTACTATGAGCCCTAGGTCCCTTTTCCATGTAGAAATTCTGCTACTATCTCCAGTGAGACTGAATTGGAATCAGGGCCTGCTTCTGGGTTTTCTGGACCCCTAGGCGCTCAGCCGAGGCGTCACGGCCAGTAATAGGATTGAGTTATGAGTCCCTGAGTCAGCGGTGGACCTGCCCATAAATGTGGTCCACAAAAGTGTATCTCTCCCGGTTCCTTGCTCAAGTTAGCAGGGGATAACTCCAGATTGATACTATTGCCCTGATGTGGTGCCTACTTCAGGTGACCTGCCCAGTAACTGAAAGGAGGGCTTCTGATCCTGGTGTTATAAGCGAGCTAAGGACCTGATTTAAAGGGAACAGGGTTATGTGTCCGATGTGTATAAACCATAATATGTTGTGAATGTAATATTCATGTATGTAATTCAGAGTGTGATATAGTGTTAACTCAGCGGTTGGCCTTAAATGTGATTTAAAGGTAACTACTTGATGCGGACGTCCAGCTTTCTCAGGCCAGGAAGGGTGTAACCCACCTACAAATGGGGGTTTCTAACGGTTTCCCCGGAGCTTGGGTGAATGCTCCGTGCCTAGTTGGTGTTCAGCGTTAAAGCTGCTTAAATGTATTCCCAGTGAGTGCTTTTGAAGCCTCCATATGCTGTCTCTTTAAGGGCTGCCTGTTGTAGCCGTAATTAACTGACATGAGGGGGGCTGTGTGGTTGTATGCCCGAGTCCCGCCTGGGCCACTGAAAACAGCTTTTTTTTCCTGGCACCGCTAGTGGTGCAGAGGGAGCTCTGCTAGGGGATGTGATTGTTGCTGGAAATAACTGTACAATAACTGACAATGTTGTTCTAACCTGCCTTTCTTTGCAGTACAGACTGTTTTGGTTGTTTCCTCCATTTGGTCCAGAACTGCTGAATTGGGCCAATCAATGCCCGAGGACACTACAGAGTCGGCTGACCAATAGAAGAATTGTTTGTGTATGTGAGAAGGTGTTATGGGGCTATGGCTTTTCCCCGCCACTGAGCAGGAGGAAATGACTGGCATGTTCAGCCAGCCAGTGAGGAAACGGGCGCCCGATCAGAAAAGTGTTCAGTGCTGCCAAAGGCAGATGCGTGTAGCTTGGGAGAGAGAGGCTCTGTGCTTCTGCACTGGAGTAGTGTTCGCCGCAGGAAGTTCGTGAGAGGCCTGAGGTGGCCGTTTCTGCTAGGAGAGTTCGACTAAATCCGTGTCGAGGCGGGCGGTCGAGGAGGCTGTGTCTTGCACAGCTACCACCAGGCTCAACCTGTTTGGAGGACTGGAGAATCTGCTGAATCGCGCTCGGTCCGAGGAGGGGAGTTGAAGCTGGCGTTACAGACATTTCAGCGGCTGTGAGTTCGTGCTGAGCCTGAAACAGCTGCCTGGTGTGAATACCTCTCTGTGGTTTGCTATATAAGTGTGTGAGGTGCGATGCTTGCTGGATGCGTGAGTACTAAATCAGGGTAGCTCCTGCTAAGTTTGCAACAGTGGTCTCAAGTTGTTTAATTACACTGCTGACGGACTAACTGAATTTTCTTTCCATTTTGACCTGCTCAGGATTTTAAAGGCTATCTGTGTCACGGCCCCAACCAGCTGCCACAGTGGACTAGCCATTAGGGCTTGGGTACCCAGGGACAGTAAATATTAGGTTCAGGCCTGTGCACAGAGCCCTAGGTAGATACATATAGTGATAAGCTAATCAACTTGATTTCCTCTGTCCTTGTTATTTCCCCCCTGAATAAATCAGATTGTTTTTGTGCAACTGCACCTTGGCTATTGTGTACATTACTGGCTTAACTGTTGCCTGTGACTGCAGATACTGTGCCTTGTTTACAGGGGTCTCGGAGAGAGTGGAGATATTGGCCGGGGGTGGTGTGGTGAAAAGTGTTATTTGTGTCCAGTATGAGCCACTAGTGGGACGAATTAGGTTGCAGTAAATCTAGAGGGCTGTAAACTAAGGCATCTCATTATATTGACCCGGACTCTGGTGGAGGCAATTCAGTCAATCTGATTCAAGCCCTTTACCCTGTCTCTGTGGGGCAGGGGTAATAGTTTTAAGGGTAGTGCCCCTAAAGGCACCTATACATCCCAGTATGCCCTCAGCCCTCCTCTTCTACACATTGCTTGCCAATCTAAGGTCATCTGATATGATTACACCCAGTGTCTCTTTCCATTTTTGTTTTATTACTACTTCCTATTGTGTAATCTTCCCTGGGTTGTTGTTTCCAGGTGCATTATTTTGCACTTTTCCATTGAATCCAAGCTGCCATACTTCTGACCATTCATCCAACCTTGCCAAGTCCTTCTGATCTTTTCCACACCTCCTCGTATCAATCCTGCTGCAGATCTTTGTGTCATCTGCAAAGAGGCATACTTTTCCTTCCAGTCCCTCAGCAATGTCACTTATAAAGACATTAAAAATGACTGGACCCAGTTCTGAACCCTGCGGTACCCCACCAATAACCTTTCTTCAGAGCAGAATCTGTTCTTGTTGTCCAGCCAATGTTTTACCCAGGCTACCACCCTGGGACCCACTCCCAGGCTTGTGAATTTGACTTCTGATCTTTTGTGTGGGACTGTGTCAAATAGCTTGCTAAAGTCTATGTAGGCCATGTCTACAGCCACTCCCTGGTCTACTACTTTTGTTATCCAGTGAAATAAATCAATTAGATTTGTCTGAAATAAACTTCCTTGTGAACCCATACTTGCCTTCGTTCTCTGCCCCACTGTTCCCTAGGTGCTCAGCAATTCTGTCCTTCAGAAGTGATTCCATCGCTTCCTACCAGAGGTCAAACTGACAGTCTCTGTAGTTTTCCTGCCCTGTCTTGGTACCACTTTGTGAAGGGAATCACATCTGCCTTCCTCCGTCCTCAGTTAATACACCATCCTCCAATGATTTGTTAAAGGGTAGTCAGTGGTGTCACTAGTTCTCTGTCTTCATTCTTTTGAATTCCATGTTTAATTCCATCCTACTAACATACTACTTTGCTAGCCGATTCAGCCTTACGGTTCATCGAGTCTGCTCAAACCTCAGATCCCTAGTTAGGTACTGAGGCCCTCTCCTGCTCTTGTGTTCCAGAAACCCATATCATCCACCTCACCCCAGGCCTAGGCCATCAGCTGATACATCCGCTTGTGTCTGTCCCACCCTCTTGAAGCCCACTGTGAATTCTGAACCAGCTCGCCAGGCAGCAAGTTCCCCAGGATTCACCACCTTCCTCACTGGAAAAAATCTCCTCTCTTCCCTCACCCCTTCCACCTTCCAACTTCAAACCATGCCCTCTGGTGATACCTCCTGCTTTAATCTCAAGATCCCTCTGTTTAACTTATTTATTCCCTTGCGGTACTTGGAAGACCTCAACTTGTCACCCTCTGTCTCCTCTCCTCCAATGAAAACAGGCAGAGCTCCTCAAGTCTGCCTCATAGGTCAAATCCCTAGTCCTCATATCATCTTAGTTTGCCTCCTCTGTACCCTCTCCAGGAGCTGTAAGTCCCTCTTCAAGTGTGGTCTCCAGTACTGTACACAGTACTCAAGGTGTGGTCTAACCAATCCATTGTACAGCGGCAGAATCACTTCCATGCTCCTAGAGGTGATCCCCCTTACGATGCATCCCAACATCCAGTTTGTTTTGCTAGCTGCTCTCCTGCACTGCTCAGAGTTAGTCATACATGCATCCACCATGACCCCTAGGTCTTTTTCCCCTGTTGAGATCTCCAGTGCCTCCCCTCCCAGGGTGTACCTGTGTTTAGGGTTTCCACACCAGATGTAACACCTTGCACTTGTTGATATTGAAATTTAATTTCCATGTGTGAGACCACCTTCCTTGCGTCCAGGTCCCATTGCAGTGTCAGCCTCCTCTTCCCCTCAACTAATGCCTCCGTCTTGCAGTCATCAGCAAAGACTCATTTCATACCCTATACCCTCCTGATGTCCCAAATGTATGTATTAAACAGGCTTGACCGAGCCCTGTGGTACCCTCAATACTGGACTTAGGTTCGAGAGCCCCACCGACCAATTACTCTACGTGAGTGCAGAATGCTATCCAGTTTTCAATCCATCAGACCACTGCAATGGCCTACCCCAACCCCGTCAGTTTCTCCACCAGACCATTGTGGGGACTGAGGTCAAACGCTGTAGTCCAAGAATAATACATCCAGAGGCTTTCCCTGTCTAGTTCTGATGTTACCCATTTGTAGAACTACAAGATTGGCTTGACACGATTCTCTGGCACAAAAGCCCATGTTACTGACTCTGTCCAGACTCCCACCTCCTCCAAGAACACCCCAATTGTCTCCTTTAGTATACTTCCATGACCCTGGTTCACCACCGAGGTCAAACTGATGGGTCTATAGTTACCTGGTACTTCCCTTGACCCCCCTTAATGGAGTGGCACCACATGCCTGTCGCCAATCCCTAGTTACCCTCCCTGTCTCTAGCTTACCTTTTCAAGAGCACTGCTAGGGTGCAGCCAGTATGTCTGCCAATTCCCTATAGTACTCGGATGAATGCCATCCGCCCAGGAGATTTATCTTTCTTTAGGCTCTTAAGGGCTGACCACAACCTTTTGGGGGAGATAGCATCATTCGTCCCCTCCACCTTACTGGCCTTTTTATCCTTATCCTGATGTGACACCCTTGGGGTACCTCTCCCTCCCTCTAGCTCCATTGCTTCTGCTCCCCTGATCCCACTCACTACTGCTTCTATCCCCATCGTGTCTTGCTTTGTACATATCCCACCCCCCCCATCTTGCCCGATTGCTTTGTCCACCTTCTGTTTTAGGAGTTCTTTCAGAACCCTTTCTTCTGCGAAAAGACTTGGATCAACCCCCTATCCAGAGTGCTTCTATTAGTGCATTAGGCATCCTCCATCTCCTCTTTTGTGAATACTGAATGGTGGGTGGGCAGAGGGGCAGTGAAAAAGTAGGGATACTGAATGGAATAGTCTTGCCTACCATTCACAAAAGAGGAGGAGAAGTGCCGAATCCAATTACCAGTACACTTGATGGGGGTCGAATCCCAGTCCTTTCACAGAAGAAAGGGTTCTGCAAGAACTCCTAAACTGAAGGTGACAAAGCAATGGGGCCTGATGGAATTCACCCAGTGTATAAAAAGAATTAAAGTGGAACTAGTAAAACAATGTCTATCTTCTTCATCACGGAGGATGGTGTGGTACCCAAGGACTGGAGGAAGGTGGATGTGGACTCTTCAAAAGTGGGACCAAGACAGAGACAGGAAACTATTGACCGTCAGTCTTTCCTCTGTGGTGGAAAGGATGTGTCACTTGAGGAAAGAATAGTTGAGTACCTAGAGGCCAGTGGTGCACATGGACCCAAGGCAGCATGGGTTCACAGCGGAAGGTCATGTCAAACAAATCTAATAGATTTCTTTCACTGGGTGACCACAGTAGTAGACTGGGAGGGCTGTGACATGGTCTCCAGACTTTAGCAAGGCATCTGACACAGTCCCACACAAAAGATCTAATAAATTAACCAGCCTGGTAGTGGGTCCTGGGTGTAGCCTGGATAAAACACCTGATGACAACAGGACACAGAAGATAATTGTAAATGGAGTCCACCTGAAGAAAGAGGGGTTACTAGTGGGGTACCGCGAGGGTTCAGTATTGGTTCCAGTCATTTTAATGACTTCATAAGTGACATTGCAGAGGACTGAAGGAAAAGTATGTCTCTTTGCAGATGACACAAGATCTGCAATGGGTTGATACACAAGGAGGTGTGGAAAGGATGAGAAGGACTTGGTAAGGTTGGAGGAATGGTCAAGTTGGCAGCTATGATTCAATGCAAAGAAGTGCAATAATCAAACCTGGGAAACAAGAACCCAGGGAAGAATACACAATGGGAGAGGTAGTAACAACAACAAAAATGGAAAGAGACCTGGGCTAATCTATATCAGATGACCTTAAGGTTAGCAAGCAATGTGAGACGGCGTAGGGAGGGCAGGGGGTATACTGGGATGCATAGGGAGAGCATCAGCAGCAGAAAAGAAATTGTTATCCTCTGTACAGACAGTTGTTGAGACCCCATCTGATTACTGCATCCAGTTCTGGAAGCCCCATCTCCGCAGGACATAGTTAGGATATGGTGACAGTCCAGAGGAGGGTAACTAAAATGGTGTAGGGTCTGCAAGAGGCCGTATGAGAGAGACTAAAAGTTAGAGCATAATATGCCCCTTGAGGAAAGAAGGAGAGGGTCAGCATAGTTTGAAAAATTGTTTCAGAGCTCAGGGTTTTGCTTCATTGGGGACTGGGGGTCCACTCTGAGGCATGCATGCTATACTGGCATAATGTTCTTCATCTGTCTCAGAGTGGAAACCAGCATCCTAGGGATAGGTTTCAATGGTTCATTGGCAAGCATTTGAACTAGCTAATGGTGGAGGCACTGCAAGGAGCTGGCAAACCCAACCTGCCCCCTCACACACACACTAGTTGAGAGGTGAACATAGTAGAGAAGTTAATGGGGAGCAGGACAAGGTTAAATGCAGAAAAAGGCAGTAGGGACAGGGACAGGGCTAAATGGGGTAAGTTCATCAATAAATGAAGGATTGTGAGTACCGCCTCCCATGTTCTGGGCACCAAGCTCCTGAATTGGTAGCCTTGATGGAAGAGGGGTGCCTGGATATTGTATCGGTCACAGAAACATGGTACAGAGAACCATGACTGGGATGTTAACATACCAGGGTACCCAACCTACAGGAGGGACAGGAGGGAGAAGAGGGGTGGAGGTGCTCTCTATGTAATGGAAGGGATAAAGGAACTCAACAGAAAAGTAAGACAGGGAGGTACTGTGGGTCACCTGAGAGACTGGAAATGGCACCACAATCTACACAGGGTTGTATACAGAACCCAATGTCAGGGTAAGGAATGGACAGGAGTATGATAGAAGGCATACTTAGGATGGCACGCAAGGGAAATACAGTTGATGAGGGACAGAGCTAAGAAATAACCAGCTGTCCACCATCTCCAGACAGCCGTTTTTTTCTTTTGGACAGCCATTCTGCATTCTTAGTTGTCCTGGGACAGGCATTTGCCTGTGATCTGTAAATCGGCACTAGGACCCAGTGGAAGATTGCTTCAGTCAGCGCCACCTGTGTGCTGCAATGAACATGCAGCGTTCCAACGTCACTGAGGTGCAGCGAGCGTATCTGTTTAACTCAATGCAGGCAGGCGGCCAACAAGCAAGAAGATCCTCGTTGCTGACTGTGTTCATAATGTTGCTGGCTGGGTTCATAGGGTGCCAAATCATGCATTCTCAACTGACTCACGATCAAGTGGCAGCATCCGAGAAAGGAGACAATGAGTAGGGCTCAGAATGAGTAAGAATTTTTTTTTCTTGGTAAAACGCTCTTCCCAGCATGAAATAAATGTGAAAAATGGGTACAGTAAAGCCCTACTTGACGGGGAAAAAAAGCTCTGCTGCAAGATAAAGGAAGGAGGAGAGGCAGACCACAGACTTGAAAGAGGGGACATAAAAAGATTATTAAAAATAGAAGGCAGTGGCTAGGCAGGGTAAGTGATTGAAAACCAATTGTGAGGGCTATTCTTTGAATGAAAGAAGATGAGGAGGAAAAACAGGCAAGCAATAAGCCCCTTTCAGAGTTCTGCAGACAAATGGAGTGTTTACTTAGAAAAAAAAAAAAAAAAAGACTAATATTCTCCTTCAGCCTAGCAAGAAACAAGACAAATGTACTTAATATACAAACCTAAGTTGTGTTAACCTAAGGGGAAGCAATTAACGAATCCGTCCCAGGTGTGTGTGTTCGGGCGCACCAGCTCGGATTCTGAAATTGACATGTTTGCACTACTTACCCCAAACCTAAATGGACAGCTATAAATTCTGTGGGACAGGCAAACTTTATATTCCACCTGTCCCCCGGACAGCCATTCCCCCAAAATTATTTCTAGCCCCGATGGGGGACCTTAATATGCCAGATGTTAATTGGAGCACCTTGCTGCCACCACCTTCAAAAGCAATGCCATTGTCGATGCCCTTCAGGTGGCCTGTCTCAGACAGCTAGTTTTGTAACCTCACTCGTGAGGGAGGCTGTCCAACAGGACACAGAAGGTAAATGTAAATGAGTCCTCTTAAGAAAGAAAGGTTACTAGGGAGTACTGCAGGGTTCAGTACTGGTTCCATTTCTTTTAACGTCTTTATAAGTGACATTGGGGATTGATTTGAAGGAAGAGTATGACTCCTGCACATGACACAAAGATCTGCAACAGGGTTGATGCACAAGGAGGCATGGAAGGCTTGATAATGGACTTGACGATGAGTTGGAGGGAGCAGGTCTGAAGTATGGCTGCTTCAATTCAGTGCAAAGAAGTGCGAAACAAAAACCCAGGGGAAGATTACACAATTGGGGGGGGAGGTAGTAACAACAACAAAAATGGAAAGGGACCATTGGGTAATCTTATCAGATTTCCTTAAAGTTGGCAAGCAATGTGGAGGAGGTGTTGGGGAGGGCTAGTGGATACTTGGATGTATAGGGAGAGGCATCAGCAGCTGAAAACAAGAAGTTGTTATCCACCTGTACAGACAGTTGGTGAGACCACATCACGGGTATGTGTATAAGTTCCTGGAGACCCCTCTGCACAGAGATACAGACAGGTGGAGTCTGTTCTAATGGAGGGCAACTGAAATGGTGCAGGGTCCATAAAGAAGCTATACAAGCAGAGACTAAAGTAACCGACTATGTATACCCTTGAGGCAAGGAGGAGAGGAGGACATGATAGAGCTTTTAAGTACCTCCAGTGGAATCAACGAAGTCCAAGAGGGAAGCAAGAACAAGGGGACACGACTGCAAGAAAGTGGGGGAAGGCCAGGGGCAATGTGAGGGAAGTATTTTTCACAGAGGGTGGTGGTGCATGGACACAGCCTTCCCTGAGTAGGCTGGGGTCTCAAACTGTGGGAGAATTAAAGAATGCATGTGACAGATATAAGGCAATTTTTGTAGGGGGTAGGAAGAAATAGGCTGTTGGTTAAATAGGATCTGCAGCTTATCCTCTAGGTAGTCAAATGGGCATACAAAGTAAGCCAAGCTGTCCTTATCTGCTGTCAAAGTCTATGTTTCTATGAAAGACTCTAACATGTTTCAGTATAAGAAAAATAGGAGGACAAGAGGACACAGTGTGAGATTTGAGGGAGGCCGAGTAATGAGTAATGTGAGGAATTTCTTTTTCATGCAGAAAGGGTGGTGGATGGATGGAACAGCCTACCTCTAGGAAGTGGTGGATATGAATACAGTGCAGTGCTCAAAACAGGCATGGGATAGTCACAAGGGGCAATACAGATGAGTATGAATAGATAGGCCACAGACAGAGTACAGGCGATGGTATTTATACAGTAGAAAAATAAATGGTCCGACTGGATGTGCCTTGAAGGTCTTTGTCTGATCAACCTCTGTGTTTCTATGTAAACAAGGGCTGCAGGCTACTGCTGGGAGCCTTAGGCGCACCATATGTGTCTGCTGTACTCCACCACCAACTCTCAACCTTAAAGAAAGACTCCGCTTCCAAACCACCTTCTTGTAAAAAGACCCGTAGGTACCCCCCAGGGTTTGCCACCACCCTGCAGCATGCCTCTCCTCAGTCTTTCTACCCGCAGCACTGTCAAAACCTCCCTTGTGTCACCAGGGGTAGTGAGCCTCTATGACCGAGAGATCCTTCTACTGTATCAGGCTATGACCATGATGCCCAGAATGGAAAGGCATGCTGAAGTCCAAGCTAAAGAGCGTCCGACACACGAAGCCTTAGTCATCTCACCTGTCACAATGTTGTATCAGGTTAGTTCGACAATACTTCACTGAAACAAACCCATGCTGCCTCACATCAGGGAGGCCATCTCCCTCCCTCTTTGGATTGTAAAGCACTCATGAATGCAGTCTGTATGAAATGTGCTATAAAAAAAAAAACACATTTCCACTCAAGCAACAGTCACAGAGCTTACAGACTTCTAGGAAAACAAACTGAACTTACAAGCTGAAATGAGCAGACTGGGTGGGCCATAGGCCCTTATCTGCCGACAACGTCTATGTATCTATGCTATTGACTGCCAAACAACTGTGTAAACACTCATGCTTTATAGCAGGCATTGTGACATCACTGCCCCAAAACTGCTAACAACATACACCTGTTCATATGAAAAATGCAGTTCATGTGCACATTGCAGATGATGATAATGTGCAGTAAGGAGTCACATTCATGGAGAGGTCATGTAAATGTTTTCGGCTAGTGGATAAGGGAGGCAGAATGGTCCATGTAAGTGAGGCATTGAATTAAAAAATTATCAAGGGTGCCGGAAGATGGTAAAAGCTGAGGTGGCTGAGAATCAAAAGGCCACTTATGAGGGTACTAAGGGCACTTTTCCAGTGCTAGGTTCTGCCATACAAAATTAAAAGTGGAGAGGCTACCGCATCCAAACCCCCATTCCAGCACCTATGAAAATTATTGATTTGTATTTGTTTCAGCTAAGAACAGAAGTTACCAAAGAAGGTAGAATAGATGTTGTCTCAATAACTGTTATTTGATTTCAGCAGACAGAGTACACAGCATCAAGGCAAGGCCTAATCCCATCACCTTTCAATGATGTGCTTCACATTGTCTCACAAAGAAAGGAGGATAGATGATGTTGCCTCAAAAACTCTGATTGCCCTTCTATAGATAACAGTACCTAACATCAAGTCACAGGGTAATCATATTATCTAACAACGAGGTGCTTTCCCAGATGTGTTACGGTAATTGCAAGCAATTAAAAAAGACAATAACCAAATGAAGAAGCATGAACTCTCTTTCACTAAACTTTATCCAGCCATCAAGTTATGACAACAGCCAGTCTGGCTTGATATGTCGCTGTCATCTTAGTTCAGTGAATGACTAAATGTTGTAACTTTGTTACTATGTATGGATAGCAGCACTGATGGATAGACGAGTGAATTTATGATTTGTAATATGCTCTTTGCACCGATCTGAAACTGCTTTTGAAGAAGTAATTGACCTACAATGATTGCTGCATGTACTATAACAATATGACTCTCAAAGAAAAGAACATTTGCCTGGGTGTTGCCCATATCTAGCTACAACATATTCAGAAGAGACAGGATGGGTAGGAAGGGATGAGTAGTGGTACTGTATGTATAAAATGACAAAGTAATAGACCAGGGAGGGGGCTGTGGATGAGCCTACCTAGACTTTGTCAAGGCATTTGACACAGTCCCGCATAAAGATTAATAATCAAGTTAGCCAGCCTGGGAGTGGGTTCCAGGGTGGTAGCCTGGGTGAAAACCGGCTGCACAACAGGACACAGAAGGTAATAGTGAATGGAACACATTCTGAAGAAAGGGGTTTACTTGGAGTACCTCAGGCTCAGTACTGGTCCAGTCCTCTTTAACGTCTTTATAGGTGACATTGCAGAGGTCTGGAAGAAAGGTATGCCTCTTTGTGGATGACACAAAGATCTGTAACAGAGTTGATACACAAGGGGGTAGAAAGGATGAGAAGGGACTTGTAAGCTTGGAGGAGCGGTCAGACATGGCAACTTAGATTCAATGCAAAGAAGTGCAAAGTAATGCACCTGGGAAATAAAATCCAGGAGAAGAGTACACAATAGCAGGAGGTACTAACAACAACAATAATGGAAAAGGATCTGGGTGAGTCATATCAGATGACCTAAAGGTGGGTATGCAATGTGAGAAGTCAGTAGGGAAAGCCAGAGGGATACTGGGATGCATAGGGGGGCGTCACAAGTGAAAAAGGAAGTGGTTATCCCTCTATACAGACAGTTGGTGAGACCTCATCTGGAGTACTCGTGCAGTTTGGAACCTCATCTATGCAAGGACATAGACAGGATGGAAGCAGTCAGAGGAGGGCAACTAAAATGGTGCAGGTCTACATCAAGAAACCAATGAAGAGGGCTTAATATGTATACCCTTGATGAAAGGAGGGACGGGACATGATAGAAACTTTTAAGTACCTCAAGGGAATCAACAAAGTCTAGGAGGTAGCATCTTTCAGAAAAAAGATGTGTAGAACAAGGGGCACAATTTAAAGTTAGAAGGGGACGGCTCAGGGGTAATGTGAGAAATTCTTTTCACGGAGAGAGTGGTGGGCCAATGGAACCGCCTTCCTGGAGAGGTTGTGGGGTCTAAAACAGTGGAGGAATTCAAACATGCATGGGACAGACATAAGGCAATTATAGTGGGGGGTTGCAGGAAATAGGCTGTTGGTTAACTAGAATCTGCAGCTTATCCAGTAGATAGGGAAATGGGCAGAATGGGTGGGCCAAGTGGTCCTTATCTGCCGTCAAAGTCTATGTTTCTATAAGGGCCACAGCGATCCAGGCGGAACAAAGTGGTGGAGAGATACTGTGTGTTAAGCAGGGAAGGAAAATGGTGTCAGCCATATAGACCAGTGTGGTCTGTAGACCATCAGCCCTAGACGATGAAACAGATAGGGAGCAGATGCTAGCCATCCAAAGGATGTAGACAAGGGCGAGGTACTGCTGGTTGGTGACCTTGATATTACAGATGTTGATATGATAATCCCATCCGCATTAACTAGGAGCAGATTTTTCAGTGATTCCCTTTAGGGTGCCTTCCTCAAGCAACTGGTCATTGAACCGACTCATCAGAAGGCAATAATGGACCTTGTGCTCACAAACAGGGACATTGTGATGGCAGTAACTGGAAGTGGAGGCAGGTAGGTCAGTAAGTGAAGATGGCAACAGTAATGCTGACATATTTCACAGGTATTTATGCTCAGTCTTTACTGAGGAAGAGGAGGGGAATGTGTCCGAAGGCAGTACAAGGGGTGTGGTTACAGCAGTGAAAACGGACACAGGTCCCTTTACACGAAAAAGGGTCCTTCAGCAACAGGAAGTATTAAGAGTTGATAAAGCAATGGGTAAAGATGGGGTGTACCCCAGGGTCCTTAACCAACTAGTAGTGGTAAATGGCTGTCACGCCACAGAGGGAAGAGTGACCTGTGGGGTACCTCATGGATCAGTGCAGGGACAAGTCCGATTTAACATCTTCAGTAGTGACATTGTGCAGGACCTAGAAGGCATCAATTGCCTGTTTGCTGATGACACAAAGCTCTGTAACAGAGTCGACACACCAGTATGTAGACAGAATGGGAAGGGACCGGCAGAAAATTAATAATGGCAGCAGGTAAAGAAACACAGAATTTAACAGCAGATAAGGGCTGCACGTGGCACCTAGTTTGCCCAATTACCTACCTACTAGATAAGCTGCAGATCCTAGTTAACCAACAGCCTACTTCCTCCTACCCTCCACTAGAATTGCCTTATGTCTGTACCATGCATTCTTGAATTCCCCCACTGTTTTTGACTACAGTTTCCTCAGAAAGGATGTTCCATGTATCCACAACCATCTATGTGAAGAAATACTACCTCACATTTCCTCTAAGCCATCCCCCCTCTATTTTCAAATTCGCACTTTGTTTTTGCACATCTCTTTTTCAGAAAGATGCTACCTCTTGGACTTGTTGATTCACTTGAGGTATTTGAAAGTTTCGATCAGGTCCCCTCTCTTTTTCCTCGAGGCTATACATTGTTAGTTCCTTTAGTCTTTCTTCATATGTTTTCAGATGTAGACCTCACTCATTGTGGTTTGCCTCCTCTGGACAGCATCACGCTGTCTATGTCTTTGCAGAAATGAGGTTTCTAGAACTGCACACAGTACTCAGATGGTGTATTACCAACTGTCTGTACTGAGGCCAAAACTTCATGTTTTCTACTGTGATGCCTCTCCTGTGCACTCCAGTATCCCCAGCCCTCCATACTGGCTTCTCATATTCATGGCCCACCTTTAGGCAGTCTGCATGACTCCCCTGGGTCCCTTCCATTTTGTTGTTGTCAGTAGCAATTACCGCACCACTCGTACTCGTTCCTGTGTTATTTTTCCCTGCGTATTACCTTGCACTGCTTTGCAGTGAACCCCAGCTACCATACATTTGACCATTCCTCCTACATTGCCAAGGCCCTTTTCATCCTTTCTGGCACACCTTGTATCGAACTCGGCTGCAGATCTTTGTGTCATCTGCAAAGGACATATTTTCCCATCCAGTCACTCTGCATTGTCATAGACATTAAAAGGCCTGGCCTGTACTGAACCCTGCAGCACCCCTCTACTAACCCTCCTTCTTCACTGTAGACTCCATTTACTATTACCCGCTGTGTCTAATTTTCCAACCAGTGTTTAACCCAGGCTACCCCTGCTACCCACAACCAGGCTGGCTAATTTGTTTAATAATCTTTGGTGTGTGGCTGTGTCAGATATATTGGTAACGTCTGGGTAGACAATGTCCACGGCCTCTCCCCTTGTCTACTGCTTTGGTCACCCTGCCAAAAAAATCACTTAGATTTTTATGACATTAACTTCCAGCTGTGAATCCATCCAAAGCAAATAGGATTCTGGGATGAATAGGCAGGGACATTACCAGCTTGAAAATGGAGGTCATAATTCAACTGTACAAGATACTAGTGAGGCTCCACTTGGAGTGCAGTGCACAGTTCTGGAGACCTTACTTACATAAGTACGTAGACAAGGTAGAGATGGCTCAGAGGAGGGAAAAAAAATATGTTACCTGGATTGCATCACAAGTCCTATGAGGAAAGGTTGAAGTAATTTGTAACCCCCACCCCTGCCTTTTTACTAAAAATGACAGGTGGCATGCTGTTGGCGTTAGCAGCAATACCTGGTGGGGACCTTGGTTCGGGGGAGGATGAGGTTACCTGGCACACGGGACCTAGGTTTGGCTACTCTGTACAGGGGCACCCAAGTAAGTCCAACTACAGGAAGCAATAACTGTAATGTCAAGAACCAGGATTGGGATTTTTCAGTGTGGCTTTATTCATTAACTAGCTGAACATAAACAAAGCATTGATGGTCCCCCAAAGGGCTACGTTCACTGTATGTGCAGATTAGAGATTATCAAGCGGTTCACTTGAAGAATTAACACATTACTACTGTGGTCTGGCTCTGGACCCACCAGGCACTCAGCCCGGTCTTTGCATGCGCTTTGGCTACATAGCCCGACTGGCCAGCCCTGCCTCCACATTCTTGACTGATGGTCCATTTGAAGAATGAACCCAAACTTACTTGAAAGACTCCATCAAACAAGGAGACTCCCAAACTGTGGCTCCCCACACCACTTAGAGTCTGTGACTCCTAGAGAGAGATTTGTTTTCTTACTTCCATCGAACTCCCATCAAACAAGGAGTATATTTCCCATCCTGTGGCTCCCCACACCACTTAGAGTCTGCAACTCCTAGAGAGATTTTCAAGTTGTGACCCACGTCTGGGTACCCACCTCATCACTGGCCAAGTGCATAAGGCAAGTAGCAAAACACAGAAGAAATCCGTAGAGGTGGACCTGGTTGCTAAAGATGGGTTTTTTTCCCACCTCCAGCTCCCACAGCCCATAGCCGGCCATTTCTCTGGACAAACAGAAACCTTAGAACTTTAAAATGTAGATTGAACAGTGGATGACCTGAAGCACCCCCTCTACAGCATCACTTGAAATCCAATAAAACTTTAGACTGTTTGACTGCTCCATTTGTTTGTCCTAGTAACATAGTCCTCCCAAATAGCAGTCCACATCCATTTCCCAACTGAAGAAAACAATTTGTTTGCCCCTTCAAATGGAGCCAAACACTCACCCTTTCATTGCAGGTGCCCCACAGGCGAAGTACTATTTCTTTTACTGTTATACAAGAACAGAACTGAATATAGGCAGCTTTCTTCCATAGTGGGAAAAGGGGATTGCCCCTGGAACCCACAAAGGGACTTTTCTCCCCCCCTCCCCAGAGGGAGGGGGCACTGAGACCTAGAGAGCGGTATCCACCACTTTAAAAAGGTAAAACAGAAGACTTCCTTCCTCTTTGAAGGTAAACAGACAACTCGCTTCCTCCTTGCTTTAAGACAAACAGAAGACTGGCTTTGAAAACTCCCAAAGTTCTAAACTCACTCCCTGAGCTGCAGATTCCAATGTGGTTCATGCAGCTGCGACAGTTCTATGGTGATGTCATCTCTCAAGTCTCAGCTGTGACTGAGAACAGAGTGAGACAGTGTAAAACCCATTTAACTGGAGTTTCACAAGCTGCCTTCCCTGCCTACCACTAGGTCTTACTGGGATTCTAGTAACTCCGGGTAACAAGGGGGTTACAAATTGAATATGTAATCCCTGGAGGAGAGGAGGGAGAGAGGGGACATGATAGAGACATACAAGTCTCTTACATGGAGGTACAGGGTACAGCAAAATACTACGTGTAAGTGAAAAAGATGTTCCTGGACTAGAGGGAATAGGATGAAGTTTGAGAGAGGATGATTAAGAGGAAACGTGAGAAAGAATTTCCTCACAGAACGTTTAGTGGACCAGTGCAACACCTTGCCAGAGGAAGTGTGGATGCTGAAACAATCACTGTATTTAAGAATGCATGACACTGCATGGGATAGACCATAAAGGAATTAGGGAGGTCATGGTAAGGGCAAAAGACTTGTAGAAAAACATAAAGTGATCTTGCATGCAACAACGGGCATACTCGGCGGGTCATAGGCCCTTATATACCGACACTGTCTATGCATCTATATATCTATATCTATATCTATATCTATATCTATATATATATCTAAAAGCAAACTTTCTGTCCTGATTTATGCTAGGATGGGGTGTGGTTGTTGGTGGATATTTGCTAAGAGAGGCCAACGCAAACGAACATAACTACAAATGAAGTCAGACAGAAGGCATCAGAGTAGAGGCTGAGTTTCATGAGGGTTCCCATAATCAAAATGCATAGCATATTCACATCTAACAATGGGCACAACCTGTACAACTACTGCGCGAAAATACACAGGCACTAGAAAACTGGTCACGATTACAGAACGATGGCACAGCTACTGAGGATATGCCAGTTGCACCATGCACCACTACCGCAGGTACCCTGTGACCTATTCCATGACTTGGTGGTCCCCCAGCACCTATAAGCAGTAACTTTCTGCACCCACAGGCTTGCACCGTTGTAAGGTGAAAAGTATATGGATGTTGACAGTCACAGATGCTAGTAAATTCAAATACCGGAGAACCACCACTAAAGAACATGTCCCCAATCACCGAGGGACATTTGGTGGTTGGCCTGGGATTGCATAGGCCGAGCATGGTGGTACAGTGCAAAACAAAGACTGTTGACAACACTGACATAGGGAGGTTGTGTGGTCTTGGAAATGTGTCCTCCATTGACATGTGGGGTGTGTACGGTGTCATTTCGCCATGATGAATGACACTTACATTACACCACCTCCATCCTGCTGTAACCAACAGTGCAATTGCGGGTAATGTCATTGTGTAATTCGATAACGGCCGACAAACTTGTGGAATAGGGAACCTGTGCCCCTGTGCTGCCGTCATGTACACAGAATATGATCTGATGGCCGATAAGGAGCGCTTGGCCCACCGAGTCGGCACATTTACGTACCTGACTGATACACAGATACATAAATACATAGACAGTGTCAGCAGATAAGGGCCCATGGGCCACCTAGTCTGCCCATTTGAGTTTGTACCTTCAGTTTATGTTTTCCTAGAACTCTGTTACCCCTTACCCCTGACTTCCAGAATTCCTTTTTGTCTATCCCATCCATTCTTTAATCCCATGATTGTTTCAGCCCCCACCACTTCCTCTGGCAGGGTGTTCCACTTATCCACCACTTGTTCTGTGATGAAAATCTTCCTCACATTTACTCGGAATCGTACTCCCTCCAACTTCACCACCACATGCCCTCTAGTCCTGGAACATCGCTGCACTTAAAATTAGTGTATTCTTGCACCCTGTTCCTCCTTGTAATATACTTGTATGTGTCCATCATGTCCTCTCTCCCTCCTCTCCTGCAGGCAGTACATATTCAATTCTTCAACCTGTCCTCATTGGAGTTGAGATGCAATCATGTACCAAGATGAGGAGGAGTTACCTAAACCAGACAATAGAAGCACTCTGGGTAGGGGGGTTGACTCCAGTCCATTCACAGAAGAAAGAGTCCTGAAAGAACTCCTAAAACTTAAGGTGGACAAAGCAATGGGGCCCGACGGGATTCACTCCAGAATCCTAAAAGAACTAAGGGAGGAGCTAGTGACACCACTGACCATGCTGTTTAACAAATCATGGCAGAATGGGGCGGTACCTGAGGACTGGAGGAGAGCAGATGTGATTCTCCTTCACAAAAGTGGGAGCAAGGCAGAAGCAGGAAACTAGAGACCTGTAAGTTTGACCTCAGTGGTAGGGAAAATGATGTAATCACTTCTGAAAGAAAGAACTGTTCAGTACCTAGAGGCCAGCGGGGCACAGGACCCAAAGCAGCATGGATTTACAGCGGGAAGGTCATGTTAGACGAATCAAATTGATTTCTTTGACTGGGTGACCAAAGTAATAGACCAGGGAGGGGCTGTGGATATGGCCTACCTAGACTTTAGCAAGGTATTTGACACAGTCCCGCACAAAAGATTAATAATCAAGTTAGCCAGCCTGGGAGTGGGTCCCAGGGTGGTAGCCTGGGTAGCAAACTGGCTGCACAACAGGACACAGAAGGTAATAGTGAATGGAACAAATTCCGAAGAAAGGGGGGTTACTAGCAGAGTACCTCAGGGCTCAGTACTGGGTCCAGTCCTCTAACATCTTCATAGGTGACATTGCAGAGGATCTGGAAGGAAAGGTATGCCTCTTTGCAGATGACACAAAGATCTGTAACAGAGTTGATACACAAGAAGGGATAGAAAAGATGAGAAGGGACTTGGCAAGGTTGGAGCCTGAGGAATGGTCAGACATATGGCAACTTAGAGTCAATGCAAAGAAGTGCAAAGTAATGCACTTGGGAAACAAAAACCCAGGAGAAGAGCACACAATAGCAGGGGAGGTACTAAAAACAACAAAAATGGAAAGGGACCGGGGGTAGTCATATCAGATGACTGAAAGGTGGGTAAGCAATGTGAAAAGTCGGTTAGGAGAGCCAGGGGGATACTGGGATGCATAGGAACGGGCATCACAAGTAGAAAAAGGGAAGTAGTCATCCTTCTATACAGACAATTGGCGAGACCCTGTCTGGAGTACTGTGTGCAGTTTTGGAGACCTCATCTTCGCAAAGACATAGGCAGGATGGAAGCAGTTCAGAGGAGGGCAACTAAAATGGTGTAGGGTCTGCAGCAGAAACCATATGAAGAGAGACTGAGAGAGCTTAATATATATACAATTGATGAAAAGAGGGATGGGGGACATGATAGAAATGTTCAAGTACCTTAAGGGAATCAACAAAGTCCAGGAGGGTAGCATCTTTCAGAAAAAGAGATGTGTAAGAACAAGGCACAATTTAAAGATAGAGGGGGGCGGCTCAGGGGTAATGTGAGGAAAATTTTTCACGGAGAGAGCGGTGGATACATGGAACAGCCTTCCTGAGGAGGTCGTTGGGTCTAAAACAGTGGGGGAATTCAAACATACATGGGACAGACACAAGGCAATTATAGTGGGGGGTTGCAGGAAATAGGCTGTTGGTTAACTAGACTCTGCAGCTTATCCAATAGGTAGGGAAATGGGCAGACTGGGTGGGCCAAGTGGTCCTTATTGGCCGTCAAAGTCTATGTTTCTAGGTGAACGGTTAGAGCGTGACTCACTGACGATAGAACGTTAGGTTAGGCGGCTGTTGTGGGTACAAACTGATGGACCATGTGAAAAGCAGAAAAAGGTTCAAAGTGAAAAAATCACGGAGAGAAGTAAAAAAAGGACAGAAATGCCAAGTAATATGCATAAAGATATGAACATTTGACTAAATGCAGATGTGGAGAGGGTGCCCAGAATGGACAATAAAGCACTGATAGTGCCACTTTAATGCCTTAGAGGGCACCACGGGTAACCCAGCAAAAGTCGGGGGCATCATACAATCAGTAGAGCAATGAAGTTCCTCCCCATCCCTCCCCCTAAACATTTTCTATCATGGTACACATATTACTGATATAGAATATTAGAATCATTTAACACCCATTTCTCCAAAGCGGGCCTTGCCTTTGACTCCTCTACAGCTGCTAGCCTACAGCCCACATATATTTAAATAGACCCAGGCACCAAGTCCCAATCCCAGGATTCCTTCGGCTTCTTCACTTTTACCTTCAAACAAGTCAAAGATGTAAAAAACGTTCAGGAGCAGACAGTATAGACCCCCAAATCCTAAAAGGAGGCTTTTAAAACTGAACAGCACTGATACTGTACTTCTTTAACTTGTCAATTTCAAATAGTGAAGTCCCTTCTGTATGGAAAATAGCCCATATATTACCACTTTTCAAATATGGTGACCCTGGTGACTTCAATAACTGTAGGCCTATATCCTTTCTATCCATTTTATCAAAGTTGTTAGAAAAATTAATCTATAATCAGATAATGGATTACCAAGATAACTTAAACTTCATTAACCCATTACAATCTGGCTTTCAGCCTTTTCATAGCACCACAAGTAACCTATCAACAGTGTCGGATGACTGACTTCTTGCCTTAGACCACAAACATACCACAAGAGTAGTTTTCCTCGATCTGACCAAAGTCTTCAATACAGTAGACTACACAATATGGCTAGATAAACTTAAGGAGCATGGCATGAATGGACCTATGGTTACTTGGTTCTCCAGTTATCTGTGTGGCTGACAGCAGCAAATTAAGATAGATGGGACCCTTTCACCACTTCTTCCACTGTCATGTGGGGTACCCCGAGGATCAATTCTTGGCCCCCTCCTCTTCTTGATACACTATATATCAACATTCTAAGCAATAATATATCCAAGGTTAAAGCTCCTTTTCTCTGCTGATGATACTGCTATCTATTGTTCAAATCCTTCAGTAGAAATATAGAAACATAGAATTTGATGGCAGATAAGGACCGCTTGGCCCACCCCAGTCTGCCCATTTCCCTACCTAATGGATAAGCTGCAGATCCTATTTAACCAGCAGCCTACTTCTTTCTACCCCCACCCCCTAGAATTGCCTTATGACTGTCCCATGTATGCTTGAATTCAACCACTGTTTTTGTCTCCACATCCTCCCCCGGAAGGCCGTTCCATGCATCCACAAACCTCTCTGAAAATATACTTCCTTACATTACCTCTGAGCCGCCCCACTCCCCCAGCTTCAAATTGTGCCCCCTTGTTCTTGCACACCTCTTTTTTTGAAAGATGCGACCCTCTTGGACTTTGTTGATTCCCTTGAGGTACTTGAAAGTTTCTATCATGTACCCCCTCTCCCTCCTTTCCTCGAGGCTATACATATTTAGTCTCTCTTCATACATCTTCCAGTGCAGACCCTGCACCACTTTAGTTGCCCTCCTCTGGACAGCTTCCATCCTGTCTATCTCCTTGCGGAGACTGGGTCTTCAGAACTGCACACAGTACTCCAGATGGGGTCTCACCAGCTGTCTGTACAGAGGGATAACAGCTTCCTGTTTTCTACTGGTGATGCCTCTCCCTATGCATCCCAGTATCCCTTCAGCCCTCCTTACTGCCCTCTCACATTGCTTGCCCACCTTTCAGTCATCTGATATGACTACCCCCAGGTCCTTTTCCATTTTTGTTGTTGTTAGTATCTCACCACCCACTGTATACTCTTCCCCTGGATTTTTGTTTCCCAGGTGCATTACCTTGCACTTCTTAGCATTGAATCTCAGCTGCCATACATGTGACCATTCCTCTAACCTTGCCAAGTCCCTTCTCATCCTTTCCACTCCACCTTGTGCATCAACTCTGTTGCAGATCTTTGTGTCATCTGCAAAGAGACATACTTTTTCTTCCAGTCCCTCTGCAACATCGCTTTAAAAGACATTGAAGAGGACTGGTCCTAATACTGAACCATGCGGTACCCCACTAGTAACACTCCCCCTTTCTTCAGAGTGGACTCCATTTACTATTACCCTCTGTGTCCTATTCTCCAGCCAATTCTTTACCCAGGCTATCATCTTGGGACCCACTCCCAGGCTGGCTAACCTGTATATGACAGATGTCTGCCTGGGACTACAAGCCAAATTTAACGTATTGTAACAATTTTCTTCACTCTAAACTATTTTGAAATGCCAAAAAAACAAAAGTCATGTTATTTCAATCCAATAATCATTACACTGTGTCTAAAAACCCCAATCCCCCCTTGCTTATCATAACCCTGCTACATGATACCCTAGATGTTGTGGATAATTTTAAATGTCTTGGTTTCCGACTGAACCATAACCTCTCCTTCTCATCACATATTGAAGCTCTCGCGAAAAAACTAAAGCTGAGGAGTGGTTTCCTCTATAGGAATAGAAACATAGATTTTGACAGCAGATAAGGACCGCTTGGCCCACCCAGTCTGCCCATTTCCCTACCTAATGGATAAGCTGCAGATCCTAGTTAACCAGCAGCCTACTTCTTCCTACCCCCACCCCCTAGAAATGCCTTATGACTGTCCCATGCATGCTTGAATTCCACCACTGTCTGACTCCACAACCTCCTCCGGAAGGTCGCTCCATGAATCCACAACCCTCTCTGTGAAAAAATACTTCCTTAAATTACCTCTGAGCCCCTCCCTTCTATCTTCAAATTGTGCCCCTTGTTCTTGCACTCTCTTTTTGAAAGATGCTACCCTCTTGGACTTTGTTGATTCTCCTGAGGTACTTGAAAGTTTCTATCATGTCCCCCCTTTCTCGAGGCTATACATATTCAGCTCCTTAAGCTCTCTTCATATGTCTTCAGGTGCAGAGAATAAAGCCTACTCTCCAAAGAGGCCAGGACAAGATTGGTCCAAACAAAAATTCTTCCTCTGCTGGACTATGTGGACATCCTATATGGCCATTTCTCGTCTGCTAGCTTACACAATTTAGATGTCCTATACCACCATCAGTAATGTACCATTCAAAACACACCACTGTGACCTCGATGTTGCAACTGTGTGAACATCCTTACCACCTGAAGATTATTAAATACTTATGCCTGGGCATACAAAACCTTGCTTTGTAAGTTACCACCCAATATCTCTAGCCTGTTTTGCCATACCTTGTACACCTACGTCCTTAGGAAAACTTTGTATACTACGTTCGAAGTACCTGCATTCCATACTAATTGCAGCAAAGCTGCAGTTAGCCATGCTATCCCCCTTTGCATGGAACAAGCTGCAATCTCCCTCTGCTATGGACTCGTGACCTTTGCCCCCATACCTAAATCCACACTCTCGAAAAGGGATACGGCCTATAACAGCATCTGCAGCTTCGCGCTTTCTGCCCTTCCCCTTACCCACCGCTGCGACGTCTACACTTGTCTCGAATGGCTCCTCCCGAGAAGGACCGCATCTTCGTAGTAGGTAACTTCATCGACAACATCGTCAGGTCAGCCACCCCTGCTGCCCTTGCCCTTCCTCTCAACCTCGACCCCTCTACCTACCATCTTGGGTCTAGAACTGCACTCAACCGTCCAGTCCCTAGAACTCGTACCCTTGCGGGGGAATCGGGCCTTCACCCACTACACCCCGAAACTGTGGAACTCATTCCATCCCCAACATGGGCCACCTCCTCTCATACTGGTTAAAACCTCTCTGGCACTTTCCTGAAGGCCCCTCCACCTACCCCTGCCTCATGCTTGCTTGCCCTACTCTCGCTGACAGGGGCCCTGTGCCCTCGGGCCCTCCACATTTACCCTCCTGCAACTACGACATACTAGAGCACTCTTACTGGTGTCGTCTGCTCCCCCCTTGCAGGCACACTTAACTCACCCACTGCCTACACTACCGGTCAAAAGTTTTAGAACACCCCCATTTTTCCAGTTTTTATTGAAATTTACGCAGGTTAATGTCTCAATGTACTCTGAAATTAAAGCATAGAACAAATAAACAATTGGAGATAAACAAAATGATTCTACGATTTCTTTTTTAACAAAATTTAATCTAAATTTTTGACTCATCAAAGTAGCCACCTTTTGCAGATATACTGTAACCGCCGAACACACTCGTGGCATTCTTCCTATAATGGACATCAAATATTGTTTGGGAAGTTCTTCCCAACACTGTTGCAGAAGTTCCCACAAATGTGTTGCACTTGTAGGTTGCTTTGCTTTCACCCTTCTGTCCAGTTCATCCCAAACCAGCTCGATGGGGTTTAAGTCTGGAGACTGTGCTGGCAATTCCATGATTTGAAGCCTACCATCTTGTTCTTTTCCTCGAAGGTAGTTCTGACATGGCCTGGAGGTATGTTTTGGGTCATTATCTTGTGGTAGGATGAACCCCTGACCAACTAGGCGTACAGCAGAGGGTATTGCATGGTGCTGCAAAATGCTATGGTAGCCCTTTTGGTTCAGGGTGCCAGTCACTCTGTGCTGTTGTCCTGTGAGCCGCCTATCACGCAAGCTGTTGACTCTCAGAAACTTGTCTTCTGATTCTGTTGTGGCTTTGGGTCTGCCAGACCTCTTCTTGTCAGAGTTTCCTCCAGTTTCCAAGTGCCTTTTGATGGTGTAGGAAACTGTACTCACTGACACCTTGGCTTTCTTTGCAATTTCTCTACAGCAGTTTTTGCTAACCTAAACTATTTTTTTTTTTTTTTACCTCTAGCAGTTTACCGCTTACCTTTGTACCATTTCAGGTTATTCACTGGACTTTAATTGCTTAAATTTCAATAAAAACTGGAAAAATGGGGGTGTTCTAAAACTTTTGACCGGTAGTGTATGTTGGCCATATCTCTTATCTCTCCCGGGTCATCTGTAACTACCCCCGGGCTCATGTGTTTTTTACTGAATGTCTCCACTCTATGTATTCTGATATTTCACTGCATGCAATAGTCGTATTAGTCACCTCACTGTATGTAAAAGCTGTATTAGCTACTGTACCTATAAAACTCAAGTTTGTAACTCTCCCGGGTCGCACCTGAAAATAGGCACTTGGATGTCTAGTGTGACTTACCCGGTAAACAAAAGCAAATAAATAAATAAATCATTGCTCAAATTATCCTTTTTATTACCATTAATCATGTTTAAAAGCCTTGTCGCAAACTATACATATGACGTTTGCCACTGTTTCTCAGCTTAAACCTTTAGTCCGTGATCTCTCTCTCATTCTCCTTCTGCACCTGTCATGTAGCTCTTCTTTATTCTCCCTCCAATCCTTCAAATATCCCTATACATATGTCCCTTCCTTTCCTCCAATGCTCCATCCCTTGACCCCTATTCTTTTTTTCACCTGAGTTCAACAATCTGCTTAGATTATATCATTATTATAAGTTAATTGTTTTGCATTAGTATCACAGTATGTGTTATCAATATGTACCTATATATAACTATTGCACTTTTAAATTGCACTATTGTCTTCTAAATTGTACCTGCTCTGTTTATGTATATTGCACTATATTGTTCTGAAATTGTCTGTATGGGACCTCCTTTTTAATGAGCTTGCTCAATGGAGTCTTACTGGTTAAATAAACTTGAACTTGAACTGAGCTGGCTATATCCTTTGCTTTCCTAGCTGTGAGAGAGAGAGAGAAAAGAGAGTGAGAAATGTTGGCCTTCTAGCTGCTGCTTGTGGGAGAGGTCAACCGGCCTCGTGGATTCAAACTGCTGCCCAGAACCTTGAGTGGACACTATTTATTTATTTATTTATTTAAACAGCAGTTTGGAAAACCTTTGAGCCATAGGCTCATTTACAAAGGTACCTTGTCACAGTAAGACAAACCAAAATACACAGTATAGCAGTACAACACATAAGTATAACAGTAAAATTAAGACATAGATACAAACAAGCTGGTACAGGTAGGATGGATGCAAACAATACCAGAGTTATGTCGTCCTTAGCAGCTTAGTAATAAGCTTTGTCATAAGTATTAGTCAGGCTTTGACTAGTGGCAGTTACAGCATCGGGTGTTAATAAGGTGGTTATGTAAGGAAGTTTTGAAGCACGATATAGTTGGAGCTTGAGATGGAGGGCAGTGTGTTGAACCAGGAGGGGCCCTAAAGCTGAAGGCTCTTTGGCCGTGAGAGGTCCTAGCTCTAGGGATAACAAGAGGTTTTCCCAGAGGTCCGGTATGAACTAGTGGGACAGGGCGTATGGTGGTGGTCAATCCTGGTGGGGAAAGCCCAGGAGGGTCTTTTTGTAAGGGTACAGGTAAGATATTTGAGGCGCTCGTCGAGATCAAGTACCAGCGCTTTAGCATACAGTAGACAGGTGTGTGTCATCCTAGGTGCTCCAGTAATTAACCTGCAGGCCTTATTCAGGTATGTGAATTTTATGGAGTCTGGTCTGATCAACAGCACCATACACCGGCAGTCCATAGTCCACTAGGGACAGGATAGAGGAGGTGACTGCGAGTCGAAGAGCCTCCGGGGGGAGGCAGTGTTTATACCAATGTAAGATGTCCAATCGGATGTTAGTGGCAGTGGCTAGGGCAGCGATGTGTCCATGGAAGGAGAGGGAGGGGTCAAAATGGATCCCTAGGTATTTATAGGAGCAAACTTGTTCGAGTGGGAATGAGGACCCAGAGTGAATGAGGAGTTTGATGTTGCAGGACTTGTTTTGGGGATGAGTGAAGAACATGGTTTTTGTTTTTTTAAGATTTATTACCAATCTATGTTCCTTTAACCAGCCCTCGGCTTCAGTGGAGGACTTCTGCAGCGAGTCCGGGAGGGCAGTAGGGTTACGGCTTGAGGCAAAGATGACTGCATCATCAGCGTACAATAGAATGTTCCCCGAGCAAGAGCGTGGAAGGGTGTTAAGGTAAAGAGAGAATAGTAAGGGGCCCAGAATGGAGCCCTGGGGAACCCCAGAAAAGATGGGACAGATGTCTGAGTAGGTCCCATTAATTTTACACGCCAGAGCGTCAGACAGATAACTGGTGCACCAGGAGATAGGCCCAGCAGCAAAACCAGAGAGACTAAGGGCATCAAGAAGGAGGGGTGGGAGACAGTGTCGAAAGCTTTCGAGAGGTCAATGAAGACAGCACCAGCCAGAGAACCAGTGTCTAAGGAGGAGTGGAGAAAGTTGGAGAACTCTAGGAGGGCTGTGTTGGTACTGTGGCCCACTCGGAAGCCATGCTGCTCAGGACAAAGGACACTGTAGGTGGAGAGGTAGTCAGAGATTTGAGAGGCCACCACTTTTTCCAAGGCCTTGGAGAGAGGAGAGAGAATGGAGATCGGTCGATAGTTTCCAGCCACAGTCCTATCACCACCTTTAAAGATAGGGGTGACAGTGGCGACTTTCCAGGCAGTTGGAACCTTCCCCAGGCAAAGAGAGTGGTTGATGAGGCATGTGATCGGGGTAAGGACTGTGTCTAAGACCAGCCGTAGGATACACGGATCCAGGGTGTCACTGCCTGTACTATTACTCTTGAGGGCAGTGACAAGGTGCGGCCTAAGTTCTTGGGCAGAAACACGGCGGAGGAGAAAATAAGGGCGAGAAAGATTTACGGCAGGTGCTGGGGGAGGAGGGTCAAAAAAATTTGTAGGGAGGATAGGGCTAAGGTCAGTGAATGAGGTGTTGAGGTGGTTGGCTATGAGGGCTGGGTCTGAGGAGATCACACCATTAATGTTGATGTGGGTGGGTGGCGGTGGTGCACTCCCATTTAACTGTTTAATGTTATCCCAGAAGGTTCTGGGATTCCCCATGAGGCAGTGAGTGAGGACCGATAGTGCTCAGACTTGGCCTTTCTGATGGCCCGGTGCACTTGTTTCGGGCGGGCATATAACCGCCTGTCATTGGGCGGCCAGTCTCAATGGCATGGTGCCATAGGTTGTCCCTATGTTTGAGCTGGTGGATCAAAGCTGGGGTAACCAGGGGCATTCTTCCTTTTAGAACAGCGGGTCAACACTGGGGCAAAGATATCACAGGCATTATTAAAGTTTGGGTAAAGAAGGAGAGGCTGTGTCGATGTCAGGAGTTGCCTGTATAGGAGACCAGTCAATTTGGGACAAGTTCCTTAAGTTTTATCAGTCCACCAGGTATTAGGCGCCTGCATGTGGACTGTGCTATGGGTTTGGGGACTGAGGTTGACCAGTGGAATAGAATGGGGAGTGATCGCTGAGAGTCTGGGAGGACTTGTACATTGGGGATCCGATTAGGGCGGTTGGTGAGTACCACATCAAGCAGGGTACTGGAGCCTCTCTTGGGTTAGTCCTGGTAGGGTGGGTAACTAGTTAGCTAGGTCTATTGCAGAAAAGGAGTCTCGGGTAGAGGAGGAGGAGGGGCTGAGCCAGTTGACATTTAAGTCACCCACCAGAATTTGATCAGCGGAAGGAGGTAGAGAGTGCGGTGTATTCTGTAAGAGAGGCAATGGCCTGCGTTTGGTCCCTGGGGCACGTATGCAGTAGTCAGATAAAGGGTTCCCTTTAAAGGGTCAGGGGTTAGTTTCAGCGTGAGCGCCTGGGCCCTGGAGTCAAGGGTAGGAGTGGGCAGGGCTAGTACGGGGAGAGATTCCTTGACATAAATAGCGCAGCCGCCACCCCGTCCACCAACACGGTCGGACCGGAAAAGGGTGAAACCAGGAAGGGAGACTAGGTAGTCGGGGAGGATTCTGACAGCCAAGTCTCAACCAGGGTGATGACATCAGGGTTAATTGATGTGACCAGGCATTGTAGTGAGTCAAACTTTTTTAGGAGGCTACAGATATTCATGGAGACCATGCATAGGCCTGTGGTGCGAGTTGGGGAGCTCCTGGGAACCGGGCCAGGGTTTGGATGAATGTTCCCTGACAGGAGTAGTAGCATGACTAACACCCTGGCTGGAAGATGGTGAGAGGTTTTCCTACGATTGCCACTTGGCCCAGGGGATGTATCTGTGAATTTGGTGGCGGCCAAATTGGCCACTATGTAACCACCAATACTCCATTAGGACCCCCACGGTCTGGAGGACTGAAATGTACAGGTTCAGGTTATTCAGAAAGAACAGGGTTAAGGGAAATGGTAGGGGGTGGCAATCTATGTAAGGAAGGGGATAAAGTGCATAGGGAGGAAGTGGAGGAGGGGAGGACAGAGGCACTATGGATGCAGTTCCAAGGTGCAAAGAATAGGACACTGAGGATGGGTGTGATATAAAGGCCACCAGCTCAGGGGATTGACCTGGATATGGAATTAGCTGAACAAATTAGGATGGTCTGTTGGAAGAGGAGCACAGTAGTGGTGGGGCACCCCATCTACCACGAGTGCAAGGGAGTGGGTCCTGCTAGAAGCATTTCAAGACAGCTTTCTGACACAGCTGGTCCAGGGGCCAACTTGGTTATAAAGGACTCTGGACCTTGTACTGGATAATGAGGAAGCTCTAAGGAATCTGGAAGTGGAGGGACCACTGGCTGGGAGTGACCAATTTTCGGTGTGGTTCATGCGCCACATGTGGAGGGAAACAGGGGGCACAGGTACAAGGGTGATTGAGTTTAGGGGATCGGACTTTAAGACGACGGGGGAAATTTTGAGCAGGCACCTGGCAGGAATGTAACCACACATGGATGCAGGCCAGAAATGGGACATCATAAAGGAAGGGCTAGTGAAGGCAACAGAGTCTTGCACTTGGACGAAAAGGAAGAAGGGAAGGGCAAGGGAAACCCGATTGGCTGACAGAGAAGGTTATGGAAGGGGCGAGGGCCAAGAAGGCAGCGTTTCAAAAGTACAGGAAATCGGGGAGGGGTGAAGATAAGGATATGTACATGGGGAAGTCCAGGGAGGTTCCCAGACTGGTCAGGGCGGACAAGGCATCCAGGGAGCTGAGACTGGTGCAGGGAATCAAAAGTGGAGAAAAAGACCTCTTCCGCTACATCAGAGAGAGAAGAACGAGCAAGGATCAGCTGGTGAGGATTAAGAAGGATGGGGGTAGGTGGAGAACAGGGTGGAGCAGGCCGAGGCACTGAATGAGTACTTCTGCTCTGTATCCACACAGAAGAAGTGGGACAGATACCCCAGGGAAGGGGTGGGTGTGTGGGGGACGGGGATGACAGATGTAGGGATTACAGAGAGCAGGGTACTAGATGGGTTGAGGGTATTAAGGGTGGACAAAGCACCTGGACCTGATGGCATTCACCATAGGGTACTAAGGGAGTTGGTAGAGGTCCTGGCAGGGCCACTGGCTGACCGGTTCAATACTGTATTGGACATGGGATGTGTTCCACAGGACTGGAGAATGGCCCATGTGATGCTCATCCACAAAAGTGGCCCAAAAGATGAACCAGGAAACTATAGGCCAGTGAGCCTCACATCGATCATGAGAAAGTTCATGGAGACCATACTAAAAGCAAGGCAAGGAAAAAGATACAGGGGCAATGTGAGAAGGCATTTCTTCATGGAGTGGGTGGTGGAGACTGAGACACACTACCAGACAGAGTGGTGGGGGCTAAATTGGTGGAAGAATTCATGAGGGCATGGTACAAAAATATGGGGCTGAGTACTGAGGGGAGGCAGGGGCTGACAGGGAGGGGGAGGTGCAGGGTGGAAAAAAGGGCAGACTAGATGGGCCAGTATGGTCCTTTTCTGCCGTCAAGTTTCTGTGATTCTGTGTGACTCTGTGATTCCATGCTAGTGAGCTTCTTGGAGGAAACCAGTCTCCAGGATCCTCCACAGCACGGATTTACAGTGGGCAGATCCTGACAGACAAACGACTCGATGACACAGGAACTGGATAAGGGCCATGCAGAGGACGTCCTGTATTTGGACTTCAGCAAGGCCTTTGATTCAGTGCCACATGGGAGGTTGGGGGCTGGAATATGTGGGGGTGGGACCAAAAGGGTGAAATGGATCAAAAACTGGCTAAAGGGACAGCAGCAAAGAGTGGTGGCAGGAAGGTCCTGTCAAACTAATATCACAGATTTCTTTGACTGGGTAACCAGAGTGGTGAACCAAGTGGGAGCAGTTGATGTTGCCTACCTTGATTCAGCAAAGCTTTCAATACTGTTCCACATAGAAGATTGATTAATAGGCTGGGTCAGAAGTTGGTCAACTGTGTGGCAAACTGGTTGACAGGCAGAAAACAGAGTGGTGGTAAGCGGTATACAGTCAGAAATTATGCAAGTCACAAGTGGGGTATCTCAAGGATCAGTTCTGGGACCAGACCTCTTCAATATCTTCATCAGTGACATTGCAGATGGGCTGGAGGAAAAGGTTTGTCTGTTTGCAGATGACACCAAGACCTGCAACAGAGTAGATGATCCAGAATGTGTGGGCAGAATGAGAAGAGATCTGGATAAACTGGCAAATGGTTGGAAGAGTGGCAACTGGGGTTTAACACAAAGAAGTGCAAGATCATGCACAGAGGAAAGAGAAACCCTGACACCACATACAGGCTGGAAGGGAGTTGCTGGCAGTCACAAGGATGGGCATCATCATCACCGATGACCTGAAATCATCCTAGCAGACCACTAAAGTAGTATGTAAGGCTAGGGGATGTTGGGTGTATTAGTAGGGTATCACAAGTCAAAGAGGAAGTAATAATCCCTCTTTACAAGACACTGGTTAGGCCCCATCTGGAGTACTGCGTGCAGTACTGGAGGCCACACCTTCACAAGGACATTAACTAAATTGAGGCAGTCCAGAGAAGGGCAACCAAAATGGTGCAGGGACTGCATCAGAAAACATATGAGGACAGATTAATGGAGCTCAATATGTATACCCTAGAGCAAAGGAGAGAGGTGATATGATCAAAACATTCAAACACCTTAAGGACCTTAACAAAGTGAAAGAGTCTAACATATTTCAATATAAGAACAAGCATTTGTCAATGCCGAATGTTGATTGTGTTGGTCTGCTGAGCTCGCGCAGTGGGCCTCTGTCACTGGCTCAGTCTGTTTGTCCCGGAGCCTGCAGGCTGCTCTTTTGTACTGGGCTGCTGCATGCGTTGGCACCTTGTTCTGCCGAGGAAAAAATATGCAGCTGTCCCGACAGAGCTCCATTGAGGTGGCTCACTCCCCGTCTCACTCGCTCATTCTGTTTCTCCTGGCGCTGCAGGCTGCCCTTTTGTACTGGGCTCTCGCCTGTGTTGGTGGCTTTTTTTACCCATGAAGAAATCCACAGCTGTCCCAACAGAACTCCACTGAGGTCGCTCACTCCGCCTGTCTCACTCACTCATTCAGGTTCTCCTGGCGCTGCAGGCTGCTCTTTTGTACTGGGCTCCTGCCTCTGTTGGTGCCTTTTTCTGCCCACAAACCAATGCGCAGCAGTCCCGACACAGCTCTGTTGAGCTCACTCACTCGCTCATTCTGGTTTTCCTGCCACTGCAGGCTGCCCTTCTGTACTGGGTGCCTGCATGCATTGCTGCCTTTTTCTGCCCACAAACAAATCTGCAGCAGTCCCAACAAAGCCCCGTTGAGCTCACTGACTCCACCTCCATCATGTGGTTGTTCTGTATCTCCTGACAGTGCAGACTGCCCTTTTGTACTGGGCTCCTGCCTGCATTGGCTGCTTTTCCTGGCCAGAAGGAAATCTGAAGCAGTCCCGACACAGCTACACTGAGCTTGCTCACTCCCCCTCTGTCACTCTCACATTCTGTTTCTGCCGGCGCTGCAAGCTGGCCTTTTGTACTGGGCTTCTGTCTGCGGTGCCGCATTTTCTGCCCACAAAGAAATCTGCAGCAGTCACATTAGAGCTCCGTTGAGCTCACTCACTACCGCTCTGTCACTCGCTCGTTCTGTTTCTCTTGGCGCCGCAGACTGCGCTTTTGCATGGAGCTCCTGGCTGTGTTGGCAACTCTGTCTGTCCACAAAGAAATCCACAGCTGTCCCGACAGAGCTTTGTTGAGGTAGCTCAGTCTCCCTCTCTCATCACTCATTCTGGTTGTCCTGGCGTTGCAAGCTGCCCTTTTGTCCGGGGCTCCTGCCTGCATTTGCGCCTTTTTCTGCCCACAAAGAAATACCAGCAGTCCTGACAGAGCTCAGTTGAGCTCAGTAAGTCCCCTTCTCTCACTCGCTCGTACTGTTTCTCCCACTGCTGCAGGCTGGCCTTTTGTACTGGGCCCCATGCCTGTATCGACACCTTTTTCTGCCCACAAAGAAATCTGCAGCAGTCCTGACAGCGCTTCTGTGAGTTCGCTCACTCCCTCTCCCTCACTCACTCTCTCATTCTGTTTCCCTCAGTGCTACAGGCTGCCCTTTTATAATGGGCTCTTGTGTTGAGGCCTTTGTCTGCCACAAACAAATCCGCAGCAGTCCCGACAGAGCTCAGTTGAGCTTGTTCACTCCCCCTTCTCATTCAATCGATCTTAATCTGTCCCAAATACTGATTTCCCACAGTGACCGTGCTATTGTCCGCAGGAGTGCAAAAACATATTGTAGCCAGGATGTGAAAAATGACATCTGTAGTGTTCATAAGGAGTTGAAAAAATGCCACTGTTGAAAATGTGGCGTGACAGTATTACAGATGTCTGGAAGCAGTTGCAGGACATGCTGGCTGCAGCCATCGCTCAGTACTATAGAAGCCATTGTGCACCACCAATTGTAGATGTCAGGAAAAAGAGTGCAGCTGTCAAAATGTGTGTGGACTACCAGACTCCTGACAAAAGAATTGTACCTGACCCTTACACTGTGCCATGTGTCCAAGATGACCAAGACTGCCTGAACAGAAATCAGTGGTTCATGTGATGGAACGGAGATTCAGCTACCATCAAATCCCCATGGCCAAGCAAGATAGAGAAAAGGCAGCATTCATCTGCCCCCTGGTATTCTATGAGGTCCTCCAAATATCACAAGGCATCTCTTGACACCAGCCACATTCCAGCAGCTGATGGAGAGAATAGTAGGAAACATGGACCTGTTGGAATGCTTTGTGTACTTGGACAACATTGGTATGCTGGGGAGTACCGTGGAGGAACACAAAGACAGGCTGTTCTAAGTACTTAACAGACTGGAACAGTATGGCCTGAAGTTGCCCATTGACAAGTATAGGTTCTTCAAAACCACAGTCAAGTATGTGAGTCACATTATGTCCCAAGATGGCATTAGAACCAATCTCAGCTATATCCAGGCCATCACCACAATGCTAAAACCCACCAAGTTCTCTTTCTCATTAGACTAGGCCAAGCAGCATGAACTGAAAGCTAAAGAAGTCGCACAAAAAGAGAATGACTGCTACGCAAGCAGGTGACAGTGAGTAATGGTGATTTTTATAGTGTCCATAACCTATGAGATAATGTACTAAGCCAAAATATTCCAAGACTTAAATGGTGCACCGAACACAAAATGTGAATGGTCACTATATGAGTCACTGGAGAATTTTCATGACAAGCATGGTTGAAAAGAAGGATCTTAGTAAGCAGCGACTTGGTACTATTGTCATTAATAGGAGGACAATACATTTGGAATAAAAAGGCTTGAACTTGTGACCTTTCACGTGACTGACCAATGGATCTTGGAATGTTGGTTGGGCATTCACTGCATTGACATTAGTGATGCCTGAATGGTAGTGGCTATTTTACTACAAAGTTGCCAAATATGTCAGGAGTAGCGTGCTCCACAGCACTGCAACCAGAGCACTAGTATGGCATGATTGCTTTTTCAGTTCAATTCAATTCAATTTTTATTTAACCTGGAATGCACCATCAAGCAAACTCATTTACAAAGTGGTCCTGGGTGGACATATCACACTAGTACTAGACATCATAACAAACTGTGCATTTTACAAGACCAAAGCAAATTGAGACAGCATAAAAAAAAAAGTGTCAATTTTTTAAAAACAAGGTAAAAAAAAAAGACAACATAAGAGGAAACATTCATATATAAGTTTTCAAAACCATGGATGCATGGGTGGGGAAACAGAGAGAAAGGGTGGTACGTAGGTAGAGCAGTGCAAGGGTAGGGAACACATTGGAATCAGCCATTGTACCGCTAAAGGGTAGCTTGGAATAGATGTGCAACATGGGAATGGCAACCATGGGAAGGGGGACAGGGCTTGGAGAGTAATGGAAGCTAAGTATCAGTCGTGGCAGAGCTACCACTAGGGGAAGGGGGACTAAGTGCTGGGTGATAGCAGACTGCTACAATATAGTCCAGTGCTAGAGAGGATAAGCCAGAAGGTTCTAGCAGTAAGAAGTGTTAGGAGAAGCAGTTACATGTTTCTGTAAGTGACTGGCACAAGAGAGTCTTGAAAATGTGCAGTCGCTTAGACATGACTATACTGCAGTGAATGTCTGAAGTCTTTTTAAAGTAATCATGAAGCACTGTTTATAAGGTGACTGGAGCTGACATTGGAATCTGAAGAGCCTGGCAGTGAGGATGAAGACGAGCATAAAAAAAATCCAGATGAAGAACAGGAACTCATTCTTACCTGGGTAGCCATTTTATGTCAGGCTAAGACTTCATACGAAGCTAATGGAAGTAACAGTAAGAGGCTAGTTAACTGGGGACCCTGTGCTGGGATACCCAAAAGAGAGGACAGAACAGAGCAGCTAGCCTACACCGAATAAGATATTTTATAAAATGGCAAGAAAATATAGAAACCTTATTGGTCAATGGTAAGGTAGGTGGTCAGGACGAGAATTTTACACACACCCAAGGTGTGGGATGCCACATAAACGCCAAGAGCGAAGCTCGGGGTTTGTAAAGGCATCCGACACGAAAGTGTGTGAAATTCAAGTTTTATCACCTATCCAGCCTTTATTTTATATATTAGTTGGGGATGGGTTTCTCGTCACTGCAATTATATATAAATAAAAAACATCCTACAGAGCTGAGGACTATTCAGGTTTTCAATGTGGTCTGTAGCATCTGGTGAATAAACCTATGTTTCTTTTTTTTTTTTTTTTTGGACAACCAGTATACAATTTTTTTAGCCCTGATAATTTTTTTTTATAAACAAAAGATCTTACCACCGACTCCGAGCGGTGGTGAACTCTGCAGCACTGAGGAGTGGTGCCAGCACAGAGAAACTGAAGATTGCAACTGGCACATGTGAAGAGTGAGAAAAACCCAGCAAGTTTTTCACCGTTATAACCCACAGTTTATACTAACATACTAATTGCCAGCAGATTAGGCCTTACGGTCTATCGAGTCTGCTCGAACCTCAGATCCCTAGTTGGGTGCAGAGGCCCCCCCCTTGTGTTCCAGAAACCCCCATCATCCATCCCCACCCCCTGGGCCCGGCCATCATCTGATACATCCACTTTCTGTGTCTGTCCCACCCTCTCTCTTGAAGCCTTCCACGGTGAATCTCTGAACCAGCTAGCCAGGCAGTGCATTCCAAGGGTCCACCACCCTCGCAGTGAAAAACCTCCCCCTCTTTCCCACCTCACCCTTCCAACTTCAAACCATGCCCTCTGGTGATACATCCCTGCTTTAGTTTAAAGATCCCCTCCATGTTTACTCTATTTTGTCCCTTGAGGTACTTGAAGACCTCAATCATGTCCCCGTCTCTCCTCTCCTCCAATGAAAACAGGCAGAACTCCTCAAGTCTGTTCTCATACGTCAAATCCCCTAGTCCTCGTATCATCTTAGTTGACCTCCTCTGTACCCTCTCCAGGAGCTGTATGTCCCTCTTCAAGTGTGGTCTCCAGTACTATACACAGTACTCAAGGTGTGGTCTAACCAGTCCATTGTACAGTGGCAGAATCACTTCCCTGCTCCTAGAAGTGATCCCCCTTATGATGCATCCCAACATCCTGTTTGCCTTGCTAGTCGCTCTCCTGCACTGCTCAGAGTTATTCATACATGTATCCACCATGACCCCTAGGTCTTTTTCCCCTATTGAGGTCTCCAGCGCCTCCCCTACCAGGGTGTACCTGTGTTTAGGGTTTTCCCGCCCAAAATGTAACACCTTGCACTTGGTGATATTGAAATTTATTTTCCATGTGTGAGCCCAGCTTTCCAGGGTGTCCAGGTCCCCTTGCAGGGCCAACCTCCCCTCATCCCCCTCAACTACTGCTCCCATCTTGGAGTCATCAGCGAAGAGACTCATTTCACACCCTATACCCTCCTGATGTCTGATATGTTATATGAGGCAAATTATAACCAGGTTTCTCTCGGAGAAACACTCCCAGTTGTTATAAAACTATAAAACAATGAGCTCGGTTTTGAGTTTACCCTTTAAAGGATGCAAGCCTGTCTGAGAGGTGATTTTTGAGCCATTTAATTATGAAACTGTTTAGGCCCAAGCATTCAATGTTTTTTTTTTTTTTTGGATTAGCACATGATCCAGTGAGTTGAGGGCCGTGGACAGGTCAGTGAACACAGCACCTGTCAGAAACCCTCAACCCATGGCAGTTTGGATATTGTTATTACCTTCAGCAGCTCTTTGGTGGTGCCAGGCAGGGGACTGAAGCTGGACTAGTAAGGGTTAAGAGCCTCATTTTGTGGCTATACAGTATATGTTTGAGTGCGTGACCATGAGCTTCTCCAGGGCTTTTACAACCACTGGGAGCTAGGAAATAGTGCAATAATTGCCAATTACATTGTTGTGCTACTTTTGTGGATTGTGGTAATCTCTGGGCCTGCTTTCATTCTGTGGGGAGTACCCCTAGCATTAGTGAGACATGAAATAGGTATGCCAGGGGCTAGACAACAATGGGCATACTAGTCATAGAAAATTGTTGGATGCCATCCGGACCATCAGCTTTGTTTGGGTTTATTGCCAGTAATAACTTGATAACATTAGACACTATGATAGACAGGTAATTGTGATTTGGATACTCCTCTGTGGCATAGCCAGATTTGGCTCTTTGGGCATCATTGTCGGGAAGGGCGAAATCAAAGGTTCACCATGTCCACCCTGACTGCTTCCCATTTGTTGGAAAGTAACAAAGACAATGGATACAAACAATATACATAGAAACATAGACTTTGACAGCAGATAAGGACCGCTTGGCCCATCTAGTCTGCCCATTTCCCTACCGACAGGACAGGCCGCAGATCCTAGTTAACCAACAGCCTATTTCTTCCTACCTCCCACAAGAATTGCCTTATGTCTGTCCCATTCTTTCTTGAATTCTCCCACAGTTTTAGACACCACAACCTCCTCAGGAAGGCTGTTCCATGCATCCACTACCCTCTATGTGAAATAATTCTTCCTCACATTTCCCCTGAGTCGTCCCCCCTCTATCTTCAAATTGTGTCCCCTTGTTCTTGCATGTCTCTCTTTCTGAAAGATGCTACCCTCTTGGACTTTGTTGATTCCACTGAGGTACTTAAAAGTTTCTATCATGTGACCCCTCCCCCTCTTTCCTCAAGGGTATACATATTATGCTCCTTTAGTCTCTCCTCATCGTGCTTCTCTTGCAGACCCTGCACCATTTTAGTTGCCTCCTCTGGACTGCCTCTATCCTGTCTATGTCCTTGCAGAGATGGGGTCTCCAGAACTGGACGTAGTACTCCAGATGGGTCTCACCAACTGTCTGTACAGAGGATAACTTCCTGTTTTCTGCTGCTGATGCCTCTCCCTATGCATCCCAGTATACCCCCAGCCCTCCCTACTGCCTTCTCACATTGCTTGCTAACCGTAAGGTCATCTGATATGATTACCCCCAGGTCCCTTTCCTTTTTTGTTGTTGTTACTACCTCCTCCCCATTGTGTATTCTTCCCCTGGGTTCTTGCTTCCCAGGTGCATTACTTTGCACTTCTTTGCGCTGAATCCTAGCTGCCATACTTCTGACCATTCCTCCAACCTTGCCAAGTCCCTTTTCATCCTTTCCATGCCTCCTTGGCTATCAACCCTGTTGCAGATCTTTGTGTTATCTGCAAAAAGGCTTACTTTCCTTTCCAGTCGCTCTGCAGTGTCACTGATGAAGACATTAAAAAGGACTGGACCCAATACTGAACCCTGTGGTACCCCACTAGTAACCCCTCTTTCTTCAAAGTGGACTCCATTTACAATTACTTTCTGTGTCTTGTTGTGCAGCCAATGTTTTACCCAGGGACCCACTCCCAGGCTGGTTAATTTGACTATTAATCTTTTGTGTGGGACTGTGTCAAATGCCTTGCTAAAGTCTAGGTAGTCCATGTCCACAGCCCTCCCTGGTCTACTACTTTGGTCACCCGTCAAAGCAATCTATTAGATTAGTCTGACATGACCTTCCGCTGTGAACCCATGCTGCCTTGGGTCCTGTGCCCCACTGGTCTCTAGGTACTCAACTATTCTTCCTTCAGAGTGACTCCATCACTTTCCCTACCACAGAGGTCAGACTGACAGGTCTGTAGTTTTCTGCCTCTGTCTTGGTTCCATTTTTGTGAAGGGGAATTACATCCGCCTTCCTCCAGTCCTCGGATACCACACCATCCTCCCATGATTTATTAAAAAGAGTAGCCAGTGGTTTCACTAGTTCCTCCCTTCATTCTTTTAGAATTCTGGGGTGAATTCCATCAGGACCTATTGCTTTGTCCTCCTTCAGTTTTAGGAGTTCTTGCAGAACCCTTTCTTCTGTGAAAGGACTGGGATCAACCCCCTATCAAGAGTGCTTCTGTTAATTGTATTAGGCACTTCCCCTCCTCTTTTGAATACTGAGCAGAAATATTGTTCAGTATTCCTGCTTTTCACTGTCCCCTCTACCCACCACCGTTCATTCTATTCATCCTCACTATCCCTCCGTTGTCTTTTACGTTCCCTGATGTACCTATAAAAGGTTTTATCCCCTTTAACTGAGTTGGCCATCTTTTCCTCAGTTTGGGCCTTTGCTATTCTGACTTCCCTCCCAGCTTCCTTCTGCCTTAACTGGTACAGATCTCTGTCCTGCTACTTCTGTGTTTTCTTATACTTCCGGAATGCTATCTTTTTCTTCCTGACTTTCACAGTCACCTCTTTTGAGAACCATAGTGGCTTTTCTTTCGTTTTGATTTATTTGCTTCACACAAAGGCTTGTTGCCTCTGTGATGGCAGTTTTGATGATACCCCATTGTTGCTCAACACCTCCTTCTAGCCTGTTTGCTAGTGCTTTTCTGAGGCACTCTCTCATCTTGCCAAAGTCAGCCCTCCTAAAGTCCACTACCCTCACTTTTGTATGGCTTGACTCTGTAGCCGAGTTTAACGTGAACCACACTGTTAGATGGTCACTTGTTCACAGATGGCAACCCACTTCTAGATCTGAGATCCTCTCACTGCCCCCGTTTGAGAGTACGAGGTCTAAGATTGCTCCCTCACGAGTGGGTTCCGAAACTAGCTGTCTGAGGCCTGCCACCTGTAGGGCATCAAGAATGGCCTGCTCTTGGATGTGGCTGCAGCAATGTGCTCCAGTTAACATCTGGCATACTCAGGTCTCCCATCAACAGTATCTCCCTTCTCTGCCATTCTAAGAATGCCTTCTATCATATCCTTGTCCATTCCCTCCCCTGACATGGGGTCTGTACACAACCCCTGTAACGGACTGTGGTGCCTTTCCAGTCTCCAAGGTGACCCACAGTGCCTCCTCTCCTCCCTGTTTACTCTTTGTTCAGTTGCTTTTATCCCTTCCTTTACATGAGAGCTATTCCTCCACCCCTCTTCTCCCTTGCCCGTCTCTCCTGTAGGTTATGTACCCTGGTATTTTAACATCACAGTCATGGTTCTCTGTGTACCATGTTTCTGTGACTGCTACGATATCCAGGCATCCCTCTTCCATCAAGGCCACCAGCTCAGGGAGCTTGTTGCCCAGACTACGGGCATTGGTACTCATTAGCCTCCATTTCCTGATGGCCTTACTCCTTTTTGCCCCATCCCTGTCCTTCTTGCCTTTGTCACTTTCTCCATTTACCCTCGCCCTTCTCCCTATCAACACTTCTATGTTGGTGTTTGTTGCACTTACTACCATGATTGTTTGGGGGACTAGAATTTCCCTGCTCCTTTCCAGTGCCTCCCCCCTTGGCTAGTTTAAATGCTTGCCAATGAAGCATTTAAACCTATCATCTAGGATCCTGGTTCCCCTCCTGGACAGATGCAGCCCATCATGCCAGTATAGGCTTGCATCACTCCAGGTGAACCCCCAGTCACCAATGAAGCCAAATCCCTGAGCTCCACACCAGTTTTTCAACCACTGATTGAATCCCATGGTGCAGAACACCCTAGCCTCTCCTACGCCATAGATGGGTAGCACCTCCGAGAAGGTTACCGCGCCTTCTACTTGTCTAAGGCCCTCCTCAATTCCACAAACTCTTCCTGCACTTCTGTAATCCCTTTCTTAGCCAGGTCATTTGTCCCTAGGTGGACAATGACATCCAGCTCCCTCCCATGTGCAGCTGCTCAGGCAATCCTGAGGATTCGCTCCCTGTCCCTCCAAGCCATGGCGCCAGGCAGGCACCTTACCTACCTCTCCCCTTCCTCCCCCAGTTCTACCTTCCTAACAATGGTGTCCCCCACCAGGAGTTGTTTCCTTCCCCTGCGGGTTCCCCTTCCACCCTCCTGTGGGTCTCCTTTGTGGAGGTTCCCAGCATCCTCCTTGGTCTCCACTGCGGGTGCCTCCATAGAGGAACCACACATATAGGTAAGTAGTCAGCAGTAATGTCTGGGTCAGTGGCTGCACATTTTGAAGGGGAAGTAGTTGGGTAGATCAGAGCCAGCTGGATCCTGCAGTCTTTTCATTTGTTTCCAGAAGTCTCTTGGGTTACAGTGCTAAGTACAAACTTCCCAGAAAGGAAACGTGACTTAGCCTTTTTTACCTCCACGGTACAGGAGTTCCTCAGGTGCTTAAACCTTTTAATTGTTGGACATTTTTGCTTTAAACTAAGCATTGTTTTTCTGTTTCTGTAGTTTATTTAAGGTGAAAGTGTTCCAGTGTGCATTTCCCACCTTTCTTGTATCATGGAAGTGCATGTTTGCTGCATAATTCTAGGAATTGCTGTTTAAAGAATGGCCAGGTATCATTTATATTTGGAGTTAAGTGAAACCTTCCCCATTGAGTAGTTTGAACCTTGCATAGCCAGACTTTTTACAGGATCTTAATTATGTAGTTTTTGCATGACCATGTTGTTTCACCTTCCCCTGATCCAAAGACCACTTGAGATCCCTCATGTGGGGGAGGACACCACAGTGAGCAATTTGATCAGGTCTGAAGGTAAAAATTAGATTCAGCACTGAGGTGGAAGTTATGTTATACATATTGATTCTTGTAGGTTCCTCGATTAACTGTATCAGACTAAGGTTAGAGACTACACTATGCAGGCAGTAGGAGCTGTCTAGTGTGAGCCAGTTTAGACTGACTTCACTCATTATGAGAAGTTCATGGCTGGACACATATGTGCTGTATAAAGACAATCGAGCAGCAAGTTATGCTTTGCCAGTTCACATGGGGGGGGGGCAGGTGGCTCGGTAGCAAGCAATAAGTAGGACAGGTTTTACGCTGGGTTGGAACTACATTTTATGAGTGTTGGCAGCTATGGCGGCTCCTGAAGTCCATGGGCTTGATTTTCAAAGCCCCTGATGTCCACAAGCCCTGGGTGTGCCAAATATATGGTGCATGGGGATTGTGCCATTCTCCCTGCCCAGCAATCGGGAGTTTCAACCCGTGCACCAGGTGCCGCAAGTTAGACCAACTTTTACTGGTCTAGCTTGCAGCATTCCCAGGGGCTGTTTTTACAGAGCTTGCAACAGACATTTGGTGCAGGCTGCCCTATGTAACCATCCAGTCCCCTGGGGTTACTAGAATCCCATTAGTACTAGTGTTAGGCAGGTAGAAAAAGCAGCTAGTAAGGAGCTCATTTAGGGGCTACTTACAAAATGACATCATTGTGTACTCAGCTAGCCTGAGTGAGGATGATTATATCATTTATAACCCGTCTTTCGGATGAGACGTTAAACCGAGGTCCCATCTGCCTGGATTGGTGGTAGTTCAGGTGGATGTTAAAGATCCCATGGCACTTATCGAAAAGAGTAGGGGAATTTCCCCGGTGTCCTGGCCAAATTTCCCTCATTCACTAAAAATACCACAAACAGCTTAATCTGGTTCAAGGTCAGTTGCCATTCATCTGTATCCCCCTCCCCCCGGGTCGTGCCTGAAAATAGGCAGGATTTGTCTAGTGCACTTACCCGGTCAACAAAAGCTAAATAAATAAATAAAAATTTAGAACTCTGGCAGCATCATATACATTTGAGTAAGCTGCTCAGGGGAAGTTTTAGAACATTCAGTTAGTCTGAATTTGGAAGTCAGAGTGGTAGGAGGTCTGCCAGTTGGGGCTCTGTCACAGAGGACCCTGTGTTTCCCAGTCTAGTTTGGGTTACATCTCCAGTTGCCAGTGAAGTGGTGGAGACCTTTCTCCAGCAGGATTCCTTGATTTGCACTCCAGGGGAGTAGAGGACTGCCACTTAGTGGATCAAAGGGCAATCCTTTGAAGGTCCTAGTGTGTGTACAGCTGCCTTTGAGAAGGACATTGTGTGATAAATGCTGACAAGCTACCATGGAAAAAGTTGCTTTATGGGTTGTTTCTATGCCTAAAGGAAGGCGCAACTAGTCTGAGAGTACAGAATGGGAGACAAGTTCTCAAATTTAGGTGGTTGTCTGGGGTGTGTGTTGCCAAGATAAGGCTAGATCACACCAGCCAGGACCACTGTTCACCTAAATGTGTTAATCTGAAGAAAAGTTTGGAGTCTTTGGCAATTCAGTGGGGACTGAAGGCATCTTTTGGTGCAACCCTGAAGGAATGGCAGACTGTCGGTTGGGGCAAAGGTGGGAGGAACACCATCTGGAGTCTACAAGGCAGGGATAACTGGTCCAGTAAGGCGCCAAGGTTCCCAGTAGAGGCTAATGCCCAGGATGAAAATTAAATATGGTAATCAGGTCACTAGTTAGACATGAAATGTGTTTTGGAAATGGCTCCGAGACGTGACACTGCCACAGTATCTAAATTGGAAATGGAAACCCAGGGAAGAGTACACAGTGGGGGGTGAGACACTAACAAAAACAAAATGAAAAGGGACCTGGGGGTAGTCATATCAGATGACTTAAATGAGTGCAAGCAATGTGAGATGGCAGTAAGGAGAGCTGGGGGGATATTGGGATGTATAGGGAGAGGCATCACCAGTAGAAAACAAGAAGTTGTTATCCTTCTGCATAGACAGCTGGTGAGAAGCCATCTAGAGTACTGCATGCAGTTCTGGAGACCCAATCTCAGCAAAGACAAACAGGAAGGAGGCAGTCCAGAGGAGGGTAACTGAAATGGTGCAGGGTCTGCACTGGAAGACATATGAAAAGATGCTTAAAGAGCTTAATATGTATAGCCTTGAGGAAAGGAGGGAGAGGGGGGACATGATAGAAACTGTCCAGTACCTCAAGGGAATCAACAAAGTCCAAGAGGGTAGCATCTGCGTTGCTGCCTTCTTATGCCCACAAAGAAACTTGCAGCAATTACAATACAGATTCGCGGAGCTCACTCACTCGCTCATTCTGGTTTTCCTGCCACTGCAGGGTGCCCTTTTGTACTGTGACCCTGTATGCATTACTGCCTTTTTATGCCCACAAACAAATCTTCAGCAGTACCAACCGAGCTCCGTTAAGTTCACTGACTCCCCCTCCCTCAGTCTCTCGTTCTGTGTCTCCTGGCGCTGCAGGCTTCCCTTCTGTACTGGGCTCCTGCCTCTGTTGGTGGCCTCTTCTGCCCACAAAGAAATCTGCAGCAGTCCTGACACAGGTCCGTGGAGTTTGCTCACTCCCCTTCTCTCTCATTCACTTGTTCTGTTTCTGCCGGTGCTGCAGCCTGGTCTTTTGTACTGGGATCCTGCCTGTGTTGCTGCCTTTTTCTGCCCACAAAAATCTGCTGCTGTCACGATAGAGCTCCGTTGAGCTCACTCACTTCCCCCCCCTCTCACTCACTCATTGTATTTCTCCTGGTGTTGCAGGCTGCCCTTTTGTACTGGGCTCCTGCCTGTGTTGGCATCTTTATCTGCCCGCAAAGAAATCCGCAGCTGTCCCGACAGAGCTCCGTTAAGGTAGCTCGCTCCCCCTGTCTCACTCACTCATTCTGTTTCTCCTGGCGGTGCAGGCTACCCTTTTGTACTGGGCTCCTGCCTGTGTTGGTGGCTTTTTCTGCCCACAAAGAAATCCACAGCTGTCCTGACATAGCTCCGTCAAGGTCGCTCACTCCCCCTGTCTGACTCACTCCTTCTGGTTCTCTCAGCACTGTAGGCTGCTCTTTTGTACTAGGCTGCTGCCTCTGTTGGCACCTTTTTCTGCCCACAAAGAAATCGGCAGTAGTCCCAACAAAGCTCCATTCAGCTCACTCATTCCCCTTCTCTTTCACTCACTCATTCCGTTTCTTCCGGCGCTGTGGCTTCCCTTGTCTACTGGGCTCCTGCCTGCGTTGCTGCCTTCTTATGGCCATAAAGAAACTTGCAGCAGTTACAATACAGCTCCACTGCGCTCACTCACTCGCTCATTCTGGTTTTCCTGCCACTACAGGATGCCCTTTTGTACTGTGACCCTGTGTGCATTACTGAGTTTTTCTGCCCACGAACAAATCTGCAGCAGTCCTGACACAGGTCCGTTGAGCATGCTCACTCCCCCTCCCTCACTCACTCACTCATTCCGTTTCTGCAGGTGCTGCAGGTTGGCCTTTTGTACTGGGCTCCTGCCTCTGTTGGTGCCTTTTTCTGCCCACAAAGAAATCCGCAGCTGTCCCGACAGCTCCATCAAGGTCGCTTACTCCTTCTGGTTCTCCCAGCGCTGTAGGCGGCTCTTTTGTACTAGGCTGCTGCCTCTGTTGGCGCCGTTTTCTGCCCACAAAGAAATCTGCAGCAGTCCTGACCCAGGTCCGTTGAGCTTAATTACTCCCCCTCTCTCACTCATTCGTTCCATTTCTGCCGGCGCTGCAGGCTGGCCTTTTGTACTGGGCTCCTGCCTGTGTTGCCGCCTTTTTCTGCCCAGAAAGAAATCTGCAGCAGTCATGATAGAGCTCTGTTGAGCTCACTCACTCCCCCCCACTCACTCATTGTGTTTCTCCTGGAGTTGCAGGCTGCCCTTTTGTACTGGGCTCCTACCTGTGTTGGCACCTTTTTCTGCCCCCAAAGAAATCTGCAGCTGTCCCGACAGAGCTCATTTAAGGTACCTCACTCCCACGTCTCATTCGCTCATTCTGTTTTTCCTGGCACTGCAGGCTGCCCTTTTGTACTGGGCTCTTGCCTGTGTTGGTGGCTTTTCTGCCCACAAAGAAATCCACAGCTGTCCCGACATAGCTCCGTCGTGGTCGCTCTCACCACTCCTTGTTCTCCCAGCACTGTAGCTCTCTTTGTACTAGGCTGCTGCTGCGCTTTGTTGGCTGCCTCCACAAAGAAATCTGCAGCAGTCCTGACAAAGCTCCGTTGAGTTCGCTCACTCCTCTTCTCTTTCACGCACTCATTCCGTTTCTTCCGGAGCTGCAGGCTGCCCTTGCCTACTGGGCTCCTGCCTGCGTTGCTGCCTTCTTATGCCCACAAAGAAACTTGCAGCATTTGCAATACAGCTCCGCTGAGCTCGCTCCTCATTATGGTCTTCCTGCCACTGCAGGGTGCCCTTTTGTACTGTGCCCCTGCGTGCATTACTGCCTTTTTCTGCCCACAAACAAATCTGCAGCAGCCCCAACAGAGCTCCGTTGAGTTCACCGACTTCCCCTCCCTCAGTCACTCGTTCGGGGTCTCCTGGCGCTGCAGGCTTGCCTTCTGTACTGGGCTCCTGCCTGTGTTGGTGGCCTCTTCTGCCCACAAAGAAATCCGCAGCTGTCCCGACACAGCTCCATCAAGGTCGCTTACTCCCCCTGTCTCACTCACTCCTTCTGGTTCTCCCAGCGCTGTAGGCGGCTCTTTTGTACTAGGCTGCTGCCTCTGTTGGTGCCTTTTCTGCCCACAAAGAAATCTGCAGCAATCCTGACACAGGTCCGTTGAGCTTGCTCCCTCCTGCTCTCTCTCACTCACTCACTTGTTCCGTTTCTGCCAGCGCTGCAGGCTGGCCTTTTGTACTGGGCTCCTGCCTGTACTGCCGCCTTTTTCTGCCCAGAAAGAAATCTGCAGCAGTCATGATAGAGCTCCACTGAGCTCACTCACTCCTCCCCCTCACTCACTCATTGTGTTTCTCCTGGAGTTGCAGGCTGCCCTTTTGTACTGGGTTCCTGCCTGTGTTGGCACCTTTTTCTGCCCACAAAGAAATCTGCAGCTGTCCCGACAGAGCTCAGTTAAGGTAGATCACTTCCCCTGTCTCACTCGCTCATTCTGTTTTTCCTGGCGCTGCAGGTTGCCCTTTTGTACTGGGCTCCTGCCTGTGTTGAGTGGCTTTTTCTGCCCACAAAGAAATCACAGCTGTCCCGACATAGCTCCGCGTGGTCGCTCACTCACCCTGTCTCACTCACTCCTTGTTCTCTCAATGCTGCAGGCTGCCCTTTAAGTACTAGCTACTGCCTCTGTTGCCGCCTTTTCTGCCACAAGAAATCTGCAGCAGTCCGACAAAGCTCTGTTGAGCTCCTCACTCCCCTTCTCTTTCACTCACTCATTCAGTTTATTCGGCGCTGCAGGCTGCCCTTGTCTACTGAGCTCCTGCCTGTGTTGCTGCCTTCTTCGCCCACAAAAGAAACTTACAGCAGTTACAATAGAGATTTGAGGGCTAGCTCACTCGCTCATTCTGGTTTTCATGCCACTGCAGGGTGCCCTTTTGTACTGTGCCCCTGCGTGCATTAATGCCTTCTTCTGCCGCAAACAAATCTGCAGCAGTCCCAACAGAGCTCTGTTGAGTTCACTGACTCCCCCTCCCTCAGTCGCTCATTCTGTGTCTCCTGGCACTGCATGCTGCCCTTTTGTACTGGGCTCCTGCCTGCATTTATGCCTTTTTCTGGCCAGAAAGAAATCTGAAGGAGTCCCGACACAGCTCCATTGAGCTCGCTCAATCCCCTCTGTCACTCACGCATTCCGTTTCTGCATTGTGTTTCTTCTGGTGCTGCAGGCTGCCCTTTTGTACTGGGCTCCTGCCTGTGTTGGCACCTTTTTTTTCTGCCCACAAAGAAATCCGCAGCTGTCCCAACAGAGCTCCGTTAAGGTAGCTCACTCCCCCTGTCTCAGTCTCTCATTCCGCTTCTCCTGGCGCTGCAGGCTGCCCTTTTGTACTGGGTTCCTGCCTGTGTTGGTGGATTTTTCTGCTCACAAAGAAATCCACAGCTGTCCCGACACAACTCCGTCGAGGTTGCTCACTCCCCCTGTCTCACTCGCTCCTTCTGGTTCTCCCAGCGCTGTAGGCTGCTCTTTTGTACTAGGCTGATGCCTCTGTTGGCACCTTTTTCTGCCCACAAAGAAATCTGCAGCAGTCACAACAGAGCTCCATTGAGCTCGCTCACTACCACTCTGTCACTCGCTCGTTCGGTTTCTCTTGGCAATGCAGACTGTACTTTTGTATGGAGCTCCTGGCTGGATTTGCACCTTTGTCTGTCCACAAAGAAATCCGCAGCTCTCTCCACAGAGCTCCGTTGAGGTCGCTCAGTCTCCCTCTCTCTCATGCGTTCATTCTGTTTGTCCTGGCGCTGCAAGCTGCCCTTTTGTTCGGTGCTCCTGCCTGCATTGGCGCATTTTTCTGCCCACAGAGAAATCCGCAGCAGTCCTGATAGAGCTCCGTTGAGATCACTAAGTCCCCCTGTCACACTCACTCACTCATACCGTTTTCTCCCACCGCTGCAGGCTGGCCTTTTGTACTGGACCCCTGCCTGCACTGACGCCTTTTTGTGCAGACAAAGAAATCCGCAGCAGTCCTGACAGCACCTCGGTGAGTTTGCTCACTCCCCCTCCCTCAGTCGCTCTCTCCTTGTGTTTCTCCCAGTGCTGCAGGCTGCTCTTTTGTACTGGCCTCTTGTGTCGGGGCCTTTGTCTGCCCACAAACAAATCCTCAGCAGTTCCGACAGAGCTCAGTTGAGTTCAATTACTCGCCCCTCTCACTCGTCAATCTTAATCTGTCCCAAACACTGATTTCCCAGAGTGACTGTGCTATTCTCCGGCACGAGTGCAAAAACATAATTTAGCCAGGATGTGACAAATGACAGCTGTACTGCTTATGAGGAGGTGTGACAAAATGCCACAGTTAAAAATCGGGTGTGACAATACTACAAATCTGCAAAGTTACAAATGTGCGTGGAAAGTGCGCAACGCACACTTGTAACACTGTCAACTGATGGGCTATCATCACCAAATTTTCAACATAGGAATTTTAGGACCTCTGCTCATGAACAGTATCATTGTCATTTTCTTAATCTGTCCTAAACAGTGATTTCCCACAGCGACCCCTCTATTCTGCGCCGGAAGTGTGAACACACATTTTGGCCAGGATGGGAAAAATGACAGCTGTACTGTTCATAAGTAGATCTAGGAAAATGGCAATGTTGAAAATCTGGAGTGAAAATATTATAAATTTGCGAACTTACGAGAGTGCATGCCAACTGCACAGCGCACGCTCGTAACAGTCATTTTATGGAATACCGGTTCCAGATTTTCAACATAAGCATTTTAGAACCTCTGCTCATGAACATTATCATCGTCATTTTCTTAATCTGTCCCGAACAGCGATTTCCCACAGCAACCATGCTATTCAGCACCGGAAGTGCGAAAACACATTTCGGCCAGGATGTGAAAAGTGACAGCTGTACAGCTCACAAGGAGGTGTAACAAAATGCCAATGTTGCAAATCTGGCATGAAAATATTGCAAATTCGCGAAGTTACGAGCGTGCGTAGTAACTGCGCAATGCTGCGCTACATAAAACAGTCGTTTTTGGATTTTCAAACCAAATTTGCCACAAGCTTTGAAACAATCTCATGAACACTGGCACTATCATTTCGTTAATCGTCCCCGAAGGGTGATTCCGCAGAGTGAACCGAAACCACCTTTCAGGGCCGATTAACGCCATGACAATTCAAGAATTCATGAGGAGGGGTCCCAAAAACCCCATGTTGAAAATTTGGTGAAAAAATTCCAAAAATGCCCGAGATATACATTAAAGTTGAAAAAACCTATTGATTGCATTATACAGCTTACCGGCATTCCCTCAGTTCGCGGTCGTCTTTGAAGAGTGCAGACGTGTTCCCGGTCCAGCGAAGATCCTGGCGCTGAGCTCCGGAGGTAAGTATGGGGTGTGGGGAGGCTGGGTCGCAGTGGGTGGAGTGCGGGTTGTGGGAGGGACGGGAGACTACAGCGGGACTGTTTCCTTTTTCAGGTACAAGGGCATTGAGAAAACATTAGGGACGCTTTAAACATTACAGGGACATGTGGCACACTGGGGTGGGCTCCCAGCATGCCACCGGAGTCTAGGGGACAGCAGTAGCTGACGGGGATTGGGCACCCCGTCGGAAAACAACAAAATGAGAGTGGGGGGGGGATTCTGTTCTGCCGATGGGGATTGGGCACCCCGTCGGCACGCGATTAAATGGGGGTTGAGACCAGGTCTGCGGCTGGGACAGCGCTAGGTTCGCTGAAAGGGGAGTGGGTCATGGGATCCAAGGGGGAAAAGAAACCCTCTAACCCACCACTGCTCCATTCGGATGGATGTTTTGTTGGTCAAGGAGCTCAGAGAGCAGCTAGAGAGAGAGAAGACAGGCAGGGACTAGCGGCAGGATATTTGAAAGCCATAGGTTTGGCTGCTTGAGGCAAAGGTTGATTTTAGATGCTGCCCGACAGCAGGAACACAAGGTGTGCAGTGAGTGCTTCAGCATCGGAAGAGTAAGAGAGATGGAAATGCGCAAGCACAGGCAAAGGTGGAAGGTGTCTGCGGGCAGGTGCACGCTAACAGTGTGAGAATGACGTGAGTGCGCAAGGGGTTGAGCCATAGTCTGGAGAGATTATTTTCGGACCCGAGGGAAATACAAAAGGTGCTGAAATTAAGAAAATGAGAGTAGAAAGGATAAGAAAGACAATGAAAGATGTAACAGCATAACAACATTGTCAGAAGGATACACAAATAACTATCTATGGTTGGGGTAAAAAAAAAAAAAAAAACGGAGAAAGACTGACAGTGCAGCTTTAAGGAGCTTAATATGTACAGCTTCGAGGAAAGGAGGGAGAGGGGGGACATGATAGAAACTTTCAAGTACCTCAAGGGAATCAACAAAGTCCAAGAGGGTAGCATCTTTCAAAAAAAGAGGTGTGCAAGAACAAGGGGGCACAATTTGAAGATAGAAGGGGCGGCTCAGAGGTAATTTAAGGAAGCATTTTTTCACAGAGAGGGTTGTGGATGTATGGAACGGCCTTCCAGAGGAGGTTGTGGAGTCAAAAACAGTGGTGGAATTCAAGCATGCATGGGACAGTCATAAGGCAATTCTAGGGGTTGGGGGTAGAAAGAAGTAGGCTGCTGGTTAGCTAGGACCTGCAACTTATCCATCAGGTAGGGAAATGGGCAGACTGGGTGGGCCAAGCGGTCCTTATCTGCCGTCAAATTCTATGTTTAAAGAAGGTTTTATCCCCTTTTTCATTGACTGGGCAGTATTCTCCTCTGTTTGTGAATTTGCTTTCCTCACTGCCTTCCCTGCCTCCCTTTGTTTCTCCTGGTCAATTAACCTAGCCTATTTCTGTGTCTTTTTGTATTTTTTAAATGCTATTTTTTCGCTCTGTTTCCACTATGGAGGTGTAATAGTCCAATGTTTACCTAATATTCAATGAAATAGTTTAAGATTCACTCATAACTTTGTTAATTTTTTAATATTTTCACTCCAATCTTTCAACACAGCCATTTTTTCACACCACCTGATGAATGTTACAAGTGTTTTTTAAATCCTGGATGAGATGTGTTTTTGCTCTTGTGGCGCAAAATGACATTTTGGCCAATATACTATAAATGCCATGTATTGGGTTTGTAAAGGGTGTCATAAAACAACTATCTTGAAAAATCTGAGGTCAAAATTAAAAAAAAAAAAATGATTACTAAGAGACATTGTGTGTAGTGACAGCCTTTACCCCAGCAGGTAGTGTGCTGTGATCTCATACTGGTGAGTTAAGTTTGGGGGCAAGCTGGATGGTGCTATGTGACAGCACTCCCCAGACAGGGAAATAAAGGAGCCCAGGTACCATATAGTGAAGATAACTCTTCTCTTGGCATAGGGTACTGCACCTGTGGGTGGCAGAGGGTACTGTGCATTGGCTCAGAGGTGGACTTGTTGCCCTGTGTGTCTGCATCTGCAATGACATAGAAGCACAGGGCCCTATGCTTCTGCAGCCCAATAGACTGCCTCATGAATTTTTGACATTTGTTGCTGCATGGAAGTACAGGGCCCATAGCGCCCTCCACTCCACAGGCGGACCAAATTTTCTATTGTTGCAGGCAGGGCTCTGGATAAGATTTTTTGCCATGAGTACCTGTACTCTTCATTTTGAAAGTGAGGTGAGTAAAACAAAATACAGATGCGTACAAATGTCTTCCTAGAGTGGACTGAGAAGTACATTTATTAAAAAAAAATTTAGTTTTTTCCTAGATCAGAATTTCAGGTGCCAATGCTCCAAATAATGTTGTCAGGTAGGAATTTACTCACCAGTTTTAAAACATAGCGAGTAAAACAAAAGTGGGATGCATACAAGTGCTGTAAATCTGGCATAAAACTGTTCCTTTTGAATCACCAGTTATGTTATAAGGCACTATCCTTTGGCGTGTGGAGTATTTACAAATATTGGGCAAGTACTGGCACTCATTAAAAACATTTCTGAAGAGTATTTCCTAAAATGAGGTGAGTAAAATAGGCCGGTACACACCTTATCTGGAGCCCTGGGTGCAGGGCTGAGAGGGACCTGCGTGTCTTCATCTGTTCATGCAGGTCCCATAGGGGCTTACGTACACAATTCTGCTGTTTCATAAAAAAAGAAAATTCTTTGCAAAACAAAAAAAAAAAAAAAAAACTGCTTTAATGCACCAATTAGGGTTCAACTTAATGCAACAAAAAGTAGGGAAATGCGGCATTAGAGTTTCCAACCATAACTCCCCCCACCCCAAGTAGCAAAAGGAAAACAATATTAGAGTTTTGAGTCTCCAAAGTCTTGGCAAATCAATGGTAGGATCTTCCTTGGAGCTGTAAACCCTAATGCTTGCACCCTCCCCTGAGCAAAGAAGGCCAGACATGATCTCTTTTCTTTATGTAGGGCCCTGTGTGAAGAAAGCTACAATAGATTTTGTTGCCAACATGTGACAAAACATACTTCTCTACCTTTGAAGAGCATATCACTATGGGGAAGACAGACTTGGATCTGTACCTTGTGCTTCACACAGGAGGCTAGGGTGGGGGGAGGTGAGCACTATGGTTGACAACCCCAAGGATGATCCCAGCACTAAATCACCAAGACTCCATAAACCGAAAACCCTTATGTTTTTCCTTTTTGCTGCTTGGGGAGTGGGGGTGCAGGTGGTGAGCTCAGGTTAGAAACCCTCACACCACATTTCCCTACTTTTATCACGTGTAAGGTACAGTTTATTAGTTATTTACTTGTCTGTAATCCTTATATTTACCAGGTTGATCTTGCATACCCCACCCCTTCCCCGCTGGCCATTTGTCTCCTACAGTCCCCCGCAGCCAGCCCTCCGATGACGCACATGATGGGGTAAGCACACAAACTTTAACTGGCTATTTTTATTGTATACTGCACATTATCACGTTGACATTACCGTTATCGATCAGCCAAGGAAAGCACTTTCAACTGATAAAGTCAACATGATAATGTTCAGTATACAAAAATAGCAGTTACAATGTGCCTACATTTATGTGGGTGGTGGGGGGGGAGGGGACTAACACAGGGGACACACACTGAATGGCCAATGAACAAACAGGTTTACCAAAAGGCAGTACTGGGAAACAAAGATGAAGAAAGCAACAAATTACAAAGCAAAGTACAAAAAAAAAAAAAAAAAAAAGTTTGTTGCCGTATCTGTCAAAGCAAAATACAGACCCTTTAGAAAGCTGGGGGAATGGCCTGAGCTTCACCAAGATGGCTGTTTAGGTTTTTTTCTCTGTCGTTACAAGTTAATATTGTATGGAATCAGAGTGTTTCCCAGAACCAAAACACCTCTAACTTTGACAAATAGCCTAAATTCGATGAGAGCTACACAGCAGTGTTTTCACTTTGATAATGAGAGTTGCTGATCAGATCTTGTGTGGCAGACAGTAATCCTGTCAGAAACTGCCGCTCTCCTGTCCAACTGAAGAATGGTGATGGCAGTGCCCACTGACAGAGTGGACAGCATGTTTGTTCATCTCCTGGCCAGCTTGAATGACATTAGATAATCAAGTTCAAGTTTATTGCAGGAAAACTCCATTGAGCAAGCTCATTCACAAGGAGGTCCTGAGACATAAACACTTAAAGTACAAACACAGATAGGTAATAACAGTATATACATGAAATACACGTTACATGATACAGGCTGGATATACATACAAGGGTACCACATAGGGTGACCGCAGGTGGTAAACATTGATATGAGACAGGGAAGCGACTTACAGGTCGCATACTGATAAATGAAACATGATGACTGGTGTGTGCAATACATATACAGTATTTTGGCAGCTAGAACAAACAACAGTCTACAACTGATATGGGGGGGAGGAGAGATTTGATAGAGTAGCAGTGGAGTGTAAGCAAAGATAAAGCCAGGAGTAGAAGGAAAAGGGGAAGGGAAAGCAGTTAATATGACAAATCAATTATACCTTACCAGTGGATAAATATGGCACACATGGGGAAAGAAGAGACTTAATGACAGTTACAGGTGTCTTATGTTGGCTGAACTTAGCGATTTGTAGAAGTTTATTGAAACTGTGCTAGTTAGTTTCAATACGGTTTGTAATTGGTTCCAAATGGAGGGAAGGGCATATGCAATATCACGTTTACCAAAGGAAGTCCACATCCTTGGTATGACAAGCATAATAAAGTCAGATTTTCTTAACGAGTATGCACTATGTGAGATACTAATAAGGGAAGAAGATAGCTTGGCAATTTCTGCAGGAGCAGTTTAAGAGTCCATAGCCCAGCATGGAGCAGGTGTCTAGTAGTAAGGGATGTCCAACTAACAGCTGCATATAAGTCACAGTGGTGCAAACGGTAAGGGGAGTTGGTAATGAACCGTAACACACGGTGATAAAGGATGTCCAGTTTACTTAGATTTGCAAGAGTGGTGGAGGAATAGATTACATCCCCATAGTCGAGTAGGGGAGAAAAGTGCCTGTACAAGCTTGTTTCGAGTTTCAAAGGGAAAAGGGCCTATTTCTGTAGAAGAAACCTAACCTTGCTTTTAACCTTCTAGAGACATCTTGATGTGGTCACTGAAAGATAATTTATTGTCGATCCAGATACCTAGATATTTAAATTTGGTTACAACTTCCAGAGGCTCGTTTAGCGTGGTGACAATGAAGTCTTAGGCAAAAGTATTGGGGGCCTGAGACAGCACTGCGAGAGAATATCATCGCTTTAGTCTTCTTAGCATTGAGCAGAAGCTTTGCCTTTATTAGATTATGCTCAAGTTGTGTGAAGTCCTGAAGCACTCCCTTGACTTCAGATAACGATGAGCCAGAAGTATACAACACAGTATCATCTGCAAAAAAGTGCAGATTGGACGTAGATATGTTAGCATCTAAGTCACTGATGTACAGAGAAAATAAGATAAGGCCTAAGATGGATCCTTGGGGGACTCCCCTTGCAACTGGCAAGGCAGCAGAAAAAAAGCCTTCCGCCTTTACTTTTTGGAATCTTCCAGTTAGGTAATCAAAAGCTGCTAACTCAAAGCCAATAACAGACTTGGGCACAAGACTGCAGAAAACAGAGCAAAACTGTTCGTAATGAAGCTGCTACAAACAACCTCTAAATACAACTATGAGAACAAGCCAAAGTTATATACCACCTTCAAGAAAAAAAATGGATGATTTAGAAAATAGTGGGAGAGGCAATAATTTATGATTTGTGGGCTACCAAAGAAAGCGGAACTAAATGACCTAATGGGGTTTCTATGCCACATGCTCCCAGTCCTGTTAGAACTCCCTGGCAACCTGCAGTCTGAAACAGACAGGACCCACAGATCCCTCACCCCGCTGCCCAGGAAGGCCGAGAAACCAAGACCCATCCTCGCCAAGTTCTGAAGGTATCAAGTTAAGAAGAACATACTAAGAAGAGACAGACAGCTGGTAAACCTCGAATGGCATGGGCATCCTGTGATGATTTTTCAGGACTTCTACCAAAAGCTCACTAACTGCTAGAGGCCTTATACAGTGGTGTGGCAAAGGCGCCACCATCTGAAAATTCCTGTCAGCATCAGATATCAAGCCCTTCTGTAGATGGAAATTAATGGGTCTCCCATGTATTCATCACCGCAGAGGCTGCAGCAGTGTTCACTGGAGCCCAGTGACCCAGAGGGAACTGTAGTTTTACACGACCCAGACAAATAGGCACAACAGACCCCCTAGCATGTCTGCTGCAAACCCAATGGACACCACTCCGCCGGAGCACACAGGGGGCCTGCAGTCCTCATAAGGCCCAGGGAAGAACAGTAGTCACTGCCACTTAAATCAAAGCAGAGGTACAGAGCCCAGGACATAAACAGGAGAGGCAAATCCCTTTCAGATCTCCAATCTTGCAGCCACAGCAGGAATAAAGAGGAATCAGGAGCAGAGGAATTAGACCCGGCACCTCTGCTCACATCAAATTGTTATGCCCTACTAGTCAAGGACATTGCTGACACCTCCCCCCCCAACCTGGAAGGATGAGGCCTGAAAACCCACTGCAACTGCCAGCATCCTCCACCACTTTGCCACAGCACTGGATCAATGCCAGCCCACACACAGGCTCCATGGGCAGAATTGGTTGCTGCCTTGGTCCCTCTCCCCATAAATAATTTGTCAGACCCTGATGGTACAGGGAATGGGGCACAAATTCCCTCAGGCAATTCTGAGGGACCCAAGGCAGGACCACCATGATCAGGTACTGTAAACGGTACAGTGCTGACTGTGACCCACCCTTGTAAAAGCAGGGGAGAACTACAGGGCTGTAGGGGCTCGCTGTCCCAGTATGGGAGCTCGCCCTCGGAGTCGAGAAGGAATTCTTCCATTCCCCCCCCCCAAAGGGTTTTTCACCTTTCCAGCAAGATCAGGTTAGGCAGTAGATGGGCAGATTAGGTTGTCACAGTCATGTAATGGGCAGTAAGGTGGTCTTGGAAGGCCAATGCAGAGGAGAGAACAGGGGTTCACAGGTCTTGTGCAGCCAGATCATCCTAAGGCTGACGGGAGAGCTTGGCTGTCCAGCCACAGCTCAACCTTCATGAATGGGGTGGCATTCGGGATGGCAACCTCTCCGGGTGCAGGCATGTGGCATACTATCGTCCCCTACGGGGAGAGTAGGATACCACAACAAATCGGTCAAGAGCCATCCCTCATCCCTGGAGGCCAGGTAACTCGCGTGGGTTTGCAGTCCTGAGTGGCTTCCATCAGGTGAAGAGAAGGCCAGTGCTGATACATAGCTGTGTTTGTGAAAGAATACCAACCAAGACTACTTGGCAGTGCACATCTCGACGACTTGTAATGGTGATTTCGTTGGTCAATAAATACATGGCTGTGGCTATTCCTCTCCAGTGCTTGGTGTGTGTCTCAGTTTGTTCAGGTGGATTGGGGGACTGTGCCCTATAAGACAATGGTTCTTTAGTCTTTTTCATCTAGCTCTTCCCACGTGCATACAGTGCCAGAACTAAAACCAAGGATACAACAAAGAAACAACTGAGGTAAGACATTTGGGTTGAGCCTGAAAAAGAATCCTTGGTCCAGTGTTCTTTCCCAGTTAACAAATAAATGAGACTTACCTGGTGGTGCCAGGTGAGGAAAACTCTGCTGTTTTCAGAAGGTTGACTGAAGTTTTCCCCATGCGATTCTGACTGAGATCCTGTGCCTTCTAGGGGATAGCAAGGCTACTCCAAGGATCCCTTTACACTTTACATAAAACTTGACATTTTCAGACAAAGCCCATGCCAGATTTTATTTTACATACAGTACTTCCTGAATTGGAGATAATGGGCCATCTATACGCACTGTTACCTCACTGATGTAGGGAGCGTCTCACAGGCCATATAGCCTGGCTCACTTCTTGGAACTATATCCACAGATCTTCCCACAGCACAGAGACCTAACTTTCTGTATAAGTCCTTTTTATGTCCTTCGAGGTGGTAGTGGAGTTCAGGGTCTCACCTCAGTCCCCTGTACACAAGTATGTCCCAATTAGGCAAAGATTGTCTCAAAACAGGTTCTGGGGTCCTGCCGCTACCTACATATTGTTGCAACTCTGGCCTTCTTCCTCTCAAAAGTAATCTGCATGTTAAAGGCTCAGGGGTGACTTATTTTGTCTGCTTCCCAGGCTAAGCAAAGCCTACAAAGCCTTCTTCCCTGAATGTCCCCACACAACAGTATTTGCATTTAATGCCTCTTTGGTGTTGATTGATCTTGTGCAAGGCTGGTCAGGTTTCTCACTCACTCGCTCACAGAAAGGGTTACATAGAAACATAGATTACAGTTCTTTCTCCCTCCCCTCTTACTTCAACTATGATTCCCTAGTGCCTATCCCACGCATTCTTGAACCCCACCACTGTTTTTGTCCTCCAGCACCTCCACTGGAAGGCTGTTCCAGGAATATACCATTCCTTCTGTGAAGAAGTAATAGAGCCCTTCATTCTGTCACTAATTTGGCACCCAGGACCCACCACTGTACTCTATATACTGCTGTCGGGTGGTTATCCCTAACCAAAAGGAGACTCAAAAACCTCTATGTGTGGGTCTATAAAGCAATAACAATCTTCCTCGTTACACTTGAGAATTCGTCACATGGTCCCACTGTAGTTATGCATTAAGAATGAATAACTACATTCTCTTAGATACTCCAAGGTATGCCACCCAATATCGAAAAACAGCTATCAGCTGTGTCACTCCTACTGTATGGAACAAACTGCAAAATACCCTCAAAATGTACCAGTCTTGTAAGCATTGATGTATTCAAAGCACTCCTAGATAAGATAAGCAAAGAGACATGTTCCTGTAAATGCCAAATTACATGAATGACAATGTATTACAGCAAACTACATGTTTATAAATTCTGTGCATATGGACTTTTTTCTTGGGTTAAATAACATACTATTGGTTATCCTGAACTAATCACCCCAGGCCTCTTCCTTGATATAAGTGATGAGGAGACCTGCATTATAATTATTTCATGCTAACTAGACAGGCATTGCTATGTATTCACACCTATTATTTCCTGATCTTTTGCGCTGTACAATGTATCTATATCAGCTGTACTGTAACTTCTTTACTATTGTTCATTACTGTACCTACATTTATATTGTACGATGTCCTACTCACGACCTCATTGTGGATGAGCTTGCTCAATGGAATCTCTTCCTGGTGAGATAAACTAAAACCTCCTCACATCTCTCCTGAATCCCCCCAGCTTCATAGCATGTCCCCTTGTTCTTCAGCACCATTTTTCCCCAACAAAATACTTCCCCCTTCTGTACCTTATTTACCCCCATAATGTATCTGAAGGTCTCTATGATATTACCCCCTCCCTCCTCTCTTTCAGGGTGTTTATACTTACATACTTTAGTCTCTCCTCGTAGGGCTTTTGACAGGTTTTCATCAGCAGGGGTAGAAAGACGGCAGTGTGGAGGAAAGAACAGACATAGAAAAGGAGGACTGCATGTGCATGGTGAAGGGTGTAAGAAGTGGGTATGGCGTATTATAGGTACAGATGAGCTAAAATGAATGAAATGTGTTTGTATTAAGATGTATAGAGGGCAGAGTAAAGAAAAAACAGTATGGAAATGAGTAGACATTATGTGGGGAAGGGAGAATTGCCTTATGTCTGTCCCATGCATTCTTGAATTCTCCCACAGTTTTAGACTCCACAACTTCCTCAGGAAGGCTGTTCCATGCATCCACTACCCCCTCTGTGAAATAATACTTCCTCACACTGCCCCTGAACCGCCCTCCTTCTATCTTTAAATTGTGTCCCCTTGTTCTTGCAAGTCTCTTTTTCTGAAAGATGCTACCCTCTTGGACTTTGTTGATTCCCTTGAGGTACTTGAAAGTTTCTATCATGTCCCCCCTCTCCCTTCTTTCCTCAAGGGTATACATATTAAGCTCTTTAGTCTCTCCTCATACGGCTTCTCTTGCAGACCCTGCACCATTTTAGTTGCCCTCCTCTGGACTGCCTCTATCCTGTCTATGTCCTTGCGGAGATGGGGTCTCCAGAACTGGACACAGTATTCCAGATGGGGTCTCACCAACTGTCTGTACAGAAGGATAACAACTTCCTGTTTTCTGCTGCTGATGCCTCTCCCTATACATCCCAGTATACCCCCGGCCCTCCCTACTGCCTTCTCACATTGCTTGCTAACCTTAAGGTCATCTGATATGATTACCCCCAGGTCCCTTTCCTGTTTTGTTGTTATCTACCTCCCACCCATTGTGTTTCTTCCCCTGGGTTCTTGTTTCCCAGGTGCATTATTTTGCACTTTTTGCATTGAATCCTAGCTGCCATCGTCAGACCATTCCTCCAACCTTGCCAAGTCCCTTTTCATCCTTTCCACGCCTCCTTGTGTATCAACCCTGTTGCAGATCTTTGTGTCATCTGCAAAAGGCTACTTTTCCTTCCAGTCCCTCTGCAATGCCACTGATGAAGACATTAAAAGGACTGGACCCAATACTGAACCCTCCGGTACCCACTAGTAACCGCCCTTTCTTCAGAATGGACTCCATTTACAATTACCTTCTGTGTCCTGTTGTCCAGCCAATGTTTATCCAGGCTACCACCCTGGGACCCACTCCCAGGCTGGTTAATTTGACTAATAATCTTTTATGTGGGACTGTGTCAAATGCCTTGCTAAAGTCTAGGTAGGCCATGTCACAGCCCCTCCTGGTCTACTACTTTGGTCACCCAGTCAAAGAAATCTATTAGATTCGTCTGACATGACCTTCCCGCTGTGAACCCATGCTGCCTTGGATCCTGTGCTCCACTGACCTCCAGGTACTCAACTATTCTTTCCTTCAGAAGTGACTCCATCATTTTCCTACCACAGAGGTCAGACTGACAGGTCTGTAGTTTCCTGCCTCTGTCTTGGTCCCACTTTTGTGAGGGAATCACATCCGCCTTCCTCCAGTCCTCGGGTACCACACCATCCTCCCATGATTTATTAAAAGAGTAGCCAGTGGTTTCACTAGTTCCTCCCTTAATTCTTTTAGAATTCTGGGGTGAATTCCATCAGGACCCATTGCTTTGTCCACCTTTAGTTTTAGGAGTTCTTGCAGAACCCTTTCTTCTGTGAAAGGACTGGGATCGACCCCCCTATCAAGAGTGCTTCTGTTAATTGGATTAGGCACTTCCCCCTCCTCTTTTGTGAATATTGAGCAGAAATATTCATTCAGTATTCCTGCTTTTTCACTGTCTCCCTCTGCTCACCCACCGTTTATTCTATTCAGCCTCACTATCCCTCCCTTTGTCTTTCTATGCTCGCTGATGTACCTATAAAAGGTTTTATCCCCCTTCTTAACTGAGTTGGCTATCTTTTCCTCAGTTTGGGCCTTTGCTATTCTGACTTCCCTCCTGCTTCCTTCTGCCTTAACTGGTACAGCTCTCTGTCCTGCTCCTTCTGTGTTTCCTTATACTTCTGGAATGCTATCTTTTCTTCCTGACTTTCACAGCCACCTCTCTTGAGAACCATAGTGGCTTTTCTTTCGTTTGATTTGTTTATTTGCTTCACACAAAGGCTTGTTGCCTCTGTGATGGCAGTTTGATAATTCCCATTGTTGCTCCACACCTCCTTCTAGCCTGTTTGCTAGTGCTTTTCTGAGGCACTCTCCATCTTGCCAAAGTCAGCCCTCCTAAAGTCCAGTGCCCTCACTTTTGTGGCTTGACTCTGTACCTGAGTTTAACGTGAACCACACTGTTTGATGGTCACTTGTCCCCAGATGGCAACCCACTTCTAGATCTGAGATCCTCTCCCACTGCCCCGTTTGAGAGTACGAGGTCTAAGATTGCTCCCTCACGAGTGGGTTCTGAAACTAGCTGTCTAATGCCTGCCACTTGTAGGGCGTCAAGAATGGCCCTGCTCTTGGATGTGGCTGCAGCAAATGTGCTCCAGTTAACATCTGGCATATTCAGGTCTCCCATCAACAGTATCTCCCCTTTCTCTGCCATTCTAAGAATGCCTTCCATCATATCCTTGTCCATTCCTTCCCCCTGACATGGGGGTCTGTACACAACACCTGTGTGGATTGTGGTGCCCTTTCCAGTCTCCAAGGTGACCCACAGTGCCTCCTCGATGAGTAACAGTACAACATTCCCAATTCAGATTAGCTTATCCTATACTGAACTACAAGGAAACCAAGGCCATGCTCCATTCCAGCCCCTACAATAAACACAGGCTCACTCCCCTCGAAATCACCAATAACGCTGGTGAGCAGATTGAGCAGGTACAATCATTTAAGTACCTAGGGGTCACCACTCATGACTCTCTCACTTATACGAACCATATTGACTCCCTTGTCAGATCAGTAAATACAAAGAGTGGGGTTCTCTATAGATGTAAGAAATCCTTCACCCCAGAAGCACTCTGAATCTCAGTCTCCAGCTCCATACTCCCCACGATAGACTACGGGCTAGTGGTCTATGGAGCTGCCACTGATACTGCACTCAACAGGGTCCAAATTGCATTAAATAAGGCATGCCGCCTGACCCTGTGCGCAGACCATTACACTCACACTTGCACCCTATATGAGCGTACAAACTGGCTTAACCTAAAAGACAGGATCAAATACCAAACCTGTCTCCTGGGTAAGAAGGCACTCCTCGGAAAAAAAACACCCTGCATAGAAAACCTGCTTGAGGCCTCTGTCTCACCCCACATCACCAGAGGGAGGAGGAATAGAGCACTGTCCATCCCATTCCAGCGAACCTCACTTGGGCAGCACACTTTCTCCTACCGAGCCCCCCTCTGGCTAAATGAACTCCAGCTGAAACTACAAACACACAGCCTGCCACAGTTCAAAACAGGCCTCAAACAGCACCTAAAGTCTAGCTCACAATGCATCTGTTTCTCAGGCCATATTTGAAAGACTAACCTACACCTCCAGTTATACCCAGCACAGATACCTAGGAAAAAAACTGCCCTCATACCAGCCAGGAGCACTAGTAAGCTATTAATCCTCCTTACTGCTCTGTGTACTGCCCCAACCCCCCCCCCTTCTCCCACTTTCCCAACCATAGTCTATCAATGGATTTTGGTGGTCTCCAGGGCTGAGCCACCCAGAGAATCATCCAAGACATAACCTGAATCCTCTTACAATCGCTTTGTTTTCCACTGTTTGTTTAAAATTCTCATGTACTACTCTTTAACTGAATAATGTGCTGAACCCAGTAACAACTGTATTTGTACTGACCCCTATAACTACTGTATTTGTGTCTTGTATTATTTGTCCACCCTGACGTGGAACCTTTGTAAAAGAGCTCATGCTTAAAGGTCTTCTGATATTACAAATAAATAAAAAATATATTCCCTGCTCCCTTTGTGTGTGTGTATATATATATATATATATATATATTTTTCTTTTCCTGGTCTTTAAACCCAACTGTGGATGTAGCTTTCTCTACTGTGCCATTATAAATGTTCTGACCAGTGACATCATTGATCAGTCAGTCAGCGGCCTGTGACACTCATATTCCTACTCACACAGGCTGCTGCATAATGGAGCAGGTCCTCAATGTACTCAGTTCTCACACAAGTAGCAACCGGTGCAAGTAGTAGTAGCAGTATAGTATCAGCTTAGCAGTCACTGACCAACTCTAATCGATGATGTCCCTGGCTGAAGCATTTATAAAAGACACTACAGAAACATAGCTGTCGACAGAAAAGACCACTGGTTCATCCAGTCTGCCCATACCCTATCCCCACCCTAAGACCTGTTGTCTCGACAGCTTCTGCTCACTAACCCCCCACGCCAACATCCAGCTCTTAACTTGGTCCCAGACATGCTTAGGGAGCTACATAGAGAACTAGTCTAAAGACGAGGGAGACAGAAAATAATGGAGATGAACAGGGGTTAAGAAAATAATGGAGATGTACAGAGAACAGGGGTTAAGTGAATATAATTTGAGAGTGTCGCAGTTTCTGTCCCCCTAAAAGTTCCTAACGCCGCACAATATAATCTTCCTACCGAGCCTAAAGATTTTGAACTAGAACTGTACATGCACACGTTTTAAACGCCTCTACCTTAACATAAATTACACAAATAAACTACTGTAAACCAGGGTAGATCCAGGCTAATGCAGCGTATAACTTTTTTTTCTCTACCGTGTTGCAACTTGCCACCGATTACCTCAAACGACTTCCAGGTGCACAAAACACTCGGCGTTTATTCCATTGCTCTTCATGAAATAAAAACCTGAGAGGCAGCACCCAGCACCCCTACCCAGTCACACCCCTTCCTTCATTCAGTTCAAGAGTTGACAGGTAGCCGGAGCTTCCGCGTTCATTTTACCTGCTGGTGTCCTGGGAACCATATTGCTCTGGTAAAACCTGTAGGCATCTCTGAAAGAATCTGACGTGTCGGTCTTTCAAAAATTCAAGTCGCTCAAACTCTGCAGTTTCACCGCTTTCCATACTTTCAACTTCAGCCATCTTTCTTGACACCAGGGCAACATCCGGGTCCTAGGGCTCGTCACTTCCGCGCTTACACTTGCCCCTTTCCAAAAGACTGCCATCTGTGCTACCGCGCACTAAGCGGCCATTAATATAGACTAGAACAGCAAATGTGTGGAAGAGGAAGGCACTACTTTAATCACTGCTGTCTGCTTAGACTTACTGTTCCTGCACCACTAAGGCTAACTTCCTGGAACAATAAAGTTTTACTAATTCAGAAGAAACATGGCCGCCTTAACAACAGCATCAGCGTCCAGCGATACCAGCCTGCAGGTACAGAAAATACAAGTACACGAGTCGCTTCTTGGTTTGTTCTTGTAACGGTTGGAGGCAACATGTGTTGTATTATACAAACTGGATTTTCACTGCTGACCCCTGCGAAACTGTCAATATCTTACCAAATGTTTAAATAAAAAAATGTCTACAATTTAACTCGAACTGTAACGGACTCTCAGTCGGGACACTGGAATTATGACACACTATGGAAAACTGTAATACTTGTATATTACTTTATACGAATAGATTTTTTTCCCCCCAACTTCCTGCACCCACACTCTGTGTATCTCAGGCCATTAATGTTCTGTGTTCCTGTCAGGATACCTTAGTTTTCAAGCCATCCATATAGCCTCTCTTACAAACATCTTAGCATTAGCACCTTCTCCTAATCATCCCCTCACTGCTATAGACCTGTTCCTATTCATTGCCCACCCATCCCTTCCTGTTTAATCACTTCTCAGTCCTCCTTTTAAGCGTTTTCACTATTCTGTCATGAACTGGTTTGAAACAATGTGAGGATACTGTAGCACTCCATCTCCCTGAAAGTAGTGTAGTGTTACGTCATGAAAATAGCTTACATTACACTATACCACATAGTGCTTTATTGCACTGGAAGGAGAAGCAGATCTGGAAGCAAAAAATGCAGTCAGTATACCCAGAGCCAGCCTTAGACTTTGCGGGGCCTGGGGCAGAGGTGAAACACAGGGCCCCTTATAAATGACAATAGTCAGTCTGCTGTTCACTGAGAGGCTCAAGGAGGACACATTGAGGGGGAATCTCTGGGGATTTAGATGCTCTGGGGTGAGTTTGGGAGCTTTTATTGAAGATAAATGAGTCTGTAACCTTATGACATGATCGGGGACATGATCTTCCCCAGTTTCATTATATTTGTGACAAATATAATTCTTCCTTTAGGACTGTACTGACTCCTGAGTCCTGCCTAACTGCCTTTTATATATTTCTCACAAATTTAAAGGACTCTCTCTTACTGACAGTCTCACCACAACAAGCTCTGCTGCCTCAGCACTCTCCTTGATCTCTCAGTCCTTCTGACAGATCTTTAGTTCCAACGCTTGCTTAACCCACCAAGCCAATAATCACTTCACAGACCTCTCTTAGGCAGAGGCTGTTGCCTAGGGCTCAAGATAAGCAAGTTGCAACCAAACACTGCAGGCAGAAAGAAAGTCTTTGCTTCGGATGTCAGTAGAGGGAGCTTGTCACCTCCAAAAAGCACAACATACCCTATTTACCATGCTAGGGTGTCAACAAGTGGCATATGCCCAACATCACATCACATCCTACACACCACAAGGGGCTGTCAATTGTCGGAGTAGGTAATCTCCAACAGTACAGAGCCCTCTAAACACTTTACTGGGGTTCAGTAGATGGAGTATGCAGTTTCCGACAATACAGTAAAATATCCTCTACACACCATGGTCAGGAATCTGTAGATAGCATGTCACCTCACCTCCAACAGCACAGCACCCCTGCATACCATACTATGGTGTTGTTAGACAAAATAGGGAATTTCTGTGGTCCCACTGGTCAAATTGTATTTGCTACTAGTGTCCACCTTCTCTCTTGGTCCTACAGGTTTATTTAAATCCAATTTGAAAGGGTCTGTAGCTGAACCCCATCTCCCACTAAGAAGTTAAACAGAGCATAGAAACATAGACGTTGACACGGCAAATAAGGACCGCAAGGCTCTTTCTTTTTCTACCTTACGAATGTGCCATCACCTTTTGCCCTGTCAATGGCCTATCTATTCATACTCATCTGTATTGCTTCCTTATGCCTATCCAATGCCTGTTTGAAGCCTTGCATTGTGTTCATATCCACCATTTCCTGAGGTAGGCCGTTCCATGCATCCACCACCTTTTCTGTGAAAAATAACTTCCTCACATTACCCCTTAATTGGCCTCCCTCTAATCTCATGCTGTGTTCTCTTGTCCTGCTATTTTTCTTATATTGAAACATGTTAGACTCTTTCACCTTGTTAATGTTCTTAAGGTGTTTGAATGATTTGGTCATATCACCTCTCTCCCCTCCTTTGCTCTAGGGTATACATATTGAGCTCCTTTAATCTGTCCTCGTATGTTTTCTGACGCAGTTCCTGCACCATTTTGGTTGCCCTTCTCTGGACTGCCTCAATTTGATTAATGTCCTTGTGAAGCTGTGGCCTCCAGTACTGCATGCAGTACTCCAGATGGGGCCTAACCAGTGTCTTGTAAAGAGGGAGTATTACCTCCATCTTCTGACTTGTGATACCCCTACTAATACACCCCAACATCCCCCTAGCCCTACTTACTGCTTTAGTGGTCTGCTTGGATGATTTCAGGTCATCGGTGATGATGATGCCCAAGTCTCTTTCTTCCCTTGTGACTGCCAACAACTCCCCTCACAGCCTATAGGTGGCTTCAGAGTTTCTCTTCCCTATGTGCATGATCTTGCACTTCTTTGCGTTAAACCCCAGTTGTCACTCGTACGACCATTTTGCTAGTGTATCCAGATCTCTTCTCATTTTGCCCACCCCATCTGGATCATCTTCTCTGTTGCAGATCTTGGTGTCATCTGCAAACAGATGAACCTTACCCTCCAGTCCATCTGCAATGTTACTGATGAAGTTATTGAAGAGGACTGGCCCCAAGACTGATCCCTGAGGTACCCCACTTGTGACTTGCATCTCTTCTGATTATATACCGTTTACCACCACTCTCTGTTTTCTGCCCATCAACCAGTTTGCCACTCAGTTGACCAACTTCTGACCCACCCTAAGCCTACCCAGTTTATTAATCAATTTTCTATGTGGAACAGTATCGAAAGCTTTGCTGAAGTCAAGGTAGGGGATATCAACTGCTCCACCTTGGTCCACCACTCTGGTTACCCAGTCAACGAAATCTATGAGATTAGTTTGACAGGACCTTCCTTTTGTAAACCCATGCTGTCTTGGATCCTGTGCTCCTCTGGATTCCAGGTGTACTATCCTTTCCTTAAGGAGTGCCTCCATAATCTTGGCCACTACTGAGGTAATGTAATAATCTGCAAACTCAGTTTGCTTGGCTGGAGAAATTAGAAGTACTCGGCTGACATTTGGCAGCATTGGCCGATGACCATTGTCTGACAAAACAACATCAGCAAAGTGCCTCTTTCACAAGATTTTTTGAGGTGTGTGTGTGTGTGTGTGTGTGTGGGGGGTTCTGCTTGATAGGCAACAGAGTAAATAAATATGAATCCAAGAGGGTAATGCATATGTGGTATAATCAGTCACAAAGTGATGCACAGAAATCTTATCTTGAAACTAATAGCTGCTCCCTTCTGCCAACCTGCAAAATAGGACTCCGTATTTTTTCGCAGAGAGGATGGTGGATGCATGGAACAGTCTTCCAGAGGAGGTTGTGGGGTCTAAAACTGTGGGAGAATTCAAGAATGCGTGGGACAGATATAAGGCAATTCTTGTGGGGGGCAGGAAGAAATAGGCTGTTGGTTAACTAGGATCTGTGGCCTATCCTGTAGGTAGGGAAATGGGCAGACTAGTTGGGCCAAGCAGTCCTTATCTGCTGTCAAAGTCTATGTTTCTGTGTAGGATGGACTCAACTTACAAAGCTGTTGTTCTTCTCATGCCTGACTTCTCATCCGGACAAGTGCTGAAGAGACCAAGGACAGTTGCTGCGCTGCAGGTGCCGCCCCATCCACGCCATGCAGCATCCATCCCATTCTCAGATTCCCAGGCAATGCAGTCCTGTCTAAAATAGGCATGGGCTACAGTACAAAACACTTAAAAAATACAAAACCAAAAAAAAAACCCAGGCAGAGTAGAGAGTGATAGCCAGACGCCCAGACTGACCAGAGAGAGTCTCTCCCCCCTTTCCCCACCACACGGCGACAGCACGCACTTTTGAGCTGGCAGTGGTTTCCATCTTGGTCAGTTGGGTCAGATCACCTAGCACAGCACTGTCTGCTACTGACTCACTCCAACAACAATCTGGTTGGACACAGTGGTCGAGCTGTGTCTTTTACCCAGTGGGGTCCTGACCCACCATTGTGTGTGTGGGGCCCCGCACTTTCTTTGGAATGAAAGGTCTGTCAATCCTGACTTGGTGCTGAAGTTTGGGATCCGATCAGAACAGGACTGTCAGGGGACTTTAATACGCTTGGCTCAAGTGAACAAGGGTTCCTTGAGAGCCAGCAATACTAAAGAATCCTGATAGTCTTGTCCCAATCGGATCCCCATCTAATTAACACTGACTCAGGATTGGACCTTTCATTCCAAAGAGTGCAGGGCCCCACGCAAGTTTGGGGCCCGGCAGCTGCTCCCTTGACCAGCCCTGAGTATATCATGCTCTACACTGAATCTACAGGATTGATTTGTTGAAAATAGGATACTGTTGAATGAGAAAAAAAACTAAAACCATGACATTTGGAACTAAGCAAAGACTATAAGAGGAATAAATTATCTGTGTCTGGAGGGGGTATTTATTTTTAACTATTTGGTTGTACACTGGATAATACTTTGTCTTTACAAGCACATTACAAAGGTGACCAAAAGAATCAACATTAAATTAGGTTATTTGTATAGAAATAAAAACAGTTTAACTGTACAGGCGAAGAGAATAATACCAAGTCCGGTGCTTTTGCCAGCTTTGGAATACAACTCCATATTGTTGTCAGATATACCGAATTCGTTGTTTTAGAGAACTCTGTCTTCGAGTTCTTGTTCCATATGTGCATCACTGTGCACTTTTTGGCATTGAATTTCGACTGCCAATCCTTTGAATACATCTCTAGCTTTTGCAAATCTCTCTTCATCTCCTAACCCCACCCTCAGAGCTTAGTGTCATCTGCCAAGAGACACATCTTGCTGTGGATTGTGTCTTCCATTTCGCTAATGAACATAAGTGATAATGTACTGTGATGGACCCTAAGCAAGGTGTGCCTGGGCTGTGCACATAGGGCTGCCACCACCTTTGGTAACTGGAGTGTTTCAGTATAATCCAGCGAGGGGCAAGTGCTGAGGGTACTCTAAATCAGCCGAGTCACATGGGCCTCTGCTGTTGGTGAGCTCGATAAGGAAACCGCTGTTTCTAACCCCAAGAATTCCTCACTTAAATGTTTACACTTTATGCAGTCATCTCAGCAAAGTGTAACCCCCTGGAGACAGAGTGTATGCAAATTTTTGAATTTGGAATGTAGGTTCAAACTCTGCATCCATGCTTCATTCTGGCTGTTGCTCAGATTTGTTTCTCTACCTCAAGAGAGCAGTCACCCAGTAGTGAGATCCGTTAATAGCTAGTTCTCCAGTCAGTTTTTATTTTGTAGTTATATAACAACACCACCAACAACAAAAGTGTTGTTGGTTATTTTTTCTCAATTACTCTGCATTTTAATTAGGTTTGTCCAGTTCTGTTTTGATTCCCAGCAATGGGACAATACCCTACTTGGCTACCATGATTATTTTGACTTGTAAACCACCTTTCTTTGCAAAAAATTGTGGTTTACTATTTTAACTATCCAATTTACAGAGATAGAACATTCTCACTTTTTGTTTCTATCTGTGCCCTTTCACCTTAATTAATTGATTTGGCCTTTGGCACAGTTTCTTTAATACAAGAGCCATTTGTTACTATTGGGCTCTTGTACTGTATTGCTTTTTTGGAAATCCCTTTGATTATTTCAGGGTTCTCTCTAATTGGCATGTCAACAAATTGTAGAAATTTTCTACTAACACAACTTTATGAATTGTAAGTTCTGTCACAGTTGTTGCCCAAAAACTTCATTTAAAAAAGGTAACAATTTCATAAAGAAGCATGCCTTCTCAGTCTGCCTGTCTGTCACCTAAAAATAATAAAAAGGCTCTGAGGGTGGTCCCAATGATGGTGGATCATGTACAGCAGCAAATAATGTAAAAGGTGACAAGAGAAAAGAAAAAATAAAGCAGCACAGCCATCAGAAAAGTTTGGTACAGATGGTTCCTAATTCAGAGTGTTGGAAAGAGGAACCCTGAACCCAGTGATGGTAAAATTAAAAGAGCCTTAGAGCAGGCACTAGAACCAGCATCTGCAAAAAAGAAATTGAAAGAAAATAATGTCACAGCCACTCCTGCATGGAGAAAGGAGCAGGCAAATGACATAGAAAAATGCCCTCATCAGAGGACTTATCAAAAATGTTTCAGTTTTTCCAGGCAGACCGGGCCATGGAAAATTTGAATAAAATATCTACCACCCCTATTCCTATATGCCTGTGGAGGAGGAGGAGGAGGAGGAGGAGGAGGAGGGAGAAGACTGTTATGTGCGTATGGAAGAAGGTGAACCTGTAGAGTTAGAGGGTACACCTGAGCGAGATTTTGAACCTCCTTAAAGGTAAACTGAGGACCACTCATTTTTTCCTCATTTGTCAGACAAATAGTTGATACCCTCAAACCCCCCCCCCCAAACACACAGTAGAAACAGAGGGGGATGAAGAGGATGATGACTTTATGGACATGCTTGGAGTAGTTCCACCAAGAAGGATGTTAGTTCCTATACATAAACCTCTTAGCAAGGCCATAACAAAAGGCATGGCTGAACCCATTTCAGCTGCAGCTGTCGGCCAAAAATTTAGAAAAAAATATCAGGTGGACAGCCAGGGAGTGGAATATCTGTACGTCCACCCTGATCGTCATGGGGCAGTCCCGGCTGCTGCTTGTGAGAGCAAAAATCACTCTGTCTGTGCAGCAGCAATGTGAAAAAGACTCTAACAAATTAAATACTGTGGCAAAGAAAGTTTATACAATAGCTTTCCTGCTTATCGGGCAGATGGCTTATTCAGCACATATAGCACAGTACCAGAAAGCACTTTGGACCATAATTCTGGTACTGGCAGAAAGAGAGAAGGTGGCTTGGCACAGGACCTGATTTCTACAGCAAGATCAGCCCTGGATGCCACAAAATATTTTCACACTGCCCCAGAGTTTTGGCTCATGCAGTGTCCTTAAGAAGATTTTGCTGGCTGAGGACTACCATCCTTTCCCAGGATACTCAAAACAAGGCCATGGATTTCTCCTTTGAAGGAGATTCGTTATTGGTGACAAAACATAGGCCTACATGAAAAAAGTGGGTGAAAACAAAACCACTTTCAAAAGTGACAGTGAGAAGGAAAAGGCCTCTATCTCCTATAGGTCATATGGAGGGTGAGGGAGAGGCAGGGGATACTACCCTAGATCCTGTGTTTCTTATACCCCCTATGAGTACTAGTCACAAAGAGGTTACTATAGGGGAAGGGGAAAAAGGGCTTCCAGGCAGAATGCTGCAGTTCCAGTGGCTAAGCCCCAGCCGAAACTAAACCCCGGACAGTTTTGCCTAGGCTGCCCCATCGTTGCCAGTGGGAGGAAGACTGGCACACTACTTCCAGGAATGGGTGAACATCACCATGGACAAGTGGATTCTGGAGGTAGTGGATGGGGTGTTGCGTCTGCTGTTCACTTTCCAAACCTGCAGAAACACGAAAGTTTTCCAATGCACTCTCCAACAGAAAAAAAGTGTGCTGGAACTGGAAGTAAAAAAAACTGTTAATATCAAAAGCTATAGAAATTCTTTGCCTCCCAGTGGGCCGGGGCCTGTTCTCAAGATATGTTCTGCCCACAAGAAAAATGGGGAATGGTGACTCATTTTAGACCTTAGATTCCTGAACAAACACTTGAAGAAAGAAAAACACAAGATGGTCACACTAAGAACAGTGATACTGTATTTGCAGCAAAGACATTGGTTGTGATCACTGGATCTGAAAGAAACCTGTTTTTCATATCCCAGTAAGACAGTCTCAGAAAATAGCTCAGATTCAAGCTGGGGAACTGCCAATACCAGTTCACAGCTCTCCCATTTGGTTTCATTTCAGCTTCAAGGGTTTTCTCAAAGTGCCTGGCTGTGGTGGCTGCACATCTGAAAAAACAAGATGTGGTGGGTTTCCTCTACCTGGACGACTGGCTAGTCTCAGGGAAAACAGACCAAGAGGCAAGGTGCTCAATTCAGTTAGTAAAAAGAACCTTGGAGAACCTGGGATTCTTGATAAACCTGCTGAAGTCCCAGCCAGGGCCTATTCAAGTACTGGACTTCATAGGAGCAGAGCTAACGCCCACCAGGGGAAAGCCTTTCTCCTGCAGGCCAGAGTTACAGCTTTGATAGCAACAGCAGGTCAGCCAAGACCTGCAAGAGACTTCTTGCAGTTACTAGGTCACATGGCCACGTCCACAGATGTGGTCCCAAGGGTCAGGTTCCATGTAAGAGATATCCAGTACCACTTAAGTGACATTTGATCCCAAAGATAGGATCCACTTTCAAAGCTAGTGCCAGTGACAAAAGCTCTAGTGGAGTCATTACAATGGTGGCAGGAAGAAAGCAACCTCAGAGAGGGCATTCCCCTACTTCAGCAATCACCAACAAGTATTCTTACTTCAGATGTCTCACTCCTGAGGTGAGGTGCCCACCTGCAGGACCTCAAAGTGGGTGGCACGTCGAGCCCATAGGAATCACTAGAGCACATAAACCTCCTGGAGCTCAGAGCAGTACTGCTAGCAATGCAGTCTTTCTCCTCCAAGCTACAGGGTCAGACTGTCCAAATCAGGACAGACAACACCATATCAATGTATTACATAAACAATCAGGGAGGAACAAGATCCTTAAAACTGTGTACAGAGGCAGCGAGGATCTGGGACCTGGCATATTCCTTAGAGACAAACATCTGCAGTACATCTGCCAGCAAAGACAACGCCCTGGCAGATTCCCTAAACAGAATGAGGCAGGGAAATCACAAATGGGCCTTAAACCAGCAGGTTCTGGCCACAGTGCTCAGAAGGTGGGGCACTCTCAATACAGACCTGTTTGCATCCACCTGCAGGACCTCACAGTGGGTGGGTGGCACATGGAGCCCACAGGAGTCACTAGAGCACATAAACGTCCTGGAGCTCAGAGCAGTACTGCTAGTAATGCAGTCTTTCTCCTCCTCCTCCTCCTCCTCCTAGCTACAGGGTCGGACTGTCCAAATCAGGACAAATAACACCACAACAATGTACTACACAAACAAGCAGCAAGGAACAAGGTCCTCAGAACTGTGTACAGAGGCAGTGAGGATCTGGAACGTGGCATAGTCCTTAAAGGCAAACATTTGCCAGCAAAGACAATGTCCTGGCAAATACCCTAAGCAGAATCAATCAGGGAAATCACAAATGGGCCACCAGCAGGTTCTGGTCACAGTGTTCAGAAGGTGGGGCACTCGTAATACAGTCCTGTTTGCATTTTGGGAGAACTGTCAGCTCCTACAGTTTTATTGTAGACTACCAGCCAGAGGAACAGTCCCAGAGGATGCTGTGGTACTCAACTGGACAGGGAAGTTTCTGTATGCCTTTCCACCATTTCTGCCCATTCAGAAGTACTCCTGAAGCTCAGGAGGGAACCTGCAACAATGATCAGGATAGCTCCAGACTGGACCTGACAGGCCTGGTACTCAATGCTCTTAATTCTGTCTGACAAGGCTCTAGTCAGCCTGCCACTCAGTCACAATCTGTTGACTTTGTCCCAGGGCGGAATTACATTCCCAGATCCCAGGACCCTGCGTCTGAAGGCATGGTTCTTGAGTACTTAGAATTTTCCAGATTGGATCACAAGAAGTCCTGAAGGTGCTTAAGATTTCAAGGAAACCTGCTACCAAGAAAGTTTATTCCTCCTGAATGGAAAAAGTTTTCTTTTTGGTATGCCCCGAGAAAACTAAACCCAATGGAGGCAGGGTTGCCCATAATTCTGCAATACCTAGTGCACCTACATTCATTAGGCCTACAGCCTTTACCTTTAAAGGTGCATTTAGCAATATCAGCAAACATATCCACTGGGAAGGAGAAGTCTTTGTCCTCACAATCCATCTTAAAGGTTTTTTTTAGAGGCCTAAACCACTTGTACCCACTAGTGAGGGACCCTGTCCCACCCATGGACTTCAACTCGGGTCCCCCATGAAAATGGGCATTTATGCTCTTGGGTTCTTACCCGGTTAACAAATAAAAAGAAACAAAGAACATATGCATTGCCCAGCTCATGGGGGCTCCTTTGTAGTCTACGGAAACTGCTGACCTAAAGTATGTTACATGAAACCTATATTCCTGGTCACAGTGAACTCTGCTAGAAGGGTAAGTGAAGTGCAAGCCCTCTGCACAGAGCCAAATTACACAATTCCCCACAGGGGTAAAGTAGCTCTTAGAACCAACAGAAAATTATTTCCTAAGGTGGTATCTGAATTCCACCTTAATCAGTGACCCTCCCTGTACTGTATCCAGAGCATTCTAGTCCAGGTGAGGAACATTGCATAGCCTGGACTTAAAGCAAGTCCTGACTATCTCCTTGGACCAGACAAAGAATGTCAGGTCCTACAGCACCTAGCTTTTTGTTCTGTATGGTGAGGAAAGCAAAGACATAACCAGCTACAAAGAGATCTGTCTCTCGCTGGACAGTCTCTTGCATTCAGTTCTGCTGTGAAAAAGCTGGGAAAGTGCCACCAAAAGGCTTAAGGGCACACTCTACAAGGGATACTTCTGCCTCTGTGGCATTCTCAAGGGGCATCCCGTTGTTAGACATTTGCAAAGCAGCTACCTGGAAAACAGTACATACCTTCACAAAGCACTACTGTTTTGTAAATACAGTCCGGAAGGGATGCCAGCTTTGGAACTGCTGTCTTGCAGGACTTTTCCTAACTAGGTTCTGGACTCAGCCTCCCAAGGTACTGCTACAGAGTCTGCATAAAGTGTAAACGAGGCCCTGTTCACATCTTCAATCATAATTTGTAATGCTTTTAATAATGTTTTCAAACCCACCTTGATACTCCTGTTCAGACTTTTGTCTCAATCTTGTGTTTGTTGCTTGTGTCGTATTCACACTTTTGAGCTGTAACATTACTGCCAATTGGCAAAGCAACACAGATTTGGTTTTGAGAAGATGGGACACTGCGTGTTACCCATTCACACTGTCAAGTAAAAATATTTTACAGCTTAAAACGTTTTTAAAACTGTTGCTGAGACTAGGTCCTGAGCAAGGCTCAAAAACATTTTCGAACACAGTTATAAAACCATGTCATATGTGAACGCCAACCGTGTTAGGCACTTTTAAACGTTACACATGTCTTGCAATGATTTAAAAGTAAGGATGTGAACAGGGCCTTAAGTGAAGGATTCTGGAGGTTAGAATTAAAAATCACTCACCTGTAGTAATCTTGTTTTTTTCTTAGGGGATCCCTCACTATGTTTACACTCCCTTCCCTGCCTCTCCTTCGAGAATCTGAAATAGGTTCACACAAGAATCCATTTTTTTTTCATTGAGGTTGCTTGAGCATTACTATTGTAGTTCCTACAATTGTTAAGTTTGTTGTTTTGGTTTATATGACACATTTTCTCAAGTCTGCTTTCAGTTTGTTTGGTGTTTTTTAAAACTGTTTGAAAAAAATTTGTTTTAATTTTTTGGTAGCCTTTTAGCTAATTTCACTAGCCACTGCTCTGCTCTGGGTTGGAAACAGAGCTGAGCAACAGCCAGAGTGGAGCGCAGATGCAGAGCTTGAAACTACATTCCAAATTCTAAAATTTGCAAAGGTTTTGTCTCCAGGGCATCACTCTTGACCAATATGACTGCATAAAGCATAAATGTAGTGCGGGATCCTTAAAGGAATGTTCTAATGAAAGCAGCTACTCACATAGTCCTGTAGCTGCCCTCCCAATAATCATTTTAGCCAGGTGTTAATATTTATTTCCTGACCATTGCTTTATAATATTACTCATAATGTTTGCATTGGGCTATCCAGCCTGTCCATATTCAGTACCCTAGTCCTACTGACATGCCCGCGCGCTTAAGCACGTAATGACGTCTGACCAAGGAAGAGCAGGGTCACGCCCCATTGAAATGAATGGGGCTCAATTTCTCATAGATTTTTAAGTTCAAGAGTGGACAGTAGGAAATTAATGAAGGTCTTCACCCGGCTAACAAGGGCCTTGCTAGTCAAGTGCTGACCTTCATTATAAAAATCAGGTAACTTTAAGACTACCTGTTGCATGGTGTGGACTGGGGTTTCTCAATGTAGATACTAACATTTATTCTCCTCTTCTAATGAGAATTTTATGCTTTTCTTTTGAATAATCACACCTCTCAGAAAATGTATTTATTTGTAATTTTTGACAAGGAAAGGTTAAGTGAGCTGTGATGGCTTGCTTTCAGGTATGTCTGGGGGGTGGGTTACGTGGGTGTATGAAACTACGGACATGGAAAGTCCAACACAGGAAACTTTACCACAGGAAACTTCGGAACTGGAAGGTGCGGCTCAAGAAAGTGTGACACAAGTTAATGTCTGGAAAATTAGTCCCATCCGCAAAAATAAGTCAATGAATTTATCTTCATGAGTTATCTGTACCCATTACAGAAAGTGAAAACCTCTCCCTGTCTCTTAGGCAAGTCCCCAAATTATGGAAAGCTGCAATTGTCACACCTGTACTCAAAAGTGGTGACATATCTCTAATCTCTAATTACCTCTCCATCTCGATTCTCCCACCCCTGTCCAAAGTCCTAGAGAGAGTGGTGGCTGACCAACTGACTGAATTTCTCACCATATTTCTCACAATATTGTGTGCCCCCAGCAGCATGGTTTCAGTCCAACACATAGTACCACCACAGCCTTGTTGCAATACACAGATTATATTCACAAAGACTTAGATGGCAGTCACATTGCCAGGTCAGTTTACATTGATTTGACCAAGGCCTTCGATACAGTTAATCACTCCCTCCTCCTTAACTTCCTCCTCCTTCCCCTTGGCCTCTCCCCTACTGTAGTTGACCGGTTCAGTAGCTTCCTTGGTTCTAGAACACAACAGGTTAAAATAAATGATTCCCTGTTGAGCTGTCTTCCAGCCCGCTGGGACGTCCCCCAAGGATCCATCCTTGGGCCCCTACTTTACAACCTGTACGTTAATACACTCCCGAAAGCCTGCGACTGTAACCTTGTCCTGTACGTGGATGATGCAGTAATGTTCTCCAACCACACAGACCTATTCCCACTCACTAGATTTCTGCAACTCAATTTCTCTAAAGTTGACTCCTGGGTTACTAACCACAAACTGTTCATGAACTACAAAAAGACAAAAACAATGCTCTTTGCAAGCACCCATAACAAATACAAATATGCACACCCTACCATTTGTAACAGCATAAACCAACCCCTGGAAATGGTCCATAACTTCAAATATCTAGGTATCACTCTGGACAGCTCCCTGTCTTATGCCCCTCATGTTAACCTTATTTACAAGATTGTTAGCAACAGGATTGGTGTCCTCTACAGCCATAGGCACTGTCTCACCCCAGTGGCTCAAAGACAAGCTGTCACTAGCTCCATACTCTCCGTAATAGATTATGGCCTGATAATCTACAGTGCCACCTCTGGCACCACACTCAAATGGCTTATGATCTCACTTAACCCTTAGGCTGCCGACAGAATTAGAACGTATAGGAATTTAGGACTGATTTATCAGGCCATGGACCTGTAAGGGTTAATAAGGCATGTCGATTAATTACCAGTGCTGACAAAAGGACTCACACCTGTGAACTCTAACGTCAAACTGAATGGCTTCCCCTACTTGGTAGAATAAGATACCAAACCTGTCTCTTCACAAAAAAATATCCCTTGGCCTAACTCCTCCAGTCACCCAGTCTCTACTACCCCTCTGAACCAGCCAACATAATACTCATAGCTCAGCTAGGGTTGCTTTCCACATCCCTTGCTGCCAGACCTCACAAGTTCAACGAACTTTCAGCTATCGAGCTCCTTCCTGGATGAATGACTTGCCCCCTGATGTCCTCTCTGAACCGAAACTCGGCACTTTCAAAGCCAAACTACAGGGTCACCTCGCAACTCTAAGTAAATGTGACTGTGCCCTATTGACATAGCCCTGCCCTTTGTCCCTCTTCTTATCTCCTCTTGCTACCTTAACCCCCCACTACCTCCCTGCCTCCTTCCTACCTTACCCATTCCTGCCTCCCTCTTGAAACTCCTAATCTTGACAATGTCTACTACTCCTTTCACTGCATAATTGTTTGACAAAGTCTGCACTATATATGACTGCATAATTTTGTTGTTACTTTTGTTCTTTACTGTTAAATCACTATATTCCTGATATTTACGCCAGTGTATTGCCGCTGTAATTTTTTTTCTTCCCTTTTTCTTTTATTTCTTCACAATGTTATCTACCCACAAACTGTACAATTTTGTTCCATCTCTCAATTATGTTTTTATTGTTTTTTTGTCTTGACGTGGAACCTTTGTAAAAGAACCCCTGGTTCAAAGGTATTTGTAATCATAGTTACGAATGAATAAAAAACAATGTCACACGCACCACATTACTACCTAGTTTAACAAGATACTAAAACCATCTGCATGTCACTGTCCTTTAAAAAAAAAAAAAAATATGTGCACCAATTATACAACCTGCAAATGTTCACCGCAGATCGTAGTACTAGCTACATGAACACGCTGCTGAACCACCTGGGTTTGATTTCCAGAACCTCCACTTGCGTACTGTGACTCCGAGCGAGTTAGTTAACCACCGCAGCAATGCTCCTGGGTTGCATCTGATAAGAGACATTTGTGTCTATTGGGGCCTTATCAGGTTGCAAACAAATAATCCAAATAAAGTTTTTATGGATTTATTTACAGTCCTATAGAAGGCTTCACATAGTTTTTTGTAATCGCATATCAGCAGACACTGAGAAGGTGTAGCATAGAATCAGAAGGGTTAGCAAATTTTGTAGTGTTGAAATTTGTATATCTTTTGAATGTTTTATTAATAGTTGCCTTCTGATTCTGTGTGAATAAAACACTCAAAGGTACATGAAGTTCAACACTACAAAGTATGTTAACCATTCTAATTCTATGCCACGACTTCTCAGTGTCTGCTTTGTTTACTTCTCTATATGAAACAGCCATATTTAAAATTGTTGCAAATATTTAACTAAAAGTTGAGCTGTTATTGACAGGTCACATGATCTCTAGTCCTAAGGAGGGATTGGCTGAGCAAAGTATGGCAGATAAGATGAGAGGAAAGATGAGATCTGAACTGTGGAAGGGCAGGCCTCTGCAAGCGTGAAAACTGGCTGATGTAAGAAGGGAGTAGACAGTGTCAGAAAGACTGACCAGTGGCAGTGCTAGCCAAGGCTGGGATGTTTTGGACCAGAGATGAGTTGATCAGCTGGAGGGGTGATTGGTCTGTCTAAAGTATGGGCTGATGAGCTGCAAGTGCAGATAGGACCACCCTCAGGAAGTGGTTTTGTTCTTGTGAGCCCAGGTGGCTGAGTGGGAACTTGACAACCCTTTAAGCCAAGTTTTCATAGTAGCCCAAGATCATCTTGACTAGACAACTAGTATGAGCAATACAGATGCCCCAGATTTGCACTGTTTGAACTGTTAATTTCTTCATCCAGTGTCTCCCAGTCATTATGTAATAAAGTGCACTGCCCTCTGGGACATTTTAAAAGAACGTTTCTAGCCTTCTGTGTCTTCACTCCAACCTGGCCTCCTACAGCAAGTGCTAGGGGTACTTCAGATCAGCTGAGCCACAGGGGCGTCTGCTATTGATGAGGTCAGTAGGAGAACCACTGTTTACTTCACCACTCTGGGGAGTCAATAACAAGATAAGTTTAGCAAAAGAAAACAGCTTGTCGACAGGAGGGACCATTTCTTGAGTTCTGTATGCAGTACTGGAAGCCCCATCTCCGTAAGATCATAGCTGGGGTGGAGGGAGTACAAAGGAGCGCAACAAAAATGGTGCATTGCCTGCATCAAAAGTCCTATGAGGAGAAGCCAAGTGAATTAAATATGTATTCCCTGGAGGAAAGGAGTGAAAAGGAGGATCTGATAGAAAGATTCAAATTGCATTCCCAACCTTGCATGTCTTAAGACACAATTGCCTGGTTAACTGACCTGGACAAATCACCTCCCACACCCTTTCACCCTTTTTAACAAAGCACACACAGGGCTGCTGCTCTCATCCCGCATCCCCCCTCTCTCAACCCTGTACATCAGTTCCGCTACGTAGATGGATCTAGCTCCCTGGCTACTGAAGATTATACCTTTGTGCCTAGCCTTTGTCTGTTGTAAATTATACCTGTGTACCCGACAATGTTTGGCCTTGTCATGTTTGTTTGCACTTACCAGATAGCTTATGTCTCTGTTAGTAATGTTTCACCCTTGTAATATGCTTACACTGGGGCTCCACCCTTCTTTGTTTTCTTGTTCTCAATTGTTCACACTTTGTTGTACCTGACATGAAACCTTTGTAAAAGAGTTTTTGCTCAAAGGTAATGTCTGAATCTTGAAATAAATACCTCACAGGTATAAGCAAGGTACAAGAAGGAAGCATATTTCAAAGAAAAAGATGCTCGAGGACAAGGGGTCACACTATGAAGATAGAAGGGGGGAGGCTCAGAGGAAATGGGAGAAAGTACTTCTTCATGCAGAGAGTGGTGGATGCATGGAACAGCCTCCCAGTGGAGGTGGTGGGGGCCAAAACAGTTTCAGGATTCAAGAATGCATTGGATAGGCACAGTGAGATATTAGAAGTAAGGATGGGAGGAAGCCAGGGGACTGAATAGGGTAGCCAGTGCCAATATAGGTGGGGAGAATATGGGCAGACTAGGTGGGCCAAGAGGTCCTTATCTGCCAACAGTGTCTATGTTTCTACAACGGCTGGCCGAGGAGATGAGAGGAGGGCTGTGCGAGTCATCATATGGGCTCCCGTGGCACCAGTGCTTCAGGTAAAGGGAAGCTGGCAGGGTGGGTAGTTGGTGTCCATGGTGTGCGGGGGGTGCTAGATGCCAGGGAGTACTGTCTTGACACAGGAAAAGCAATCAGAAGGTGGGGTACCACTGGACACCAGGGAATATTGTATTTGGTTTTTTTCAATACGTTTTGTTACATGAAAAAGCAACATAGACAAAAGTGGGAATATTGTATTTTTAATGGAGCCGGAGATTTGAGAACGGGTCAAATCACTGGGCACCAGGGAGTATCCTTTTTTTTTTTTATGATGCCAAGGATTTTAGAGAGAGGGGGAGAACACTGGGTACTAGGTGGTATATATTTTTTTTTAATGAGGCCGTAGATCAGAGACCACAGGAACCACTGGCACCAGGAAGTATGCTTTTTTTATGGGGCCAGGGATTGGGGACTGGGGGAACCACTGGCCACCATGGACTATGTTTTTTTTTTTATGGGGCCTGGGATCATGAAGTGGGGGGGGGGACCACTAGGCACCAAGGAAATATACCACAAACTGTGGGACAGTGATCGAAGGCCGGGGGGACTACTGGACACCAGAGACTTAATATAAACTATTCGGGATGGTGATCAGATGATGGGGGGTATCACTGGTCAATAGTGGACAGGTGCGCCCCCCAAATCACCAACTTGCTTGTTGTCCACACTTGCTCCAACGGCTGCTAGGGTTGCCCAGGGTAAGTTTGGGTTTTGCAGGTGGTAATAGCCTGCGCAAAGTGGCTTGTGCTATGCCTTTTGTTCAGCACTACTGCGCTGAATATTGCCTTGTGCGGGCATTCCTGTCCCTACCCTTCCCTTTGTCCACCTGCATACATTATTTTTTTGTACGCACGCTAACCCTTTTAGCTCACGCAATGACCCCTTTTGAATATTGCACTTCAGTGCAAACACCAGCAAATGGGGCGCAGTCACTTTGCCCACCAGGCAAAGTTTTGACGATCGGGCCGCTGATGACCTATATTTCCTATCTGAGCCTCATACTGGTACTAGTATGGGACAAAGGTCATTCTTATTCTCTGCTGCTAACCTATAGAATGATATTTATGGACCATAAGGAACTGAAATACATTCCAAAGGTTAGCAGCAGAGAACAAGAATGCCCTTTGTCCCATACTAGTACCAGTATGAGGCTATGGGAATGCCTCGTTATATCTACAGTTTAAAATGTTTGCCCATAATTGCTTTCTAGATTGTCCTCTTGTAAGTAATGGCTGTTGAATGCCTTTTGAAATTGTACACTTTTTTCTTTTGCTTATCTTATTAGATGTATTTCGTCTTGCATTGTTCTGCCTTCTGGCAAGGGTCATGTCTGAAAAAGGGCCTTTACCCAGCACACTAACTTGGTTTCCAGATGAATAAACTGTTACATACCAGTGTTCCAAGACACATTGTGTTGTGTGCTTGGCTCGATGGCAGGACTGTAGCAGTTCCCAATGTGGAATGGTGAAAGTGCCTCAGGATATGCAAACTAGCAGGCTGGTCCTTTATCTAACCCTGATTTTCTGCTGGGTTAAATGTGCCAGTCCTCCTTTTGTATGCAGGCCTTTTGGTTTAAATAATTTACTGGTTTCTTAGATCTTTCTTTTCTGAGCATATTTCAGCATCATCGTCTCTCATCTTCTAGTTCCTTCTTTCTCATACTTTATTCCTGCATCTTTCATTTAATGGAGTCAAACTGCAGTGTTATTATATAGAACTGTCTAAAAGGAGGCCAGATATCAGTTTCAGTACAATAGCAGAGAGTAATTGCACGCCCTACTTTTGTTTCTTTTTGCAGAATGACAGTAGTTTTTACCCCACTGGTGGTCATGACAAGGATATCGTTGTTCAGAACTGGAAGAATAAAGCCGATCAGATGAAAAAAGCTGAATTCATCCGAGAAGCAGAGAAACTAAAAAAACAGTAAGTTATAGAAAGTGCCTAGCAGACTTTTGAAATGTTATGACAATAAATACATACAACACCAAGCAAATATGATCAATTTAAACATGAAAAGAAGGATAATAAGCCTTTGTTATTCATTGCCAGATAGAACAAGTAAGACACTTTCTGAAGATGTGGAGATCAGGTTCTCACTATTCTTCAGAATGAAGGGCCAGATGGAAACCTGAGTTGAATAGCCCTTAGTCTTATGGTTACTGTGATTCTTGGTTTCGAAGGGGCATAAAATATGAAGTGGAGTAAACAAAATGTCTAAGAATGTTGCATGCTGATTGATCAATCTGGCAGCAAAATGTGATATTATGGCATATCGGCACCATACAAGTCACCCACAGTTGCTGAGCTTCTGCTGTTAGTCAGAGTGACTGAAGGGCACCCCCAGAACATTTTAAAAGGATGGGTGCATTTGTCGAGCAGCAGAAATGTGATTCATGTGGTCCCCCATGTCTGATCTTTAAATTTTCTCCCCATTACTTTTTCTGAGTCCATATACTTTTCTTTCTATAGCACTCCATATTGTCAATGGGTATTCACAACAACTGAGTAATGTGCACCCCTACTAAAGGAAATGACACAGTCCAAAGCTTTAGAATGCTGGGCATATGAAGATTCCTCACAGCAGTAAATCTCCCATCTAAGCTGTGCCATTGAAGTTTTAACAGTTCTGAAGCTCTCTGTAGAACCTTTAAGCTTTTAGCTTTGGGGCTGCAATTCTGTGTGGCAGGTTGGGGCTACCTGATTACAGGGAGCACCCCAAAATTAAAATCGTGCCTGTTAAGCTGCGGATTTCAGATTGAATAACCTGCTCTCCCCATTTTCACTGCTTGTGCTTGGATTGAGGCCCACGTCTGTCTTTTAGTTCAGGGTGTTGTGGTTTTCTAAGTCTCCTATTAAAAAAAAAAAAAAAAAAAAAGTGCCACAGGTAAGTGCTTTTTTGGGGATTAGTCTAGGGCTTCCTGGGGCGTTCCCTTCCACTATTTATACATCAGTACCCCAACAGTATTTTAGGCTTGTTTTCTTTTATGTCAAAGTGCTGTTTTTTCAAGGTATTGCCCTTTGAAGTGGCATTTCCCTTTTAAGTGTTCTCCTCATTACCTGACTCCCCCTTACCTTGGAACCAGATCTGGCGTGACACATACAGATATCTTACTCAAGACAGAAATAGGTTAATTCAGTTTCACATTCTGAATAATCTATACTATACGCCAATTAAGCTGGTCAAATTTGGTAGGCTGGCTTCAACTAATTGTACAAGATGTGGAGCAAGTGAAGGGAACTTATTACACATATTTTGGTACTGTAATAAGGTGGTCCCCCTATGGAACTCAATCCAAACCAATCTTGACCCTCTCCTGGGTTTGGGGTAGTTATTCACAGCTGAAATATGTATATTAGGGATGTATTCGGATATTAGAGTTAAAGAGCTCAGGTTTCATATGGCCTTAATTTCCATAGCAGTTAAACGGCTGGTCCTCAAACATTGGTTGGACCAAATTGCTATCTCTTATTCTGAATGGCTAGGTGCAATTTCCCTTTGCTTCAAAATAGAAAGGCTAATAGCTAGTTCCCGGAATAGTATGCCTTCCTTTAACCAGAAGTGGGGCAAGCTATATGCCTTATATTTGCATTAAATCCCATATGGAGATTACCTCTGACAGCCTTAGTACACTCTGCCTCCCTTATATTGTTTTAATGCTGGAGTACCTCTTGCCATTACATCTTTATTATTCGGGGGTTGGAGGTGGCACCCTCCAGGGGTGGGTGGGGAGGGTAGAGGAGGGGTTTAAGGGCTGGTCTGATCAAATGGTGCCTCCTCTTTGGTTGTTTATATTCAGGCATGCACCATACCCAGCTCTCTGTTGTTACACTGGTTATAAGCCCTTTGTCTCGCTATAGAATGTGATACTGTCTGTACATTATGCTTTGCTGTTATTAAAATTCAATAAAGATGTTGAATTTCAACAAAAAAAAATAAGTGTTCTCCTCAGCAGCATAGTCCCAGTATATGTTGTTGTTGTTGAATTTTGTTGACCCGGTAAGTCCACTGGGCCTAGAAGTCCCTTTTTCAGGGGCAACCGGGTGGGGGGTACAGGCAGTAAGCAACTGAAATTGAACCAGATTAAGCTGTTGGTAGTATTTTTTTTTTTTAGTGAATGAGGGAAATTTGGCCAGGACACGGGGAGATTCTCCTACTCTTTTCGGTAAGTGCCATGGGATCTTTAACATCAGTCCAGGCAGATGGGACCTCGGTTTAACATCTCATCCAAAAGACGGCACCTCAGAAGTGCAGCACCCCTCTCATGTTGCACTACAGTGTCAGTACTGGGATATTAACCCAAGAGCCAGATGTGGGAACTGAACCCACAGCCCTCTAATCTCCCGGCCTCAAAGGCGAGTGTGCTACCTACTGAGCCACTGACTGCAGCAGGCTATACAATGCTACAGTCTCACTGACTGCTGAGGAGTGACTTGTTTTTATTTCTTGGAAAAAGAGTTCTTTTTCATTCTTTTTTATTAATTTATATTTATTTGAGGCCTTTTTAGCCTCCGTTGGCCACCAGCATGCTTTTTGGCTCTCTCGAGCTGCCAGGTTTTCCATTTTTGTTTTTTCAGTTGGGCATGTGCCTGTCCTCATTTCTGTAGCGCTCCACATTGTCAATGGGCAATCAAAACAACTGGGTATAGCCCACCACTACAAGGGGAATGGCACAGCCTAAGCTTTAGAATGTTGGGCACATGAGGACTCCATGCAGCAGTAGCAACTTCCCAGTTGAGCTGTGCCATTCAAAGGGGACAGAGCTACTTTTCTCTTCTCTCAAGAATTTCAAGACTTCAGTTGGGGCTGCAATTTTGCTCTGCAGGTTCGGGCTACCTGTTTCAGGGAGCACCCCTAAATTTAAATCGTGCTTGTTAAACTGTATCTTTCAAATTGAATAACCTGGCTTTTTTCTCATTCCGTGTGTGGACTGAGAGCCACTTCAGCCTTGCTAGGACGTTTTTAATGGTCTCCTGTTAAAAACTTTTACAAAGGAAAGAAAAAAGTGCCACAGGTAGGTACAGATTAAAATTATTGGGAGCTTAGGGTCCCTGGGGGTCACTCGTCTGATGTTGATCTCTTGCCCCACCTCCAGCTTGAGGTTTTGTGTGTTTTTTACTGGTACAGGGCAAACTTGTGACTTTGGGACAACTTGGGAGGTTCTGGGTGATTTTCCACCTCAGCCACCGTTTTTACCGCTTGTGCGACCGCCTTTAGGGCTAGTCGTGCACTTCTTCATCTCCTCAGCTTCCCGAGCACACACCCATGGTGCGTGCACATACGCAATGCTAATGGCATTGCTCAGTGCTAAGTGTTATTGACTCGTATTGCGCAAGTGCGCAGTCATAGAACAGGTGTTCACACACTTGGGCACATGCGCTAGCGCCTCCATGAGCCCAGGGGCACGCACACACACAGAGAGCTTTTTGAAGTTCCAGGAGCATTTTACAGTTGGTTGAGTGGGGAAAAAATTATCACCAGCATATTTAACCCTTGTTGTGCCATGGACTGATATATCAGTCCGGAATTTCTATACGTTCTAAATCTGTTGGCAGCCTAAGGGTTAAAATCTTTTTTTTTTTTTTTCTTTTTTCCCCGTCACAATTTTCTGTTATTGGCACCATGGCTTACAGGAGACCATTAATGATGAAAAGATGTAAGACCTGCACCACGGTGATGAGGCCCTCCCCCACTGGTACATATTGTCCTCATTGTGTTACCCAGCATAATATTTCTCTCACTGTACCCACTCACCCCCAGCCAGTCCTCCGAGCTGGAGAGGGGGGCACCTGGTCAGTCTGTTGGTAGTGGCAAAGCAAAATTGCAAAAATCTTTCTTATTGCTCCTCAGTGAGCTTCTGAGCCCTGATGTCCCTCAGGACATCCCAGTAGATACAACCGGCCCCAAACCAGGCCCCTCAACTTGGGGACCTACACAGGCACGTCCAGGTGCGGTGCAGCATTAGCAGGCTGTGGACAAACCTTATTCTTACCAAGTAGTTTTCATTATTAGCAATTCCCCCAATGTGTTTATTCTAGGGGAAGATGTCATATGTATCTTTCTTAAGTAGTCCTTCTACAGTTTAAGCAATATGGTATGCTTCCATGTTTCAGAATCAATTGTGAATACTGTTTTGCTTGCAAAATGATAAATAAAAGGTTAAAGCTGGCTCAGTGGCATGGAGGGCTGAGGCATCCTGCCTTACCTCCTGCCATGCTGGCGACCTGTGTTCACGGTGCGAGCGGGCTGCGGGGTTGGCTGGGAGGAAGAGGATCGGCGTCCTGAGGACAGCTCTCCTCTCCCGGGGAGGGGGTGGGACGGATTCCGCTGCATGCCTGACACCTAGTGGAGGCTGGGGGCCGGCACTGGTGGCTTGCACATAGGGGGCGGTTATGGGGCAGATTCCTGGCATGGTGCATACAGGATTGTCCACAGCTCGGCCATTGGCGGCATTGCACGCCACCGTGCCACACTTGGGAAGAGGAGAAAAATGGCTCCTCGGTAGGATGAATGCCAGTCGGTGCAGGCCCCATTCCCACGATTTGCAGTAACCCCTGCACCGGATCCGTTCTGACAGGTTGAGGGATCCATGCCGCCCCGCCACGGGAGGGGGGGGCAAGCCGTGGAGGATAGTGGAGAGGTAAGCTGCTAGCAGGAGACGGGGCTGGGTGACCTGGAAGTAGGGAGCACCATAGGGGAAGTTAAGAAACAGATTAACAGCAAAAAAATAAAAGTTTAATAAAAAAAAAAAAAAAAAAAAAAAAAAAAGATGTGCAGGCAGACCTCAACCCTGACTTAGTAGAAGGCCAGGATGAGGATTACGGGGATCTTGGGGAAACTCCTGACCTTAAAAAATTACTCTCAGGTGAGGAGGACGTCCCTTCCAAGGAGGAGATAGTAGAGGAAGGAGAGTGGACAAAGCCCAAGACCAGGATTCCGATTCCACCCCTATTTGATAATAAGTCCTTGTCCTTTTTGAGAGCTCTAGCTTGCAGATCTTTACAGCTTAAAGAACAGCAGACTGTGGAGACAGTGGATGTTAATCCTGTTCTGTTTGCGTCCTCCTCTGCTGCAAAGTGTTTCCCAGGTTTTATTCATTGTGACCAAATTATTGAACAAGAATGGGCAGGTGTGGATCAGAGAAAAAATCTTCCCAAACCAAAGATGAGGAATTATCTCTTTTAAGGGGAAAGGTCTCACAAGTGGGAATCTTCTCCTCTGGCAGACAAGGCAGTTTATAATTCTATAAAACACACCACCGTTCCAATCAAGGGTACTGTAGCCCTATCAGATGCATATGACAAGTGGATGGATACCTCTTGCAGGCGGGAATTTGCCTCTACTGTGACAGATATTCATACTTCCTATGCTTCATTTATTGTTGCCAGGGACTTAAACCTTTGAGTCACTGTGCTGACTGAGTTAGTTCCTCCTCCCAATTCAGAAGGTGCAAGCATTTTGCAATTAGTGTCCATGGCATCTACCTTCCTTGGTGATTCTGCAGTGGACAATTTACACATGTTAGCCCGTTCAGCTTACTACATTGCATCGGCCGTGAGGTCCGTGTGGCTCAAACGTTGTTCTGCTGATCAGGTTTTGAAGGCGAAACTGTTTGGCCTTCTATTTGAAGGATGTTTGTTGTTTGGTTCTGGTCTGGATTCTATCTTGCAGGATAAGAAAGGCCACCTTCCAGTGTCTAAACAGCAAGCAAAGCCACAGCACCCCAACGGGGTCAAGTGATAGCCGGCGCAGGCAATTCCGAGGGGGTTTCGTCCCTTTTAGTACTTTGGTTACCAGAGAAACAGAGGTGCCTACTCGGGCAATAGGGTTATGGCAATAGAAAGTTCTTTCCCAGGTACCTTGGAAAATGACCAGCACAAAAGTCTGGTACCTCACAATGAAGGTATGTGGTCCATAACTGCCCCTTTCCTTGGTGGAAGACTCCAGGTGTTTCATGCAACATGAGCTTAAACAACATCAGATGCCTGGGTTCTGGAAATTCTTCAACTAGGCTGTGCTATAAAATTTTTAACTGTTCCCTCAAGGGGATGCTTCCTGCCATCCACGGTTTCAAAGCAAGTGACAAAACTCTAGGCTGTATCGGACACGCTGACCCCGCCTCATTCAGATAGGGGCCATTGTGCCAGTTCCTCCAAACGAGCAGTATCAAGGTTTCTATTCCATTTACTTCATAGTCCCCATGAAGTTCAGGGGCTTCTGGATCTGAAGCATCTGAATAAGTTTGTTCACCACAAAACCTTCATGATGGAATCTCTGAAGTCGATAACCCAGGTTGTACAGCCGGGAGACTTCTTAGCTTCAGTAGATCTGATGGATGCTTACCATCACATCACCATCTGTCAGTCCCACCAGAAATACCTCAGATTCTCGATACTGGATAAACATTTCCAGTACAAGGTGCTCCCATTTGGCCTTGCAACAGCCCTTCAAGTTTTCTCAAAGGTGTTGGTAGTTCTGGTGGCTCAACTATGACAGAAGGGACATCATGTTTACCCTTATCTGGATGATCTGCTCATTCGGGTACCGATGTTGTCTGTAGCGAGGAGGTCGGTATCCAGGACTCTGGAAATCCTGGAATCACATGATGGTATAGTCAACAGGGAGAAGAGTTCCCTCGAACCATCTCAGTCCTTAAAACACTTGGGGGGGCAGTATTCAACATGAAAAGAGGGAAGGTGTTTCTGTCGCCCTCCCGGAAGGAGACTTTATTGTCAGAGATACAGTGGCTACGGAATCAGTCCTTGGTGTCCGTCCACAGTCTGCTGCCAATTCTTGGCTCATGGTAGCAGCAATAGACTTAGTTCCCTGGGCTTGCTTCCACATTACTTGGTATTACTCGGTATGAAAATGGTGAAAGGAGGTACTAGGCCCATTGTGACCACCCTTCCTGCACATGCAGGGTATATTTAATTTCTTATCCCAGAAGGAATCTGTCCAATTCAGCCTTAAATGACTGAAAAGAGTTATGGTAAAAAAATACTGTCTTTTAGGTGTGATGGCCATTGGTATCTTAATCTGTCTATTATGACATATGAGTCTGTCTGGTTTTAACACCATCTCAAGGTTAGTATTTTTCATAAGTGTGTTATCTTTCAAGATGTTCTACAACAGAAACATGTCACCACGATCTCTTCTAAGCTTGAGATCATATAAATCTAGTTCTTGAAGTCTTTTTTCATATGACAGATATTTATCTCTGCATATGAGTTTTGTTGTCCTTCTTTGCATGCTCTCTATTAGCTTTTGATCTTTTTTATATTGAGGAGCCCAGAAAGAAGCTGCATAAGCAGTATGTGGGCGTATATATGATTTATACCAAGGTAATATACAGCAGTCATTCCTATTAACAAAGGTTTTATTATAGCAGAAAGTATAGTATTTCCTGTTTGAGCAATTTTTCTTCAGTGGTCAGTGGAGGTAAATGAGCTGTTTATGATAATCCCTAGATCCCGTTCTGTTTTAACATGATGTAATTTTGTTTCATTTAGGTAATAGTCAAGGGCATAGTTTTTGTACCAAGATGTATAACGAAACACTTTTTGGTGTTAAACAACATTTTATTATTCTCTGCCCATTTTTCTATAATATATAAATCCATCTGTAATGAAAGGGCTTTATCAGGGGTGTCAACCTCTGCTAAAAGTTTAGTATCATCGGCAAATTTATAGATATTATTGTACACTTCAAGATGGAGGTCACCAATATAGATGTCAAACAGGATAGGGCCCAGCATGGATCCCTGTGGTACTCCATTGGCCACCTTGGTGCTTGAGGAGATAATGGTGCCTGCTTTAATGCTTTGTGATCTATTAATTGGCCAGTTTGCTACCTAATTGGTCAAATAATCGCTGAACCCCAAGGAAATCATTTTGTTTGCCAGAGAGAGATGGGGAACTAGGTCAGAGGCCTTTTTGAAATCAAGATATACTGTATCCACTGGGGTGCTATGATTTAAGCTGGTGCTTACCTTTTCATAGAAAGCAATCAAATTGGTTGTGCATGAGCTTCCTAATTGAAAGCCATGTTGGGTAGTGTCTGTTAAACCTAGGGTTTTTTATTTCATTGTCTATTTTATTTGTAAGTATTTTTTCTATTAATTTACTTCTAACTAATGTTAGACTAATCAGTCTATAATTACTTGTGAGTTTTTGTTATTCCCTTTTTAAAGATTGGGACCACATATGCCCTCTTCCAATCATCTGGGACTTCCCTGGTTAACAGTGATTTATTGAAAATAATAGATAACGGAGTTACCAGTTGGTCAATGATTTCCTTGAATAGATAGTTATTTAGGTTATCTGGACCAGGAGAAGAGTTCGATTTTAATGAACGTATAACTATTTTTATTTCATCATGCGAAGTATGTTCATAATAGTAAGGAGGTAGATATGGAGGGTGATGAATCGTATCTTCCCTACTAAATACTGATGTGAAATACTTGTTAAAGAGTTCTAATAATGCTGATGTATTGTATATATCCTGACCATTTTTCAGGATGTAAGAAATGGGGTAAATAGGTTTTTTATAAGAATTAACATAAGCATAAAACGCGTTTGTATCTCCTTTTGAAAGGGACAGTTTGAATTCCAATTTTCTTTTTTTAGTGTTAATGAGTGCCTTATTTTTTTACTTCTTGTTTGAATAGAGAAGTAGGTACAGAGTTGTTATTGTTTTTCATTTTCTTAAATGCAATCTATTTTCTTTTGATTTATTTCGAGATTGCTGGAGTCAACCATGCGGGGATCTTGCCCTTATTATTATTTGTTTTTTTAGTTGGTTCGTAAAGTGCTTCTAGTTCAAGTAAAATATTTTTTAGCATATTCCAGCTATCATTTACCTTGCAATTTGATAATAACGAGACCCAATTGAGATTGTCCAGTGAAGATCTAATTTTCTCATAGTTTTCTCTAAAATAGTTATATCTTAAATTGATTGAGTTGTTACAGTTTTTAGATATAATTAGGTAAAATAATATATTGTGGTCACTATTACTATGGGGGGAATAATGGTAATATTATCAATATCTGAGTCAAGGTTCATCAGAACTATATCCAATATATTTCTGTCTCTTGTTGGTTCTGATACCAATTGATGCAGCCTGAAGGTAATAAAGAGATCCAAGAATAGACTTTCAACCTGATTTTTTGTTGTTAGTTGATCCCAATTTACTCCGGGCAGATTTAAGTCTCCCATTAAAAGGATATCTGCTTTATTAGCTAGTTCTGTAATTTGATTGATTAAGCTGTTATTATAATGTGTATCAGCTGATGGTTGTCTTTACACAGTTCCTAATATGAGTGGTTTACCCAGTTTATTTGTGATTTGCACAAAGCAGCCCTCTATAATTTCATCCAAATTATTAATTTCCTGGAAGGGAATGGATTCTTTTAAATAGAAGCAAACTCCTCCATCTCTTTTAATAACTCTGTTTTTGTGTTTAAGATTATAACCAGGAATATTTACCCATTCTGATGAAGAGTCCCACCAAGTTTATGTTATGGCAATGAAATCAGTATTTTTATTAGTTAAAATTGCTGTACGTTCACCCAGTTTGGTAATGTTGAGGCTTCTAGCATTAGTTGTCAAAACTGTATACAGTGTTCTAGAGGCCTTTTTTTGTCTGTAAAATCAGACCTACCAATGTTAGATCTGTCCCCTTTTTGCTCCCGATAACTTAGCTTAAATGTGTTTGGATTTTAGTAAGAATGTTTTTACCGAGAACCAGGCTACCCTTCTTACTTAGATGTAGTCCATCCCAGCTTAATAATCTGTAGTCATTCACAAAAGTTTCCCAATGAGTTTTACAATCTTTATGTTTTTTTAATGTCCACTTCTGTAGCCATTCGTTGATTGCTTTTATTTTATCTTATATTTTTGAGTTGGCTCTAGGTACTGGTAAAATTTCAGAAATGATGACATCACAACCAATATTTTTTAATAATTCTACAAGTGAGACATAGCTATTTTTGATGCCAAGTGTGAATTTATTCACATCGTTAGTTTCCACATGGACAACCACCAAGGGATTGGTGCCTGCGTTTTTTAATATATTAGGCACCATTCGTTCAATGTCCCTAATCCAGGCTCCACGGAAACTGGAACACGTCCAGATTTATTTATTGTTTTTGGAGACTTGACCATCAATATATTTAGTAATGCTGTCTCCTAATACAAAAATCTGTCTAGATGGAGTAGTATCAGTAATTTCAGTAGAATCTTTATCTAGTTGGTGTTCAGTTATTACATCCTCCTCCAAAGGGGAAGCTATGGGAGGTTTAATAAGATTACTTGTAGGTACGGGTTCATAGGCTCGACCCTATTTATAACTCCTTCTGCCGGTTCGCCTTGGACTGTCCGCCAAACACCCACCACTGCGACCTCTACAAATCACTTGACCTCCCATCACTCCAAAATCGGCGATTGATGCACTGCACTAGAATCACTGCTAAATTCTGGTCGCATACGCTGCCCTCCTACCTATCGACATCCCTAACCGCTACCCCCCCACTTACCTACGATCTCAGAAACTCTGACTCTAGACTTCTTCACATCCCTCACAGATCTACCCAATCAGGTCAGGTTGCTTTCAGCTTCAGACTCCCCAAATTATGGAACTCCCTAGCAGCTGACATCAGACACACCACAAGCACTCCACACCGAAATGCCCTCCTCAAATCGCATTTTGCTACCAACTGCTTATGCTTTCCCCATCGCTAAACTCCCTGCTCAATCCTTATCAGCTATCCTGGTCTCCATTTCTAAATCAGTACCCTACGTCATTTTGGTTTTGACCCTCCTCTGTTACTGTTTGTTATTCTCACCTACCGATTCTAGTAGGTATATCGAATCTCACTATGAAATTGCTGTTATTGCTACTGTATCACTGACTGTAAATACTGCTACTGTATTCACTGCCTGTAAATACTGCCTGTAACTACTCCTCACTTTGTATAATCTCTACATGCATCTCAGCAACTTCTACCATCCCTTTGGGTCTTTGCTGGATATCTACAACTTATGTATGTTCTATTTTGTGCTTTATGTATTTATGTACTACACCCTTGTAACCCCCTACCCCCAGGGCACATCTGGAATCGAGCGGTACTCTGCTCAGTATGCCTTTCCTGGTAAATCTCTTAAACAAATAAATAAATAAATTTACAGTTGAATCCAGTGCTGCATGTACTTGTGCAGTGATAATGTGTACTTTTTTTGTACTTAGATCTGTATTTGTGCCAATTTCCTGCTTATCACTGGAGTTGGTTCTAATGTTAGTGACAGTATTACCGATCTGTGATTGAGCTGGCTCAAGGTCAACTAGTGGGGCAAATGCATTTGTAATGGCAGTGCAAAGTCCATGGCTCTTCTACCCCTTTTACATTTGTTTTTGTTGTTGACTAGTTGCCAGTCTTGTTCTGTCTCATTATCTTCCTCCCTGCTTCTTTTTTGGTTTTCCTTGTTTTTAACCCCAGTGCTATGTTGAGAGTTTAGAATGGAAATTTTTTGGTTAAGTAAGATACTGTCCTGTTTTAGACGGTCTAAAATAATCTGTAAATCATTTACCTTTTCTTTTAATATTCCATTTTCTTGGCATTGATGGTATTTTAGGCCTTGTTGCACAGAATACACGCCACTACAGTTTTGCTGGTAGTGAGAGTTACTATCCCTTTGTTTATATCCATTTTTGGGATCAGTTAATGGTTATATTTATCAGGACTAATATACACCAAAATGATATGTCTATTATTTGTATATTAGTGCTTCAACACAGGCAGATTATGCTGTGTTATATTATAGTTTACTCCTGTGATAAAAGATGGCTTGCCCCTTAGACACCAAGTGATGAAAACAACTGTTAGTGTCCTTCCAGACCCTCCAAACACGCGAAACACACGCTGACGCACATATCTTTGCGCGCGAGGACGGGTGCTCGCCCTGCTCAGACGTGGCTGCTGACAGCCTGGGATCTGTCATCCGATGACTATCAAGGCAGGATCCTCCTCACCCCTCAGCTTCATTACTCTTGGAGTTGGTGGCTGAATGTGTAGAATCTCAACGGGGTTCTTTTGAAACTACCCCCGGAAGTGATTCTCTCAACGGATGCAAGTCTGCATGGGTGGGGGGCAGTCCTGGACCAACTTCCCACTCGGGGTTTGGTCAGCACAGGAACAGTGTCTCCACATCAGTGTCTTGTAGATGCAGACACTCCACTTAGCTCTACTTCAGTTTCAGTCCATACTAAAGAATACCGCAGTAAAATTGCGGTCTGACAGTGCCGTCACAGTGGTGTACATAAACAACCAGGGAGGCACAAAAAGCAAGGAAATGCTTCGGGAGGCCTCCGAACTCCTGAGTTGGGCAGAGGAGAATCTGCTTTCTCTGTCGGCAGTACATCTTGGGGGACTGAACATTCAGGCAGACTGGCTAAGTTGTGACAGTGTTCATCCTGAAGAGTGGCAGTTGAACCTGGAAATGTTAACACTCCTAAGCAGTCAGTTTGGGGAACCACAGATAGATCTGTTCACATCAAGCCACAATGCTCAGACCAACAGGTTCTTCATTCGGTACTGGTGTCCACAAGCAGAGGTAGTGGATGCTGTGACTCAGGTGTGGTCCTTCTGCAGAGCGTATAACTTCCCTCCACTGCCTCTCCTTCAGAAGATCTTAAGAAAAATAAGACACTCAAGTGGAAACTTCCTTCTGATAGCCCCAGAGTGGCCAAGAAGACCGTGGTTCTCTGATCTAGTGAATTTAGCCCAGTAAGTGTCCGTCCACTTTCGGGTATGCAAGGCCTCATTCTCCACCCAAACCCAGGTGCAGTGCAACTCACAACCTGGCTCCTGAAAGGAGGAGGTTCCTAAAACTAGGGTTTTCCCCGAAGGTAGTTGAAACCTTGATGGCAGCCAGAAAAACATCTACTTCGGCAGCTTATGCTCAAGTCTGGACAATGTTTTCAGCTTGGTACAGAGGGAAAGGCTTTAAACCTTCTAAATCCTCCATTCCTCAAATCCTGGACTTCCTATAGGAGAGTGTGGAGAAGGGGCTGGCATTGAGCATGCTGAGAGGTCAGGTTTCCTCTCTCAGAGCTTCCTTGGGGTTCTCCCAAGGAATGAATAGAAAGGTTATTCATTTTCTGCACATGGTTGGGAGGAGCCGACTGCTGCTTCAATCCTCAGTACCCCCTTGGGATCTGAACTTGGTTCTGAATGCTCTCTGTATTGAACCCTTCGAGCTGCTATCATCTGTAGCACTGCATGTGTTATCCTACAAGGTCTGTTTCTTAGTGGTTATGTGTTCAGCCAAGAGTGTGGTCGAACTACAGGCCCGGTCTCACAAGGAGCCATACCTCATTATGCATAAGGACAAAGTGGTACTCAGAACAGTTCCATCCTTCATCCCTAAAGTGCCCACAGCTTTTTATGTGAACCCGGAAATTTGCCTTCAGCACACATCCTTCTAACCCTAAGGAGAAGGAGTTGCATAAACTGGACCTGCAATGGGCAGTTAGGATCTACCTTAAACATACAGCTGAGTTTCATAAGTCAGATAGTCTCTTTGTGCTTTTTTGGGGCAGCCAAACAGGGACAAAGGGCCTCAAAACCTACCCTAGCTAGGTGGGTATGGGTCTGTATTGCTAAGGCCTGTGTTGTAAGAAAGAAGAGGTCTCCGTCTCGCATCAAGGCTCACTCCACCAGGGCGATGGCAAGTTCCTGGGTGGAGAAAGACAAAGCCACAATTTTAGAACTATGCAAGGCAGCTATGTGGTCTTCAGTCCACACCTTCGCTAAACATTACAAAAGGATGTTCAGAGTTCTGCTGACGCAGCTTTTGGTTGCAGAGTGTTACAGGCAGCAGTTTGCAAGTAATTCTGATTCATCTGGCGTATGGGATAATATTCTCCTCCCTCCCTCCCAGTTTTTGGTCTGGGTACTGCTTCTTAGAACCCAGTTGTTTTGATTACCCATTGAAAATGTGGCGCGCTACAGAAAGAAGAAATTAACTTCATTCTTACTGTAATTTCCTTTTCTGTTTACTCCAACATTGTCTGTGGGACCCGCCCAGGAGCTTGGCTCCTGAGGGAGAATCTTATCAGGTATGCTGAGAGAGAGGGAGAGAGAGAGACAGACAGAGACAGAGACATCTTTCGCAAAAAATCCCCTACTCTGGGTTCTCTCTATTCTGCTACACCGTACGCTGAAATGTATATTTATAGGCTGATTTATTAACAATCTGCAACCGCAGGTTAACAGGTTTCGTTAGTTATTTAAGGTGTGTTTCCTATTTATTTATTCACTTAACAGGTAAGCACACTGGAAACATGAGTTTCCTTTACAGGTGTGACCTACATCAAACAAAACATACTTATAACATACAACAGTATAACAATCCATAACATTTCGCACTGATGAATCCATGTCATAGTAAAATTACTTATTTAAAACAATTACAATCAGCCAATAATGTGAGATGCAGCTTCATTGCTTGAGCAAAAGATTTAAAAGATTGCAACTGTCTAACAACCAAAGGAATATTATTCCAAATAGATGGGGCAGTGTAGGCAAAGGCCTTTTGACCATTTGTAGATATCATGAGTAGGGATGTAAGTTTGTCATGGCAGTCATACACATACATCATGGACTCCACGACGTTTGGTCTTTATTCAGGACTTCCATGACTTTCACTATTGTCATCAAAACATAGCAATGACGACAGTGCCACGACGTTTACTAATGATTTGTTGAACAACCAATGGGTCATTAAAACCTCATCCATGACAAACTTGCATCCCTAATCATGAGTGGAAGTTTTTTTTTGCAGGTTGGTTCCCAGCATTCAGTTTAAAAAAACAAAAGAACAAGACAGTACATGTCTCATTGTGTGTTAGCTTCACAGATTGTTGACTTTTATGAAGCAAGTGGGCGGTCACATGGTTTCTCTACAAGAAGAGCCAAGTTCTCCAGGCCTCCTTTTTGGACCCACGGAAAACAATCCCTTCCTCAAATATCAGATAGGAATGTAAGACAGTTTTATTATTATTATTGCAAGTATGTGATTGTTTCTGTTGTGTATGTGTAGCTCATCATGGCACTGCAAGGTAAGTAGTAACTGGAGAAGTGGCTGCTACTGCTGCATGGAATCCTCATGTGCCCAACATTCTAAAGCTTGGGCTGTGCCATTCCTCTGGTAGGGGTGCACTATACCCAGTTGTTTTGATTACCCATTGACAATGTTGGAACTAACAGAAAAGGAAATTATGGTAAGTATGAAGTTAATTTCTTCTGTCTCTCTATTGTCTGCACAGAGCGCCATCCACTCATCTGTACTGTGTGCACACACTTCTTCCAGCGTGATGATGTCTCACACAGCGTCGTGACATTGCGCATGCACCTGTTTCAGAACATGCGCGCGTGTCTATGCCTTTTCATGGCAGCTAGACATGTGGCTCTCGTTTTAGTGAGTATTTGTTACTCGTTTTACTACATTTGTCAGTCGGAGCAACTACGGGTGTACACTTGTTTATTTGATCTGCTCTGGAGGTGAGACTCTCTGTTCTTATCTATAAATTCTTGTAAGACCTGAAAAAGAAAGAACTGGAGACTGTTCTTTTAAGCCCAGGCATATACAGGGCTATTATTTGGCACCATGGCTTATCGGAGACCATTAACTTTTAAAAGATGTAAGACCTGTAAAAGGGTGATGAGACCCTCTCCCATGTATTCCTATTGCCCCCATTGTGTTTCTCTGGCTAATATGTATCTTGCAATCCCCCCCAGTCGACCATCCGAGCTGGGGAGGAGGGCACCTGGTTTTTCAGTTGGCAGTGGCAAAGCAGAATTGCGTAAATCCTTTTTCTGTAGCGCTCCACATTGTCGATGGGTAATCATTACAATTGGTATAGTCAGGGCTCCAGATAAGATTTTTTAGGATGAGTACTGCACTTCTCATTTTGAAAGTGAGGTGATTAAAACCAAATTCTGATGCATACAATTGTTTGTACAGAGTCGAGTGAAGAGTACATTTTTAAAAGCAATGTCGTTTTTTTCTGGATAAAAACTGATCAGGTGCCAACGATACTCCAGATAATGTTGGCAAGTAGGAGTAAAACAAAATTGGGATGATATGAGAGCTATAAATCTGGAAAAAATGCTCCTTTTGAATCACCATTTATGTCATGAAGCACTATTCTTTGGAGTGTGGAGTATTTATAAATGTTGGGTGAGTATCGGTACTTGTTAAAAAATTTTTCTAAAGAGTATTGCCTAAAATGAGGTGAGTAAAATAGGGCGGTACTCCCCATATCTGGAGCCCTGGGTATAGTGCACCCTCAGTAGGGGAATGGCACAGCCCAAGATTTAGAATGTTGGGCACCTGAGGATTCCATGCGCTAACAGCAACTCCCCAGTTTCGCTGTGCCATATGAAGGGGAAAGAGCTACTCTCTTTTCTCTGAAGAATTTTCTACTTTCAAGATTCAAGACTTCATTTTGGGGCTGCAGTTCTGTTCTGCTGGTTGGAGTTGCCTGTTTACAGGGAGCACGCCTAAATTTAAATCGTACCTGTTAAGCTGCGGCTTTAAAATTTAATAACCTGCCTGCTTTTCTCACACCCTATGTGGACTGGGAGCCACTTATGCCTTGCTAGGGTGTTTGTTATAGTCTCTTGTCACAGTACTTAAAAGGTGGGAAAAAAGATGCCTCAGGTAGGTACAGATTTATTTTGTGGGAGTGTAAGGGCTCTGAGGGGTGACTCGGCGTCGGCGTCAGTTCCTTGCCCCCTTCCCCCCCACTTGAGGTTTTTTATTGGGGTTTTCTGTGTTTTTACTGTTTTTTTCTGCCGAGTTTACCAGCTGGTGAGGTGTTTTTGCATTTTCCCGCCTTAGCCTCCGTTTTTTGCAATTGCACAGCTGCCATTAGAACTGGTCATGCGCTTCCTCATCATTACAGTTTCCTACCAGTAGTCGGAGGGACGCAGTGTTTGTGCCTTGAGAGGAGCGCACACTCAGTTACAGCTTTTCAAGCTGTTGGGACTTTTTTGCAGTTGGCAGGCAGTTTTGTGTTTTTTTTTCACAGTCAAATTTAAAAATCTGTCATAGTTTTTCACTTTCTTAAAGACAGTTTAAAATCAAGGTTTCTGCCACAATGTTTTTCTGTTTTTGGCACTATGGCTTTCAGGAGACCATGCATTATGAAACAATGTAAGACCTGTAGAAGGGTGATGAGGCCCTCTCCCATGGATAAATATTGTCCCATTGTGTTGCCCAGCATTATATTTCTCTCACGGTTTCTCCCAGCTGGTTCTCTGAGCTGGGGAGGCACCTGGTCCGTCCTGGCAGTGGCAAAGCAGGATTGCATAAAATTCTCTGGTCACTTCTCGTGAGCTTTTGAGCCTCGAGTTCCCTCAGGGCATCCCAACAGATACACCTGATGCCAAACTGGGCCCCTCAGGTCAAAGGGGGGGGGGCACACAGAAACATCCAGGTGCAACGCAGCAGTAGCAGACTGCGGAACTGGATATGCAGGCAGATCCCGACCCTGACCCATTGGAAGGCCAGGAGGATGATTACGGGGATCTTTGGGAAACACCTGACGTTAAAAAAATTACTTTCAGATGAGGAGGATGTCCCCTCTGAGGAGGAGGTAGAGGAAGGAGAGTGGACGGAGCCCAAGAACAGGATACCAATTCCACCCCTCTTTGATAATAAGTCCTTGTCCTTTTTGATAGCTAAGGCATGTAGATTTTTACAGCTCAGGGAGGAGCATTCCGTGGAGCCACTGGAGGTTAATCCAGTTTTGTCAGCATCCTCCTCTGCTCCAAAATGTTTCCCAGGTTCCCAGGTGGAGGAGAGAAGAAATCTCCCAAAACCAAGAATTAGGAATTATCCTTTTTTTAGGTGAAAGGTCTCTCAAGTGGCCCCCCCCCGGGAGACAAGGCTGTTTTATAATTCTGTAAAGCACACCACCATTCCAATGGAGGGGACTCTGGCACTATCAGATTCACATGACAAGCGGATAGATACCTCAAACAGGAGGTCTTTCACTGCTTCAGGCACAAACATTCATACTTCCTATGTTTACTTTAGTGTTGCCAGAGACTTAAACCTCTGGGTCACTATGCTGACTGACTACATCCCTCCTGATTTGGAGGGTGCGAGTATTTTTCAGTTGGTGGCCATGGCATCCTCCTTCCTTGGGGATTCCACTGTGGACAATTTACACTTGTCAGCCTGCTCAGCCTACCATTCTGCAGTGGCCATGAGGGCTGTGTGGCTCAGACATTGATCTGCTGATCAGTCTTCAAACATGAAACTGTTTAGCCTTCCTCTTGAAGGAAATTTATTGTTTGATTCTGGCCTGGAGTCTATCTTGCAGGACCTGCAAGATAAGAAAGGCCACCTCCCAGTGTCCAGTCAGCAACGCAAGGTCACAGCTCCTCAACGAGGACAGGGTAATGGTCGATGCAGACAGTCCCGGAGAGGGTATCGTCCCTTTCAGAACTTTGGTACCCAAAGGAACAGAGGTACCTCTTCAGGCAATAGAAAGTATGGCAATACAGGATCCTTTCCCAGGCGCCACGGAGGAGGATCAGCACAAAGGACTGATGCATCACAATGAAGGTACGTAGGCCCATCCCTGCCCCTTGGTGGAATACTACAGGAATTTCTTGCAAGATGGCCAAAACAATGTCAGACACCTGGGTTCTGGAAAGCCTTCACCTGGGCAACGCCATAGAATTCTTAACGGTTTCCTCAAGGGTACATTTTCTGCTGTCCCCGCTTTCACAGCAAGTGACAAAATGGCAGGCAGTGTCAGACACTCTGACCAATCTCATTCAAATCAGGGCCGTCGTTCCAGTTCCCCCCCAAATGAGCGTGATCAAGAGTTCTACTCCCTCTACTTCATAGTTCCCAAGAAATCGGTGGGGGGGGGTTCAGATCCATTTTGGACCTGAAGTATCCGAACAAGTTTGTGCAACGCAAGATGTTCAAGAAAGAGTCTCAGGTCGATAATCCAGGTTGTTCAACTGAGGGACTTCTTAGCCTTAGCAGATCTGACTGTTACCTCCACATCCCCATCCAACAATCCCACCTGAAGTACCTCAGATTCTCGATACTGGATCAGCATTTCCAGTACAAGGCACTCCCGTTCAGCCTTGCAACAGCCCCTCGAGTTTTCTTGAAGGTATTGATTGTCCTCATGGCTCAACAACGACTGGAGGGTATCATGTCTACCCTTATCTAGATGACCTGCTCATTCGAGCACCTACGATGCTTCTTGCGAAGAGATCAGTATCTAGGACCCTGGAATCACATGGCTGGATGGTTAACTTGGAGAAGAGCTCTTTAGAGCCATCGCAGTCCTTAGAGCACTGCGGAAGGGGTGATCTTAGACACGAAAGAAGGGAAGGTGTTTCTTTCACCCTCCTGGGAGGAGATGTTGCTGTCGAAGATACGGTAACTCTGGCTTCAGTCCACACTTTGCTGCAGATTCTGGGCCTCATGGCAGCAGAAATAGACGTAGTTCCCTGGGCCCGCATCCACATGCAGCCTCTTCAGATGGTGCTGCTGACTGCCTGGGACCTGTCATCAGAGGACTATCAAGCCAGGATCTTCCTCACCACTCAGCTTCATCACTCCCTGAGTTGGTGGCTGAATGTGCAGAATCTCAGCAAGGGAGTTCCTTTGGAACTACCACCAGAGGTGAGTCTCACAATGGATACAAGCCTACATGGATGGGGGGCAGTCCTGGACCAACTTCACTGGATTCACTAAAAATACCACCAACAGCTTAATCTGATTCAAGGTCAGTTGGCATTCATCTCTATCCCCTTCCCCCAGGTCGTGCCTGAAAATAGGCGGAATTTGTCTAGTGCACTTACCCGGTCAACAAAAACTAAATAAATAAATAATAAACTTCCCACTCCGGGGATGTGGTCACTACAAGAACAGCGTCTCTACATAAATGTCCTGTAGATGCAGGCAGGTCACTTAGCTCTGCTTCACTTTCAGTCCAGACTGAGGAAAACTGCAGTGAAAGTCCGGTCGGACAATACCGTCACAGTGGCATACATAAACAACCAAGGAGGCACAAAAAGCAGGGCAATGCTTTGAGAGCCCTACGATCTACTGAGCTGGGCAGAGGAGAATCTTCTTGCTCTATCAGCAGTTCACCTGGCAGGGGAATTGGACATTCAGGAAGACTGGCTAATTTGTGAAATTTCACCCTGGAGAGTGGCAGTCGAACCCAGAGGTGTTAGCACTGCTAAGCAATCGGTTTGGGCAACCGCAGATAGATCTGTTTGCTTTAAGCCACAGTGCTCAGACCCACAGGTTCTTCAGTCAGTATCAGTGCCCTCAGGCAGAGGCAGTGGATGCTCTAACTCAGGTATGGTCCTTCCACATGCCTTTCCTCCACTGCCTCTCCTCCAGAAAGTCTTTAAAGAGCTGGTGACACATTCAGGTGAACTTGGGACAAAACATAATATTTAGACACAGTCCAGCTTGTATTTCCCATTAGTTCTGAATTTCTCCTCACCATTATTTATTACTGAGGTAATTTGTATGAAAACAGGATTTCTGCTCCTGAAGAGTTAATCTATTCCTGCTGCTTTCTCCCTACATGAAATCATAGAGCACTGGTTGTGACCTCACGATTACTCCCATGGCAACAGACTGTGATGTCACAACAGAGGATTATGACTTGGAGTAGGGAGTAAGCTATAGAGGCATATGAATTCAAAATAAACTCTAAGGGACAACGATCATATATTCATACACATTTCTTTAGTAATAAATCATAGAGAGGAGAAATATATAAAATATAAATGGAATGCAAGCAGAATTGTACCTAATTATGTTTTTTAAAGTTTTTTTTGAGGCGTCAGTAGCCCTTTAAGGAAAATAAGACACTCAAGTGGAAGCTTTCTTCTGATAGCTTCAGAGTGGCCAAGAAGACCGTGGTTCTCAGATCTAGTAAACCTAGCCCAGCAAGTGCCCTTCCGCCTTTCGGTATGAAGGGGCCTTCTGTGGCAAGGCCGCATTCTCCACCTGAACCCAGGTGCAATGCAACTCATGGCCTGGCTCCTGAAAATAGGAGACTCTTGAAACTAGGTTTTTCCCTGAGGGTAGTTGAAACCTTGCTGGTGGTAAGAAAAACCTCTACTTCAGCTGCTTACGCCTGAGTCTGGACTAATTTTTCTTCCTGGGCCAGAGAGAAAGGAATTAAACCTCCAAAGGCCTGTATTGCTTAGATCCTAGAATTCCTTCAGGGTGGCGAAGATAAAGGGCTGAAATTGAGTACGCTGAGAGGGCAGGTTTCTGCTCTCTGAACTTCCTTGAGGTTTTCCCTAGGAACAAATAGAGAGGGTGTTCGTTTTTTTTTTTTTGTGCAGTTAGCAGGAGCCAACTGCTGTTTCGATCTCCGGTTCCCCTGCGGGATCTTAACATGGTTCTCAATGCTCTCTGTGTTGAACCCTGCAAGCCGCTGGCATCTGTGCCACTGGATGTGTTGTCCTACAGGGTCTGTTTTTTTAGTGGCCATGTGTTTAGCCAGGACAGTAGGCGAACCCCAGGCCTTTTCTTATAAGGAGCCTTGCTTTGTCATGCATAAGGACAAAGTAGTGCTGAGGACTGTTCCGTCTTTCATCCCTAAAGTGCCCATGGCTTTTCATGTGAACCAAGAGATTTGCCTTCCATCCTTCTGTCTGTATCCTTCTCACCCCAAGGAGAAGGAATTGCATAAACTGGACCTGAGGTGGGCAGTTAGGATCTACTTTAGACGTACATCTGAGTTTCGTAAATCAGATAGTCTGTCTGTGATTTTTGGGGCAGCCAAGCAAGGACAAAAGGCATCTAAACCCACCTTAGCTAGGTGGGTATGGGCCTGCGTTACTAAGGCCTACGTGGCAAAAATTAAGAGCCCCTCGGCTCTTATCAGGGCTCACTCCACCAGGGCATTGTCAACATCCTGGGCGGAGAGGGGCGATGCCACAGTTTCAGAACTATGCAAGGCAGCTACATGGACCTCAGTTCACACATTCACGAAAGATTATAAATTGGCTGTTCAGAGTTCTGCTGTTGCAGCTTGTGGTCGCAGAGTGCTGCAGGCAGCAGTTTGCAAGTATTTCTGAAGCTTCTGGCGTGTGGGATAACATTCTGCCCCCTCCTGTTTTTTTTGTCAGGGTACTGCTTCATAGAACCCAATTCTAATGATTACCCATTGACAATGTGGAGTGCTACAGAAAGAAGAAATTAACTTCATGCTTACCGTAATTTATTTTTCTGTTAGCTCCAACATTATCAGTGGGACCCGCACAAGAGCATGGCTGCTGGGGGAGAATCTTATCCAGCATGCTAGGAGAGAGGTCTGTTTTTAGTAAAATCCCAGACATGGATCTCTCTCTCTCTCTTCTAATGTACTGTACTCTGATATGTATATTGATATACTGATTTATCAGTTACACTGACATCAGTTATCTGTGACCGCAGGTTAACAGGTTTCGTTTTGTTAATAATTAAGGTGTGTTTCCTTTTGCAGTTTGTTCTCTGCATTCTCAAAAAAAAAACACAAAGAGCACCTGTCTCATTATATATTAGCTTCGGTTCACAGATGGGTGGCTCCTGTGAGACATGTTGCACCTCTGAAGCACCTTTTGACTGTGCATGTCTTCACTTCAAGATCTGAATACTTCATGCATCTCTTCCCCGAATGTCGGATAGGAAAGTAAGACAGTTTTTTGTTGTTGTAGATATGTGAGTTTTTTTTTTTTTATTCCTCTTTTCTTTTGGTGCCAGCACCCCTAGCCCTGTGAACGGACTCAAAAGGCATCCAGTAACCCTCACCAGGGGATGCCCCTTCCCCCAAGTGGGGCTGCAGAGGCGGAACTGTCGTGGCTGGAGGGTCGGGCACCGGAGCCAGCTCGTACAAGGGGACCTGCATTTTCTAGAGGTTTTTTTCTCCCAGGGATCTGAGGATGTGCAATGACGATAGCATGTAAGCATCTGTCCTCAGCTCCTCCCCTTGTAGCGCGGCGTCATGACATCCAGCCTCCACTAGATGGCAATCGGCGCTGGCACTGGTAATCCCCCTCTCCCTGAAGAAGGAGAGCAGTCCTCTGGATGCTTGATCCTTCTCCTCCCCTGCTGACCCCTGACGACCTGTGGCGGTTCCCGAACACAGGTAGCTGGCGTGGCACAAGGTGTGGCATCCAGCGCCTCATCCCTCAGCGCCACCGGGCCGGCATGTGATTGGTTTTTGATTGTGTATGTATATGTAGCTTGCATTGCACTACTAAGTAGTAACTGGGGACTTGCCATTAGTGCATGGAATCCTCAGGTGCCCAACATTCTAAATCTTGGGCTGTGCCATTCCCCTAGTAGGGGTGCACTATACCCAATTGTAATGATTACCCAGTGACAGTGTTGGAGCTAACAGAAAAGGAAATTATGGCAAGTATGAAGTTAATTTCTTCTTTACTGCTCTTAGGAGAGCTTTTTATCCCTGATGTTCCATAGGATGTCCCATCAGATACACCCGACCCCATGCCGAGCTCCTCAGATCAGGTTGCACCCACACAGGCATGTCCAGGTGCGTTGTAGCCAGGCAGAGTTGTGAATACAGATGTGTAGGCAGACACCGACCCTGACTATTTAGAGGGTCAGGAAGAGGATATCGGGCACCTTGGGGAAAATCCTGACCCTATGAAGCTGCTTTAGATGAGGAGGATGACCCCTCTGAGGAAAAGGAAGAAGGGGAGAAGATGGAGCCAAAGAGGAAGATTCCTATTCCTCCCCAATTTGATGCCAAGTCCTTCTCATACCTAATAGCTGAGGCCTGTAGGTCCTTTCAGCTCAAGGAGGTGCAAACCATGGAGGCAGTGGATGTCAGTTGTATACTGTTTGCATCCTGATCTGCTCCAAAGTGTTTTCCGAGCTTTATTCACTGTAACCAAATTATTGATCAAGAATGGGCAGTTGTGGACCAAAGAAAGTATCTGGCAAAACCTAAGGTCTAGTATTGTCCTTTTTTTGGAGGAAACGTTTCACAGGTGGGAAACCACTCCTCTAGCGAATAAGGCGGTACATAATTCTGTCAAACACACCACTATTCCTATTGAGGGATCATTGGCCTTAACAGAGTCACATGACAAATGAGTGGATGCTGCATGTGGAAGGGCCATCGCCTACAATGGTGCAATTCTGCGCACCTCCTGTGCCTCTTTTTGTGTTGCCAGAGCTTTAAACTTGTGGGTTACAACCCTGGCCAGTTTCGTTCCCCCGGATTCAGAGGGAGGGAGCATTCTATAATAAGTTGCCATGGTCTGCACTTTTTTAGGGGATACCCAGGTGGAGAATTTAAGAATGTCTGCGGACTCCGCCTATCACTTTGTGTTGGCCATACAAGGTGTATGACTCAGGCATTGGGTTACTGATCAGGCTTCAAAGACCAAGCTGTTCGGTCTCCCCTTTCAGTGAGGTACATTGTTCAGTTATGGCCTGTATGATATTTTAAAGGATATCCAGGATAAGAAGGGCCACCTTCCAGTGTCAAAGCAATAGCTGAATGCCGCATCATCCCCAAAAGGTCAAGGAGCTGGCTGACAGAAGCAGTTTTGAGGAGGTTTTTGTCCCATTTGGAACTTCAGTAACCAGAGAAATAAAGGAGTCTATTCTGGTTACTAGGACTACAGTAGCAGAGTGGTCCTTGCCAGATGACGCACCAGAGGGCCAGGGTGGAAAATAGGCACCTCACAATGAGGGTATGCTTGCCCATCTCTGCCCCCCTTCTCTTGGTGGAAGACTGCACAATTGTTACTCAAGATGGGCCCAGATAACTTCAGATGGTTGGGTTTTGGAAATTCTGGCCTTAGGTTATGCAATAGAATTTCCAACAATATCCTCAAGGGGGCATTTTCTGCCATCCCTGGTTCCCAAGGACCCTGTAAAAAGACAAACGGTGTCAAAGACCCTGACCCACCTCAGTCAAATTGATGTGATTGTGCCAGTTCTTCCAAGCAGGCAAGACCAGGGATTCTACTCTATCTATTTCGTAGTTCCCAAGAAGTTGTGTGGGGGGGGGGGGTTCAGGACCATTCTGGATCCGAAACTTCTGAACAAATTTGTGCGCCACATGACCTTCAAAATGGAGTCCCTGCATTCAATCACCTGAGCTGTCCAACTGGGGGATTTCCTAGCTTCCATAGATCTGACGGATGTGTATCTCCACTTCCCCATCCGTCAGTCTCAACAGAGGTTTCCCAGTTTCTTGGTGCTGGGTCAGTACTTCCAGTACAGAGCGCTTCCTTTTGGGCTTGCAACAGCCCCCAGGGTCTTCGCGAAGGTGCTCATAGTCCTCGTGGCTCAACTCCAACAGGAGATACATCATGTCTATCCTTACCTGGATGACCTGCTCATTTGAGAACTATCTGTGACCCTGGCAAGGAGGTCGGTGATCAGGGCTCTGGACATACTAGAGTTCCATGGCTGGGTGATGAGTCAGGAGAAAAGTTCTCTTGAACCATCCCTGACCCTGGAACATCTGGGAACAGTGTTCAAGACTGACCAGGGGAAGGTCTTCCCTTCATCATCCGGAAAGTAGACCTTTTTGAGAGAAGTTCAGTGGCTGAAGACTCCATCATTAGCTTCAGCTCTCCACCTGCTGCGAATTCTGGGCCTCATGACAGCAGCAAGAAAACTGCTTTCGTGGGCTCACCTTCACATGTGGTCCCTACAGATGGGATTGCAGTCAGCCTGGGATCCAGACATGGAGGATTATCAGGCCAGAATCCCTCTCTCATGACATCTGTGGCAGTCTCGGATTTAATGGGTGAGTTTGGAGAATTTGAGCAAAGGGTTCCCCTTGGTAGTCCCCCGGAGTTAATTTTGACAACCAGTGCCAGCCTGTTGGGTTGGGAGGCAGTGCTGAACCACTTGCCCATTCAGGGAACATGGTCAACACAGGAACAGCATCTTTACATAAATGTTCAGGCGATGAAGGCAGTTCACCTCACTCTTCTCCCATTTCAAAGTCTGCTGCAGTCAAAGGCCATGAAAATCAGGTAAGACAACACCATCACAGTGGCGTATATAAACAGTCAAGGAGACACAAAGAGCAGGAAGGCGCTGAGTGCCAGTGTCAGTGACTCAGCAGGTAGCACACTCACCTCTAAGGCCGGGAGATCAGAAGTCTGTGGGTTCTAGCCCCACACCAGCACTTGGGTTAATATCCTAATACTGACACTACAGTGCAGCATGAGGGGGGTGCTGCACTCCTGAGGTGCCGTCTTTCGGATGAGACATTAAACCGAGGTCCCATCTGCCTGTTCTGGTGGTACTTCAGGTGGATGTTAAAGATCCCATGGCACTTCTCGACAAGAGTAGGGGAATTTCCCCAGTGCCCTGGCCAAATTTCCCCCATTCACCAAAATACCACCAACAGCTTAATCTGGTTCAAAAAATCAGTTGCCATTCATCTGTATCCCCCTCCCCCGGGTCGTGCCTGAAAATAGGCAGAATTTGTCTAGTGCACTTACCCGGTCAACAAAAACTAAATAAAAATAAAATAAAAGTAGCCATCAATCTCCTACTGTGGACAGATGAGACTCTTTTTTTCTCTGTCAGCAGTCCACTTGGCAGGAGGTTGAATATTTAGGCCGTCTGGCTAAGCCGTGAAAACGTTCATCCAAGGGAGTGTATGTTGAATCCAGAGGTGTTCCACCTTCTGTGTCAAAGGTTTGGTCATCTTCAGATCAATCTGTTTGCCTCCAGCCACAATGCTCAGACTTACTGGTTGTTCAGCTGCTACTGGTATCCACAGGCAGAAGCAGTGGACACCCTGACACTGAATCCTTTATGTTTCTGTGTTCTATGTGTGTAGAAAGCAGCTAAGTCTACAAAGCATCTCACATATGCTGGCCTTTGTGCTGCACATTGCCATTGTTATATCATAAGCATTGTTAAAGCTGCTGTCTGGTTAAATATTCCATTGTGACATACCCAGCTTTGCAAGATAGTACTACTACTATCTTTCAAGTTGGTCACATATTCCATTGAGAGGCATGGGTCTGGATTGACCAAGATAGAACTACTATCTTAAGACCATCTTGCAAGATAGTACTAGTGTCTTGGCCAGCTGGGTATGTCACAATGGAATACAGTATAAATATCTGATTATAAAAATGTGCCACTTGTGAGGCTATAGAGATCAAACCCTGCAGATAAAAATAAATTATATTTTTAGTCAGCCTGTGGCATATCCCATACTTATTGTGCAAATTACAATAAAAGTATAAATATCTACCAGGAAAACTGGCAACATGTTGGAAAAACTGTGGTGGTAGCCCAGTCACACATGGACATATATTTTGAGGATGGCCTTTCCTGCAGCCTTTTTTTTTATTATTTTTTTTTTAAACCAAAAAAAAGAATTGTCGGAACCTTTTGGTCAGCTGGTCCAGTTAACAGGTCCTATGTTCTTTTCAGCCATAGCACGACTGTTGCATTCCCCCTCCAACCTGTAGCTATGGAATATCTATCTCCTTACTGCTAAAAAGGCTATGACAAGCAATCGGGTTGGTCCCACTACCCCTTTGATTTGTTCATGACAAGATCTAATAATTGAAATATATAAAAAAAAAAAATAAAACGTACAAAGCAATTGTTGTATGTATTGCGTGGGACTATTTGGGGGTTGACTGATGGCCTAATGGTAATCACTGAATTTTGGCATGCTGCTAGCCAAGGTTCACATTATGGACGTGGGCTGCCACACATTGACAGAGGAGGCAGTGCCCGACACCAGGCCATCACACACTTACAGCAGAAGCAGTGCATGATCCCAGGCCATCAGATATTGACAACTGGAGAAAAAGTTCAGTGCTCAGAATTTACTGCAAAAATAGTCAGATTTATTTAATCAAAAAAGTGTACAAACAATAAGCACAGTACAATTCTGCCCCAGTGCTTCAAGACTCACAGCCTCTTCATCAGAGGGTGTGGCTCAGACATTGACAGCAGAGGCAGTGCTCGAGCCCAGGCCATCATGAGCTGATGGCAAAGGCAGTGCCTGAACCTGGGCCATCACTAGGCTTGCCAGGATTAGATTTTAATCGATAGAAAGGGATAAACATCTAATTTGTACAAAGTCCTGAAACCCATGAAAATAAATAAACATCAATATTAATCTATTTTTTTTAGCAGTGGATTCACAAATCTTCTCCCCGTTTTAACTTATAGGTTGTAAACTTATTACAAGCTGTAAGTTAAAAATGGAAAGAAAATCTGTGAATCCTGTGCTAAAAAAATAATCAATGTTCATTTATTTTCATTGGGAAGCAGGTGGAAAACAGTAGGTGAAGTGAATCGGGCTGGCAAGCAGCAAGCAAACATTACCGTTATACAGGGCACCCCTCCCTACATCAGGTATTATGGTAGACCCTGCAGCTTTTTCTTCTTTTACTGCTTTTTCAAATTGTTTTCTTTTTTAATATTCTTCGTTTTCAGCCTGGGATTTGTGCGTCAATTACTTCAGATAGAAGACCGGTACACCCCATTGTGGACTAAATTTATAATATCATTTCCTTCTCTTCACCACTACAGGGATCTACATTACTGTAAATAAGCAACTCACCTTTTTATTCTTTCTCCGTTATCTTGCTTATCTCTGTTGGATGAAATGGGCTCATTAAGACACATCAGTCAGTAACCTGTCACGAATGCTTGGAGAGCATTATATTAGGCTTGCCAGGATTTTATTTTTAATTTTACTTTCCGCTTGAAAATATTAAAACTGCTGTTTTTTTAATTAACTGATATCACAAATGACATTGGAAAAAAATCTAAAAATATGATTTAAAAGGCAGTATTTTGTGCACAGATCACTAAATATATTGATAAAATCGAGGAGAAATGCTACAAAATAACCATCGATATTTTCAGTTGAAAAGTGAAAAAAATAAAAATCGAATCCTGGCAAGACTAGCCATCACACATTGACAACAGGGGCAGTGCCCGAACCCATGTCATCACACATTTACAGCAGAGGCAGTGCCTGTACCCAGGCCATCACACATTGACAACAGAAGCAGTGCCTGAACCTTGGCCATTGCAAATTAACAGCAAAGGCAGTACCCAAACCCATGTCATCACACATTTACAGCAGAGGTGATGCCCAAACCCAGTCCATCACACATAGACAGCAGTGGCAGTGCCTGAACCCAGGCCATTACACATTGACAGCAGAGGCAGTGCCCCAACCGAGGCCATTGCTTATTGACAGCTGAGGCAATGCCTGAACACAGGCAATCACACACTGACAGCGGAGGCAGTGGCTGAACTCGGGCCATCCCATATTGACAGCAGAGGCAGTGCCTAAACCCAGATCAACACAAACTGACAGCAGAGGCAGTGTCCGAACCCAAGTCATCACATATTGACTGCAAAGGCAGTATTCAGACCCAGGTCATCACATATTGACAGTAGAGACAGTGCCCAAACCCAGGCCATCACACATTGACAGCAAAGGCAGTGCCTGAACTCAGGTCTTCCCACACTGACAACTGAGGCAGTGTCCAAACCCAGGCCATCACACACAGACAGCAGAGGCAGTGCCTGAATGCATGCCAACACTCATGGCAATGGAGGCGGGGCCAAAACCTAGGCCATCACATGTTGACAGTTGATGCAGTGTCCAAACCTAGGTCATCACACACTGTCAGGTGAGGCAGTGTCCGAAAGCAGGCCATCACACATGGACAGTAGAGGCAGAGCCTGAACCCAGGTCATCACACATGGACAGCAGAGGCATTGCCCAAACCCAGGCCATCACACACTGACAGCTGAGGCAGTGTCCAAACGCAGGCCATCACACATGACAGCAGAGGCAGTACTGGAACCCAGGCCATCACACATTGACAGCAGAGGTAGTGCCCAAACCCAGGCTAACACACACACATATAGCAGAGACAGTGCCCAAACCCAGGCCATCACACATTAACAGCATAGGCAGTGCCCAAACCCAGGTCATTACACATTGACAATTGAAGCAGTGTGCGAACATAGGCCATCACACATGGACAGCAGAGGCAGTGCTTAGTGTCAGCTTTGGACACCTTCTGCCTTCGGTAACAGCAGAAGCCATCCACCCTACCTAACAGCCCCCTGGGGGCCAATCAGGAGACAGTCATATGGGCAGGAATACATTCATCCAGAATGGGGGAGCATGAAATACTGCCACAGTTGTGACACAGAACGCTGGTGTCATATCCAGTCCTTTGCTGAGAAATGTGTCCATGAGGTGGATGAGTAAGCTTGGCTCCAGTCTGCTTCTGACTGGCCAGGAAGATCTATCATTTTTAGGCCATGCCTCAGGTGGAGTGGAGGTGAGGATCAGAGATGATCTGATAGTCACACAGGATACTCTGCAGTCACTAGGGTCCCTGGTGAATTAAAAAAAAGTCAGTGCAGGAACCAGTCCAGCTCCTAGAGTCTATAGGAGCAGAATTGGATACCTCACAAGGAAAGGCATTCCTTCCTCATGGAAGAGTGGACAGTCTGGTACAGATGGCCAATTCCTTCCAGCTGCATGTTCCCAGGCCAGCAAGGCAGTTCTTGCAGCTGCTGGGGCACATGGCGGCATCAACAGCAACAGTGTCAGGGTCCAGGTTTCAAATGAGAGACATTCAGTTTCACCTCAAATCCCATTGGTCCCAGAAAAGGGAGAATCTGTCAAAGTTAGTTCCTGTTACAGGAACTTTCCTTCAAGCACTACAGTGGTGGCAGGAACGGGACAGTCTTAGGCAAGGTGTGCCATTCTTACAGCAAACCCCTTCACTAATTCTAAGTACAGATGCCTCCCTACTAGGGTGGGGCACCCACTTGTGAGAACACACTGCACATGGTACATGGCTCAAACAGGAGTCACTGTTGCACATAAACCTGTTGGAACTCAGAGCAGTCTTGTTGGGCACACAGTCCTTTGCCACGTTGCTGCAGGGCAAGGTGGTACAGGTCAGGACGGACAGCACAACCACCATATACTATATAAACAAACAAGGGGGCACAAGATCAACCCAATTGTGCTGAGAGGCCATAAGATCTGGAGTTAAGCTTACTCCCTCAGAATCTCTTTCAGCAGTCCATCTACCAGGTAAGGGCAATGTGCTAGCAGATGCTCTCAACAGACTCAATCAGAACCATCACGCATGGTCACTTAACAGGCAGGTCCTACAGGTTGTTTTCAGGAGGTGGGGCACTCCTAGAAGTGGACCTCTTTGTAGCCCCAGACAACCACCAGCTGCCACAGTTCTGCTGCAGGCCCATTTGGTAGGCACAGTGCCATTGGATACACTACTGCTGGACTGGACACTGAAGTTTCTGGATGCCTTCCTCCCCATTCTCCTTGTTACTGAGGGTGTTGAATAAGATCAGGACTCAGCCAGCAACAATGATTCTTATTGCTCCAGATTGGGCCAGGCAGCCTTGCTACTTGCTCCTCCTGTCCCTGTCAGTAGCCAGACCAATCAGCCTCCCCAGGAGGCACAACCTACTGACCTCCTCTTAGGGTAGGATCCTTTACCCCAATCTCCAGTCCCTCAGACTCAAGGCCTGGCTCTTGAGGACTTAGAGTACGTCAACTTACATCTTTCTGAAGAGGTTTTGGCAGTTTTCAGGGTCTCCAGAAAACCTTCTACCAGGGAAAACCTACACATCTAGTGGAAAAGGTTTTCCACCTGGTGCCAGGAAAAGGATATAGACTACAACCAGGCGGGTCTGCCAGTCATCCTAGACTATCTGACACCTCCATTCCCTTGGCTTCAGACCCATCTACCCTTAAGGTACACCTGGCAGCTATCTTTGCTTACCTCTCAGTGGATAAGTGCTCATTCCTGGCTTCAAATAGGGTATTCAGGAAGTTTTTCAAAGAGGGAGCCAACTCCAGCCTGGAATTTCAACATATGCATTGCCCAGCTCATGCAGCCACCTTTTGAGCCAGAAGGATCAGTGAGCTCCATGTCTTGTCCACAGAGCCTAACTACATCTCAGTCCATAGGAACAAAGTAGTTCTCAGGACCAATAGGAAGTTTCTCCCCAAGGTAGTATCTGGCTTCCACCTTAATCAGTTCATGACATTGCCTGTCTTTTTTTACTGACCATTCCACTTCGGGGGGGACGTAGACTGCATAACCTGGATGTGAGGAGGACCATCAGCTACTATATGGACCACACAAAGGACCATAGGCAGGGTAATACTCAGCTCTTCCTGACCTATGGAGAAGTAGGGAAAGGAAAACCAGCTACAAAAAGGTCCATTGCATGCTGGATTGTTGCCTGTATTCAGTTTTGCTACAGTAAGGTGGGTGAAGAGTCCCCTTCGGGTCTCAGGGCCCACTCTACCAGGGGAACAGCTGCTTCCCTGGCAGCTGTCAGGGATATTACCCTGTTGGAAATCTGCAAAGCAGCTACCTGTAAGACTGTCCACACATTTACCAAGCAGTATTCCTTGGATACTCAGGCCAGAATTGATGCCAGGTTTGGCACAGCAGTCCTGCAGAGCTTGTTTCCTAAATAGGTTCTTTGCCCACCTTGAAAGGTACTGCTTGGGTAGTCTGCATTTGTCAGAATACAGTAAGAGTTTCTGGGGTTTGAAGAAAAAATGACTTACCATAGGGCCGGATTTATTGCGACGTCAACTACACCTGTGCATAGGGCCCAAGTTCTTTGGGGGCCATCCCAGCGCTACTTTAAAGTTCTTTTTTTTTTTCTCATCACCTGCCCCACGGTCCAAATGGATGTCTGACTACAGTGGGGGGGGGGTTAGTCGTGATCGCATCCTGATTAAAAAAAAAAAAACACACGCATACAATAAATAACAGAATAACAGTCAGTAGTAGTAGTAGTAGTAGTACATGTATATCCGATCCGCACTTTAAAAACCTGAGTTCTAGGATCGTGGCTATGTTGTTCATCCACACTGGTTGGCATGTCCCTTTCCCCTTTAAATCTCGTTGGAAGGTCTCAAAGCTGGCTCCTCCCACCCACCCGGGTGGTATAACCCTCGGCTCCACCCCATGACGCCAGATCTTCCTTTCTGCTGGAAGATTCAGGTTACCTCCTTATCGCTCCCATGTTCTGTAGGACCTGGATTCTCATACTTCGGATATTCTGAAGATTAAACTCATTAGAGTTAGCGATTGCAAATTTTCTGTCTCGACGGCAGTGGAAGAGAAATATTCTCCTTGATTCCATTGGTACCCGTGCGGACAGAAGATGTCGTACACAGACCCACATATCACATGTGTCTACTGTCTGGGTGTCAGCCATGACACCCAGGCCTGCGAGATGCATCTCGCTTTCCACCCTGACATCCTTGATGATCATCTCACATGTTTAAAACTGGGTAGGCCGCAGAAACGGAATCCGCCAGTGAAATCGAAGGAGGCCCGGTGTGTGGTCTTCGTGGCTGCGAGGTCCGCCAAACAGTTGGAGCAAATGCAGGCCTTCGAGGAACAGGCTGCGCGGGCCATGGAGTGTTCCTCTCGGCCGATTTTTGTTCCACTTAATCTGGGCTCCACATTCTCTGGCTCCTTTTGGGAGATGTGCCAGTCTCTCCCTACCAAGAGCGAGGGACCTTCGGGCTTGCATGTCTCCCGGTCCCGTAAGAAGGATAAGGAACTGAGAGATTTTTCGTCTCTATGAAGACGTTCTTGGGATCGAGAGCGATTTCTGTCCCAGGAAGCTCCAGTCTCAACCTTGGTCAAGATTGCGACTTTGGCCGCCGGCTTCTCGGTCCCACCGTCTGGTCAGCTGGCTGAAGTCTCGATTGACGACGTGGTTGAGATCACTCTTAACCCTGTTGATCTGTTGTCGCCTGATGAGGCCAACTCTCATAAGGACCCTGATTCTGACTCTCCCCGATGAGGAGACTCAGTCTGCTGGCAATCCCATCAAGGGAATCCCAGATCAGGGAAAATCGACGGTTCCCCCAGTGTCTCCCGAGTGACTCCGTTGGTTACCCTGACGATCGAGGTTGAAGTCTTGGACCCCCTCGACCGGTAGGCTGAGGAAGGCACTTAAGCGCTCCAAGAAGAGATGATGCCGCCATTCGTCTTCATCCTCCTCGGATGAGGGGAGGCTTAGGCGGAAACTCTGATGCTATGAAGACCTCATGTAGCAGCAGCTGATTTTTGTCCGGTCAGAAACCAGCCTCGGTTTCCACGCTGGCCATTACTTGGCTCTCACCATCTAGGCTGAAGCCGACTCCATTGGAACCAATTTAAAACTGTTCCCCCACCCGTGGAGCTGGTGAAACCCTCCCCGGTTTGGGCAAAATCGACCTCTCCACCGATAGTGGAGGAGCCACCACCTAAACAGCCTTAGGGAGGGGCTCCTTCATAGGAATCTCGGACCTTTCTGGGTCTTCCTCCCAGGATATCAGTCACCCTCACACCTGACCGCCCCAGGCATGTACAGGGGGACCTTGGTGGCCTGCTAATTTATCCAGACACTTCAGATTCTGATGACTCCGACCTACACTTTCATCTGGTAGACAATGAGTCACTGGGCAGTCTCTCGACAGAGGAGGGTCCTTCATCCTTCTTGGGGATTCTTCTCCTGGTCTTCGAATCCATGGGGCTGCCCCGGAACCTGTCCAGAAATGGGCGGAGTACCCTCTTAGGGACATCCTTAAGAGAAGGGACACTCCGACTGAAGCCTTCCCAGTGGCCGAGGCCATTGTTGGTCCAGCTTTGGCAGCACCCTACCTCCTGCCCTGCGTCGTCTGCCCGGATGGCCCGCAAGTACACGGTGCCCAGTGGGTCCTTCCCAGGGTTCATGGAACATCCCTCTGTGGAGGGTCTGGTGACTGTTTCCACGTTCAGACGCACAGGCAGCTCAGCAGACATGGATAGACCTCCGGACAAGGAATCCAGAAAATTGGACCACTCTGCCAGGAAGGTCTATGCTGCCTCTTCGCTATGCCTCCATCAGGCAAGCTGGATCATCATCATGGTGCAGTTTTCCCATGCCCTTCTGGGCTCTTTGGATGAGGTTCTCCCTCACCTCCCTCCTGACTATGGTCGAGCTGGTCTGGGACCAGGGTTGGGCTGTTGCCAAACAGCAACTTCAGATGGCCCTGGATCTCTGGGACTCATGTGCCCGTTCAGTGGCAGCCGCGGTTGTCATGCGCCGCAGGGCTTGGTTGAGCTCTCCACCTTTACAGCAGACACCCAGCACAAGCTTACCAGTTTTCCTTTCCTGGGCACCGATCTCATCGGCCCAGGTGTGGACAGTCACCTTCAACGGATCGAGCAGTCCAATGCCACTTGGACTCTGCTACTTATGCTCAGAAAGATGCTCAAGGCGCCAAGAAGCAGAAGAAAAAGCCATTTCAGCACTCTGCTCCTGCAGCCAAGAATCCCTCCTTCCGGGGGGGGGGGGGAAGCAACAGCAGGCACAGACTTGGTGCCCTCAGCCCAAGTCTGGGCCTCCAGTGACCCGCAGACAGGGAGGTCCAGGTCCAGGCAATTTCCAGTCCAGACCCTCTTCCTCCATGTCTGCTCAGTGACGGGATGGGGCTGCCACCCCTATTCCCATCACGCCAGTTCTGGGACCTCCGTGGGAGGGCCGGCTCTGCCACTTTCTTTCCGCCTGGTCTGCTGTTACCATGGACAGGTGGGTTCTAGTAGTGGTTGGTCAGGGTCTGCCTCTGGAATTCGAGCAGTACCCTCTCAGCTGAGCCTGTGCCCCATGGGAGGAAAGGGTATCAGTCCACACTCAGTCAGCTCTGAAAGACGACATAGCCCAGCTCCTCCTCAAGGAGGTAGTGGCCCGAGTGACAGATCCCCCAGTTGACCCAGGGTTCATTTCCAGGTACTTCCTTGTCCCCAAGTGGACGAGGTGCTGGTGCCCCCATTCTAGATCTGCACAACCTGAACCAGTTTCTCAGGCCACGCACCTTCAGGATGGTAACTCTGTCCCAAATCATACTATCCCTGGAGCAGAACATGTGGTTCTGCTCACTGGATCTCCAGGACGCGTTTTTCCACCTCCCAATCCATCCATCTCATCAGCGGTTCCTCCGCTTCCGAGCAGAGGGAACCCTTTATGAGTTCCAAGCCATGCCATTCAGCCTGTCATCGGCCCACAGGTCTTCAAATGCATCGCAGTGGTGGCAGCCCACCTAAGGTGTCGAGGGGTCAGAGTCTATCCCTACCTCGACAATTGGCTCTTAGCGGGTTCCACCCAACTAATGGTGGAGAAGTCCAGGGATCTGGTCCTCCAGACCTGCAGTCAGCTTGGTCTACTGATCAATGAGGCCAAGTCGGAGCTTGTGCCTTCGCAGGTGATATGCTTCATCGGGGCAGAGCTCGACTCCTGCTGAGCCAGAGCCCAGCTCCCAGAGGACAGGGCAGAGGTTCTCTCCTCCTTTGCCCAATCATTTCTGGTTGGGCACTTGCACCCTGCCGGGGACTTTTTGCGCCTTCTAGGGTACATGGTGGCTTGCACCACCGTGGTATGCTGGACCCGGTGGCATATGTGCCCCCTTCAGTGGGAGATGGCCGCCCAGTGGACTCAGCACCATGGTCAATTCGACCAGCTGATCACCATGACCCAGAAGATGTGGGACGCCCTCCAATGGTGGACTATCATGGCTTATCTGCAGGAAGGGATCCCGTTTGTGCGCCTCGAACCGACAGTCGTTCTCACGACTGATGCCTCTCACGGGCTGGGAAGCCCACATGGGGAACCACAGATCCCATGGATTCTAGACCCCCGAGGAATCCCGATTCCATATCAACGTGCTGGAGCTCACAGTGGTCAGCATTCACTCAGCTCCTTTGGGGTCAGGGGGGTTCAAGTCCAGATGGACAATACCATGACCATGTACTACCTCAGCAGACAGGGCGGCACGCACTTCTGGCTGCTGTGCAGGGAAGCTCTCTACATCTGGACCCTCGTTAGCTGACTGGAGGCAGATCTCTTAGCCATCCATGTGGCAGGAGCCTCAAATCAACTGGTGGATGCTCTCAGCTGCATAGGCAAGACATCCCATAAGTGGTCTCTCCATCTAAAGGTAGCTCACAGCCTGTTCTCCCACTAGGGCAAACCGTTAGTGGATCTGTTTGCCTCCTGGGAAAACACCAAGCTGAGGCTGTTTCATGCTTGCCCTCCTCAGTGGGGCACGCTGCCAGTGGATGCCTTCTTGAGGCCATGGACCCTAGGCCTCTATGCCTTCCCACCATTTCATTTGATCCACAGGGTGCTTCTCAAGGTGAGGAGGGACAAGGCACAGGTGATCCTGGTAGACCAGGACTGGCCCCGCCAGTTCTGGTATCCAGATCTCCTTGGCCTTAGCAACAGGCTCCCAAGGCATCTTCCAGCACTCCCAGACCTGATATTTGTCAATCAAGGGAAGGTATTACACCCGGACCTTCAGTCCCTGCACCTGACAGCCTGGTTCCTGAGCGGCTAGAGTTCCAGGCTCTGGGTCTTTCTGAGGATGTACTCACAGTAGTGGAAGCATTCAGGAAGGAGTCAACCACAAGGTGCTATGCCTTCAAATGGAAAAGGTTTTCCATTTGGTGTCAGGGCACGGGACCTGGACCCTCTGTCCTGTCCAGCGGCTAGCATCCTAGACTACCTTTGGTCTCGGTCCAAAGGGGGTCTTCGACCCTTAAGGTGCACCTGGCAGCCATCTCTGCTTACCGGGCGTGGGCTGTTCAGCAGGCAGTGGCGCTGGAGAAGGTGGTCTGGTGCTTCTTCAAAGGCCTCGATCACATATCCCCTCCAATGCATGAACCTCCACCTCCGTGGGATTTACTGCTGGTTTTGGCAAAACTCATAGGCAAGCCATTTGAACCGATGCACAAGTGTGAGATGTCACACTTGTCATGGAAGACTGCCTTCCAGGTGGCTATTATGTCAGCCAGAAGGACTGGGGAGCTCTAGGCACTTTTGGTGGAGTCTCCTTACCTGGTCTTCCACAGGGACAATGTTGTCCTGCTCCTCCACCTGACATTCCTCCCGAAGGTGGTGTCAGAGTTTCATCTCAACCAGGTGATGACTCTGTTGTGTTCTACTCGAACTACACCTCGGATGCCGAGTACAGGCTCCATACTCTGGACCTGAGATGAGCTCTCTCCTATTACAAGGAGAGAATGGCAGAAATTCAGGGAGAGGTTCGTCAGCTGTTTGTCACCTACTCTGAAGCTGCACCTGGCAGACCTGCAGCAAAGCGGATGATTGGCAGATGGATTTCATCATGCATTGATCTCTACTATAGGTTGGCGGGCAAGGAACCTCCCAGAGTGATAAGAGCTCATTCTACCCGCCATACCACTGCATCAGTGGCTGCTTCCAGGGATGTCCCTATCCAGGAAATTTGTCGGGCTGCTACCTAGAAGCAGCAAACACCTTCATCAACCTAGAGTCATGCCAGGATGCTGGTTTTGGGGCCTCAGTTCTCCAATCTCTGTTTCCCAAGTAGGGGATGTGTGCCTTGCCTCCCTCCTCCTGGAGAACTGCTTGGAGTCTGTCAACCAGTGTGGATGAACAACATATCCATGATCCTAGAAAAACAGGTTACTCACCTATAACAATAGTTCTAGGAGTGCTACATGTTGTTCATCCACATGAACCCACCCGACCTCCCCGGCTTCGATGCACAACCTGAGCTTCCATCAGGCAAAGATCTGATGTCGTGGGGCGGAGCCGAGGGTTATACCACCCGGGTGGGTGGGAGGAGCCAGCTTTGAGACCTTCCAGTGAGATTTAAAGGGGAAAGGGACATGCCAGCCAGTGTGGATGAACAACATACACCACTCCTAGAACTTCTGTTACAAGTGAGTAACCTGTTTTTTCTGCCACTGCTCTCCTTGAGTAGTTGTACATCTAATGCAGCACCTGAATTTTCCCTCACCCTACCTATGAGAGATCAGCAAGTTGAAGTAGCATACTTATAGTGCAGGGTGCATGCGCGGAGCGGGAGCTCATATAAGCGCCTTTTAAAGTTTTCATCTGCCGCCATTTGCTTTCAGCTCAGCTTGAGTGTTAGAGGAGAGAGAAGAAGTGTATCTGTGCCTGGTCGACTATCTGCTGCGTCAGTGTGTCTGTGGCTGCGGTCTGCCTTTTACTTAGTTTATTTGTTTGCCTGCCTCATTAATTTTTTAATTTGCGGATTAAGGTTCTTTTGTGTGTCCACTCGCGCTCGACTCACTCCTGCATTAGCACCCACCGCCTTGCCTTCTTGCCCCCTTTTCCCATCTGGGCCCGGGCCCTGGGTTGAACTTGCAGCTTGCCAGCCACGGTCTTGGTCTGGCTGCTGTGAGTAAGCGGAGTACGGGTAATGGACGGAGGATGAGGAGATGACCGTAAATTGTAGCAGATGCAATTATGAAAGTTCCAACTTCCAAAGTCCAACTTTTAACAGATTTTTCCAAGTGAAATGTGTGAGTGACTGAATCTATCGGACTTTGAATTCACGTTTAAAGTAAATGGTCATCGTGGATGGCCTGTCCTGTCCCCTTAATTTGTTTGAATATTGAGTAATAATTTGCTCCAGAATCAGAATTTTTTTTTTTAAGTTTTTCTTCGGGCTTGAGAACCAGCAGCATTGGGAAGTTGACAAAATGAAAGTCAGCCTTTTAGGGCACACCAAGAAGCTTCAACTTCTCTTTGGGTCTGAAACATGGCAGAATGTTTCACATACGTTAGCCATTTGGGGCTAGAGTGATAAGTTGCATTTCCCGGGGGCTAGAGAGACCTGTTATTGTAATTTATAACAGACTGCAATGGTGAGTGATTAATACCTGCGTACAACTTCTGCAGGGGATTAGTGACTGCCACTATAAACACTATTAGCCACAGTAAGGGTGGTACAGAGCTCGGTTTTAATAATATGCTATAAGGCTTTTGGCAAATGAAAAATGTTAATTATCAATGGCCATTAGTTATGCATGGATGCTATAAGTAGTATTGTATCTGCATCTGCTCCCCATTAGTAACTGGTACTACTTTTTAGATATGTGTATCCTTCTCATAATGTGTGGTAGAATACAGAACCAAGCTACCATATGGTGGTATGGGCACTTGTCTTATTTGTGCTGTATAAAGTAGTACCAGGGAAGGTAGGGAGGCAGATTTAATTGAAAGTAGGTAGTGGTTTGCGTTACATTGGTGATTGGATAGAAAATGTAGACTTGGAGGTTGAGACAAGCAGTGCTTTGAAATTAAAAGGTATTTGATTCAGAGTGTATTTGCAGGATATGACATGCTAATGTGCCCCCGCTCAGTTTCTGTAACATTCGTTATGATATGGGGAGGAGGATTATGAGATGTTGGGTGTCCTGACTCCTAATGCTCTGATATGGGGAGGAGGATTATGAGATGTTGGGTGTCCAGACTCCTAATGCTATGATATGAGGGTGGGATTATGAGATGTTGGGTGTCCTGACTCCTAATGCTATGATATGAGGGTGGGATTATGAGATGTTGGGTGTCCTGACTCCTAATGCTATGATATGAGGTTGGGATTATCAGATGCTGGGTGCCTTACAGAACTGAGTAGCAGTGCAGCATAATGAGTGTGCTAACAGATCTGGACACTGTGCGGTCCTCAGAGGAACATAAGGCACCACAGGCAATATGTTGCGTGTTTTGTATCTGTCTGTAAGTATATGTACATAACCAAACTAAAAACTAAAAATAAATTACTGTCTGGACGTAGTAATGTTCGACTTCAGCAAAGCATTTGATCTGGTTCCACACTGGGCAATTAACAAAAAATTGAGTAAATTCAACATTGACAAAGGAATTAGACAGTGGATAAATAACTGGCCAACAGGGAGGAAACATAAAGTGTCAGTAAGAGGTTATCTATTAGAGGAGGGGGAGATGTTCAGTGGAGTGCCACAGTGTTCGGTTCTGGGTCCAATAATCTTCAGAATATTTATAGCTGACCTAAAAGACATGGTGAATAATAATATCATTAAAGTATGCAGATGATACGAAACTAAGTGGACCATGTGACACACTAGAAGAGATATTATCATTACAAAAAGACACAGATGCTATTAATTACTGGACAACACAATGGGGCATGCAACTAAATATAGATAAATGTTGTGTGCTACACATGGGGGAAAAAAATTCAATACATAATTATACATTAGGAGATATGTATATCCAGAATAGATCAAGGGAAAAAGATTTAGGCATTTTAGTAGATGATAAATTAGAGTTTAAACATCACCGTACCAATGCTATAGCTAAAGCTAATAGAACTATCTTAGCAATAAAAAAAATATCAAAAGCAGATTGAAAAATATACTGTTACCACTTATCATATGTCAGGCCTCATTTGGATTACAGAAGTCAAATATGGAGTCCATATACAAAGACAGAAATTACTAGGATGGAGAAAGTCCAATGTCGATTCACTAAAATAAAAAATGTGAGAGAAAAAACCTACGATGAAAGGCTCCATGTGTTAAGACTACATAGTTTAGAACTACGTAGAAAGAGGGGAGACATGTTGTTTTATTTTGAAATAATGAATGACCCTGCACTTATGACAGTAATAAAACTGGAATATAAACAAGATAAATTTGAAGTAAGAGGGCACCCCCTGCAGGTAAAAATAAATAACTATAAATCTAATCAAAGAAAATATTTTTATACAGTTGGGTCGCTAACCTCTGGAACCATTTACCAGAATGTGTAATTATAAGCTCAAACAAAGTGAATTTAAAAAAAAATTTAGACAACTATATTAACATGGGGGAAATATGAATTATTTTCTTTTGTCATAAAAGAGCTAACCCTTGGGCCTAGGCCTTTTATAGCTCCTCATTTCCAAGTGATTCCAAGTGAAAGCAGAGAGTAATCAAGATAAAAATGTTCTGTGAAAAATTCCTGAATCTGGTTAAGTACAGAGTGCTACAGTATGTGTGACACCACATAGGTGGGGGTAGGGTGTTGTAACAGTGTGTGTGTGTGTGGCTGGGGGGAGAGTGCGACACCGTGTGTGTGTGTGTGGGGGGGGGGGCATAGTTACTGTTGTGCATAGGGCTCTTGACTGTGTAAATCCGGCTCTGACTTTCCATAGTAATCTTGTTTCTTCCAAGGGAATCTTACTGTATTCTGAGCTCCTCCCCTACTGGAACCTAATAGGCACTGCACTCCAGCTGTCCATATTTTATTGCAAACCTGTTGGTGTTGCTGTTGATTGTTTTCATGTGCATCTATGACTTGAGTCTTAAAGGTGTCCACACTGTTTAAGAAGGGGTTTGTTTTTCAGGGGTGAATTCGTTATTTTTTTAGGATAGTTTAGTTAGCCTGTTCTTTTGCATGCTCCGTAAGAATCTGACAGTTGCAGGAAGTACAACCAGGGACAGTGGTTTGAAAACCAAGCTCGAGCCTAGTATTCCACCATTTGCATAGGTTCTATTAACCATTTCGGCTCCGGGGCAGTCCTATGGTGAGACCATACTGCATTTGTCAGAATACAGTAAAATTCCCTTGAAAGAAACAAGATTACTGTGGTAAGTAATTTTTTCATACTGAAGTGGAATACACTCCACTACTTTACAGTAATTTCTCAGTGTCCTATCAAAACAGCAAGTAATTTCAGCAAATGAATAACAGCGAATGAAACGTAGCGAATGTCATATTAGCCAAGTGGTCATTATAGCTCATGGTTATTTGAGCGGTGTAGGTAGTAATGTGTAGTAATGTAGTTTGAAGTTGTGTGGGGTTATTATAGGGATTTTGTTGTATTTGTTTACTGTTTGTTGCATTAGTTTAGGTTGTATTTTTAGGTTTATATGTGTCTGTAAAAGTGTCTCTTATTAGTGTTAGTGTAGTGTTTCATTGGGTAGGTTGTAAGCGTGTCCTCACTGTGGCGTACTAGGTAGACCAGGGTGTAGTTTAGGTAGGGAGTGTTCATAGTGGTTTGTTGTCTTCCTGTGTCTGGGTTCGAATCTGGCTGCTTCCCAAAGTGTTGCATTGCTTTACAGTGTAAATCGGTGCTTGTGTAGTTCTTTCTGATGTGTTTGCCTGGTTATTGTCGTTGTTTTACATGTAGTTTTGTTTTGTTTTTATGCTAATTTATTTTGTTGGTTTAATATTTACGTTATATTTCATGTTGTTTCCATTCGTTGTATTCTTTGTTGCACACTTGTAATGTGGTTTTCTGTTTCTGTTTGCAGTTTGGCTCAATGTTTATGTGTAGTATTGCAGTTTTTATAGGTATTGTGTTTCCTAGTGATTTTCACTGTTTTGACTGTTTGGTATGCCTGTTTGCGACGTTTGTTGGCACTGATTTTCATGCGCTATTATTTTCTTCGCTGTTTTGCTTTCACTGTTTTGACATAGCGCCTAATTTCCCTGCCTAGTTGTGGTGCATGTGCACCCCCCCCCCCAGAAGTTTGGGAAAGTTGGTTCACCTCTGCCCAGCCAGAGGTTTTTTGTTTTCTTCCTTCAGACCAAGTTCAGGACCTCCTTCAGTTAGCCTCCTACCTGATGTTCACAGAGGACACTTCTCTGTCCAGGTGCAGGCTACTGCCAACAGCGTTGCTCTTGCACCTGATTTACTCTTGCACTCTACTTATTTTTCTGGCTCCTTACTCCCCCTCCAGACGATCAGAGTAGGTAAGGTGAGTTCTGTATTACCCGTGAACCCTTTGTGGATTTGCTCCCTGTCTCATCCCTGTAGTGCTGGGTGAGCCAGGGGGCAGTCCTGGAGCTGTGCAGAGTACCTTTCCTAGCCTCAGACAAAGAACATCTCCTGGGACACTCGATCTACCAGTACCAACCTGTAGCAATTGCCCAGGCTCAGGGTTGCCAGCATAGCAAGCAGCTTCCCAGTTTAAATTTAGGTGGGCAGCAGTATGCTTAAGCAGTAACCCACGACAGGGTGTGTGGGTATTGGGGATTAATCAACACCCCGTGTGCATTGTGAGGCATGAGGGTGCAGTCTGAATGCCCTCACAGCACCCAGGGTGTTGATTAATCCCCAATACCCGCAAACCTTGGAGTGGGTTATTGCGCTTATAACATGGGTTATGTTTAAAAAAAAAAAAACACCTCAAAATGTATTTTTGTTGCTTAAACAGGAAACAAGTTTCTGTATCCTGCCACCTTGCAAAATAGTCCCTAATGACAGCACTCTACTGTGCTGTGCCTCTCTCACATTTACAAGCTGTAAAACACAACAACTGATGCAGTGAAATGTACACAGTAACTCCATGGAGACACAGGACAGTGCAGCAACTTTTATTTCATGCTGTGTGTCTGCCTCTTATGTGTTTCCATGCTGCTTGCTCCCCGCCCCCCGTACACGGTTAAGCTGCAGACTGCTCTCTCTCTCCACACACAATCTTTCTGTGTGTGGAGAGCAGCATAGCGGCATGGCAAGAGAGATAGCACAGTACAAGATTTGTACAGCCCAGGCGCAGTTGTTGTCCCGCCCCTCACTCTTGCTGTCACTCATTCTGAAAATGCTGAGTACTGTGGACAACCAGCCCCCAAACACCAGATGCCAGCTCTGCAGTGTTGCGCCCCACTGTGTGCTTGGTCCCAACTCCTTGTCTAGTACCTGTCACGGTCCCGCTGTCACTGTGTGAAGTGGCAATGGGGATGCGTACTCTCTCTTTCTCTGGCGCTGTTGAGGTGCAGCATGCAGTGCTGTCTCGCTCACTGACCCTGTTGCTGCGACTGGGGTCTTGGGGAATGAGGAATCTTGTCTCTGCAGCTGTCTGCTTGCTTTATTGAGATCCGAAGCAGGGGAATGGAATGGGAATGGACAGCTTACAAATAAACTGAGGACAACAACAACATCACTGTGTGCTTGGGGCACAGAGGCCGTCTTCACGATCTGCCTGGCTGGTGGGTGGGTTCATTACTCTCCTTCTCCACAGTTCCGTGTTATTGTAATGCGAACCACATGGTGGGTCACTCATTCTTACTCTAGAATTGTTCTTTGACTTCACACCACTAACAGTAATGCAGAGAAGCCCGCTACATCAGTGTGCATTGTGAAAACTTTGCTGTGCCCATCGGAAACTGCAGCGTTTTCAGTTCTGCATGTAATGGTATATGTGGCTTCTATGGTAATTTCCAGTGATTGTCGAGGAGCTGTGCACATTGAAATGTGGACTTCGTTAGCGGCACTGTTTTAAAAAAAAAAAAAAAAGAAAAGGCTGATTTGCACGTTTGCTCCATCGGCTGACAATTTTAGACCCAGCACAGCTCAATGATATCTGCTGGCACCTGCTCACATGAATTGTTAGTATATCGTGTATTAACGCTCAGTCAGATGCCAGCAGTTCACCAATCAGAAGTCTAATCTATTCTTCCCCGTGTTATAACAGAAGTTAGTCCATTCAATCTGGAGTCTAGTAGCAGCTACTTCAGTAGGCATGGGATTGGGCTGAAGGAGTACCTGACCCACTGATTAAGGAAACCACAAATTAGCAATTGCACTTAGACCAAGGTGAAAATAAATGGATGAAATCCAAAAGTTGAAAGTATTTTAAGCCTTTATTCAAGTTTAAAGTTATAAGTGGTCCACAGCACCACACCGCCAAGCTCCCCAGAGCTTCGACTCAAAACGAGTCTTCCTCGGGGGGGTGGAGCTCACAATGAGGACATTCAGTATATACTGTAGAATTGAAAAATAGTGTGTTCATTTAATTTAGCGGTCCAAGGCTATGGGACTTATTAGCTGCAGTTAAATTTCACTGTCCTGTACTTCCATATAATGAGTCTGACATAGAAAACTAACTTAGCTGTTCAATTAATTTAGCGGGTCTCTTTCTAGAGCGAACATAGCAACACTGTTTTTTACAGTGAAATAAATCAATTCTACGTATGTGATTCACAAACAGGTGCATCAAATCAAATTACAAAAGAGTGAAATAAGAACTAAACAAGCATTTGTCAATGCCGAATGTTGCTTGCTTGTATGTGCTGTTTAGGTATTTGGAAGTGATAGTTCCATGCCTTCCTCCCAAGACATCCACTGTGTCTTTCCGTTCAGTATTCAGAGAAGAGTGGGAGGGGCAAGGGCCACAGCAGTACAGCAGTTGCCAAGGGGATGAAGAGATGGACAATAGTCCATTCAAAGGCAAAAGAGTCCTGCAGGAGCTCACTAAATTGAAGGTGGACAAAGCGATGGAACCAGATGGCATACGCCCAAGGATATTAACAGAACTGTGAAGGGAGATGGCAGTACCTCTGGCAGCCATGTTCACTGAGTCATTCAACATGAGTGAATTGGAGGAGGGCACATGTGGTCCCTCTACACAAGTCCGGCAGCAGGGAGGAGGCAGGGAACAATAGGCCGTTCAGCCTCACCTCAGTAGTGGGGAAGATCATGGAGACATTGCGTAAAGAAAGGATAGTGGGGCATCTAGATGCCATCGGAGCCCAGGACCATAGACAACATGGATTCACAGTGGGGACATCATGTCAGATAAATCTGGTTGATTTCTTTGACTGGGTGATAAAGGAAGTAAATCAGGGTGGGGCAGTGGACAACGCTTACCTTGATTTTAGCAAAGCCTTTGACACCATCCCATAGAGGAGGCTGATAAACTAGCTGGGTAGGCTGCGCATTGAGGAAAGGGTGGTGAACTGGGTTATAAACTGGCTAACAGACGGGAGGCAGAGAGTGGTGGTAAATGGTGTGCAGTCTAGGGAGAGGGGGCGACCAGTGGGGTGCTGCAGGGATCGGTCCTGGGGCCAGTTCTGTTCAATGTCTTCATTAGTAATATTGCAGAACGTCTGAAGGGAATTTTTTCACCAAATTTTCAACATAGCCATTTTAAGATCTCTGCTCATGAACAGTGTCACTGTGATTTTCTTAATCTGTCCCAAACATTGATTGCACACACCGAATGCGCCATTGTGCAGTACATGCACGGAAATACATTTTGGGCGGCATGTGAAAAATGACAGCTGTACTGCTCATAAGGAGGTGTGGTAAAATGACAATGTTGAAAATCTGGAGTGCAAATATAAAAAATTTACTTGGTCAGAAAGGCATGGGAACTGCGCACATGACACTCATAAAACAGTCATTTTAGAGTATTTTTCACCAATTTTTCAGCACAGCCATTTAAGACCTCTGCTCATGAACAATACCACTGTGATTGTCTTAATGTGTCCCAAACATTGATTGCGCACACCGACTGCGCCATTGTGCGCTACATGCACAGAAACATATTTTGGGTGAGATGTGGAAAATGACAGCTGTACTGCTCATAAGGAGGTGTGGCAAAATGGCAATGTTGAAAATCTGGAGTGAAAATATTGAAAATTCGCGAACTTACGAGCCTATAACGTAGGAACTGCATAGCGCCGCTCGTAAAAATAGTCATTATTAGAATTTTTCACCAAATTTTCAACATAGACTTTTTGAGAGCCCACCTTATGAACACTGGCAGTGTTGTTTCATTAATCAGTCCCGAAGGTGATTTCACGAGTGATCGCAAAATCACCCTTCGCTCCCGATTAACCCAATGACAGTCAAGAATTCATGAAAAGGGGTCCCAAAAACCCCCTGTTGAAAATTTGGGCCCAAAATTCCCAAAAATGCTTGAGATATGCAATAAAGTTGAAAAACCTATCTATCCCATTATACAGCTTACGGCATTTCCTCAGTTATAGTCGGCTTGAAGAGTGCAGAGTGTTCCAGTCCACGAAGATCGCTGCGACGAGCTCCAGAGGTAAGTATGGGGTGAGGGGGTGTGGGAGACAGGGTGGAGTGGTGGGTGCGGGTTGTGGGAGGGAGGGCAGGAGAAGCCGAGGGACAGTTTTTGTATTTACAGTTTTTTTTAATAAGACGACGAGAGACATTTGCCACGCTGGGGTGGGCTCCACGTGGCAGCTGGAAGGCTGTTGGGGGCTGGAGCTGATGGGGGATTGGGCACCCCTGCTGGCCATAACATTATTTTGCTACGCTGGGTGGGCCTCAGCGTGGCACCTGGATGCTTTGGGGCGGTATTAGGGGATTGGATACCCTTCGGTCATAAATATTTTGCCATGCTGGGGTGGGCTCCCAGCATGGCACCTGGATGCTTTGGGGGGTGGGCGTGGAGCCGACGGGGGATTGGGCACCCCGCGTTGGCCATACAGTGTGGGGGGGAGGCGAATGAGCACGCAGTGTGCGTGCATAGCGTGTGTGTGTGGAGGGGGGAGCTCTGCTCACTGAAGCGGAGCTCTCCCTTTCAACTGTATGACCACTGCATTTTCAACTGCTGTCATAGACAGCTGTAGTAGTGATTGGGGAACTGGGGCCGCGCCTGCAAACACACTGACTGCATTGGAAGACGGGTGCCACACCTCCGAAAACTCGATGATGGCACTATGTTTCTTGCACATGCGTGCAAGCAACATAAAAACATTTGAATCTCATGCTACCCTTCTGACACTAGATGGAGCTAATATACATGGTTTTGGCTGTAAGATTCTCAGCATCTTAACTAATATTGTGATTGTCCATCTATTTTATCTTATAGTGTTTTAGTTGAAGCATCTTTAATAAAGTTACATATTCAATTCGCCATAAATATTTCTATAGCAGGATTCCAAAAATTAAATTTTTAAGTTTTCAAGCTTTCAGCGTTACAGTACTTCATTATTAATTTTATCAATTTTTCACTAAATCATTTACATTTGTAATAAAAGATAGAAAGAAGGGGGAAAACAGATGTTCAAACCTCCTAGTATAGCCACAGCATCGTAGTGTTTCTCATGGCAATTCTCGGGAAATGGGGGTAATTCCTCGTCCAAGGATCTCACGGAAAGTAAGTCCCATAGAGGGAAACCCAGGAGGTTCGGGCAAAAAAGTTGTGAAAACGTAAAAGGAGAAAAGTAGAGAGAACACGTTAAGGCATTATCTGTTCAGTTTGTAAAATCTTTAACATTTCAGTTAACCACTTTGTTATGTTTATCTTTTAATCAAAAACGGTTTCAAATCCCATTTCTCATTCAGGCCTGCGGGCTCTACACTATCAAGCCTATAAATCCACTGACTTTCCCTGTGTAGTAGTAGACTAGATCTATTGCCCCCATTCTGTAGGGGTGGTACCATTTCTAAACCTGCAAACTTTAGACATTTGGGGTCAGAGTTATGCTTCAATACAAAATGTGTGCCCACTGGTGTCTCTTGTTTGCCATGTAAAATGGACTGCACATGCTCCTGTATTCTTTGTTTTAAGGGTCTCACTGTTTTGCCCACACATACCAGGTTACAGTCACTCCAAAGGGCATAAACAACATATGCAGTATCACATGTAATCAGTTCTCGAATAGCGACAGTAGTGTTTACCTGCCGTGGATGTACACTGAGTAAGGCAGGAAGATAGAAAACAATAGATATATATTATGTGCATATTTAAGCTGTTTAAATGTGTGGCAACTGAAATTCAGTGCTAAGAAGTGCAAAATAATGCACCTTGGGAGAAAGAACCCCAGAACATAGTACTGGCTAAATGGGATTAAACTTAATACAACAGAGGAGCAGGACTTATGAGTCATTATCAGTGACACCTTGAAGCAGTCTAGCCAGTGCAATAAAGCCTACAACAAGGCAGACAGAATGTTGGGGTGTATGGGAGAGGTATTGATAGAATAGAAGAACACTTCTTTATAGGACATTGGTGAGGCTACACCTGGAGTACTATGTGTCCATTCTGGAGCCCTCACCTCAGTAAGATAAGGGCAGTCTGGAGGTGATACAGTGTAGGGCAACCAAAATGATTAAAGGACTACAGAGGGAATCCATTGAGAAATGTCTAAGGGCATTAAACATGTACTCGCTAGAGGCCAGGAGGTAGAGAGTGATATGACAGAGGCATTCAAGTTTTTGAAAGGGATTAATTAAGTGAACTGTGTGGAATTATTTAATAGGAACACCAGCTGATTGTCACAAGGGCACGAATGGAAGCTGAAAGGGGGAACTTCAAGGGGCTTGAGGAAGTATTATTTTACTGCAAGGATGGGGGAGCCATGAAACAGCCTGCCTGCCAAAGTGGAGGGTGCCACAGCAGTAGAAAGCTTCAAGCATGGGTGGGACAGAATAAGAGAAATAATAGAAAGCTCTGCATTGTGTGAGTGGGGGGTAGGAAGAGCTGAAGAGAGTGGATAGGTCCCCTGAAAGACAGTAGGTCCTGGGCAATCCATGGGCAGGCTGGATGGACCATTGCTCTTTTTCTGCTGTCATTGTCTTGTTTCTATGTTTCTGTGTAACCTTTTCTGATTTTTGTTTCAGAATTGCTGTTTTAGAAAAGGACAAAAATGCTAGCCTGTTCAACAAGAAGAGCTGTTTTAGGACCGAGTACGGTGCCCTGGAAGAAATTGAGCTCAAGCTGACAAACCACAGGAACACAGAAAGTAGGGGATTAAATGCCATTGTTGTGAGAAGTATATTACAGTTTAGACATTGCTTTCCATGTCTTTGTATATCTTGGAAACACAGTAGACATTGGCTTAAATGAAAACTAAAAATAAATTCAAACAACATGAAGTCTTGCTGTATTCTGACTATATGCAGTTAGCCCCAGCTCTTGAACTGCTCCGGAGAGGAAAGAGTTAACTCTATGCCAAGGCATAGAACGTTGAGCTCGAGCTCGGTTTTCAAACCTCTGTCCCAGGTACTCTTCAGTGTAACCGTCAGATTCTTTACTCCGCCTTACTGTGAAGTCATTCCGGAGATCCTCTCCTTCACTTTGGTTCGGTTGTGGTTAAATCGGTCGGTTTAGTAAACCGCTTCTTTATTTTTTTTTGGTCTTTACATCTCTGTACCGGTACAGTAAGTGTATTAGTAGGTAATAGTGTGGTTTAGAGAGAAATTGTTTTTTGTTTTCGGTTTCTTTCCGGTCGGTCCGGTTGGGAACCGAAGCGATTTGCTGTTTCTGTTTCTACAGGTATTTTAGTGTGGTTTAGCGGTATCTATTGGTTGATTTCTCCGGTTTCTTCATCGAACCTGTGACACGGTTGGAACCGATTGGCTTGATAGTCACCTGGCTTGAATGCTGGTAAGGGTGACTTTGTATTTAAAGGCATGTCTGAGAAACCCAAAAAGAAAACTGGGCCCACTGGGTTTCAACACTGCACTAAGTGTGGGGAGGCTTTTGCCAGGGCTGATACCCACCTCATCTGTGTTTATTGTCTGGGGTTTGATCACCTCAAAGTAGACTGCCAAATCTGCAGAAACTTTCCTAAGGCCACTGTGGATAAATGTTTAAGTAGGCTGAAGGAAAGAGAGGCCAAAAAATCCGCTGACCTGGATGGCCAGCCTGGTTCAGTTCTGACCGAACCTGAGGGGGTGCCCACTGACCTGGGCGATACCCCCTCGGGCAAGAGGAGAGCCAATTCTGTGGAATCTGTTCCTGCAAAAAGAAAGCGCAAGTCAGCCGGTTCAGATCCAGGTTCCCATGGTCCGACTGCTGACGAGATAGCCAAAGCGATTGCTGTTGTGCAGTTGCTTTGCCCAGTTCCGACCGAACTGACACCGATGCAGTCGGACTTTTCTGCTTCTGAATATGACCCTGAAGCATTTTATTAGGGCGAGTGGTAAGGAGACAAAGATGATGAAGATGAGGATTATGAAGACCTAGATGAGCCTATTGAGCCTGACATCTCCCCAGACAGGCCTTCTAATGTGTCTCCTCCCAGGCTTTCTGAGTCCCCCTCCCACTTCTTGTTTTACAAGAAGGTGTCTGAGACTCTTCAGCTTCCAGTGGAAGAAGCTGAACAGGATCAGGAGGAACTTCACTATGTTGAGATGATGGATGTCCCAGAGTCAAAAAGGGTGTCTATCCCTCTACACAAGTCCCTGGGGAAACAGACCCAAAAATATTACAGTTTCCAACATCCATGCCTCCTGTGGATAAGAAAATGTACAGGAGGTATGCTCTGTCAGGCCCTGGTATGGATTTCCTTACTAACCATTGCAGCCATGTTGAGGTAGTGCAAGCCGTAGCCTGTGACAAGGCTAGTATTATCCTGGCATCTCACCCCCCAGATAAGGATTCCAGGAAAGTTGATGCCATGACAAAGAAGCAGTACTTGGCATCCTCTTTGGGACTCAGACAATCCAACTATATGGCATATACAGCCAGATACCAGAAGTCTAGGTGGGATATGGTTCTGGAACTGGCTAAGAATGCCCCTCCCCAGCTGGCCAAGGAGCTGGAGCAGGTGGCTGTGGATGGCATTGAAGCTTCAAAGGTCCAGTTTCATGCTGCTGTGGACTTAAATGATGTTCATTCCAGGGTCATGGCTACATCTGTTTCCATGAGGAGATTTGCCTGGCTCAGGTGTGCCATTTTATCTGAGGATACCCAGAACAAGGCCATGGATTTGCCTGTCACTGGTAACTCTCTGTTTGGGGAGCAAACAGAGACGTACATGAAAAAGATGGACGAGTACAAGACCACATACAGGAGTCCTGCAGCCAAAGAAAAGCAGACCACTCCTCAGAGGCAGCAATCCAGGGCTGGCAGGGGCAGGCCTTTTCACAGGCCTTTCTACCAGGCCCAGGCCTCCTCCTCTTTTCAGCAGAGGAGGTTCTTTAGGGGAAGAGGCAGAAGGGGGATGACAAGGGCTGCATCCACCTCTCAGTCTATGCCCCCTGCCAAACAGACACCCTGATGTGTCAGCCAGGGTCGCCTCCCCAATTCCTGTAAGGGGCAGACTGGCTCACTTTTTCCAGGCCTGGAAGTCTGTCACTTCAGACAAGTGGGTCCTGGAAGTGGTGAGCTAGGGTCTTGCTCTCAGCTTCAGCAGGTTCCCAAAGTTGAGAGCAAAGGCTTTCTGTCCTTCCTTGGCAGAGGAAACACAGGCCTTAGAAATAGAGGTCTCTTCTCTACTGCTTCTGCAAGCAGTGGAAAGGGTACCTCTCATTCAGGGTGAAAAGGATTGTACTCCAGGTACTTACTTACCCTTAAAAAGACAGGGGAGTGGTGACCCATCCTGGATCTACGATACCTAAACAAACACATAATAAAGCCAAAGTTCAAGATGGTGACTCTGGGAATTATTCTTCCCTCTCTGAGACCAGGAGACTGGCTAGCCTCCCTGGATCTCAATGATGCCTATTTCCACATACCTATCAGGCAGTCCCACAGAAAGTACCTCCGGTTTGAACTGCCCTCAGGCCATTACCAGTTCAGAGCAATGCCTTTCGGGCTAACATCTGCCCCACGTGTATTCACCAAATGCCTAGCAGTAGTGGTGGCCTTCCTCAGAAGACAAGACATCTTGCTGTTCCCTTACCTGGATGACTGGCTCCTAGTAGGTCAGTCTCCAGACCAAGTAAGGTCAGCTCTAGGGGTCACTCAAAATCATCTACACTCCCTAGGATTCATTCTAAATCTGGAAAAATCTGTTCTTGAACCAGTTCAGCTTCTCACATTTGTAGGAGTGGAGCTGGCCACTGTTCAGGCCAAGGCCTTCCTTCTTCTCTCTAGGGTCTAATCCCTCATTTCTCTGGCTTCCTCTTTTCATCCATTTGTGTCTTGGCCAGCCAGACACTTCCTGCAGTTGCTAGGCCACGTGGCAGCCTACACTGCAGTAGTGCAAGGGGCAAGGTTTTAGATGAGGGATATTCAATTTCATCTAAGAGCCTTTTGGTCTCAGAAAAAAAGATTCCCTTTCCAAGTTGGTTCCAGTGTCTCTTTTTGATTCAGGCCCTCCAATGGTGGCTGGAGGAGGACAACTTGAGGCAAGGAGTTCCCTTCCTCAGTCAGGTTCCCACAGTGATTCTCACCACAGACGCTTCCCTGCTGGGGTGGGGAGCCCACCTGGATCAGCATACTGGTCAGGGGACTTGGTCTCATCAGGAGTCTCTTCTACACATAAATCTTCTCAAACTCAGGGCTGTCTTTCTGGCTCTTCAGACATTTTTGAGTTTAATTCAGGGAAAAGTGGTGCAGATCAGGACAGACAACACCACAACCATGTGGTACATCAGCAAGTGCACTGAGGCAATGAAAATATGGTCACTAACTTATTCCCTGCAGATTTCCCTGATTGCTGTGCATCTTCCAGGGAAGGACAATGTACTTGCAGATGCTCTCAGCAGGATTTCCCAAGGTCACCACGAGTGGGCCCTGAATCCTCTCATTCTTCAGATCGTTTTCAAGGGACGGGGCACTCCAGAGATGGATCTCTTTGCAGCCCCGGATATTCAGAGTTCTGGTCAAGATCAGGTCCCAACCCTGCACTGTGATTCTGATAGCCCCAGATTGGGCCAGACAACCTTGGTATCCTCTACTATTGTCACTATCAGTGACACTCCCCCTTTGCCTTCCCAGACAGTTCAACCTCCTCATCTCATCGCAGGGGAGGATATTGTACCCCAATCTTCACACACTCAGGCTCAAGGCCTGGTTCTTGAGGAGCTAGAATATGCAGATCTACATCTCTCACAATCAGCTCTGGATATCCTTAAGGCTAGTAGGAAACCTTCCACTAGAAAAACCTATGATTCTAAATGGAAGAGGTTTGGGTTCTGGTGTTCTGAGAGTCACATCTAGCCAGCTTCAGCTGATATTGCCACTGCCTTAGATTATTTGGTATATCTTAACAGTTTAGGCCTTCGGCCTACCACTCTCAAGGTGCATTTGGCAGCTATTTCTGCTTTTCTTATGGCTGGGAAGGTCTTATCTCTCTAGCCTCCCACCCAGTTTTCAAGAAATTCTTCAAAGGTTTGGTCCACATCAGTCCTCCCTTCAGGGATCCTACTCCTCTATGGGACCTAAATATCTGTATTGCACAGCTGATGCAGCCTCCCTTTTGAACCACTTTGCTCAGCTGAGCTCAAATACCTGACTTGGAAAACTGTATTCCTGGTTGCTATTACTTCTGCCAGGAGAATCAGTGAGTTACAGACTCTATCAGTGGAACCTGATTTCATCTCATTTCATAGGGATAAAGTGATCCTTCGTACAAATAGGAAATTCCTCCCTAATGTGGTATCAGACTTTCATCTAAACCAATCTATGACACTGCCTGTATTTTTCACTGATCACTCCTCTTCTGGAGAGAGGAGAGTACACAGTCTTGATGTGAAGAGGGTTCTGAGTTACTACTTAGAATCCGCTAAGCCCCATAGAAATGACTGCTCCCAGCTGTTTCTCACTTATGGGGAGGTGGGTAAAGGTAAGCCTGCCACCAAGAGAACTATTACTAGGTGGATTGTCTCTTGCATACAGTTCTGCTACTCAAAATTGGGGAACGAGCCACCCTCAAGGTGTGAGGGCTTACTCTACCAGAGGTATAGCTGCTTCAGTCGCAGCAGCTAGAGACATACCCTTAGTGGAAATCTGTAAAGCAGCCACCTGGAAGACTGTTCACACATTTACCAAGCATTACTCCCTGGACATTGAGTCAAGAAGAGAAGCTAGGTTTAGTACTGCAGAGCTTTTTCCCAAAATAGGTTCTGTAGTTCCCTCCTCCTTGGGGGTACTGCTTGGTAGTCTGCATATAGTCAGAATACAACAAGACTTCATGTTGTTAGAAGAAAAAATTACTTACCTTAGTAATTGTGTTTCTTCTAATGGTGTCTTCCTGTATTCTGACATCCCTCTCTGCCTTCCCTCCTGGAACCTAGTTGTTTTGGGATGTGGGTGGGCAGGTGCAGTGTGCCTCTTCTTAACTGAGTTTTTTTCTTGTTCCTATGTTTTATTATTGTTTGTTTATTACATACTTGGATTATTTTGGGGGGTCTCGACAAGAGTATTTGGACCCTAAATTTATGTCTTTTGCCTTTTGGCACAAAAGCTCTGAAAACAATTTCTGGGTTGTTAGTTGGTTAGTATAGGGCTTGTAAGAATCTGATGGTTATGCTGAAGAGTACCTGGGACAGAGGTTTGAAAACCGAGCTCAACGTTCTATGCCTTGGCATAGAGTTGACTCTTTCCTCTCCAGAGCAGTTCAAGTGCTGCGGCTAACTGCATATAGTCAGAATACAGCAAGACTCCATTAGAAGAAACACAATTACTAAGGTGAGTAATTTTTTCTTACTGTCTTAAATAAATTGCAAGTTTCGTCTGCTGTAATTAAATATGCATAAATGTGAGAAAATTAACTTTTTTTTCTAACCTCTGGAATCCCTCACTTATGTCTAAGAGCTGTAGTTATTCCCCAGCAATGAGCAGCCCTGGAGATTTGGAACTTTATGCTAATGATTGAACTTCAGGATGAAGTTCAAACTCTGCTGTGTGGTCACGTTCATGCCTGCTTTCCAATGTCAGATTTATTTCTCCACAGAAGAGAGCAGTCACCCCCAAGTCGTCTCATCACTTGTGACCAGTTTACTGTTTCTTATTTTACTTTTAACAGTTGTTAAAGTGTTTTAGTTTATTTCTCGATAACTGCCAAAAAAGATGTGATAGCGGTGTTAGTCCAGTCGACGTATAAGAAGAAAAACAACAACAACAAATGATGGTACCCTTTTATTGGACTAACAAAATTATTTCGAGACTAGCTTTCTAGAGATAATACTCTTCAAGTCAGTGAAAACAGAGCTGAATAGCATGTCAGATATAGAGGATTGAGTATGATCGCTCATACACAACAAAGGGATGTTTCACTCGAAAGGTTTCCATGGTAACCGGAGACCTCTATCTTTACCATGGAAACCTCGAGAGTCAAAAATATCTTTGGAGTTTATGAACGAGCATACACAATCTTTTATATCGTATGGTCACTCATACAATGAAGGGTGTCCTTACTTTTGATTTTTTTTTTCACTCTTTTTTGCCTCCTGGGACTGTTCTCATCGTGACGGCTGTTCCCCGAGGATTGCATGTCACTGGTCTGCACATGCGCGACCACGTTCTAAGTTGTTATGCTGCACTAGCTACATAGCTAGTGCAGCATAACAAACTAACCGATGTAGCTAGTGCAGCATAACAACATTTCTGAACGGATGGATTTCCATCCGTAACAGCATTCCACCATACACTGTGTAGAGGCTGGATGTGGATTCAAAAGGACCGTGGTGTAGGATGTCAAAGTACTATAGTCAATTCACATTTGTAAAAGACCGGAAGAATCCCATTGTCATTAGAGAGGCCTGCTGAAGAAGCATTAAGATCAAAGTGATAGTTACATTTTAGTCTGGGGGGGGCTAATCTAAAGTATTTTTTTTTTTATCTCTGGTAATGTGCTAAAAAGCCAGCATCTTTATTAGGTCCTTTTTCTTTAGTGTCTAAAAGTTGGATCATTTTCAGTTCAAATGTTCGCAGTTCCTGTCTGTTTTTGAAATTACAGTAACTTTTAATACTCTGAAAGTAAAATCACTGATAGAGTGGCCTGGTCTTGAAAAATGTTCCTCTATCAGTGTATTTTCATCTTTGTGGGTGGTTGTGAGTCTGTGGTGATTCATTCTTGTTTTGAGTTTCTGTCTAGTTTCACAAATATAGCAGCCATCCTCACATTTTGTATATTGTATCATATATACTACATTGCTAGAAGAACAGGAATATGAGTTTTGGATTTTAAAGTGTTTTTCCATTATGAATGACAGATGTCTCAGGAGAGATGTGTGTACATACTTTGCATGGTTTTTGACCTTTGTCACTTAGCTGGAGCTCTGTGAGAAGTTTGCTTCGCACTAGTCTTTGCTTCAGGTTTGGTGGTTGGTGAAGGCAAGCACTAGTGGTTTGGGAAATGTATTTTTTAGAGTCTCATCTTCAGACAGTAGCTGTAAATCTTTTATTATTTTTCCATAGTTTTTCCAGTTCTGGATTTTATGTTACTGCCACAGGTGTATATTCAGATGTTTTCTTTGGCTTGTACCTCAATAGTTCTTCTCTAGGCATGCAAAGCATGGTGTTGGATTTATATCCCTTCTGCCTGAAGGATTATTTCAGTGTACTAAGATGTCTGTCCCTATCCTCCTGGTTTGAGTAAATGCAATGGTACCGGATGGCCTGTCTGTATATAATGGATGTTTTGGTGTGTGAAGGATGGAAGATCGAGCTTTTAAGGTAACTACATCTGCCTGTAGATTTCCTATACAAAGATGTTTGCAGTGTTCCATTTTTTGTGTGACTGTGGTATCCAGGAAATGCACACACTTTGAGTAATATATTTGGAATTTTATGGATGGGTGGAATTTATTGACGTTATCAAAAAAATCATTTTAAGTTTTTCTCTCCTGTTGTCCATGTCATAAAGATTTCATCATTGTATCGGAACAGAATGTGAAGCAAGCCCTCCTCAAGCTCTTCCTAACTCATAATCTTTCTTTGCTGGGACCTGAAATAGTTCAGAACTTTAATATGAATGTCTTGATCTTGTAGATGCTAGGCTTTTTGAAAGCATAAGCTATCATACCCTTCAATAAACCCTAACCATAATTCAGAAACTAAAGTGTACTGCGCTCAATGTCCTGGGTAGGGTGCAGTCGCAGGGCTGCCGCAGTAGAACAGTAAACAAACCAAAACGCGACAGCACTCCAGAGCAAGGAGTTATATTATAACTCCAATGAAGGGTCTTGAAAATAGATGTTTAAATCAAAATAAAAGTTTTATTGGGAGCAACTTCCCATTAAGAACACAGTGAAAATAAACGGGATGTCCGTCTCACCAGCTGCCCCAAACCCTAACCATCCCTGGTCCTCCGATTTAGAGCCAAATCCAGCAATACTCCAAGACAATAAATGATTAGAAACCTCATTAGTCAGTGTACCACAAAATGCATTGTTAGGGAAAGGTGAACTTGCAGAATAATGAGTGAATCACTGATAACCTGCTAGTACGTAAAATCTATTACTAAGTGGTATAAAACAAGAAACTATTCTTGGACAACTCTAAGTCTGCAGGGGGACATTAGCTGTACATAAACTACTTGGCATTACGTAGATACCCAGGCTATCCAAAATAAAACACTTCTTCAGAACTTTGTCCACAGTTAACCTGGACTTAAATAGAACATTCACCTGGGCACCATCATGCTTTTCCCATTTTTTTTGCACTAATACCTCTCCTATACCCAAAGATATTTGAAGAAAATTTGCTAAAAAAACTAATTTATTTAGTTAATTAGGCATCTGTTTCCCCCAGATCTCTTGAGCCCAAAAATGCTGAGGAAGTCAGGCCTGCCTCACAAACATCAGGCTGTGCCATTTAAGATGTTTTTTCCTGTTTACGTACGTTATTTTTCTAAAAGATTACCATTGTTCCAAAGATAGTTTGTCACCCTATGATTCACACAGATAATCTGAATGTAGTCTAAACCATATTCATCCCCCCATATGACTGTTTGGTAATATCCCCCACGTTAATGTGAATTTCCATCTTAGAGTGAAGAAAGGAAACAAAATCCTGAGTATTATCGTCAACTGGCTCATTTTTGTTAAGGCCATAAAGCCTCAAGATACCAGCCTCCAAATCCAAAGCATTAGAAATCTGGGGGCAAATGTTTTCCATGTGCAAAGATGGCACAGCTTGCTGACCCTCCAAAATTGTTTGCATCCCAGAATTACCCTCTTGAACAGAACCAAACTCTTGAGATAAAAATTTATGAGGATTCTGTAGCTTTTGGTGCACCAGTGATAGTTAGACTCTCCCTTGGACCCATGCCAAATTTGCCTACATTGCCCACTTTCCCCATCTGTGAATCATAATCCTCTTTAATTGCAATGATGTCAGCATAGGTAGCATGAAGCTTCGGAACCAAGGAGCTGCTTTTCTTACTTGAAGACAAGGGAACCTCTTTAGGTGACCCTGCGACTCCCGAACTATTAGATAACTTGTCCTCAGGGACACAGCCAGAATTCAACAATCCACTACCAATCCTCCTAGACTTTACTCTGAAACACTTCTTCTTTCCCTTCCTTTTACAGTTTATAATTTCTTATTCTTACAAGTTTTCATAGGGTTCAGTTCTAAAAAGATAATGGAACTGAAATCCATCCATAAACCCGGCTCCAGATCCATTTTCTCCACAGCAGTCAATGAGGATGGTTCCTTTGAGGGAAGAATTTGGTTAAACATTCTAATTATGTCCTCCATCCTGGCACCATTAACGGCAATATCCTCCTTGACCGACTCTAATTCATTTCGTATTATAACTGACTGCTCCGTTAGCATGAGATTAGCAGCATAAAGCTTGCTCACTAGATTAATATTACCCTCACTCAAATAAGAAGGGAAATAGGATAGAGATTATGTTTTCCCACCAACTGTAAAGCAGGCCTTGGGACCCTCAGCTATAAAAGTAGATGTATTAGTATTAACGCAGTGTGGTCTATGGTGAGATTCTTGAGTATTTCTTGGGTTATTCTTTATAGATTTATAATTGTCTAGTTTTTTTGAGACCTCCTGTAATATGGTGGAACTCAGAATAACTTTAGCTATAATAGAATTAGGGAACACACACCCTTGCCCCCACTGAGTCAGTACACACTCCACTAATCCAAATTCACCTCATTGCAGTGACCCCCAACTGAAAAGACTTTGCTCAAGAAAGGTTCTCAAATAGTCTATGTAAATTGACCAGCATGAAAATCACACGAAGCACTGCCAACAGGTGCAAGAGTTGTAATTTTCAAGCTAGAAAGCACTATGGAAAGCTCAAAAACACCAAGCATGATGGCCCGGTGGCACTGAGGGCTGAGGTTCTGGATGTCTTACCTCTTGCCACGCTGGTGAACCATGTTTAGGAATGAGTACGGGATGCCGGGGGTCGGCCGGGGGAGGGCAGGAATGGATAGAGCATCTATCAGGCAGCTCTCCTCTCCTGGATCAGGGAGGTTGGCTTTCTCAGCCCAAGACCACCACCGCGTGGAGTCGTGATGGTGGTGCAGGCTGCAAGAGAGTCAGGCGCTAGGCTAGGGGTTGACGGAGTGGAGTCGGCTGAGCCAAGGCGCACGTGCGTTCCCGACCTTGATTGGGGCTCCGGGGAAGTAAGGGAGAAAAGCAGAAAAAACATAGGCGGCAGCTGAATGACACCCCCAGGCCAGCCCCGGTGGTCCTGCCAGCAAAGTGGGGGTGGCCCTGAAGGGACCACGGATGTCCGGTACGATCGGCTGACACAAGCTGCCCGCCCATCAGAAGGATAAACATTTATATGGAAAACAAAACTCACCAAGCACAGTAATGGACTGAAAACAATTGGGAACAATTAACAAACGTTTGAACCAGTTACAAGTATTTGAAACAAATATCAATTTACCTCATGGAGCTAACCCCAAATAAGTTCTGTGGTATATAGAATTGATATCTTAAATATTTATGCCTTTAGGTCTTTGTCTTTATTCATTGCAAAAATTTTGTTAATGCATCAGTTAGGGTTCATATTACAGCGACAAAAGTATGGAAATGTGGTGTTAGGATTTCCAACCCTACCACCCCACCCCAACCCTCCACAGACCAACAGGCATTGGGGTGTGCCTTGAGGTCATCGACCCTAACGTTCACCCCATTCCATGTGCAAGGAAGCTGAGATGGTACAGCATAGGAGAATGGGGTGCATGTTAGGATCGATGACCCTAAGGCACACCCCAACGCCTGTTAGTGTGTGAAGGGTCGGGTTGGGATGGTGTGTGCCGTTAGGGTTGGAAACCCTAACACTACATTTCCATAACACCACATTTCCATACTTTTGTCGCTTTAATATGAACCCTAACTGATGCATTAACAAAGTTTTTTGCAAAGAACCGGGCCCTGCGCTCCCATTTATCCATAAGTGTAGACAGATTGTAATTAACCCTCATTTTCCTATGAGAGCACAGAGACCTTCAGGTCCTGTGCTGCCATCAGTCTAGAATGGTATCCATATGTGGATGTGGAAGCACAGGGCTCCCCGGGCCCTGTGCTCCCATGCATTCATATTGTAAGTGTCCCACATTTCCATGTGGGAGGGCCCTGGGCTCCCACCTATCCATACGTTTTAGAGAGATTGTAATGAACTCTCGTTTCCCTGTGCTGCCATCAGTCCATAATGTTATCTGTCCAAGTGGCCCTCATTTACATGTAGGCAAAGTAGTACAGATGTCATGTTGTGAATGCATGGCAGAGTATTACAGTCACCGTAGTCCCATTCATAAAAATGTCCCCTGCAACTGTAAACAAGGCCCTGAAAACATGCATAACACCTAAAGGTGTACTAAGCTGCGAGTCGCAGTGAGTCCATATCTCAAAGCATTTTCGAGATACAGCTGCCGGAATGTGTCTTGACCATTACAGTGTTATCCTATGGGAAATTACGAAACTTTAAATTGTTGTAACTATGCAGCAGATGAACATTTTCTCACCAAACCAGCAAAAGCACTTCTGTGAGGCAAGCAAGCCCGCAACCCTTAGTACCCTGAAATTTCAGCCCAAAAGTCCAAACTGTTTCTTTGCAGTGAAGTGACAAAGAAACAGAAATTTAAAACAAAGTAGTGCCAAATTGTGGCACAACCCCAGTTGTTTCACGAAACAGTGCCGCAATTTCCGACATTACCACGGGTGTTTTGCAAAATAGTGCCACAATTTGCGGCACTTTCGCAAAAGTAATATCGCAAATTGTGGCATTAAAAATGGGACGATTATAATAAACATATTTCCAAACAGTTTAGAAAAAAACTAACCACAGAAATGTGTTCCTCAAGCCTGATTAGGTAAACATAAGTGTCAGTGTTTACCAAGGGGTAGTAATTTTTAAACTATTTCATTTTTTTCTGCATCGCTAACTGAAAACAAGATGGTGGAATCTCGACACTACTTTCCGCATTTGCGAAAGCAGAACCTGCTTTTACGGCAGCAAAATAGTACTTTTGCATGGCACATCTAATTTTTCCCATAAGAAATAATGGGAAACTTTGAATTTTAATAACTTTCACCAAACCTTCAAAAGGCACTTCTGTGACCCAAACCCCATATACCCTGAAGTTTTAGACCAAACCCTCAAGCAGATGCAGAGAAACGGCGTCACAAATGATTTGCATAAAAATGGTAATTTTAACATTTTTTTGACATTACACATCTCTGCACCCTCACATCCAACCGGAACGAAACTTGGCACATCAGGAGAGCTTTGGTGCTCGATGGTGCATGCAAAATTTCATGCAAAACGGTTGCAAAGTTATTAAAGAACAAGATTTGGGGTTTAACATAGAAGTGTCTGTTGAACCCTAACTACCGTGCCACTGTAATTTACAGTACGACCATAACAAAAAACTATTATGGAGCTCTGAAGCAGCCGTTCAAGTACTTTTTAAAAACTGTAATAGATGCTATGCCCAAAATTGCAAAGAGTGCTATGTAAAACATAGTGGTTCATAGTATTAAAAGTGCCTGAAATGGTCCAAAAGCAATCATACCCCCAAGTCCATCACCATAAATGCAATCCTCAGCCTCCTCAAACAAAACCCTTCTCTCAATAAACTTCTGAACCGTGCTACAAGCTTGCACTATACTGCTCTCCCACTGTGCTTATTTTACTCACACTGTTCTTGCCACATACCCTGATACACCTTTTACCTTCCATCACCTATCTACCTCATCTTCCCTCACCTCCTCACGTCACACCTTTCCACCACTACGGAGGGGATAATAGAGCAGTGAGCAGCAGATGGTCTAAGCAGTATAGTAAGGAGCCGGTGCAGTACTAGATACCAATAAGCTCACAGAGCAAAACAAAATGGAGGACATAGAGGAGCATTAAAAACTACAAAAAACAATCCTAATTTCCTAGATACTATGCACATACAGTAATCCAGTACCAGAGTAAAATAGTTAATATCAAAAGTGATACAAAGCCAAAAGTATGAAGCACTTAGAACTGCTGAAAAAAACACGTCTGCCTTTCCTTACTAGAGATAAATAAATAATTGCTTCAGATGTTTCTTCTTTCGTCCTTGAACCATCAAATCAGCAACAAACTCTGGTCAGAGCCAATATGGCTGTGGAGAACTTTTAGGAGCGGCAAGAGCATTGAAAAGAATATGCGAGCCAGTGCAGTGGTGCTGAGGGTTGAGGCACTGTATGCCACACCTCACGCTACGCTGGCGACCCAGGTTCGGGAACAGACTTGGGTCGGCCGGGGGAGGTAGGATTGAGCATCCCAACGGATGCTGTCCTCCTCCTCTGGAGGGGGGGTAAGTGTTGCTGCCTGTGGAAGCACGGGTGGCAAGGTGCAATGGCTCCTTAAGGGGAATCTGGGTGGGGAGGGTGCTGTGGATGCTTGACAGTGGCATGCGCAAGCACACTGTATGTCTGGATGTAAGTCCTTCACATCGGCACCCTCAGAGGGTAGGGACAAACCGGGAGAAAACCAAAGGCAAAAAAATCTCCCGGTATCATGCAGCATGATGCTTGGTTCCCAGTACATCGGGGCCCAGCCAACAAGACCGGAGGAAAAAGGGTTCCTCTGGGCCGAGACCAGGCGGAAGTAGAAAAAAGAAAAGAATATACCGTGCTCTTGCCGCACTGGAGTCAGCCATAACTAATACTGTAGCAATTACAGTATTGCACGTGTGATACTTGCGCATACACAGTTTGCCCCAGAGTCAGCCATGCTCAACATGGTGGCGCTGACATGACTGCATAAGTACAGTACTCACACATGCACAGTTTAAGTCAGTGCTGACATGTTATACATGGCGGACGTCACTTCTGCAGTTGCGGAAAGGAAAGGTAGTGCGCCAAGAAGGGGGAAGGGCTACATAAACAGAATCATTGGAAACTATGCCAGAGCACTGTGGCAGTACACCAGACAGCGGTCCAGTCACATGCTTCCACAGTGCTTTTATACAAATATGATGATGGCATAATGTCTTCGGAGCTTGGCCCACACTGCCGTAAAAATCGAACTGCTATTTATCACTTCAGAAGGCAGATTATTGCAAATGTCTAATGTCCTTTGTGTGTAATAAATCTTACGCTTGCTTGTTTTGAAATTGTTTGGCCTGATTTGTTGTTCATGTGCCCTCACTTTTTGTTCCATTCTAAAATGTTAAATTTAATTCTTCCATTAGATTCTTCTTGTTAATGATTTTGTACATCATCAACACATTCTTCCCAATATGCCTGTTGTGCAGAGTATTTACTCCCACCTACTTCCTCCACAACTCTACTATAGGACCCTCACCCTCCCTGCCCATACTTCCACTTCAGGGAAAGCTGCCTTCTTCTATCACTTTCCAAACATTTTGCACTCCCTCCCCTTAGATATCTATTCTGCCCCATCTACTTGTTCATTGTTCTATCTTCTCTGACACTATATTTCCCCATACTGCAATTGCACCATACCCACCTCTCCTTCATTAACCCTCCCTGCCCTTTTTTCTGTTCTGTTTCCACTACTCTACCCCCTTCTTCCCTCCCTAGACATGCCAATAGCCTATTGCACTAGCTGGGTTTCCGTCAAGTAGTGTTCATATCCTTGGTGTTCCACTCCCGGGGGTAAACACCCCCTTCCTCTTCCACCTCTTTTTTTTTTTTATCTTTCTCCTTTGACCGGGGCATCTCTGAGGTACCCTCTCAGCCTGCCCTCTACTCCCCCCATGACTTCCCTGTTAGTCCCCCACAGGACTTCCTAGCCCCTCAGATCACCCTTCCGGGGAGGGCCTGCCTCTCCTACCTGGCGGCTCTTTCTGTTATTAGAGGGTTTGCCCTGTGGGTGGATCCAGGACCGTCGGGAGATAGTCTGGTGCTGGGGATGTGGGGCTAGACCCCTGGAGTCCTGATCACTTCCCCGGTCTCTGGGTTTTTTCCTCCATAGGTTTCCACTGCAGAGCGTGGATGTGCAGTGGCATCCATGGTGCTGACGCAGTGATGCCTGCCGGCGCTCTGCCTCAGCATACGCTTGCACCGATTGTTCCAACGCTGCCCCCGGGCTGCCTTCAGGAGCCACACTTGGAATGGCACAACCCCAAATCCCTCCCCAGGGAAGGGAGAGCAGTCTTGTGGATGCTCAATCCCTTCTCTCCCCTGCTGACCCCTGGCAGCCCGAATCCGTTCCCAAACCTGGGTCGGCGGCATGACGCAAGGTGTGGCATCCAGCGGCTCAACCCTCAGTGTCACTGGACTGGCCTCTTCACTCCTCTTTAATTCTTCCCTTTCACAATTTCATACCACCTCCTCCCATCCCCCTTTTGTTCCCAGTCCTTACTCCACTCTTTCCTCAAGTTAGCCACACCCACCTATTTTGTGCCAGTATTCTGTTACCCATTATTTTATCCCTCACCACTCCCCCCTTATCCCTGGCCAATCCCCTTGCGGGGTGTGTATTCTGGAAGGGTGAAGGCTCACCTAGTCTCCAACCATCTCCCACTCCCCATTCCCCTATTCTGACAAGGTTTCTCACTTATTTATTTATTGAATTTTGTTGACCAAATAGGCCCACTGAGACTAGAAGTCCCTTCCTTTTCAGGGTTGACTGGTGGGGGGGATACAGATGGTAACCAGCTGAAATCGAACCAGATTAAGCTGTTGGTGGTATTTTTTAGTGAATGGGGAAATTTGGCTAGGACACTGGGGAAATTCCTCTACTCTTTTCGAGATGTGCCATGGGATCTTTAACATCCACCTGAACAACCAACAGAACAGGCAGAGAGGACCTCGGTTTAACATCTTGTCTGAAAGATGGCACCTCAGGAGTGCAGCACCACCTCATGCTGCACTACAGTGCAGTGCGCTCAGATTGATTTGGCATTGTCACTGTAACTCCAAGGCGATTTTCCTGTATTCTGTATTCTTTCTTATGGAAGCAGAAATGCTCCGTTTTCCTGTATAACCAATGCAAGCCTATGGGAAGAATTTTCCTGTAGATGACTCCAAATCTCTGTAAAATACAGAAATCGTTGTAGATCTGGGAGCCCTGTGTCAGTATTGGAATGTAACCCAAGTGCCTGGTGTGGGGATAGAACCCACAGCCTTTTGATCTTCCAGCCTCAGAGGCAAGTGTGCAACCTGCTGAGCCACTGACACTGCTACTTACAATCTCAAGTGCTAAAAAAGCAAACTGTATCTGTGTTGAAATGCTTTTTGCCTATGTATATGATATGTATATGAGTATAAAAATAAGTGCATGTGTATATGCTTAAAAACACATATGTATATGTATATTGCATATATGTGTATAGACCTATATTCTGGATAGCAAGTGCTGCCTGCCTATCCCACAAAAATGTTTGGAATAGCTTTCAATTTATTCAGTAGTATATCCGGACTTAGCTCTATGTATATTTTTTTTTATTTGGCTCTTGTATTCAGAATTGTATTCCCTTTTCCCCTTTCCCCCAGGACATATCTGGAAACAAGCTATTGTAGCTCACTATTCCTTTCCTGGTGAAACTTTTCAAAATAAATGAATAATGTAGTCTGAGGAGTTTCAAACATTCCTTATGTCTCATGTTCCAAACCCTTTCTTGTTGCTTTACCCTGATAAAATGATTGTCTTCCTATTAGTAATAGTAATATTTAAAGCTCCCCAAAACTGTGAGCAGTAATCTGTAATAGATACATGTTGTATGAAGTTACTGCATTATGATGATATGCAGCTGTATAACAATGTTGAGTTATCTATATTATTGGATTTTATTTATTTTTAGTAATCCATACTTATGACACAGCCAGGGATACTCCTTACAATCTGTGCCCTTTTTTTTTTTGGACCACTGTATTCACTTTTGGGAAATCACTTGCAGCCTGGCATGTGCTCTGTTTTGTTAGGTTAACAATGGGTTAACCTTATCAACTGCAAATTGCTAGCCCTGTCTCTCCGCCCCCCTCTATCTATCCACACATTTATAACACATGGATCACCCCTTTCCACCCACACCAGAAGTGACCATTCACACAAGAAACTATTTAGCTGCACAGCACAAGGCAAAGTAGAGGAATTGAAAAATAAATCTCACTGAACTAATTGTTTTATTAGGTCTTTGACTATAGACCCTTCTCTGATTTGTACTTCATTAATTTCAACTTTGGAATGTCAGTAATGAGGGGAAGGTGCACTGACTAGTAGCATACCATAGCATAGCACAGCACAGCAGAAATATGATTCTTAAACACAAGGTCCTTGGCCTAGAAAAGCTGTGAAGGGATTATCTGACTATAACGGAGGTACATATCAACAAAAATCCCACATAATCAGATATGTACTAGCTATCAGGTCACTTAAAGCAGGCATGAGGAGAAAGACGAGAGAGAGAGAGACAAACAAGTTGAAAAAATAGTGTTGCAACTGGACTACTCAACAAAGAGAAGTGAGTATTTCATTCAACGGGCACAGAGATTTGTAGTTGTGGAAGAATACACTGAAAACTCCAGGAAGCTGTGCTTCGATATTCCATTTTTAAAGCTAAAGCAAGATGACTGTAGGCTCTTCCCACAGCCGTAAAAATGTAACTGTAACTTTGATCTTTTGGTTGTTTCTTCAGCAGGCCTCTTTCTTCATTTTTTACACTTTCTTTATACTCCACTTGGCCAGGGCATCTCTCAGAGGTGCTCTCTCAGCCAGACTTCTCTACTCCCCTGCCTGAAGCTCTCTTCCCCTCCAGCACCCTCCAACTGGACTTTCCAGCCCCCAGATCACCCCCCCCCAGAGGAGGAGGGCCCGCCTCTCCTACCTGGTGGCCTTTCTGAGATTAGAGGGCCCATCCAGTGGAGGGCTCGGCCAGCCTTCAGGGAGAGAATCCGGTGATGGGGATGTGGGTGTCTACCACTGGAGCCCTCGTTGCCTCCTTAGACTGAGCAGGGATTTTCTCGTCTTTGGTCTGGGAGCCGGACGCAACGCATGTCACAAAGGAACTATGTGCCGGCTGTCCGGCCGCAGGCTCCACCCCTGAGTCTGCAGCACCACCTGTTCCTTGCCCTGCCCCCGACCACCGTCGGTGGCCACTAGGAACGGCGCATTCCCCAGATCCCTCCCTGGTAAGGGAGAACAGTCCTCCAAATGCTCAATCCCTTCCCTCCTCTGATGACCCCCAGCAGCCCAAGTTCATTCCTGAACCCAGGCCGCTGGTGTGGTGTGAGGTGTGGCGTCTAGAGCCTCAACCCTCAGTGCCACCGGGCCGGCCCAGCAGGCCTCTTTAATGACAGTGAGATTCTTCCTGTTTGTTTTTTTTGTGAATGTGAATTGACTAGTGCTTTGATGTTTAAACATGCTACACTATGGCCCTTTTGAATCTACATCCAGCATCTATATCTGACATGTTATTCAGCTCTGTTTTCACCAACCTGAAGAAGAGAGTATTATCTCTCAAAAGGTAGTTTCAGAAATAATTTTGTTAGTCCAATACAAGGTATCACCTGCAACATATTTTTTTTTTCTGTTCTACATTTCTCAATAACTGTGTGTTACTCAGGTTGTTATTCATTGTGATTTGTACTTTTTTGGTTAATTCTCCATTTCCCAGGAACTTGAGAAGGCCATTCATCAACATGGTTCCCGCTTATAGGGGACTGCGACTTTTATCCCTTAAATCTTATTAAAATCATATTTTGAGTAACCACTTTTGTGGTTTTGATATTATTTATGCTTGGCTCCATTTTCTGGGAACCAAGACTTTTTGTTTCAAAATTTGTATCTCAGAACTTTTCTGAGATTATATTTGCAGTTCTTGATTGAGGAACCAAACTGCATTTTTAAACTAAAAGCCCTCTTTTTAATATTATTTGGGCTTGCTGTTAAATTGTTTTTCTTGGGATCTGGAAACATTTCTCTTAGGTCTCCAGCATTTGGCATGACTGACAGACCTAAAAAGAAAACAGAACCTACAGGCTTTAAAAATGGTACTATTTGTTTTCAGATCCTGGCAGAGGCAGACTGTCATAAGCCTTATTGGGTCCAGTAGATACCATATGGTGTCGGAACCATCCATTACAGAACCTGACCCAAAATGGCCACCAGGACTCAATGAGTTAAGGTGCCTGGGTTTAGGCCATTAATTTTTATGTTTGCTTGCATGCATGTGCAAGAAACATAGTGCCTTCATCGGAGATTTCAGAGGTGTGTCACCTCCTCCTCCAATTCAGGCACTGTGTTGGCAGGCGCGGCCCCTGTAAGCCAATGCATTTTGGAGCTGTCTATGACACGCTCCAAAATGCAGTGGCATACAGTTGAAAGGGGGAGCTACGCTTGAGTGAGCAGTGATAAGAAGCTGCTCACGCCGCAGCCCCCCAGCCGCAGCGGCGCGCCTCCCTGCACGCAGCGTGAGTAGCCGCCAATGGGTGCCCAATCCCCGCCGGGCTCAGCAGCATGTCTCGTCCCCCCAGTAGTTGATGCCACGCTGGGAGCCCATCCCAGCGTGGCAATCTAGTCTTGTTGCTGACGGGGTGCCCTAATCCCGTCGCCGGCTGAGCGCCCATCCCCCAAGTCCTTGTGCCATGCTGGGAGCCCACCCCAGCGTGACAAACAGTCCGCGTTTGTTTTTAATTTTTGCCTAATTTATGCGCCAATCTCCCTGTCGCTGAACGCCTCCCCCTGTCCTGGTGCCACGCTTCGAGCCCACCCCAGCTGGCAAGCGGTCCCACAATGTCTTTTTGTTGTATTTCCTGTAAACAAAACGTTCCGCCGCGCTGGCCTCCCAAGCCCCTCCCACAACCCGCACTCCACCCACTGCGCACCCAGCCTCCCACACCCTCCCTCACCCCATACTTACCTCCGGAGCTCGGCGCGACGATCATCGCTGGACCGGGAACACATCTGCACTCTTCAAAGCCGACCGGGAAACTGAGGAAATGCCGGTAAGCTGTATAATGGGCTAGATAGGGGGGGTTTCAACTTTATTGCATATCTCAGGCATTTTTGGAAATTTTTGCACCAAATTTTCAACATGGGGTTTTTGGGACCCCTTCTCATGAATGATGTCACTGTCATGGAGTTATTCGGGCTCGAAGGGTGATTTCGCGCAGTGACTGCGAAATCACCCTTCGGGACCTCACCGCCATGACAGTGACATCATTCATGAGAAGGGGCCCAAACCCCCATGTTGAAAATTTGGTGCCAAAATTCCAAAAAATGACTGTTTAACGAAGCTGCGTTCGCAGTTCCTCGCGCATTCGTAAGTTCGCGAAATTTCAATATTTTCACTCCAGATTTTCAACATTGCCATTTCACCACACTGTCTTATGAGTAGTACAGCTGTCATTTTTCACATCTCACCCAAAATGTGTTTCCACCCTTGTAGCCAGAATGGCTGAGTCGGTAAAGCTAAATCAATGTACGGGACAAATTAAGAAAATCACAGTGACACTGTTCATGAGCAGAGGTCTTGAAATGGCTATGTTGAAAATTTGGTGAAAAATTCCTAAAAATGACTGTTTTACAGGTGTGCGCTATGGCAGTTCCTACGACGCCATAGGTTTCGTAATTTTCAATATTCCACTCCAGATTTTCAACATTGCCATTTTTCCACACCTTCTTATGAGTAGTACAGCTGTCATTTTTCACATCTCACCCAAAACGTGTTTCCGCCCATGTAGCGCACAATGGCGCAGTCGTTGTGCGAACTCAGTGTATGGGACACATTAAGAAAATCACAGTGTCACTGTTCATGAGCAGAGATCTTAAAATGGCAATGTTGCAAATTTGGTGACAGAATTCTTAAAAATGACTGTTTTACGAGTGTGCGTTGCACAGTTCCCACACACGCTCGTAGGTTTGCGTAATTTTCAATATTTCACCCAGATTTCCAACATTGCCATTTTCCACACCTCCTTATGAGCAGTACAGCTGTCATTTTCACATCCTGCCCAAAACGTGTTTCCTACCATGTAGCGCACAGTGGTGCAGTCGGTGTGCAAACTCAATGTATGGGACACATTAACAAAACCACAGTGACACTGGTCACGAGCAGAGGTCTTAAAATGGCTATGTTGAAAACTTGGTGAAAAATGCCTAAAATTACTTTAACGAGCGCTGTTGCACAGTTCCTATGCATGCTCGTAAGTTTGCAGATTTAATATTTTCACTTAGATTTTCAACATGTCCATTTTATTAAACTTCCTATGAACAGTCCAGCTGCAATTTTTCATATGTCTCCCAAAATGTGTTATCGCGACATGTAGTGCACAATGGTGCTGTTGGTGTGGAAAGCAATGTTTAGGACAGATTAAGAAACTCACAGTTACACTGTTCATGAGCAGAGGTCTTAAAATGGCTATGTTGAAAATTTGGTGACAAAAGTCCATAAAATGACTGTGTTACAGTGAGCATTGTGCAGTTTCCATGCATCCTCGTACTTTCATGACTTTGTAATATTTTCAGTCCAGATTTTCACTAGTGGCATTTTTCAACACTTCCTTATGAACAGTACAGCTGGCATTTTTCACAACATGGCCGAAGTGTGTTTTCACACTTTCAGTGCAGAGATGCGTGGTCGCTGTGGGAAATCATTGTTCAGCATAGATAAAGAAAATCACAGTGACACTGTTCATGATTGGAGGCACCAAAATGCCTGAGTTGACAATCTGCTATAAAATATCCCCAACCTACTTATATAACGGGTGTGCGTTGCACAGTTTCTATGTACGCTCGTGACTTCACCTTTTTTTTAAAATATTTTTACTACACATTTGCAACATAGCCATTTTTACACCTCCCCATGAACGAGTACAGCTGTCATTTTTTACAGCCTGTTCGGAATATTTTTGCACCTATGGTGCTAAATGCCATAGTCACTGTGCATAAGCAGCTTTCGGCTACCAAACTGATATTCCCTGTTCATGAGGTGGGGTCACAAACCAAACATGTTGAAAATTTGGAGTTAAAATACCTAACGAATGCCTGAGGTATTAGGCTTTTCAACTAAATCGCCAACCCTATAGAGAATGACAGGAATCAGGGGTGTGACTTGGGATTCTTGCCTGTGATGCTCGTATCATTCCACACCCTGCAGTCACTGAGAGGCATCGGTATGCCTTGGGCTCTTCGGCCCAAACTTCACCCATTCTCCTATATCGCACCCATCTCACCGTATTTCCTAATGAAAGGGGTGCATAGGGCCAAAGACCCAGGATACCGCCACACTTTGTCAGTCTCTGCAGAGTGGGGTGTGGTGAAATAGCGTACGTTATGCCTGACGACCCAAATGCACACCCCAATGCCTGTCACTCTCTGCAGGGTGGTGGTGGGGTTGGCTTCAGTTCAATACTTCACTGCCATTCCTATTACGCAGCTCTGTAACTTCTACACTACCACTGCCAATGCCAGTAAGCAAACATTCGGCATTGACAAATGCTTGTTTGAATTGTGAACATAGAAACATAGAAACATAGAAGTTGACGGCAGATAAGGACCACAAGGCCCATCCAGTCTGCCCATTTCTTTTTCTACCTTATAAATGTGCCATCGGCCTTTGTTCTGTCAGTGGCCTATCTATTCACAGTCATTTGTATTGCTCCCTTATGCCTATCCCATGCCTCTTTGAAGCCCTGCACTGTATTCATAGCCAACACTTCTTGTGGTAAGCCATTCCATGCATCCACCACCCTTTCTGTGAAAAGAATTTCCTCACATTCCCTCTTAATCGGCCTCCTCTAATCGCATGCTGTGTCCTCTTGTCCTGCTATTTTCTTGTATTTAAACATGTTAGACTCTTTCACCTTGTTTATGCCCTTAAGGTGTTTGAATGCCTCGATCATATCACCTCTCTCCCTCCTTTGCTCAAGGGTATACATATTGAGCTCCGTTAATCTGTCCTCATATGTCTTCTGATGCAGTCCCTGCACCATTTTGGTTGCCCTTCTCTGGACTGCCTCAATTTGGTTAATGTCCTTGTGAGGTGTGGCCTCCAATACTGCACGCAGTACTCCAGATGGGGCCTAAGCAGTGTCTTGTACAGAGGATTAATACCTCCCTCTACGACTTGTGATACCCCTACTAATACACCCTAACACCCCCTAGCCTTACCTACTGCTTTAGAGGTCTGCTTTGATGATTTTAGGTCATCAGTGATGATGATGCCCAAGTCTCTTTCTTCCTTTGTGACTGCTAGCAACTCCCTCCCAGCCTATAGGTGGCTTCGGGTTTCTCTTCCCTATGTGCATGATTTTGCACTTCTTTGCATTAAATCCCAGTTGCCACTCTTCTGACCATTCTGCTAGTTTATCCAGATCTCTTCTCATTCTGCCCACCCCATCTGGATCATCTACTCTGTTGCAGATCTTGGTGTCATCTGCAAACAGACAAGCTTACCCTCTAGTCCATCTGCAATGTCACTAATGAAGATATTGAAGAGGACTGGCCCCAGAACTGATCCCTGAGGTACCCCACTTGTGACTTGCATCTCTTCTGACTGTATACCATTTACCACCACTCTCTGTTTTCTGCCCGTCAACCAGTTTGCCACCCAGTTGACCAACTTCTGACCCACCAAGCCTACCCAGCTTATTTATCAATCTTCTATGTGGAACAGTGTCAAAAGCTTTGCTGAAGTCAAGGTAGCGACATCAACTGCTCCCCTTGGTCCACCACTCTGGTTACCCAGTCAAAGAAATCTATGAGATTAGTTTGACAGGACCTTCCTTTGTAAACCCATGCTGTCTAGGATCCTGTGCCCTATGGATTCCAGGTGTTGTACTATCCTTTCCTTAAGGAGTGCCTCCGTAATCTTGCCCACTACTGAGGTAAGACTGACCGTCTGTAGTTCCCGCCTCCTCCCCTGCTACCACTCTTGTGGAGTGGGATCACAGAGCCCTTCTCCAGTCTTCTGGGACCTCTCCTGTGCTCAGAGACTCACTAAGCAATTCTGCTAATGGCTCTGCTGGTTCCTCCTTTAGCTCCCTTAAGTACCCTGGGATGTATGCCATCAGGTCCCATTGCCTTATCCACTCTGAGCTTAGCAAGCTCTTGTAGGACCCTTTCTTTGTGAAGGGAGTAGTGCCACCTCCCTCCCCTGTGTCCATGATGCTGAGCTGTGGGCCTGCCTCTACCTTCTCTTCAGTAAATACTGAGCAAAAGTATCTATTTAGGATAGATGCCTTTACAGGGTCCTCCTCCTCACATGCTCCTTTTCTCCATTAAGCTTAGCAGCCCTCTGGACTTTCTCCTTTCACTAATGTATCTATAGAAAGTCTTGTCACCTTCTTTACTGTTCGTGCTAGTGTTTCCTCAGTTTGGGACTTTGCCTGCCTTACTGCCTCACCTGCTTCCCTTAGGCAGTTTGGTATGCTCCTATCTTCATCCCGCTGTGTTCCCTTATATTTCCTGAAGGCCAGCCTTTTGGCTCTGACCTTTTTGCTACTGTATTTGAGAACCAAAGTGGTTTCTTCTTCTTTGCACTTCCTTTTCTGTCTAACACAATGGGATGTTGCTTCAAGTATTGCTTCCTTAATGCTTGCCCATTTTGCCTGTACCCCTCACCTGTGTTTCTTTTTGCCAGGGCTAGCTTAACTCTGTTGGCCATCTTATCAAAGTCAGCTCCTCTGAAGTCCCATATTTTGCCTTGGAATGGGATGATTTAGATGTAGTAGCCAAATTGAACCATACCATGTGATGGTCACTGGCTCCCAGGTGACCTTCTACCTGGAGATCTGTGATCCCTTCCTTGTTAGTCAGTACTAGATCTAGGATAGCCCTGTCTCTTGTGGGTTGCTGTACCAGTTGTTTGAGGCCCTCCCCTGCGAATCCACTATGAGTCTAGTTCTGGCAGATGTTCCTGCTGGTATTGACCAATCTGTATCCGGCATGTTGAAGTCTCCCATTATCAGAACCTCCCTTTAGTTGTCATGTTTTGTATATCTTCTAACAGTAATGTGTCTATGTCTTCCTCTGGTCTGGGGGCCTGTAGACAACCCCAGTTCTTATGGCTGTCCTATTTCCTGTTTCCAGGGTGACCCACAGTTCTTCTGGCTCCTTATGTGTATTCTGAATTTCTGTAGCTTTGATATTTTCATTAACATACAGGGCCACTCCTCCCCCCCTTTTTGCACCTCGGTCTCTTCCGAACAATACATAGCCAGGTACTGAAGTCTCCCAAGTGTGGTTACTGGTAAACCATGTCTCACTAATTGCTACTATGTCCAGTTTAGCCTCTGACATATTATTGCCTGCAGGTCTGGATCTTATTTCCAGGCTGTGAGCATTTGTGTACATGATGCTCCATTGGCCAGATTTTGGTGTGTTAGTTGTTGGGTGAAGTTTGGCCTTAACCCTGTGTGTCGTATGGGGAGACAAACCTTTTTTCTTACCTGGTGATGCAAATGAACGGCAAACATGCTGAATTCCTGTTTGACCACTAGCTGAGGGGGGGAGGGAATAGTTTAGAACAGTGTAGAAAGTTTTTTCCTAAAACACAAATGAAAAGGGCATGCAAAAAAAGAAGATCTTGTGGCTTCTCAGTCTGCCTTCATGTCACTAAAAGGCTCAGATGAGAGTCAAGCTCCTCAAAGTAAGTAGCAGTCCCTGTCAAATGGATCAAAAAGAAAGATAAGGCTGCTAAAGATGATACAAAAACTAGGGTGTCCAAAAGTGGGAACCCTGAATCCAGTAAAAATAAGAGACTCTGAGCAGACACTGCATGGTGCCTGCTAAGAAAAAAACTAAAAGAAAAACAAGTCTCTGTCCCTTCTCCTGAAAACAGAAAGGAGCCACAAGTTAACTTAAAGGAAGTACCCTTAGCAGAAGCCATGACAAAGGTATGGCAGTTTTTCCAGGCTTTCTAAACTATTTGAAATCTCATTAGTATATCTGCCCCTCCCCTGGTGCCTGTGGAGGAGGTTGAAATGTATTATGAAGATGATGTGGAAAACCCCCCTAGATCCAGATGGTTCTCCTGAGCAACAATTTGGCAGTCCTCCTAGGCCTTCAGAGGACTACACTTCTCAATACAACTTTGTGAGCCACATGGTAAACACCCTCAACATTTCCTCTAATAATACTAAGGAAGATGAAGAATATGTGGAATTCATGGATATGGTGGGAGTTGTCCCACAAAGAGGTTGCTTCTTCCCATTCACAAATCCCTCAAAAAAGCCACTAACAAAGTCATGTCAGCACCCACATGAACTGCTGGCATTGAAAAAAGAAAATCAGGTGGACAGACGGGGTTGAATACCTGTACTCTCATCCTGATCATGAAGGGGTGGTCCAAGCTGCAGCCAGTGACAAGGCCAATATCCCTTATCCTCCCAGCCTCCTTAGAAAGATTCCTGGAAACTGGATGGTATGGCCAAAAAAAACATATATGTCAGTTTCTGTGCTTCACAGGCAGACAACTTACCTGACATGCACAGCTCAGTACAAGAAAGAACTCTTGCACTCCATATTGGCACTGAGTGAGAAAGCACCTGGTGATCTAGTATAGGATATGGTTGATACAGCCAGGTCAGCAATGGATACTACTAAGTACCAATTCCATATGGCAGTGCATACTTCTGACACTGCTTCTAAGGTCCTGGCATATGCAGTGTCCTTGAGGAGGTTTGCCTGGCTTAGGACCACACACTTCTCCCAGGACACTCAGACTAAAGCTGTGTATTTCTCCTTTGAGGGAAACTCCCTATTTGGTGACAAGGCAGAGGCTTACATAAAAAAGGTGGATGAATACAAGACCACCTACAAGAGCAATACTGGAAAAGTAAAGGCCTCTACTTCCTGCAATCCTTGTGGGGGGGGGGTAGGTGTAGGGTTTACTACCAACCTTTTCTTCCTGATGAATACCCACCCCAAAGAGATTACTATAGGGGCAGGAGGAGAAGGAGCACCTGGTGGGCAGTGTCAGCTCCAGATCCTAAACCCCAGTAAAAACAAAACCCCTGACAACTCCAGCTAGGTCGCCCATGCCTTCACAGTGGGGGGAAGGTTAGCCCATGGCTCCCAGGAATGGTTCACAACCACCACAGGCAAGTGGTTCCTGGAAGTAGTGGGCCCAGGTTTGTCCCTGCAGTTCAGAAAATTCCCCAAACCTCAGAACCCAAACATTGTTTCAACCTCACACCCCAACAAAAACAGTCCTGACGGGGATAGAGGTAAAGAAATTTCTGCAAGTAGAAGCAGTGGAGAAAGTGCCTGCCACTCAATGGAGCAAGAGTGTTTTCTCCAGATACTTCCAGACCGACAAGAAAAATGGGGAGTAGTGACCCATTTTAGACCTGAGAATTTCAAAATGGTAATACTGGGCTCAGTGATACCATCTCTGCAAGTGGGAAAGTGACTGGGTGTCACTGGAGCTGAAAGATGCCTATTTTCTCATACCAGTCAGACCCAGTCCCAAAAGGTACCTCAGGTTCAGACTAGGGAACTGCCAATACCAGTTCACAGCAATTCCCCTCAGCATAACCTCAGCTCCAGGGGTTTTCACAAAGTGCCCATCTGTGGTAGCAGCATAGCTGAGAAGGCAAGGTGTGGTGGTTTTTCCCTACCTGGATCATTGGCTTGTCTCAGGATAGATACAGCAGGAAGCAAAATCCTCTGTACAGCTGACACAGACTACACAAGAGGATTTTGGATTCCTCATAAATCTTCAAAAGTTACAGATGGAACCAGCTCAGGTTCCGGACTTTATCAGTGAAGAACTTGTACCCTACAAGGGAAGGGTTTTCTTCCTCAAGCAAGGGTAACAAATCTGATTTCAACTTCAGAATCCTTCAGGGCAAGCCAGCCAAGATCTGCAAGGAATTTTCCAGTTACTAGGTCACATGGCCTTGTCCACTGCAGTGGTACCAGGGGCTAGGTTCCAGATGAGACATTCAGTTTCACCTAAGGGATCTCTGGTCTCAGAGATGAGATCCCCTGTCCAAACTAGTGCCTGTCACAAGAAGCTTGCTAAAAGTACTGGAATGGTGGAAGGAAGAGGGCGATCTCAGAGAGGGAATTCTCCTCTTCCAGCAATCTACCGCAGCTATCCTCACAGCAGATGCCGCCCTCCTGGGATAGGGTGCTCACCTGGAGGACCTCACTGTAACTGGCACCTGGAACACACGGAGACTATGGAGCATATCAGCCTCCTGGAGCTCAAGGCAGTATACCTGGCAAAGCAGGCATTTCCCTTCCAGATACAGGATCAGTCTGTCCAAATCTGGACAGATAACACAACAGCAAGGTATTACATAAACAAAAAGGGAGGAACATGATCTTTAAAGCTGTGCACAGAAGCCATGAAGATATGAGACCTAGACTACCCCCTCCGGACGTACAGCTATCCACAGTACACTTGCCAGGAAAAGACAGTGTACTAGCAGACTACTTACATAAAGAGCAGCCAGGGAAACCATGAGTGAACCCTGAACTAGCAGGTGCTGGCATCAGTGTTCACACAGTGGGGCACACCAGAAATAGATCTGTTTGATTTCTGAGAGAACGACCATCTCCCACTCTTTTGTTGCAGACTCCCAGCTGTGGGTTCAGTCGATGCACTAGTCTTGGACTGGTAAGGGAAGATCTTATCTGTGTCAGTCTTCACCATTCATCACTAGTGGGTTATAGGACCGGAGCTAGGACCCCACGAAATATGTTTGTTTTTTTTTCTGTGGGCGGAGTCGACACAGGACCGGCATCTCTACGTGGTGCTTGCGGGTTGGCCGTTAACTGCTGTTGACTCTGCCCCAGCCCCAGTTCTTTTTCTCCCGCCGTCGAGTGAAGACTGAAGACCTCGTGTGGAGGCTGTGTCGAATTGCATTTTTGCAGCCTAATTCATCGGCCTGCTCCAGTGTTGCCTCAATTCTGTTCACCCTGCTCGACATCGCTTCTGGTCAGTAAGATCTGTCCTTCTTCTTTAAAGCGGCATTGAGTACTGTTTTGTATTTATTTGCTGAACGGTCATGTCTCGTCGGGGGGACAAGAAACCATCGAAAGCGGGGTGGTCTCCTATGCATCGGTGCCCCTGCATCTACCTCTATTCCGTGACGGGCCAGCATGACCACTGCCTTTCCTGCCTCAGCCCGGACCACTACATGGACAACTGCACTGCTTGTTTTTCCATGGACCGCCGAGTTGTCAAAAACTGCACATTTAAAGTCAGACATGCACCGCCGACTTTCGGAGGATGGGTGCGCAATTGGCGGCCAAGCACAATTCTCTGCCCTTCCTCCGGTCCCCTCCTGTCCTATACAGCCCGTGGAGGAGGGGGCCTCCGCCTCTCTTAGCCTTGCTGCGGCAGGGGCTTTTTCCGTGGTGCAGGAGGCCCAGTCTGTCCCTCTCGGGGGGCAGTCGGGAAGCATCGCTTTGGCAGTCACCTCTTGGGAAGCGAAGACTCCCTTGGTGTGTTCTAGGCCCTCCGGGTCTGGACTGACACCGTCCTCTGCGCCATCTGGCAGCACTGCTCTTGGTCCTGGTGCCGTTTGTGTAGCTGCGGGCTTAGAAAGTGGCAATGCAGTCGGCGCCGGACTGTCTCACGGTGCCGCTGTTGCTTCTGGTGGTGTTTGGGGGGTTGGGGCTTTCAGCAGCACCGGGGGTGGTGCGTTGGCAGTTTCTGGTGCCATTTGCATGCCGGAACTGGAGCCTGGGCCGCCCCTGACTATAGCGCCATTCACATCACCAGAGATGGGGGCGGCGCCGGTCGGTGCTGACCTTGGGTCCGGCGCGCTTGCTGCCCGGGGTGGTGCAACACCGATGCCTGGGGCCGCTTAGCTCCGTGCCGCTATGTGCACGGGTATGTCAGCATCGGCGCGGCCACGCTTGGCATTGGTGTTGTTCATGGCACAGGGGAGCACAGTGCAGTGCTCGGGCTGTGCCTCAACTCCAGTGCCACCCGCAGCACCGGGCAGAATTGAATCGATGGGGCCACGCTTCCGCTCCGGCACCGTTTTGCAGCACTGGGCTGGAAGGTGCTCCAACTTGTGGTCCAGGACCTGGGGGGAATCGGGGAATTGTCTGACATCGGACTTCAGAGTCTACCTCCTCGGAGGCAGAATCTGGGTCTGATCCAGATTGGCTCGCAGGTTCTTCTGAATCCTCAGATCCCTCCGTTTCCAGCACCTCAGCCCCCATTCAGCCTCCCTCTGGGTATCAGTCATCGCCAGTAGGCCTTAGGGTCAGTGGTACTGACTAGCCAGCGGTGGTCCCCGTGGCTACCACCTTGCAACTTGGGGCCACTGGCACTTCTGCTCCTCCAGTTGGGGTACCCCCTTCCCTGGTGTGTTTGGACAGTCCAAGTTTGGGACAGCCCGGGGCACACCAGGAAGGGGAAGGTACTGCTCTCTGGGTGGACTCCTCGGAGACCACCTGGAGTTGCCAGCTGCCTAGGCTGGTGGCTACGAGGACGATGTCCTTCTCTGATTCGATTCTGAAGGGTTGAGGGGTAGAGGTGTGACGCAGCATGCCCAGATTCTGGGGGAGTCACAGCGTAGACCCTCGCTCTTCCCTGGATGAGTCCTTGAGAGGGACTTTAATTTCTGAGGTCAGGGGCCATCCTTCTGGACTCACACGGTCCCGGTTACCTCACGGGGGATTTCTTCTTTTGGCCACAGCTCTGACCGTTCGGATCCAGTTGAACAGCTGTTAGCTGCTGGAGCCTTCGGATCTCCCTCCCTGCGGGGAATTTTCTGTTAGCCCCCCTGCCCTGACAGAAACTGTTCTGTTGCTAGGAGCTTGTCCCCTGAGCTTCTGTCTCCATCTGTGGTTATCCCATGTATTCCTGGTCCTAGGGCACCTCGCACCTGGGAGCAGTTCAGAGGTTCCACTGCACATTTTCCTACCTACCTCCATGCTCTGGACTAGCAGGTGTTCCACCATGCTCCCGTGTAGCCAGACCCCGAACCTCGGAACTCACCTGCATCTTCTTCCCCCTCCTCACAGGGAGAGGAACCATCTGTCCACATCTCTCCAGCGTCTGATCTCTCTTCTTATCAGTGCTCAGATGTTGGATGAGCTCCATCTTACCCCAACCCAGTTAACAATCACGAGCATGTGACATGTGCCTTTCTAGGCGAGTACAGTGCGGCCCACCTGGTGGTTCCCACATGGCCTGTTCCTTTCCAGGAAGTGTCGCATCGGCTTTTGGCTATGTCCCCTCTCCACTGTTCCAGTCCCAAGAGATTTATGCCAGCGGTATTGTGCCCCCCCCCCCGGGTCTCCAGGTTCTCTGCCTCATCCTTCTTCGGGTTTGACCTCCCTGGACACCCCCTCTGGGCCTCGCACCCCTCACTGTGACCGATCCCTGGACTGTGACTCTGCGGACTTCGATTTCTGGGGGAGAAGAATTTTCTACTCGGCACAGCTCTCTCTTTCTATTGTGGCACATCAAGCCCACTTTGCAGCCTATGATAGGCTCTTGTGGTCCAAGCTAGGACAGATCCTAGCCTGAATGCCTGATTTTGGAGGAAACCAGGCAAGCCATTGCCATCTCTGCTTAGGACCTGGAGCTAGAAATGCACCCTGCAAAGGGTATCTTATGATGCCAGTGAGGTGACATCCAGAGTGGTAGGGACAGCGATCTGCCTTAGGCGGATGGCATGGCTTCGGATATCCCAGTTGTCACCCCTGCCCCGGCGTAGGGTGATCTACTCTGCATACTTGAGAACCCATCTTTTCTCCCGTAGGGTGAGACGGCAACTCTCGGGGCACCTTCCTTCCCCCACTGGGGGCTCCCCATCTCACCCAGACCAGTCTCAGGCCTCCCCAGCCCTGTTGGGGTTCTCTCCTCCAGTGTCTCACCCACTGGAGGCTAAGGGACTTAGTCCTTTGGGGTAGTCTAGGGCCCCTCGAAGTTCGGTGTATTTTCATTGACTAGTGATGAATGGTGAAGATCGACACAGATAAGATATGAAAATTACGCACCTGCTGTAATTGTTGATCTTTCTAGCATCTTCACCATTCATCACTAAATCTCCCCTCCTTCCCCTGGGGTCTCAGTCTCTGGGCTTCCTTCCCCCACCCCGTGTGTCCCTCTTTCATTTTTCTCCTTGCTGTCCTCTCCCTTGTGGTTAGGAGGAAGAGGACCCTGGAGACACACAGGGAGGAATGTTCTCCTTAGAGGGTATTATTGGGGTGTATGGGGGGGTTCTTTCCCTGTCTCTAGTCTTCTCCCTCATTTCTTCGGGAGTGAGCTGAGAGTTTGGGCCCCCCATTTTTCTTTATGATCTCAAAGCTTTTGAGTTCATTTCCCTAATGCCCTCCCAGCAGTTTAGGTTTCTGGGAGGGAAGCAGAGGAATACGACACAACCCCTATCCTGACCCCCCTCTTAAGGTTAGCCCTTCAGGCGAATGCTGCTTAATAGCTCAATCCTTGCCTCTCGGCAGCTTTTTAACCTTGGTAGTCCAGACTATGGTCTGTCATTATTGTCAAAACCCTAGGATGTGGGATCCTCTCTGGGGGTGTGGTCCTATTCCCCCCATCCCTCCCTTTCTTTCTCCTCCTTCCAAAGATTGGGGCCCTTCCTTTCCCCAGTCTCCCATATCTGGTTTCTCTCTCCTGTCTGCTCTGTCGTTTATTTCTCCTTTTAGTTTATTATATCCTTTCCTTTTATCTATCCCTTGGGCTCTCTTGCCCCACCCCACCTCCCTTTCCTTACACTCTCCGGCATTTCAGAACTGGGGCTGAGGCAGAGTCGACAGCAGTTAATGGCCAACCTACAAGCGCCACATAGAACGTCGGACTTGAGGGTGGTGCCGGCCCTGCATCAACTCCGCCCACAGGAAAAAAAAGGTCTCCCGCAGGGTCCTGGCTCTGGTGCTATAACCCACTAGTGATGAATGGTGAAGATACACAAAAAGATCAACAATTACGATAGGTACGTAATTTTCATTTTCTGTATGCCTTCCCTCCATTCCTACGCTTACTGAAAGTGCTAATACTCCATGCTCCTGTCCCTCTCCAACAAGCCTCCTGTCAGTCTGCACAGAGATGCAAACTGATGACACTGTCTCAGGGCAGAATAACATTCCCAGACCTGAGAACTCTGCCTCAGAGCACAGGCCCTCAACCCTGAAGGTGCTTTTGGCAGCAGTGTCTGCTTAGACATTAACTAGCAAAAACAAATCATTGGCCTCACAGCCCATTTCCAAAATGTTTTTCAAAGGCCTTGTTCACATGTACCCTCCAGTGCATTGCCCAGTTAATGGGGGCTTCTTTCAAGCCTATGGCCTCTGCTGCACTAAAATATGTCACCTGGGAAACAATTTTCTATTCGCAATGATATCTGCTAGAAGGGTGAGTAGGCTGCAAGCCCTCTGGAAATATCCAAACTACATAACTTTCCATAGGGACAAGGTAGTCCTGAGGACAAATAGGACATTCCTTCCCAAAGTGGTACCTGAATTTCACTTCAAGTAGTCCATTGCTGTTCCTGTTTTCTTTACAGAAAAATCCAGCTCAGGAGAGCAAAAGCTTCACTGCTTGGATGTCATGACGTCACTGAGTTACTGCCTAGAGCACACAAAGGATGTGAGGTCCACTAGCACTCAGCTGTTTGTCACTTATGGTGAAGTGAGAAAAGCAAACCAGCATCCAGGAGGACTGTTTCTCGTATTCTCTCCTGCATACAGTTCTGTCATGACAAAGCTGCAAATTGTCACCCAGAGGCCTTAGGGCACACTCTACAAGAGGCACCTCTACCTCTGTGCCAGCATCAAGGGGTAGCTCCCTGCATGAAATTCATAAAGCAGCTACCTGGAATACAGTACACACTTTCACAAAAAAAAAAATACTGTCTGGACATACAGTCCAGGAGAGATGCTAGCTTTGGCACTGCTGTCTTTCAGAACCTTTTCTCTAAATAGGTTCTGTACCTAGTCTCCCAAAGTACTACAATGGAATCTGCATTTGTGAAACATGAGTGAGGGATTACTGGGGTTAGAAGAAACAATTGCTCATTGTAGTGATGTTGTTTCTTCCAGGGGATCCCTTGGTATATTTAACAATTCCCTTCCAGAACCTGGTGAAAGGTTCAGACAAGAATCAGTTCTTTTCCTATTTGCTTGAAATCTAGATTTTGTATTTGCCGTATTGGTCCTTGCAAGAATAGATCCAGAGTTAAATAGATCCAGAAGTAAATGATTTGATACCTTTTAATGGACTTCTCTGACATTACCTTCTGTATTTTTTAAAGGAGTATTTTAAACCAATGGGGATTTTTTCTGTTTTTTTCTGCATGATCTAGCTGTTATAAGTATTGTATTTTCTAAACAACTGCAATTAGCTTCTGAAGAAAGACTGGTTGGTCCGAAAGCTAGAGCACTTTGTTCTTGTTGTTACATCTATGTTGGTCCATTAAAAGGTATCAAATCATTTGCTTCTGGACCTATTTGCTTGAGCATTACTTATTACAGTGCCTTTACAATTGTTGCTCAGTGGTTTGAGTTAAATGCATAAATTTTTTTCAGACCAGGTATGTTTTATTCTGCCTTTTTTGCTACATTTTTCAAAAATTCTGCTGGTAAAATGTTTTAGCAGCCATTTAGCTAGTTTTAGTGTTCACAGCAACCCTAGCTCTAGAAATAAATCTGATGTTGGAAATCGGGGAGTAAACGTGATCACGCAGCAGAGTTTGAACTTCATCCCAAGGTTACATCTTTTTTTATTTTTTTTTATTTCATTTTTGTTAATCAGGTAGGTGCACTAGATAAGAGATTTTGCCTATTTTCAGGCACGACCCGGGAGGGTTACACAGCAGAAACAGCAGATACATAGTGTCCATAATAGAATACAAAACATCTAGTTGGAAGGAAAATACAGTAACACATGGCAATTTAAAATACATGGCACATTCAGGAACAACAAATAGAATATACATAGCATGAGGATAAACAGTAATCACAGTTAAATAAACTTTTATAGAATTTTGAAAACAGTATAATTGACGAAAAAAATACATATACAGCAAACACTGGGAGTACATAAGTGCTGAGAGGAAGTACCGCTCTCAAGGTGGAAGATCAGTGGTAGTAGTGCAAGTGAGTGGAGACAAGCAAGAGGTAGAGCAGGAGCAGAGACCTGCGCTCGTACGGTGAGTTCTAAAACTCTTTTGAAAGGCCCGGGAGTAGCCAATTTTTTAACATAGAGTGGAAGGGTGTTCCACATTCTGGGAGCAGATACTTAGCATAAAGTTCCATATCTCTGGGGCTGCTCATTCCTGGGGAATGATTGCAGCTGTTAAACATAGTTAGGGATCCCTTGTAAGAAATAAAATTACTACGGTGAGTATGTTTTTCTTACCAGTTTAAAGAGATAAGACTAGTGTATAGGGTGCCTCACAGTCACTGATCAGTTTGGAGAGGGGAGTCTGGGGCACAGGGTGCCACTTAATCCCTGGACCTATTTTGCCCACAATAGCAAAGCATATTTGGACATTATGTGGCTCCATGCTCCATAGATTCATCTCTCTCAGCTGTGGTCAGTGACTTAACTTAGTGGACTCAGTAGTCAAAGGGTTTGCAAGTGCTAAGTAGTATATCCCCCCCATGTGTTTGAAAAACATTCTCTGACCCTATCAGGCCATGTTTGACGGGACCGCAAATGATTTCTGGGTAAGGGCTGCATGACATAGTGGGCTCATAGAGTTACTACCTCTGAAAAACAGGTGGTAACCCTGTGCTCCCAGCTGTAATAGAGGTTGCAAGCTAGGCGACCAGTTGTGTGAGCAGGTGGGAGGGGAGGATCACGAGACATAAAGAAGAGACTATAGAGGTTGGAAGGGGCAGTATCAACTAGTTCAGGACCACTAGAGCAGGAACTGGTGTAACAGGTGGCTTGGGTTGCGGGAGAGGAACCACTGGACACTAGGGAGGACAATACAGGAGATAGGAGGCCCAGCACCATAGTCCACTGCATATGCACCCTATCACTAAGATGATAGTAGGTGCTATTTCTAATTGAGCCAATGAACGTCTAGATTAGTGATTTGCATTGCACAGCACTTGAAGGCGAAACATTTCTCCCCTGCACTCTAAGCACACCACAAAACAAAGTAGTGTCCATTTTGTGCCAATTCTGACTGTTTTTGATATCCGTTCCCTGTTTTGTCATATTTATGTAATATGTTGATGTAGCAGCTGAACTTATTCAGTGTATATAATAAAGTAACTGAATTTTAATTCATTGCATGCCTGTACCTGTTAAGTACTGTATCTTAAGATTTGCTGAGTCAAAGATACTCCAAATTGTGCAGCGTAGGTTGGTTCCAGTTCCAAATCTGTTCACAATTGTGCATTTATTACCAACTAAACTATAACTCTTGTATAAAAATAAATTCCAAATTGTGTATAACAATGGTTAATATGAAGTGGAAGCAGGCAATGTTATTTTTTTTTTACCCAATTGAATTCTGAAGGATAACCCATCTGAGATGCAGCAGCTCATTTGTGTCATTGGAGATCCTACTTTTGTCCATTTTGCAGCTGGGTGGAGTGATACATTGGAACCTGTAGGACTTAATCATGGTCACAGAGTAAGCTAGTCTCTATAACGGGATTTTAACTTTTGACATTCTGGGTCACGGTTTTCGGCTCTAAGTGCAAGACCACGAAGCTTCACAGAAAATGTGTGCTTTGAGCCTGGTATCTACATCCATTTATTTTATTAGAGAAAGGGAGAGGAAAAAGAAACAGACTGTTTAATGATGTGTATTCACCCCACAGGGATTAAAATTGAACAGCAACTAGCAAAGGTGCATAACAGTGTGAAGAGACTCCAGAGGCAACTAATGGATGTTAAACCCACTCCTGAATGTAGGTACATACTTCCAGTTAACTGGACACTGCTTGTGTGTCTCATTAATATACTGCAAGCTGAATGTTACCTGTTCCTGTCCCTTCCCTCATACAACTTTGTTCCACCCCAACCTGTGACACCACCCTTAATCCGCTGTATGAAAGGGGAGAATCCTACCATCTTCAAGTTGATTAAAAGTCAGAGCTGAAAGAGTCTATGGCCAGGATCCCTGGATCTTCCTGGACATAAAGTCTCCACCACTCATTCACACTGATGGGATCTACGCCAGAGGCACTAGGACCCAGCGGGAGCAACCTTTTTTGCAAGAGGGTCAGCACTAGAGATAGAGCCACGAGGAGTGGCGCCGTGAGCCTCAGCTCGTGCGGCAGTGACTATCTCAAGGCCGACCTCCAACCGCCTTCAGTTCCTTTTTCCGCCGAAGGCGCCTATGGACAATGTCGTCATTTCGTTAGGAGTCAAACTTCAAACTAGCAGCATAGTTTTCAGTTTATTATTTTGTAGTATTTCTCGAGTAAGTACCGCTAACTATAGTTTATTCTTATTAACGAAAGAAGTCTCAGCCTACATTGACAGAGTCGACCATGAGCGGGTCAGGTGATGGTAGGGAGACTTCGTATGAAAGCTGTTCAGTCGCCAGGCTGGGTCTGGTCCGCCGCCCTCTCTGGAAGGGGGGGTCTGACAATGGACGGTCCAGTGCCTGAGGGAAGGGGCGGTCCCCCCGGAAGCATAAAAGAAAAACGGTCGATTCTCAGCACTGCTCTCGGCCTCAAGCTCTTCTTTGGCCCACAGGTCAAAAAAGAGAAGGCATCACTCGAGGTCGCCCTCTGTTGTATCTGTGCGTCGATAGTTGGTCATTGGGGTCAGTGGCCGGTCTTCTCATCCGGAGTTGCCAGTTTCTGTTTCTGGTCACTGACCTCTTCGACATCGGAGCCCTTCCCCACCTTCTGGTAGGACTTCAGATGAGCAGTTTCATCAGTGGACCGCTCTGATGGAGCAACGAGCTCAGATGTTGGTCCAGCTGCCTGGCCCGGTCACTCAGGGGCCCTCGGACCCTTTGGGGACCGGATAGTGTGGTTTGGCCTCCCAATCATGCACTCTTTGGTGCCGGGCCAACCAGCGCTCAGGTGTTTTTTCCCTCACATGTCTGGCGGTGCAGGGCCACACCGATGCCTCTGTCTCCTGGTATTCTTCATTCTTTTCCTCAAATCCTAGTTTTCAGAGCTGTAGGTTGGTTTTGGCGCTGTCGGCATCGATGGGTTGCTCGGCGGCATCCTCGGCGCCGATGCCTCTGTCGGCGCCCATATCTCAGTGCTGCTAGATTGTTGGCTGTGTGGCCTTCGCACCGTTTCAGGCTGCAAGCGTTTTCTAGCCATCCTCAGCACCTTGCTGCTTTTTGGGGCCATCCCCGGCGCCAGTGGTTCTGTCAGCGCTGTGCACTATGCTGGGTCAGGCGGCGCTGTGACCTTCCTCGGCGCCGAGGCTTGGTGTGACATCCTCCAGTCTTCAGGGCTTCTCGACTCCGAACCCTTTTCCTTCCTTTTTTCCTTTTGATTTTCACTCCTTTCCTGTCCATACAGTCCCTCCTGGACTGTAGGGAGATGATATTGAGCCTGACTCAGACCTTAGGCTGGGTGATGACATGCAAGGAACTGGATCTAATCCTATTGCTGAGCCTGTGGTCGAGGACCTGTCTTTTAAGTCTCTGCTGAAAAATGTGAATTCTACTCTTTCTCTCCAGACTACAGATATCGGTCCTGGGAAGCTTTTAAGGCTCCAATACCTTCATGTCCTGGAGATCCCTATGGATTTAATTCCTCCAGTACAGCCTTCCTTTGAGACACTTTCTCAAATGGTATAGAATAATCCCGCTGTCATTCCTTCTGTGGCTAAGTCCATAGATAGAAAGTATGCTGCTCCCATGGATCGACCCATTTTGCCTCCCAAGCCTTTGCGGACCCTATTGTAGTCTTGGCAGAGAATGATAAGGTCGTCCTCCCTCAGGCTACTACAGCCCGACCTATAAACAAAGAATCTCGTAAGATAGATACTTTAGGTAAGAGAATCTTTGCTGCATCCACCCTGGGTATGCGTACTGCCAGCTAACAGGGCTATTTCTCTCAATATGAGTATGTTCTTTGGCATTCACTCAAACAAATGGTAGAAGCTCTACCAGAGTCGGACACTAATTTGGAGCTTCTTCAAACCATAACCAGGGGTATCGAGTCCAATAACCAGCAGGTTAAAGCAGCTATGAACGCTTTCAGTACTGCCTCCCGAGCGGCAGTGGTGGGCATATGTGCCCGCCATCACTCCTGGCTGCACACCTCAGGCTTCACGAATGATGCCCAGCAACAGGTCATGGCGTTACCCATCGATGGTATGTATCTCTTCAGTCCTGAAGTAGAACAAGCTCTAGAGACCACAAGCACTAGGGGCCGCCATTAAATTGCCGCTGGAGCCTGCTCCCACCCTTCTCGGGTGGGGGTGTTAATACAACACAATTTCACAACTGTCAGTCCTTTTGAGGCAAGGGAAGGGGAGGTTTTAATAAAAACCAAGCCCCCCATCCTGAAAAGAAAACGCAACAGAAAGCTCAAGGGCCCAAAGCGCCCAGTGCCGCCTTCTGAGTTTCTGGTCCAAGTCCCACCTCAACTGCCTGAGGGGCATTCTTCCTCAGTGGTGGGAGATTGTCTGAATCAATTCTACAACCGGTGGAAGTCCATAACATTGGACAAATGGGTTCTCTGGATAATCCGCGAGGGGTATTCCCTCAATTTTTCAGAGACCCCTCCGGATTGTCCTCCCAAACGACAGCCCATGCTGTCAGTACTTCTGTCAGAACTTCTCGCTTCCGAGATACAAGGCCGTCTGGACAACAGGGCAGTAGAAATAGTTCCACTGAATTAACAGAACACAGGGTTCTACTCTCGTTACTTTCTAGTTCCACAGAAAACCGGGGGCATGCGCCCTATTTTGGACCTCAGAAAATTGAACAAATTTCATCCCAAGGAGAAGTTCAAAATGATATCGCTAGGAATCCTGTTACCTTTGCTTCAGCAACACGACTGGCTAGCCTTCCTGGACATGCAGGATGCTTACCAACATATTCCTATTCACCAAATGCATCACAAATACCTAAGGTTTGTAGCTTTGAGCCAGCATTATCAGTTCAGAGTCCTGCCCTTTGGGCTATCTTCGGCGCCGTGAGTTTTTACAAAGTGTTGTGCAATTCTTGCAGCGCAACTCAGAAAAATCGGAATGCAAGTGTTCCCATATCTGGACGACTGGCTTCTAGCAGGTCCTTCCAGGCAAGGAACTCTCAATGCCTTAACCACGGCCTCAGACTTTCTCAAATCCATGGGAGTTCTGCTAAATCTCAAGAAATCACAGTTGCAGCCCTCCCAGAATCTCCTTTTTGTAGGAACTCTTCTGTACACCTCCTGTGCAAAAGCCTTTCTACCAGAGGACAGACGGAGCGATATCCTTCAGATGGTCCAATACATCAGAGAGAACAGCTCAGTTCGAGCTGTCTCGATGCCATGGATGCTGGGTCTCGTGGCATCATTGGTGTTCACTGTACCCCTAGCACGCCTCCACAAGAGAACCTCTCAATGGATGCTCAGTACTCAGTGGTCTCCAACCACTCACCCTCAGTCCTTTCTCATCAGGGTGACATTACCTCTGAAGAGGTTGCTCACCTGGTGGTCGCAAGAGGACAACCTTCTGGAAAGGTATCCCTTTGCTCCCCTGGATCATCAGATTTCCATTATCACAGGCGTGTCCCTAATGGGTTGGGGAGCTCACTGTCAGAATCTCCACACCCAAGGTACGTGGACTCAAGACGAGTCCCAGCTTCACATAAATGTCCTAGAAATGAGAGCCATCCTTTATGCAGTCTGTGCTTTGAAGGACATTCTTTGTCACAAGAACATTCTCCTTCAAACGGACAGCACAGCAGTGATGTATTACATCAACAAGCAGGGCAGTGCACACTCTTACCCTTTATGCAGGGAAGCGATGAGGGTGTGGGAATGGTGTTTAGAGCACAAGACTCTAATCCAAGTGGTCTACATGCTGGGAGTGCAGAACGAGCTGGCAGACCATCTCAGCAGAACGGAGACAGATCCCATGAATGGTCTTTCAATTCAAGCTGTAGTTCGGTCACTATTTGCAGAATGGGGAACTCCAGACCTGGACCTTTTTACATCCCCACTCAACACAAAACTGCCTCTCTTCTGCTCCAGAAATCCATGGCCTGGCATATTCTGTCAGGATGCGTTCAGGCTGCAGTGGACAAAACGCTTTCCATACGCCTTTGCTCCTCTTCCTCTGATTCAGAGGGTACTTCTCAAGTTCGAGTCCCAGGGGGACAAAATGATCCTCATTGCTCCCTTCTGGCCTCAACAGATGTGGTTTCCGTTACTCAACGGTATGTTGGAAACCCCTCCAAAAGCGCTTCCCCTTCAGACAAACCTTCTGGCTCAGGCCTGTGGTTCATCCCAATCTGAGGCCGCTTCACCTTCACGCTTGGCTCCTGAATAGAAAAAAGTGAATAGGTTCAATGTCTCTCGCAGAGTTTCAGATATTCTTTTGGCTGTGTGCAAGCCAGTCACTAGAAAAACTTACTTACACAGCCAAATGGAAGCATTTTTCTCTCTGGTGTGTGAAATCCTCTTTGAACCCTTTTTCAAACAACATGAAGTCTTGCTGTATTCTGACTTATTGCAGTTAGCCCGAGCACTTGAACTGCCCTGGAGATGAAAGAGTTAACTCTGTGCTGAAGGATAGAACCTTGAGCTCGAGCTGGGTTCAAACCACTGTCTGCTGCACTTGAAGTGTATCCGTCAAATTCTTTACTCCACCTAACTAAACAGTTGCTCCGGAGTTTGCTCCTCGCTTTCGGTTCGGTAAAGTAAATCGTCGGTTTAAAACGTGAAATTTTCTCTCATTTTCTTGGTTGAGATCCCTGTCTGTGGTACAGTAAGTGTTTAAGTAGTGGACTGTAGAGTTTTGAGAGTTTTTCTGAGGAAATTGTAAACTTTGTTTTTTGCTGTTGGTTCGGCTGAACCGATCATTTTCTCTTGATTGTTTACTTGTGGTGATTCCGGTGCCTATCTGTTCTAAAAAAAAAAAAAAACAACGCATTTTTGTTTTTTTCCCAACACCCATGTCATGGTGAGGAACCGATAGGTTAGTCTTACCTGGCTTGAAACTGTGTAAAGGGTAAGTTTATTTTTTGTGGCCATCTCTGAAAAACCCAGAAAGAAAACAGCCCACTGGGTTTCAGCACTGTAGTGTGTGTGGGGAGGCCTATGCTAAGGCTGATCCCCACACCACTTGTGTATATTGTCTGGGGTTTGACCACCTCGATTCAGACTGCCAAATTTGTAAAAATTTCCTGAAGACCACCCTAGATAAATGGTTGGGTAGGCTTAGGGATAAGGAGGCCGAGAAGTCCGCTGACCCGGATGGCCAGCCCGGTTCGGTTCCGACCGAACCTGAGGGAGTGCCGTCTAACCAGGGCCATACTTCCGCGAGCAAGAGGAAAACTGACTCCTGAGGGGTCGGTTCCTTCAAAAAAGAAGGAAAAAGGAGAAATCGACCAGTTTGGATCCTGAATCTCTTCATCCGACGGCTGATGAAATTGCCCGGGCGATTAGTATTGTGGAATTGCTCCGTCCAGTTCCGAACGAACCGGGCCCTGCCAGTAGGCATTCGGCTCAGTCAGTTCCTCCAGTTACAGATTACTCCCTGGAGGAATATTATGATCCGGAATGGGAGGGGGACGTTGAAGAGGATGAAGAAGAAGAGTATGATGGTGGGGAAGGTCTGGATGAACCTATTGAACTGGACATCTCCCCAGACAGACCTTCTGGAGTTTCCCCTCCTAGGGTTTCTGAGTCCCCTTCCCACTTTATGTTTTACAAAAAAGTGGCTGAGACCCTCCAGCTCCCCCGTGGATGAAGCTGTAGAGGAGGAAGAAGAGCCTGATTTTGTTGAGATGATGGGCATCCCAGAGTCCAAGAGGCTGTCTATTTCCTTGCATAAATCTTTTGGGAAACAGACACATAAATTTTTAAAGACACCTAATTCTCTGCCTCCAGTGGACAAACTTATGGACAGGAGGTATATGCTGTCAGGCTCAAGTTCGGAGTTTCTGTATCAGCATTGCAGCCATGTTGGGGTAGTACAGGCTGCAGCCTGTGATAAGGCTGGCCTTCCCTTGGCTTCACCCCCCCCCCCAATAAGGACTCCAGGAAGATAGATGCCATGGCCAAGAAACAATATTTGGCATCTTCCTTGGGACTCAGACAGGCTGACTATATGGCCTATGCAGCCAGGTTCCAAAAGTCCAGGTGGGAGTCTGTTTTGGATCTGGCTAAGCAGGCTTCCCCCCAGCTGGCTAAGGAGCTAGAGGAGGTGGCTGCTGATGGGATTGAGGCAAAATCCAATTTCATGCTGCTGTCGACTCCAGTGATGTGTCATCTAGAGTCATGGCGACATCTGTTGCTCTACGGAGAATGGTTTGGATCTGATTTACTAGCCTATCACAGGATACCTAGGCTAAGGCCATGGATTTCTCTGTTGTAGGTAATTCTCTGTTTGGGGAGCAGACAGAGAATTATATGAAAAAGATGGATGAATACAGGACCACCTATAGGAGTGCTCAAGCCAAAGAAAGGCAAACCACTCCTCAGAGGCAGCAGTCTAGGGGCAGGGGCAGGCCTTTTTAAATTCCTTTCCTCCAAGCTCAGGCCTCCTCTCCTTTTGCTCAGAAGGGGTTCTTTAGAGGGAGAGGCAAAAGGGTGATGAGCAGAGCTGCATCCTCCTCTCAGCCCAGGGCCCCTGCCAATCAGACACCCTGATGTGTCAGCCTGGGTCGACTCCCCTTTCCTGTAGGAGGCAGGCTGGCTCTACTACTTCCAGAACTGGAAGTCTGTTACCTCAGATCCCTGGGTCTTGGAGGTAGTAGGCCAGGGACTGGCTCTCAGCTTCAAAAAGTTTCCAAAGCTGAGAGCCAGATCTTTTTCACTTGCAAACATCTCCAAAACCATTGCCTTAGAGGCAGAGATTTCATCTCTTCTGGCCTAAGGGGCCATATAGAGAGAGTTCCTACAATCCACAGGGGCAAAGGTCTGTACTCCAGGTACTTCCTTACCCTGAAGAAAACAGGGGAGTGGTGGCCCATCCTAGACTTAAGATATCTGAACAAATATCTATTAAAACCAAAGTTCAAAATGGTGACTCTGGGAATAATTCTTCTCTCTCTAAGGCCAGGGGACTGGCTAGCCTCCTTGGACCTAAAGGATGCCTACTTTCACATTCCCATCAGGTGCACCCACAGAAAGTACCTCAGGTTCGAACTGCCTTCAGGCCATTACCAGTTCCTGGCAATGCCCTTCGGCCTAACATCAGCTCCAAGGGTGTTTACAAAATGCCTGGCAATAGTAGTGGCTTTCCTAAGGAGGAAAAAATATCTCTATTTTCCCTTACCTAGATGATTGGCTCATAGTGGGCCAGTCTCCAGACCAAGTCAAGTCAGATCTGAAAGTGAACCAGCAAGTGCTCAGTTCTCTAGGTTCTCTTCTCAGTCTTCCCAAGTCAGTTCTCGAGCCAGTGCAACTATTGACTTTCATAGGGGTGGAACTAGACACCGTCAAAGCAAAGGCTTTTCTTCCTTTGGCCAGGGTGAAGGCCATCTTAGAGCTGGCCTCCTCTTTCCGCCCTCTGGTTTCTCTACCAGCAAACCACTTTCTTCAGTTACTGGGTCACATGGCTGCTTCCACTGCGGTGGTCCAAGGGGCCAGATTTCATATGAGGGACATTCAGTTTCACCTGAGGGCCTTTTGGTCTCAGAAAAAAGATCCTCTAACCAAACTTATTCCAGTGACTCAGACTATGATCCAGGCTCTTCAATGGTGGCAGGATCGGTACAGTCTCAAGCAAGGGATCCCATTCATCTCTCAGTCTCACACCATGGTTCTAACCACAGATGCTTCTCTCCTGGGGTGGGGAGCTCACCTGGGGACTCTCACAGCCCAGGGAGTGTGGTCCATTCAGAAGTCTCTTCTCCAAATCAATCTTCTGGAGTTCAGGGCAGTTTACGTGGCCCTACAAGCCTTCTCACAATCAGTACAGAACAAGGTAGTTCAGGTCAGGACAGACAATACCACCACCATGTGGTACATCAGCAAGTAGGGAGACACTCAGTCTACAGCCTTGCGCATGGAAGCCATGAAAATATTGTCCCTGGCTTACTCCCTTCAGGTCTCTCTGGTAGCAGTACACCTCCCAGGAAAGGACAGTGTGCTAGTAGATGCATTGAGCAGGATTTCCCAGGGTCATCACGAATGGTCCCTGGATCCCCTAGTGCTAGAAGTGATTTTTTTGAGATGGGGTACTCCAAAGATAGATCTCTTTGCGGCCCCAGACAATCACCAACTTCCTCTCTTTTGTTGCAGACCCCCAGTCTTGGGCTCAGGCTCCCTGGATGCTCTGGTTCTGGATTGGAAAGGGAAATTTCTGTATGCTTTCCCTCCGTTTCCTCTGATATTCAACGTCCTGGTCAAGATAAGGTCACAGTCTTGCAAAGTGATCCTGATTGCTCCAGACTGGGCCAAGCAGCCTTGGTATCCTCTCTTGCTGTCCCTATCCTGTCTTCCCCTGTCCCTTCCCAGGAATCACAATCTGTTAACCTCCTCTCAGGGGAGGATTTGGTATCCCAACCTTCTGTCTCTCAGTCTCAAGGCATGGCTCTTGAAAAGTCAGAGTATGCAGGTTTGCACCTATCTCAAGGGGTTCTGGACATTCTCAAAGCCTCTTGAAAACCTGCCACCGGGAAAACTTATAATTCTAAGTGGAAGAGGTTCAGTATTTGGTGTTCCAAGAAGCATATATCTCCAGACTCTTCGGAATTGTCTACAGTTCTGGACTACAAGGTTCACCAAAATGGCCTAGGCCTCAGGCCTGCTACCATCAAAGTACATTTGTCAGTTGTTTCTGCTTTTTTGTCTATAGGGAAACCTTCTTCACTGGCATCTCATCCTGTTTTCTGTAAATTTTTCAAGGGATTGCTTCATACCAATCCACCATTTAGGGACCCTTCCCCTGCCTGGGACCTTAATGTTTGCATTGCCCAGCATGTGCAACCCCCTTTTGAACCTTTGTCTTCAGCAGAACTTAAGTACTTGACTTGGAAGACTGTGTTTCTGATAGCTATTACCTCTGCCAGACGTATCAGTGGATTGCAAGCTCTGTCAGTGGAGCTTGATTTTATCTCATTCCATAGAGAAAAGGTGGTCCTTAGAACCAATAGGAGGTTCTTGCCTAAAGTGGTTTCAGATTTTCATTTGAACCAGTCTATATCTCTCCCTGTATTCTTCACTGATCACTCTTCTTCAGGGGAAAGAAGGCTACACAGTCAAGGTGTTAAGAGGGGCCCTTAGCTACTACAGTAAGTGTGCTAAGGCCCACAGGTTTGACTATCTTCAGTTCCTCACTTATGGGGAAGTGAGTAAGGGCAAACCTGCCACTAAGAGAATTATTGCCAGGTGGATTGTCTCTTTGTATACAATTCTACTATGAGAAGCTAGGCAAAATATCACCCTCAGGTCTGAAGTCTCATTCGACTAGGGGTACAGCTGCTTCCCTGGCTGCTGCCAGGGATATTCCTTTGTTAGAGATTTACAAAGCAGCCACCTGGAAAACAGTCCATACATTCACCAAGCACTACTCTCTGGATATCCCAGACTAGGAGCGATGCTAGGTTTGGTACAGTGGTGCTGCAGAACCTATTCCCAAAACAGGTTTGATTCCCTCCTCCATGGAGGTACTGCTTGGTAGTCTGCATATGTCAGAATACAGCAAGACTTCATGTTGTTTGAAGAAAAAAATTACTCACCTTAGTAACTGTGTTTCTTCTAATGAAGTCTTGATGTATTCTGACCTGCCTCCCCTCTCAGAACCTGGCTTTTTGGGAAGTGGGTTGGCAGGTACAGTGCTGCACCCCAGAAGTGCACTAGTTCTGCCATTTTGGCTTTACTTTTCTTAAGCTTGTTAAGTTCACTACCTGGTGTTTTGTTTTTGGGTTTCTCGACTTGAGTCTTACGGGGATCCAAAACAACTTAGTTGCCTTTTAGCTAATGGTTTTTACAATTTCCTCTTTTAGGATGTAGCTAGTTAGTCGTAGCTCATAAGAATCTAACGGTTACACTTCAAGTGCAGCAGACAGTGGTTTGAACTGAGCTCGAGCTCAGCGTTCTATGCTTCTGCATAGAGTTAACTCTTTCATCTCTGGTGCAGTTCAAGTGCTGGGGCTAACTGCAACATGTTAGAATACAGCAAGACTCCATTAGAAGAAACACAATTACTAAGGTGAGTATTTTTTTCCTTCCTGCCCACCAAATAAAGTTCTAGAGTACCTTTTAGACCTCTCAAATTCAGGTCTACAATACTCTACAGTCAAAGTTCATCTTTGTGCCATTTCAGCCTATCATGAGCCAGTACTTTCCTTGTCACTGGCTCAGTTATCAGTAGTTAAGAGGTTTCTTAAGGGTATTCTGCATACCAGACCTCCTGTCAGATGTCCAGTCGCAGCCTGGGACATTAATCTTGTACTAGACATGCTCACTCGAAAGCCCTTCGAGCCTCTAGCTACTTGTGAGCTGAAATGTCTCACTTGGAAAACGGCCTTCCTGGTGGCCATTACCTCGGCCCGCAGGGTCTCTGAAATACATGCCTTGGTCACAGACCCTCCATATACTGTCTTTCATAAGGATAAAATAGTTCTTAGGACCCATCCTAAGTTTCTCCCTAAGGTTGTTTCAGAATTCCATCTAAACCAACCTTTAGCCCTACCTACTTACTTTACGAACTTCCAAAATGAAGGAGAGTGTACCCTTCATTCTTTAGATGTCAAAAGAGCTCTGCATTTCTATTTAGATAAAACAAAACAAATCTGCAAAGCTCAACAACTGTTTATTTCCTTCAGCGAGACCTGGCTGGGTCAACCTGCTGCTATCAGATGCATTTCAGCATGGCTAGTGGGATGCCTTCGCCACTGTTATTCCATGGTGTAGGTTAAGCTGGAGGGCAGAGTGTACACTTACTCTACTAGAGCAGTCGTGGCATCCCTGGCGGAAATCCGCAACATGCCCATTGCAGACATTTGGAATGCGGCTACCTGGAGCTCAGTGCATACTTTCACCAAGCACTACGCCCTGGATGTCCATGCCAGGCAACATCTTTCGTTTGGCAGGACCATCCTTAACGGACTTCTGTCCTAAATTTGTGAGCTCTTGGTCTCTCCTGCCACCCTCTTGGGGGATTATTAGCTCTGTACTCTCCCATCAGTGTGAATGAGTGGTGGAGACTCTATGTCCAGGAAGATATGGAAATTATGTACCTACCGTAATTCTTGATCTTCTTGGATGAAGTCTCCACCACTCATTCACACGCTCACCCACCATCCCCCGAGCTCACCTCTGTTGTTGGTCTTCACTCCGTCAATCTTTAGGCTGTGAAGACTTCTTTGTTGACCTTTCTTATATGGGTCGTCCGGGCTATCTTATGTCCGGTTTTTGTTAGGCTATCCTTCTAGGTTAGGTATGCTGCACCTCCTTGGAAAAAAAGGTACTGAGGCAGTTGGAAGGTCAACGCTGAGATGGTCATTGCTGCACGAGCCGAGGCTTGCGGCGCCACTCCTCACAGCTCCATCTCTGGCGCCGACCCTCTTGCAAAAAAGTTTGCTCCCGCTGAGTCCTAGCGCATCTGGTGTAGATCCCATCAGTGTGAATGAGTGGTGGAGACTTCGTCCAAGAAGATCAAGAATTACGGTAAGTACATCATTTCCATTTCTCCACACTTCAGTCCTGATTTGTGTGGTATGTGTCCAAGGTATCTGTGCCAACATCTGTTCATGCCTATGCATGATTTGTTCGTTTCTGGTTAAAATATTACGTAATGCTGTGGATGACATCACATGCTATGCATAAAGAAAGGGCTTAAGGTTAACGAAGGATGGGAAGGGAGCCAAGCACTATTGGAAAAACTGTATATTTTAAGGAAAATTCTCCAAGACCGATGAATTCCATGGCACTACAGACATTCTGCAGCCTGATGCAAGTTCTGCAGAAATTTCCACAGCCATGGAATCGCAGAATTCTGTGGGCCTTGCCTATAGCTGGGTTCCTTTGTTGCTGTTTAGCTCCTCCTAGTCTTGTTCTAGTATCTCAACTTTTTTTCTTTTTTAAAGGTTGTTGCATAGTCCCGAATGGCAGATGCATGCATGAAGGCATGGATGCTTGCATGGATATTTTATTTAAAAAAATTATTTTCTAATAACCAAGGCACTGTACAAAGAGGAAAACATGAAAAACAAATACAAGATAAAAAAAACAAATAAAACATAAGACAAACCTCAATATTACAAATGCAGTTAATAAATATTTACTAAAGTGGGTTCTGTAGGCAGTGCTGGATGAAACAAAACCAAGGGTCTGCTGTGGTCACGTCCCACTATTCAGGCAGCAGCAGCATTATTCAGTATTAGAGATATCCTTATAGCCATTGTTTAATAGTACAGTAAACATTATGGTCTTCATCACAGTGGTGAGGAAAACTGCCAGTAGCAGAGACCGACCGCTGACTGTGCAGTTCTGTCCCTGACATACAGCTGGATGAACGCTGCGGAGACCTTTGTCCCTTCTGTAATTCTGCCTGTTGCCTGCCCTTTGGAGGATTCTGTTTGAAAGCACAACCCATAACAGTGTACATACAGGAACCCCAACATGCATGCAAATTTGGAGTTGGATCACAATCCACTCTCTCCATCCCAGGTGTATTCTGCTTTTCAGCTTTCTGTCAGAACACTAAAGAAGCCATACTGCGTTGTTCCATCTAAACTGAACTACAAGTTAAACCACTCCCTAACTGCCATTCTAGTTAGCACTGTGAAATAGGTTTGATCATGACTGTCAGGCATGAATCAGAACCTAAGGGCCCTTTGTTAAAGTTGTACCATCACCTCAGTAGCCACATAGCTCCTTATCCCCCACAAATCACCAGTGGTTTAGGTTATGCCATGGGGCAGAGCCTTTCCTACTGTGTTGTGAATTTACCAAATCTCCCACCTTCCTATGGCTTTGCGTGCACACATTTCACTTGTACTACATGACACCACGGCATCTGTTAAGCTGGTCTATAGGAGGCAGCACTGCCATAGGGGACTTTAACACAGACTTTCCTGGCTCATGGCCACCCTGGCTGAGTGCTTCACATCAGCCAGTGCCTTATAGTTACTGGGCAATGTAATGCACTCTGGTGTGGCAGCATGTACCTCAGTCTGCCCTCTGGCAGTGGCTGGCAATTGCTCCAAACCCTATGCCATAAACAGCACCTCCTATGTCCATCCTGACATAGGACTCACCATAGAAGTAATAGGTATATCTTCTACTTGAGTTAGCAGGTCCAGTCACTCTCACTCGGCCTCTAACCATCTTTAGCACATCTGGCAGCATCTCTCTAGAACAGGCCAAAATCCCCACCACCACCACTTTTTAAAAGGTGAAAACCCATCTGGGGTGGGACCTTCTGTGTTCCACAAGATCGCCATGAACTTCCTTTGAGGGGCAGTCCCTTAGGGTAACTACATCCCCTCCATATCTCCTTTACATTCCAACCAGAATTAATGGGAATCTGCACTTAATGAACTTTAGACTTCCAAGTCCCCAGGAATTATCACTACTGTCATGGTGTCTGTCCGTGAAGGCTGTCCAACAACTAGATGACAAATTCTGTTTTTCTCACACTCTGGAGCCATAGACAGCTGGTGCAAGTGAGGGAGCTTACACCTCCTCAGTCGGCCTGGCAATCGACCTGAGGCAAGGGCACCCTGAAGACACACCTGTACACTGCTATCACATTTCTATCCTGTCACACTGTCAACACCCAGCTGGCATTCTAAGCTCCACCCAGGCTGTCAGAGGGTCTCTTAATCTAATCAGTAGTCTCTGAGATCTGGCATTCTAGTAATCAATCCCTCTCCCCCTGCTGGCAGGAGGGAGTTGTTGCTCATAGTAACACAATAATTTAAGGTAAGAAGGGACTGTAGATCAATCATGTCCAACCCTGGCTTCATAAATAGATATGAAAAAGTATGCTGTTCTAATTTAAAGGGGTTCCCTGCCCACTGTACTAACCAGGGAATCCAGGAATTCTCTTGGTAAGCAACATTTCGTCAAGCTTTCCTTGAAAGCCTGTAATGTCTTAGTCTACTGCCTCCAGTGGTAGACTGTACCATTGAAACATAGAAAAATAGATTTTGCAGCTATAGTGAGGTCATCAGATATGATGACCCTGAGGTCCCTTTCTTGCTTGGCGACCATAAGTGTCCCCCATCCTATACACAATCTCTGGATTTCTCCATCCCAGGTGCGTGGCCTTACACGTTTTGGCATTTAAACCAGGTTGCCACCCCCTAGACCACTCCTTCTGCCTCCCCAGATCCCTATGCACTTTCTACCCTCTCCTGAGTGTCCATTTTGTTGCAGATTTTTTATCATCTGCAAAGAGGTGCACCTTCCCTTCCAGTTCCTCTGCAGTGTCGCTGGTTCACTAAGTGCTTTCTCATGTTGCCCCAGATTTGACAGCCCCTTGCTTCAAGGTATGTCCCTTTGTCCTGCTGAAGGACACCAGTTCAAACATCTCTGTCTGTTTCTTGTTGATATCCTGGAGTATGTGGAAGACAGAAATCAAGTCCCCTCTCAGCCTCATTTTGTACAATAAAAACATGCTCAGAGCCAGTTGCCTCTACCCAAAGCTTTTGTCTTCTGTTACCCTAATCATTTTGGTGGCCTTGTGTTGCACCCTCTCAACTGCCTCATGAGTTTCTTTTTTTAGGTTTGAATCCCTGTCCTTCACTGTTGTTCAGGGATGTACCCTGTGAGCAGGACTGTACCCTACTAAGACTGAAGTCGTTCTATGCATGGCAGCCAGGATTTTCTTTCTCTCCAAATTATTTCTTTCATATCTACCCCCTTCCCCATGGCATGAGCATTGCCACTGCTGTCCACAGTATGCACAGTGTGCCCCTGCGGTAGAAGCAGTCTCCCTGGCCTGTTTGTAGGGGGTGATGGGATGCCAGCACTCATTTCTAACCCTCCTAGCGGAAGCACACTGCCTCTTAGCAGCTGTTTACAGCCTAGTCTGCCTCACGAAGCAGTGATCCAAACTCGCTCTCAACACCAGGTTGCTTGTTGAACTGTTGCTGAGCCATCATGGCAGGCCTTTTTCATGAATTTCTTCTTGAACTGACCTGGATTACCCTTGAAAATGGGCATATGCTGCTCAAGGACCTTCCTGTATATAAATAAATAATTACATAAATGTCATTTTGTATTGAGGAGCCCAGAACTGCACTTAGAGTACTTCCAGTGAGGCTTAACCAGGGCCTTGTAAAGTGGCAGGATACGTCCCCTGTTCTGCTTGTCGTCCCCCTTTTGATGCACCCCAGCATTCTGCTTACTCTCTCTCTCTTTTCTTTTTTACTTTCTGTTTATGCCCCCTCCTTTCTTCACGTCCACTCCTCTCTTCAGGGCACCTAATACGACTGCTCGAGCTGCGCAAGGGAACGGGAGACTTCCACTCCCACAGGTGCCGGCTCCATTTAATCAAGCTGACTCGAATTACCCCCCCAGTGGGGCGGGGGTCCCCCTTCTCCCCTCCTTACCTCAGGGGAGCGGACACTTCTGCAGGGCTTCTCTCCCGATTCCTCTGGTTACCGGCACCCATCTTCAGGAACAGACACAGGGCTTTTCCTTGTTTGTTTGTTTTTGTTTTGTTTTTTTTATTTAGTTGTTTAACCAGGTATAGCACACTAAGCTGAAAGCTTTTTTACAGGAGCGACCTGAGAGCACAAGGAGGTTAAGTGACTTGCTCAGTGTCACACAGTATGCAAGTGAAAGCTGTAGGATTCAAACCCAGGTCAGGTCTGCTGGATGTCACCAAATTTGCAGCTCAGAGCCTTAGACCACTGCGCTATACTGCCTTGATAAACCAGGTTTTCTTTTTTCTGGTCCCATCCCCTGCTGACGCAGGGAAACATAGAAACATACATTGTCGGCAGATAAGGACCACTAGGCCCATCTAGTCTGCCCGTAGGCCCTATACATTGTATGTGGCCACTGACCCTATATGATGAATGGCTTTTCATCACTCCCTCCTCAGGCTTCCCTTGTGCCTGTCCCAGGCATGCTTAAACCCCTCCACTGTGCTTGCCCCCACTACCTCCTGTGGCAGAATATTCCAAGCGTTGACTACCCTTTCTGTGTAGACAATCATCCTCACATTACCCCCTCAAATTTTATATTGTGGCCCCTTGTTCTAGTACTTTTTCTACATTGGAAAAGGTCCACCATCTGAACCTTGTTTATACCCTTGAGGTACTTGAAAGTTTCAGTCATGTCCCCCTGCTGCCTCTTCTCCAGTGAGTACATATTGAGGTCCCTTACTCTCTCCTTATATGTTTTGTGGTGTAAGCTCTGCACCATCTTTGTTGCCCTTCTCATGGATAGTCTCCACCTTATCTATGTCCTTGCATAGGTGTGGCCTCCAGACCTGCATGCAGTACTCCAGGTGAGGCCTTACCAATGTTTTATACAATGGCATCACCACTTCCAGCCTCCTGCTAGTGATACCCCTGCCTGCACTCCAGCATGCCACTGGCCCTCCCTGCCACCTTTGTACACGGCTTTGACACCTGAAGGTCATCAGAGATGATAACCCCTAGGTCCTTTCCCTCTTTGCTGACAGTCATTCCCCCCACCCCAACCTGTAGCTCTCCGCAGGGTTCCCTCTAGCCAGGTGCATCATTTTGCACTTCTTTGCATTGAACCTCAGTTGCCACATCTCCAACCATCTTTCAAGCTTCTCCAGTTCCCTCTTCGTTTTCTGCACACCTTCTGGAGTATCCACCCTATTGCAGGTCTTGTTGTCATCTGCAAACAGGCAGACCTTTCCTTCCAGCCCCTCTGCAATGTCACTAATGAAGACATTGAACAGGACTGGTCCTAGTACTGATCCTTGTGGTATCCTACTGGTCACCCCCCTCTCCAGATTGTACCCCATTTACCACCACCCTCTGTCTCCTGTCTGTTAACCAGTTCTTAACCCAGTTCACCACCTTGTCTCCCATGCCCAGACTACCTATCTTGTTAATCAGCCTTCTGTATGGGACAGTGTTGAAGGCTTTGCTAAAATCTAGGTGGGTGACATCTACCACCCCTCCCTGATTTAGTTCCCTAGTCACCCAATCAAAATAATCTATTACCTTCATTTGACATGACCTTCCTGCTGTGAATCCATGTTTCCTCAGACCCTGAGCACTGCTGGATTCCATATGTGCCACTGTCCTTTCTTTCAGCAGTGTCTCCAAGATCTTTCCCACCACTGAATTGAGGCTGACTGGCCTATAGTTCCCCGCCTCCTCCCTACTGCCGCTTTTGTGCAGTGGGACTACATGTGGCCTTCTCCAGTCCTCTGGAACAACGCCCGTGTTGAGTGACTCTGTGAACAGGGCTGCCAGAGGTGCTGCTAGTTCCATTTGCAGCTTCTTTAATATATCCTCAGGTGGATGCCATCTGGCCCCATGGCCTTATCCACCTTCAGCTTTGTGAGTTCTTCTAGAACTTTCCCACTCTGAATGGACTGGTGTCCCCCCATTGCCTCTGCATCCTAACTGCGGTCCCTGACCCTCCCCCTCCTTGGTGAATACTGAGCAGGAGTATTTGTTCAGTATTTCTGCCTTGTCCAGATCCCTCCTTACACTCTTCCTGCTCCCTTTGAGCCTCACAATCCCACCCCCTGTTTTTCTTCTTTCTCTGATGTACCTATAAAATGCCTTATCCCTTTGTTTACAGACTGTGCTAATCCCTCTTCTGTATGCACGTTCGCCCTCCTAACAGCCTTCCCTGCTTCTCTTAGACATTCAAGGTACACTTCCCTGTCCTCCTCCCTTTGGCTCCCCTTATATTTCCTGAAACTAAGCCTTTTTGCCCTGACTTTGTCCCCCACCTCTTTGGAGAACCATAGTGGTTTCCTTCTTCTTTTCCCTTTGGCCACTATCCTATCACATTGGTTTGTTATGTCCACTGTGGCTCCTTTCAGTTTCTCCCATTGTTCTTCCACCCCCTCTATTACCTCTCCCTTCCCCAGGACTGCTTGTATACATCTTCCCATTTCAGTGAAATCTGCCCTCTTGAAATCTAACGCTCTTCCCCTTGTGTGGCTTAATTGAGTACATGTCTCCATGCTGAACCACACCATGTGGTGGTCACTGGACCCAGCTGCCCTTCCACCTGTATTTCTTTGACTCTGTTCTCATTGGTCCATACCGGGTCCAGAATTGACTTGTCCCTGGCTGGCTCATGCACCAGTTGCCTGAGTCCAACTCCCTGCATGGATTCAAGGATGGCTGTGCTGCTGGCTGAAGCAACCATCTGGGTAGCCCAGTTCATGTCCGGCATATTGAAATCCCCCAGTAGCAGGATTTAGCCTTTAGCTGCCATGTTATGTAATTTCTCCACTAGTTTCCTGTCTACTTCCTCCCTCTGTGCCAGAGATCTGTAGATCACCCCTGTGCGTATTGGTGTTCCATTCCCTGGCTCCAGGGTGACAACATTACCTTGGCCTCCCCCTGCCTTCCCTGAACTTCTGTAGCCTTTATACCATCTCTGATGTACAGGGCCACTCCCCCGCCCTTTTTACCCTCCCTGTCCCTCCTGAACAGAGTATAGCCTGGTACATTGACTTCCCAGCCATGATTAGTAGAGTACCATGTCTCTGTTATTGCTACTTTGTCAAGGTCTGCATCTGCCAACAAGGCCTCCAGGTCTGGAACCTTATTTCCTAGGCTACAGGCATTCGTTAGCATGACCTTCCACATCTTACAGTCTGCCCTCCCTCTGCTCTTATTCTCCCTCTCCAGTGTCTTCCCCAACCGAGATTTCCTTTCCTATGTGCTCTTACCCCCCCTTGTATCACTCGTTATACATTCTTCACCTGTCTGCCCCTCCCTGCCTGCTTTAGCCGTTCCTGCAGTCAGCTTATGTTCCTGCATGTTCCCATGGGGGGGTCCTAAGCCTCCTGACCCTCCTGGCTGTCCCCCCTTGGCCAGTTTAAATACTCACAGCTGAAGCATTTAAACTTCTCACAAAGGACCATGGTCCCCTTCTCAGACAGATGCAGGCCGTCCTTCTTATATAAGTTCGCATCTGGCAAGGTCAGGCCCCAGTCCCCTATAAAGCCAAAACCTTCCCTTCCACACCACCCTTCAACCAGGAGTTGAAGGTATGGATGTGGTGTGCCCTAGCTTCCCCTGTGCCCTGGACAGGTAGCACCTCCAAGAATGAGACGGAGCATGCTATTTGTTTCAGGTTCCCTCCAACGTCCTGAAATCTTCCTGGACTCTGGCTAACTTCACCCTTCTCCTGGCCAGGTCATTGGTTCCCCAGGTGGACAATGACATCTAGCTGCTCCCTCCTAGCCATTGCCATAGCTATCCCATGGATCCGCTTCCCATCCCTCCACGCAGCCCTTCCTGGGAGACACTTGACCTCCCTCTCTCCCCCTGCTAGGTGACCCTAACTTCACTCCCTGGACAATAGAGTCCCACACTAGGAGAAGCTTCCCCCTCCTCCAGGATTCCCTGCCTCACTTCCCTGGGGCTCCATCCTGGAGGACCCTCCCATCCTCCCTAGTCCCAGCCTTGGGTTCCTAAGTGGGGCTTTCCCGTTCCTCTAAAACAATGTAGGAGTTACTAAGCGGGACCGGTTGGGGTATGTGGTTTTGACCCTCCCTGAGCCCACTGTAGTCCAATCACTCCTCTTTCCTGGCATTCTTTAAGGTACAGGTTGTGGGGCCGGTGGTCTCTGGGTGGGGGTGGATGCCGCCTGTAACTTGGCCAACTCTGCTCAAAGACAGGCAGCCTCCTCCCTCAGCCCAGAGAGGTGCCTGCAGATAGGGCAGCATCGTGGCCCCCAGAATGTCTCCCTGAAGACAGCTGCTCCACAACCACTGCACTGCACCACTCCAATCATGTCTGTTTCCCTCCTTAATCAACTGCCTGCTTAAGACAGCTATTTGTTATCTCCCAAATATTTGTTTTATTTCTGTTGTGTTTTGTTATGCTTCCTCTCTTCGCTGCTTCCTGTATGGATGCAGGATGTTGTAAGGCCCTATGGGACCTACCTAATAAATGTAGGGCGAGCCCTGGGGGGTAGGTAGGGTGGGAGGGTGGGACTACACCACAGGCTGTGTCCAGAAACAATCATCCAAGAAGTTCTCTGGCCAAGGAGACGAAGGCACGCTGAGATGTACCTTCACTCCGAACCCTCGGCCGACGTCCGCCCCTCCCTGGTACTACTACTTCCCTGCTGCACCTCCACCCATGGTTACCCATGTGCGGTAGAGCAGCGGGGAATGCATCTTCCCTCCCCAGGGAAGGAGAATGGCCCTCCGGGCACTCAAACCTCCCCCCCAGCTGGCCCTTCAGCGGCCCAGGCTCGCTAACGAACCCAGGTCGCTGGCGTCACAAGCGGTAGTGCTACCGCTGCACCGGCACCTGTGAGAGTGGGTGTGAGGGTGGGTTAGCCCCAGCAGACATGCAGTAGGTTGCCGTCTGGCCATGTTCCTCTCCAACATAGACCACAGGTCTTCTTGATTCCTTCCCATAGACAACAAATGACACATTGCTGCATGTCCTGCTTGGTCACCAAAAAGGTGGTAAAGCAGTGGGAGTCAGAGCCTTACCACCCCAGAGCAGGTAAAGAGTGTCATCTGGTATAGCTGATCCTCCTCCTTCTCCTCCTCAGGGTCACCTGACTCCCAGGCCTGTAGTGCAAACCTCAAGTCACCGGAATGGCAGACGGTAAGTTCCATCACTGAACTAACAGACCGTCTTTTCAGAAGTTTTTTCCCTTACTTGCTTCTTCTCTTCTGTGGACGCCCTTGCGATCCTCAACTCAGGGCAAGTGCCGGTAACCTCATTGTTCTCCCAGTTGAGGGCCTCATGGTACAGGGAGATGAGAGTAACTTCAACCTTCGTCCCGGTAACCACATGTCTTTTTATTCTTATTTCTCCCTCCCTCTTGTTTCCAACTATATGCTGGTGTTTTCTGCCTTCTTGGTGACCTTGGACACCGTAGCATCACCATAGGAGAGCAGTTGTCCTAGCTCACCACAAGAGTCACTGCTTGTCTTCTTTGAGGATATCTCTTTCATAAAGCCACACCTATGGAACTATAGCCACCAAGCACTAGGACCGCATGGAAACTTTTTGCAAGCAGTCCACTAGGGACCACCCACTATGACGTCCTATGTCAGCACTTCTCATATAAACGTGAGCAGCCCCTTCCCTCCTCAGTTCATTTCCTGCTGTCAGCCATATTTGCCAGACCCTGCACAGAGATGTCGCTGCCACAGTTGATTGCTAGTTAGTGTTTTTTTTTAATTTCTCTCCCTAGTTCACTGTCACTTTTTCAAAGTGATCATTGTCATCATATATGTTGTCTAAAGAACACCCCACTAAGCTCTTTAGATACTGTGAATGCAGTGAAAAGATTTGCTTGAGCAACCTGCATGATATCTGTTTGTGCTGCCTCAGCATGGCCCATAATGCTAAGACCCGAGAACTTTGCCTTAATGTTTCATGCAGCTACCCAGCGACGCAGAAAGAATGCCCTGGAAACCCACCTTTTAAAACAGCAAGTAGCCATGATAGAGAAAGAGCTCCAGGAAAACAGCTCCACTGCGTTGCTGGCCTGATCTTCAGTCTCTTACTCGTTGAAGTCCTAGGAGAAGACCACCGAGCAACATAAGCATAAGTACTGGGAGAGAGAAAAGAGTAATTAGAAATCTCCCTGGGACATTCTCAGTCACCCCTTCAATCCAGCATGGCTGCTACGGAGCCATTGACCACTGTGGTGATGACACCACCGGTTGCCCGGACCTCTGATACATCCGGGTCGGAACAGGCTGAGAGTACCGCCATGCCGAATATGGCTGGTGAAGAACCGTCGACATTGGGGACGGCGTCTTCCCCCTTGACATCCCAGAGCATTCCTGTAGTACAGGCACATGCCAACATGCAGGCAGTACTTTCATCCTTTACGAACATGCTGCAGGGCCTCCTACCTCCTCCTCTTGCCACAGGAGTGGCATTGATAGGGCACCCCAGGTAAGCCCCACTGCTGATGCCTCTCTGGTCGCCACATTCATTGCCTACAAGGTCGTCAATGGTCTTTCTGTTCCTTTCTGGAGGCCTACAGAAGCCATTGACGAGGATCAGGAATATAACCTTGACCTCATAATGCAAGAAGAAGAGGAGAAGGAAGAATATGTGGAGAGCTCTTATGAGAGGTCTAGCTCCAACATATCCACAGGAAGTGAGGACTCTATTGTGTACACCCTGAGGTCCCCCCCAAAAAAAAAAAAAAAAACAGCCTTCATTCATCTTCATAATGCAGCAACTCCAGTCAGCCATGGGGTTTGAATCAGAGGAGAAAGACATTACCAAAAGGAATTTGGTGGAATTTTTAGAACTGCCCGATTCTCCACCTATTGGGATTCCCCCTCTATTGTGTGCCTTAGAGGATGGCACCCTGGATGTCTGTTAGAGGCCTAATATGATTCCTACCATTCCTTAGAAGGGAGATAAATTTATCAGGCCCCTTCAAGTAGTCCACTTTTTGCAGGCCAACCTGAGGCTGACACAGTTAGGATAAATGCAGCCCATGAAGGGTCTAAAGTGCCTAATCACCTCAGTTCTCTCCCTCCTGTCAGGGAGTCCAGTAGGCTAGATATCTTGAGGAAGAGGACCTTCACTTTTGCTACCTTGGGCCTGAGAATTGCATATTACCAGGACCATATGGTAAAATACCGAAATACCCTCTGGAGGAAGGCCAAGGCAGCAGCCCAAGCCCTACCAGCGGGTACTCCAATGGAAGAGCTGCTAAAGTCCCATCAGGCAAGGGAAGATGTGGGTAAACATATGTTAAGCTCTACTTATGGCATTTCTGATGCTTCTGCTAGAATAGTAGCTTCTATTGTCTGCTTCAGGAGAAACTCTTGGTTGAGGGTGACAAGATTTGCTAATGATGTGCAGCAGTCCATCCTAAATGCCCCATCCAGAGGATACAAGCTGTTCAGGGCAGACATGGATATCCTCTCAAACTTTAGAGGCTTCAGGCAGGACTTTAAAATCGGTACACTCTCTCTATCATATGCAACCAAGAAATATGCAGAGGGTACCCTTTCATCCAGCTTGCAGCTGACACCTTTCTGGAGCCAGACAACAAAGAAAAAACAGTGGATGATCAACTCTGCCTGCCTCAGGACCCAACCCAAGCGCCAATTCAAAAGTCCCTAGAGGTGTAAATGTGGCTGAAGTCACAGGATCTGCACCTGTGTGACTCATTCCTAGACCCCCACCCACCAGTACCTTTGGACTTGGTAGTAGGGGGTCGTCGCCTTTCCCTCCACTTGGACCAGTGGAGAGGGTCACATCAGATGCTTTGGTCCTGCAGATAATAGAACAGGGTCCATGCTCTAGAACTTCTGGAGCTACCGCTAGACCATCCACCAGTCCCTTTGGCCTGTCCTCCAGAACGCATACCGGTGATGCTAGAGGAAATATGCACCCTAATGCGGAAGAGGGCCATAGAGCCAGTTCCTTGGGAACAAAGGAACAAGGGGTTCTATTCTCGCTACTTCCTAGTGCCCAAATACACAGGGGACCTGAGGCCCATTCTGGACTTAAGCAATCTGAACCTCTTTGTTCAGTACAAGAAGTCCAGAATGGTCACTCTACAAGGCCTATTGCCATTACTACAAGGAGGGGATGGGATCTGTTCCCTAAGCATGAAGGACACTTTCCTGCATATCAAAATCTAGTCCCCCCCCCCCCATAGGAAGTATCTCATGTTCTTCTTCCAGTGGGAACATTACCTTAAGAAATCTAAACTTCTTTGTTCAGTACCAGAAGTTCAGACTGGTCACTCTACAAGGCTTATTGCCACTACTGCAAGGAGGGGATGGGATCCGTTCCCTAAGCATGGAGGACACTTTTCTACATATCAAAATATGTGCCCCTCACAGGAAGTACCTCAGGTTCTTCTTCCAGGGCGAACATTACCAGTTCAGGGTATTGCCCATTGTTTTATCATCTGCACCATGGGTCTTTTACCAAATGCTTAGCAGTAGTGGCAGCAGCTCAGGAGAGAGGAACTGTATGTATTCCTTTATTTGGATGACTGACTGCTCAAAGCTCAGTCTAAAGAGCAGCTTTACCAGACTCTAGCACATATCAGGCAATTCGATGCCCTAAGAATCACGGTCAGTGCGCCGAAATCAGTCCTGACCTCTTGTCAATGTCTACAGTACATGGAGCAATCCTAGATCTAGCCCAAGGTTTAGCCTTCCTGCCTCAGGACAGAGCCAAACACCTGATTGCTCAGGCCCACATAGTATACCACAACAGGTGTGTCATAGCTAGGACATTCTTGAGACTGTTGGGCCTGATGGCAGCAGCCATTGTTACCGTACCACTGGCCAGACTGCATATGTGGATTCCCCAATGGACATTAAGAGTCCAATGGGACCAACGCACCGATGATCTAGGACAGAAGGTTTTAGTAACATTTTCTGTCTGGACAGTGCTTTAGTGGTGGATGGAACCTGACCATTTGCTGAAGGGGGTACCTTTGCTGATCCCTTCCCCTCATCATATCCTCATGACAGATGCCTTGGAAATGTGCTACGGGGCTCATTTGGGGCCTCATCAGACACAGGGCACATGGATGAAGGTAGAGAGTACCTTCCACATAAACATTCTAGAAATGCGGGCTGTTCTGTATGGTCTGCAAGCCTTCCAGTCCCATCTGTGCCCGGGACACCTGCTAGTGCAAACGGACATCAGTATGGTGTACTACATGAACAAGCAAGGGGGAACTCAGTCCTACCTGCTATGCCAGGAAGCAATGAGGGCTTGGTATTGCGCTCTACAGCACGGTCCAGAATGGTTGGCAGTTCATATTCCAGACTAAGCAGGTCACAGTCCAGAACGCATGAGTGGGAACTGCTAACCTCAGTAGCAGAATAATTGTTCAACAGGTGGGGTAATCCAGAGTTAGATGTTTTTGTGTCCCCACACAATGCAGGGCTTGTAGTTTTCTAGCAAGATGCATTGTCCCTCTCTTGGAAGGGGAGGTTCCTTTATGCCTTTCCTCCCTTCCCTCTTATCATGTGGTTCAGCTCCAAATAGAAGGAGCAACTCTGGTACTCATTGCTCCCCTTTGGCCTCATCAGATCTGGTTCCCCTTACTGTAGCAATTGGCAGTAGTGCCACCAGTTCCTCCTGCCCTTATGCTAGGGTTTACTGTCACAAGAACAGGGAACCCTGGTCTATCTGGACCTCAGGTTACTCCATCTCCATGCATGGCTCTTGAAGACGTAGCCATTGCTAGATCTGGGGTGTCTCAAAAGGTGGCTGCTGTTCTGGTGACTGCCAGAAAAGCTTCCACCAGATCCACTTATTCCTTAAAGTGGAAGCGGTTTGCTTTGTGGTCTGCTTCTCATCAACTGGATCCCTTTACATGTCCAATAAATCAGATTCTGGAGTATTTGTTGTCTTTCTCAGGTGCAGGCTTGCAACACTCTGTTGTCAGAGTGCACTTGGCTGCCATTTCAGCTTTCCATGTGCCTACCGATGGTTGTACAGTTGCTCAGCTGGAGGTGGCCCACACATTCTTGAGAGGCATTCTGCACATGAAGCCTCCTATCCGCAATCCATTCACAACTTAAGACCTGAATTTTGTGTTACAGAAGCTTATTTGGCTCTTTTTGAGATAGCTGCAACTTGTGACCTATGCTTCCTTTACTGGAAAGCATTATTTTTAGTTGCTATTACTTCAGCTCAAAGGATTTCAGAGCTCAGGCTCTAATGTGTGAGCCTTCTTATTTGATTTTCCACAAAGACAGGATGTCTTTGTGTACCAGCCCTAAATTTCTTCCTAAGGTGATGTCCGAGTTTACTTTATATCAAACTATCCACCTGACAGTTCATTTTCGTGAGCATGCCAATCTAGGGGAAGCATGGCGCCATACTTTAGATGTACATAGAATACTCGGGTACTATATACACCATACAAAGGACTGTAGGAAGTCCTCACAGATTTTGTTTCCTTCAGCCCTGAGAAGGAGGACACACCTGTTTCTAAGCAGTGCCTATCTAGATGGTAGGCCGACTGTATTGCATTTTGTTATAGTTAAGTATGATGAGGAACTTCCAGGTGTTGTTTGTGATCCTTCCAACAGAGGCATGGCTACCTTGGTTGCCTGTTTCAAGGACATGTCCTCTGCAGAGATTTGTGCAGCTGCCACCTGGAGTACTGACCACACCATCACCTCTCGAAAAAGGGCAAGTTTTGGCCTAGCTGTACACAGGGCCTCCTTTCATAGGCCAGTAGGCTTCAGCCACCCAGACTGTTTTATTGCCAGTACTGCATGGTACTCGTTCCATATGTGTGGCCTGATGAAAGAGATGTCCTCAAATTAGGTAGAACAGTTACATACTTACTGTAACAGTAGATCTTTGAGAGAATCTCCTTCATTAGTCCATATTGTCCCACCCTCCGTCCCCCTAAGACATACAGCTGTATAACTGCTGTCACTTTCTCTAGGATGGTCTATCTGCTGTTTCCAGCCTCTCCTGGGAGCTGGAACCCTAAGTTCTCTCCTGGTTCCCAAGAGGGAGGTCATCTGAACATGATCTCTGGCAGGGAACTGAGGAGGATAGGGGCCACCCACATTTATATGGGAAGTGCTGATGACTGATCTTGGATGTCATTGTGGGTGGCCCCCTAGTGGACTGCTTGCAAAAAGCTTCCATGTGGTCCTAGTGCCTGGTGGCTTATATATAGTTCCATAGATGTGGCCTTATGAAAGAGATTCTCTTGAAGATCTACTGTTATGGTAAGCATGTAACTTCTTTCCAGATGCAGTGTCATCCCTTTTCTAGTGTAGGAAGTACCGCTATGCGCAGCACTGTCTCCCAGCTTGGCTGTCAAGTCCACGCTCCCCATGTATACTCCCAAACCTTTGTTGTCATTATGCTGCTACTGGGACAATGTAAGCCATTTTCAGAACAGGTTATCTTTTAAACTGTAAAAGTTAGACTTTGGAAAAATGGAGATGCCTATCTAATGCAAAATTTAGACTTTTGGAAAATGGGGATTCTTATCTAATCCCTGCAAAACCTGAACATGTGATAAAAATCCACTCTGCCGTTTACATAGCACACTGTACATGTGCAATACCAAACCAGCATTTCTTTTCTTAATATTCAGATGTGGATGTAATACAGTAGCACCCATGTAGAGCGCTGATTATTGAGCGTTGCACTTTTGAGTGACTCAGTAATAGCGCTCTACAAGACAGCGAGTGGTGCAATACAGTGCTATATCATGTATAACAAGTACAGCAAGGAGCTGTACTCACTATTGCAGGATACAGTATCCTTGAGGTTGTTTTCACCGAGCTGTTGCATAGCGAGTGGCGACACCACCACTTGCAGTGCAAGCAGCCCCGGGTTTGGGTCCGGCAAGAGGCAGAATACATTTTTTTTGTTCTAAATCCAATAACTTGCCCCATGGTCCACACCCTCCTTGGAGTTGATTATTTAAGTTTGGGGTGTGCAGGGGGCTTGCCCCCCCCCTCATAAAAAAGAGATTTCTGTATGATTTTCTTTAGTATTGTAACAACCATCGCTATTTGCAACAGTCAGTACGATATCCATCACCCTTTTGACCAGCGGGGTCAAGTTTGTTCACTGTATGTGATAGATGGTCTTTCAGACTCGCCTTTATCACACAAAACCTGTAATACAATGCACAAACCAGTATACATCTTGTATTGTTCAGACATGCATCATGGTATACACAGAAAGAGGAAACAAAAAAAGATTTGTCAGTTACACATAATTTACTCCCCCTTCATACATGCCACTTCTGTAACATGGATCAGTAAAGCCATTTACATGCATTCCAGAATGATGGAAACTGTTCCATAGTAAGAGTATTACTTTCATTAATACAAAGATCATGAATCATATTTGCAACCATTCTCACCATCACATAAGGTGGGGGAGTACTTTTGTTGTGCAGTGAAAGTGTACCTGGCTTGCCAAAGAAAATATTTACATGCTGCAAAGCAAATTTGGGTTTGTTTTTATGGTATCTGGTCCATCTGCCGTAATAGATTCCCAGTCCCAGTGCCACTGCTTCGTATGAAGGTTTAGAAAATAGAGGTTCTTTACAAGTGTGACTAAGCAGTTTCCAAAATTGTACTGTGAAAGGACACTCTAATAAGAAACGCATTTGAGCTTCAAGCACTCCTGTGCAAATTGGGCATGGACATTCTAGTTCTTTTTAATACTTTTATGTTTCACGGTATACTTAATCTTCATCTCTCCAAGGCTTCCCCAGCCATCCTATATCCCACATATACCTTGGAAGTCTCTTATCTGTCAGTTACCTAGTGACAGTGAGTTACAGTCCTGCGGCATAGAATTTGTAGTCAACAGGTTGTGAAAAGCTATGTGGCTGAATTGTTTCCTGGTGCTGTGTTTTACTTGAACAGTTGTCCATTTCCAGTTCTTAAGTTTGGTAAGAGCTATCTTCAAATCGTCTGGTAGTAACCAGTTGTATTTATTTGGTAATGTTAGTCTTCCCATTTCCCAGGTTTGGTACAGGGGTGTTAGCCATTCTTCTATGCTAGCAGCCCATATGTGTTCTGAGTTATTTATTGCTAGGGTGATGTTACTCATTAAAAAGATGGAATGGAAAAGGGCCACTGGGTTAACCATCCCCACCTCTCCTTTTGAAATGTTCTTGTATGTGAGGTTCCTTTTGACAGGATTTAATTGCCTTTCCAGAGTTCTTGAAAAAATATATTGTGCCATTTTGCTTTGAAATCTGTAGGTGTACATAAAATGACTAACAAAAAAAACCAAGAAATTACAAGAGATTTAATCAGGAAAAAAAATTCTTATTGGCAAGGATCTGGATTGTGATACTTGTAGACTTTGTTCTGCCCATTTTGGACATACCTGCTAATTCGGTGAACCCAGATTCTCATGTCCAAACATAATTCCCAAGATCTTTATTGGATCTGAAGTCATTTGGATCCCTGTTATGTGTCGTACTGGGTGTCGCAGAGTTCCTTTAGGAATTCCACAACTTTTTATATATAGTCGTTCAAACAACATGAAGTCTTGCTGTATTCTGGCTATATGCAGTTAGCCTCAGCACTTGAACTGCTCTGGAGAGTAAGGAGTTAATTTTATGCCAGGGCATAGAACATTGAGCTCGAGCTCTGTTTTCAAACCTCTGTCTCTGGTACATCTCAGTGCAACCATCAGATTCTTTACTCCACCTAACTGTGAAGTCACTCCGGAGATTTCTCCTTCACTTCAGTTCGGTAAAGTTTTGAATTGGTTGGTTTATTCAACCGATTTTCTTGTTTTTTCAGTATCCGATCTCTATCTTCGGTACAGGGTAGCGTAAGTAGATAGATAGTATGTATGGCTCACATTTGATATGGGCAAGGAAGGAGTGGAATTTGGCACAATAGTGCTGGACTTCAGGAGGGCTGACTTTGGGAGGATGGGAGAAGTGGTAAAAGGGTACCTGGCCAGAATTCAATCTAGTATGGACACTAACCAGAGGTGGGAGCTTATAAAGCTGGGGATAGTGGAGGCAACCAAAACCTGCTGCAAAGCCCAGAGCAAGAAGGCTAGGGCTAAGAAACCGATCTGGTTGAGCAAGGAGGTCATGGAAAAGGTGAGGAGGAAAAGAGCTGCCTTTAGGAAGTACAAGAAAACAGGGAGGGGGGAGGACAGGAAGGAGTACTTGACAGAATCAAAGGAGGTGGCAAGGGCAGTAAGGGGAGCCAAAGCATCTACGGAACTCAGGCTGGCACAAGGCATTAAAAAGGGGGAGAAGGACTTCTTTAAGTACATCAGGGAGAAAAGGAGCTGTAAGGACCACATAGTAAGGATTAGGAAGGAGGGGGTGGGTGGAAGCAGAGTGCGATAAGGCGGAAGCACTAAATGAGTACTTCTGCTCAGTATTTACTAAAGAGAAGAGGGGGTGACACCTAAGGTGGGAGAAATGGCAGAAGCGGGGGGAGTGGTGACAGATGGGAAATCATGGAGAGCAGAGTCTGGAGGGTTTGAAGGCACTGAGGGTGGACAAGATGCCAGGTCCAGATGGCATCCACCCCAGGGTACTGAAGGAGCTGGCAGAGGTCCTTGCAGGACCTTTGGCAGACCTATTTAATGCCTCACTACATTCGGGGTGTGTACCTCAGGACTGGAGGATGGCTCATGTGGTGCCCCTCCACAAGAGTGGCCCCAAGGATGAACCGGGAAACTACAGACCAGTGAGCCTCACATCCATCGTGGGTAAGCTAATGGAGACTATTCTGAAGGAGAGGCTAGTGGCCCTCCTAGAGGCCGAAGGACTACAGGACAGCAGACAGCATGGCTTCATACGTGGCAGATCCTGCCAAACCAACCTGGTCGAGTTCTATGACTGGGTAACTAGGCAACTGGACAGGGGCCATGCAGTGGATGTCCTGTATCTGGACTTCAGTAAGGCATTCGACTCAGTGCCACATGGAAGGCTGGGAAGGAAGTTAGTAGGCACGGGTGCAAAGCTGGTGAGATGGGTAGGAAACTGGCTGAGAGGAAGGCAACAGAGGGTGGTGGTGGGTGGGAGCGCCACACCCAAGGGCAGTGATGAGCGGTGTTCCACAGGGCCTCAGTGTTGGGACCAGTGTTGTTTGGGATATTCATTGAGACATATCATGGGACATCAAGAGCAAGATCAGTCTGTTTGTGATGATACCAAGGTAGGCGCGTGGTGGATGACCTAGGGGATGGCAGGGTTGCAGGATGATCTGGCAAAGCTTGAAACCTGGTCAGACACCTGGCAACTGGCTTTAATGCCAAAAGTGCAAGGTGCTGCATTTTGGGATGAAGAACCCAAGGAGGAGTTACCAGCTAGGGGGAGTGCAGCTAGCCCAGACAGAGGAGGAGAAGGATCTGGGTGTGCTCTTACAGGGTCAATGAACAACTCAGCACAATGTAGGAAGGCAGCTACAAAGGCCAACAAAATGCTGGGTTGTATTGCAGGGTATATCCTCGAGGAGGGAGGAGGTGATTCTGCCACTGTATAGGTCATTAGTTAAACCACACCTGGAGTACTGAGTGTACTGGCATCCATATCTGAAGAGGGACATTAAGTTACTGGAGGGTGCAGTGTGAACAAAGATGATCAAAGGGCTGGGGACTTATCATACGAGAGGAGGTTGAAGGAGTTGAACATGTACTCACTGGAGAAGAGGAGAGACAGGGTGACATGATTGAAACCTTTAAATACATGAAAGGAATAAACAAGACGGGTACAGAGGGCTGTTCAAAGTAAGGGAGGGAGGGCCACCAGGGCTAGTGATATGAGACTGGAGCGAGGAAGGTTCAGGAGGGAGATGAGGAGACACTTTTTACAGAGAGGGTGGTGGCTGGTGGAATGCGTTACCTGCTGAAGTGGTATGCAGTAGAACAGTGGCCTGCTACAAACGAGGATGGGACAGGACAAGGGGGAGGGTTAATGAAGGGGAAGGGTGGAAGGAAGGGGCAGCTGCAGAATAAGGGGTGCTAGCTGCACATTTGAGCAGACTTGATAGACCTCTAGGCCTTTATCTGCTGGCAAATTTCGTATGTTCGTATAGTGAATTGTTTTTGAATTTACTGTATGGAAATTGTGTTTCTTCGGTTTGGTATCTGTCAGTCCGGTTGGGAACAGAAACAATCTCTTATTTCTTTTTTTCTGGAATTTTAGCAGTGGTGTCCAGATCTTATCAGTTTCAAAAAAACAAGATTTTCTTTGTTTTTTTCCACAGCACATGACACGGTTGGTAACCGATAAGGGTGTATTACCTGTCTTAAAAGCTGTTAAGAGTAATTTGTAGGTTAAGGCTATGTCTGAGAAACCCAAGAAGAAACCGGTCCCACTGGGTTTCAACACAGTACTGAGTGTGGGGAGGCTTTTGCTGAAGCTGATCCCCACCTCATTTGTGTTCATTGTCTGGGGTTTGACCACTTCAAATTAGATTGCCAAATATGTAAAAACTTTCCCAAAGCCACTTTGGATAAGAGATTAAGTAGGCTAAAGGAAAGGGAGGCCGAGAAGTTTGCTGAACTGGATGGCCAGCCTGGTTCATTTCCAACCGAACCTGAGGGGGTGCCTGCTGACATGGACGATACGCCCTCAGGCAAAAGGAGATCCAACTCTTGAGAGGTCGGTTCCATCAAAAAGAAAAAGGAAGTCGGCCGGTTCGGATCCTGAACTGCAAGTTCCAACTGCCGCTGAAATAGCCAAAGTGATAAGCATTGTGCAGTCGCTTCGTCCGGTTCCTTCTGAACCGATCCCTCCGACTAAGTGATCGGTTCAGTTGGACCCAACTCCATCGGATTATGATCCGGAATTGTTTTATGATGTGGAGTAGGAGGGAGACTAAGAGGTGGAAGAGGATTTTGAGGATACTGATTTTGGAGACCTAGGTGAGCCTATAGAGCCTGACATCTCCCCAGACAGGCCTTCCTGTGTCTCCCCTCCCAGGCGTTCTGAGTCCCCTTCCCATTTTCTGTTTTACAGAAAAGTGGCTGAATCTCTCCAGCTTCCAGTGGTGGAAGCTGCTGATGAGGAAGAAGAGCCTGACTATATAGAAATGATGGATATCCCAGAGTCCAAAAGGCTGTCTATCCCTCCTCACAAGTCCTTGAGGAAACAGACAAGAAATATTTTACAAATGCCTAACTCTTTACCTCTTGTGGATAAGAAAATGGACAGGAGATGCACTCTGTCAGGCTCAGGTATGGAATTTTTGTACAACCATTGCAGCCATGTTGGGATAATATAGGCCGCAGCCTGTGACAGGGCTAACATTCCTTTGGCTTCACACCCCCAGATAAAGAGTCCAGGAAGGTGGATGCCATGGCCAAAAAACAGTACTTGGCATCTTTCTTGGGACTCAGGCGGACAGCTTACATGGCCTATAAAGCTAGGTACCAGAAGTCCAGGTGGGACACAGTAATGAACTAGCAAAGAAAGCCTCTCCCCCAGCTAGCCAAAGAGCTGGAGGAGGTGGCTGCTGATGGAATAGAGGCATCTAAAGTGGAATTTCATGCTACTGTCGACTCTAATGATGTGGCATCTGGAGTCATGGCTACATCTATGTCTCTCAGGAGATTTGCTTGGCTCAGATGTACTAGCCTGTCTCAGGATACCCAGGCTAAGGCCATGGATTTTCCTGTGGTTGGTAATTCTCTGTTTGGGGAGCAGACAGAGGCTTACATGTAGAAAACTGATGAATACAGGACCACCTACAGGAGTCCACAGGCCAAAGAGAGGCAAGCCACTCCTCAGAGGCCACAGTCTAGGGGCAGGCCTTTTCACAGGCCTTTTTACCAAGTCCAGGCCTCCTCTTCCCTCCCACAGAGGGGGTTCTTCCGAGGGAGAGGTAGGAGGGAGATGAACAGGGCTACAATCTCTTCCCAGTCCAAGGCACCTGCCAAACAGACACCATGATGTCAGTCTGAGTCGCCTCCCATATACCAGTAGGGGGCAAACTGGCTTACTATTTCCAGGATTGGAAGTCTGTTACTTCAGACAAGTGGGTCCTGGAGGTAGTAAGCCAGGGCCTAGCTCTCGGTTTCAAAAGATTTCCAAAAATTCCAAGTCTTTTCCTCCTGCATCAGCATCAGAGACCAGTGCCTTAGAGGCAGAGGTTTCTTCCCTGCTAGCTCTCAAAGCTGTGGAAAAAGTTTCTCCACAACACAGGGGCAAAGGGCTGTACTCCAGGTACTTTCTTACACCAAAAAAGGCAGGAGAGTGGCGACCCATCCTAGACTTAAGATATCTGAATAAACATATCACAAAACCAAAGTTCAAAATGGTAACTCTGGGAGTAATCCTCCCCTCTCCAAGGCCAGGGGATTGGCTAGTATCCCTGGACCTCAAGGATGCCTATTTCCACATTCCTGTCAGGTGCTCCCACTGAAAGTACCTCAGGTTCTAGTTGCTCTCAGGCCATTACCAATTCAGAGGCGTGTCCTTCGGCCTCACTTCAGCTCCAAGGGTATTTACAAAGTGCCTTTCAGTAGTAGTGGCCTTCCTCAGAAGGCAGGATATCTCAGTTGTCCCTTATCTAGACGGCTGGCTCATTGTAGGCCAGTCCTCAGACCAAGTCAAGTCAGCTCTGGAAGTTTCTCAGAATCTGCTCAGTTCCCTAGGATTAATTCTCAGTCTTCCCAAGTTAGTTCTCGAACCTGTACAACTCCTCACTTTTATAGGAGTAGAGTTAGATACAGTCCAGGCAAGGGCCTTCCTCCCACAGACAAGGATAACCGCCCTTACAGATCTGGCCTCCTCTTTTCGGCCTCTGGTCTCTCGACCAGCCAGGCGCTTTCTCCAACTCCTAGGCCACATGGCAGCTTCGACTGCTGTGGTACAAGGGGCCAGGTTTCAGATGAGGGACATTCAGTTCTACTTAAGGTCGTTTTGGTCTCAGAAGAAAGAGTCTCTCACCAAACTGATTCCAGTGACTCGGAATCTGGTACAGGCTCTCCAGTGGTGGCTGGATCAGGGCAATCTCAGACAGGGTGTCCCATTTCTCAGTCAAGCCCCCTCAGTGGTTTTAACCACAGATGCCTCTCTCCTGGGTTGGGGAGCCCATCTGGGGGCTCTCACTGCACAGGGAATTTGGTCACAGCAAGAGTCTGTCCTTCACATCCATCTCCTGGAACTCAGAGCTGTGTTCCAAGCCCTCTAGGCCTTCTTGGGGTGCGTCAAATGCAAAGTGGTGCAAGTCAGGACAGACAACACCACCACAACGTGGTACATAAACAAGCAGGGAGGCACTTGATCTACGGCCTTGTGCACAGAAGCCATGAAACTGTGGTCTCTAGCGTACTCTCTCCAAGCTTCCCTGACTGCAGTTCATCTTCCAGGGAAGAACAATGTGCTGGCAGATGCTTTGAGCAGAATATCCCAGGACCATCACGAATGGACCCTGAACCCTCATATCCTGACAGTCATGTTTACCAGATGGGGCACTCCAGAGATGGATCTCTTTGCAGCCCCAGACAATTATCAACTTCCTCTGTTTTGCTGCAGACCTCCAGTACTAGGGGCTGTTCCTCTGGATGCTCTCCTATTAGATTGGACAGGCAGGTTTCTTTAAGCCTTTCCTCCCTTTCCTCTACTATTCAGAGTCCTGATCAAGATCAGGTCTCAACTCTGCACAGTGATACTAATGGCCCCAGACTAGGCCAGACAACCCCGATATCCTGTCTTGTTGTCTCTAGCAGCGTCACTCCTCCTGTTTCTACCCAGGAGACACAATTTGTTAACCTCCTCTCAAGGGAGGATTTTGGTACCCGAATCTCCAGTCTCAAAGCCTGGTTCTTGAAGAGTTAGAATATGCAGGCCTGCATCTTTCTCAGGGGGTCATGGATATTTTGAAGATCTCTAGGAAACTGTCTACCAGGAAAACTTATAATTACAAACGGAAAAGGTTCACCATTTGGTGTTCTCAGAGAGGTGTATAGCCAGAGGCTGCAGGTATTGCCATGGCTTTGGATTATTTGGTTCATCTTAATAGCCTAGGCCTTAGGCCTGCGACACTTAAAGTTCATTTGGCAGCTGTGTCTGCTTTGCTTTTCTTTCTGCAGGGAAGGGATCTTCCCTGTCATCCCATCCCATCCTGTTTTCAGTAAGTTCTTCAAAGGCTTGGTCCACATTAACCCTCCTTTTAGAGAGCCTACTCCAGCTTGTTATCTGAATGTCTGTATTGCACAGCTTATGCAGCCACCCTTTGAGCCCTTAGCTTCTGCTGAGCTTAAGTACTTGACTTGGAAAACTATGTTCCTGGTAGCTGTTACTTCTGCCAGGAGGATCAGTGAATTACAGGCTTTGTCAGTAGAACCTGACTTCATTTTCTTTCATAGGGACGAGGTGGTCCTCAGGACAAATAGAACGTTTCTACCTAAAGTGGTATCAGATTTTCATCTGAACCAATCTGTGTCTCTACCTGTATTTTTCACAGACCATTCTTCCACAGGGGAGAGAAGATTGCACAGTCTGGATGTGAAAAGGGCACTTAGCTATTACATAGAGCATACTAAGGCACATAGGAAGGATTGTCTGCAGCTATTTCTCACTTATGGGGAGGTGGGAAAGGGTAGACCTGCCACTAAAAGGACTGTTGCCAGGTGGATTGTCTCTTGTATCCAGTTTTGCTATTCCAAATTTGGCAAAGAACCTCCTTCAAGCCTGAGGGCCTACTCGACTAGAGGTACAGCTGCCGAGGCAGCTGCTAGGGATATTACCTTGGTAGAAATATGTAAAGCAGCTACCTGGAAAACAGTCCATACATTCACCAAGCATTATTCTCTGGACATCCAGACTAGGAGTGATGCTCGGTTTGGTACAGCAGTGTTGCAGACTCTATTCCCAAAGTAAGGTTCTGTGTCCCCTCCTCCTGGGGGGAACTGCTTGGTAGTCTGCATGTAGTCAGAATACAGCAAGACTTCATGTTGTTTGAAGAAAAAATTACTCACCATAATAATGTTGTTTCTTCTATTGGAGTCTTGCCATATTCTGACCTCCCTCTCTGCCTCCCCTCTCATAACCTAGTTTTTGGGATGTGGGTTGGCAGGTACAGTGTTGCACCTCAGGGCTGTACCTTGCACCATCCCTTTACTTAGGGTGGGGTTGAAGTTCTTTTGTTATTTGTTATATATTTAATTCACTATATACTCTGTTTCTTCTTGGGTCCTTGACCTGAGTCTTATGGAACCAAGCTCTGTTGCCTTTTTGGGCCTAAAATTAAAACAATTTCCATAACTCTAGTTAGTTAGCTCTTGCTCATAATAATCTGACTGTTACACTGAGATGTACCAGAGACAGAGGTTTGAAAACCACGCTTGAGCTCAACTTTCTATGCCCTGGCATAGAATTAACCCCTTCAAATAACATGAAGTCTTGCTGTATTCTGACATATGCAGTTAGGTCCTGCCTTTCAACTGCCCCGGAGAACAAAGAGTTAAACTTTCCATGGCCAGCATGGAATGTTCACCACGAGCTCGGTTGAAGCCCCTGTCTGCTGTTGTTTAAACTCCAACCATCAGATTCTTTACTCCACCTCACTGAACAGTCGTTCCGGAGATTTCTCCTTTGCTCGGTTCAAAAAAGTCGGTTGAAGTGTCATTTTTTCGCTTGGTTTCTACCGAATTGCTGTTACTGCTCAGTCGGTTCAAGTCTCTGTCTGTGGTACCGTGAGTACTAGATAGGTTTTCTGTTTAGTTTCTGTGTGGAGCTTGTTAATTGTGGATCGGTTCGGCTGAACCGATCAGTTTCAGGTAAAAAAAGTTTGTGATTTATTTAGAGTGTGGTAAACGGTCCATATCGGTTCTAAAAAAAACTGGATTTTATTATGTTTTTTTCCAAGACCCGTGACACGGTCAGGAACCGATAGGGGAGTCTTGCCTGGCGGATTGCCGAAAAAAGGGTAAGTTTTGGTTAGGATTGGCCATGTCTGAGAAACCCAAGGAAAAAAAACGGGCCCACTGGGTTTCAACACTGCAGTGTGTGTGGGGAAGTCTTTGGCAAGGATGATCCCCACACCACCTGTGTTTATTGTCTGGGGTTTGACCACCTCGATTCAGACTGACAAATTTGTAAGAATTTTCCCAGCTCTACCCTGGAAATGAGATTAGGTAGACTGAGGGAAAGGGAGGCCGAGAAGTCCGCTGACCCGGATGGCCAGCCCGGTTCGATTTCGACTGAACCAGAAGGAGTGCCCTCTGACCAGGGCGATACTTCTTCGGGCAAAAGGAGAGCTGATTCTGAGGAGTCGGTTCTGGTAAAAAGGAAAAGAAAAGATAAATCGTCTGGTTTGGACCCAGAAATTCATACTCCGACCGCCGGTGAGATAGCCAAGGCGATAGGGATAGTGCAATCGCTATTTGGTTCCAACCGAACCGGCACCATCTGGCAGGTGTTCGGTTTGGTCGGTTCCCACAGTTCCGGATTACACTTTGGAAGAATTTTATGAACCGGAGGAGGAGGAGGAAGGAGAGTATGAGGATGATGATGGTGATTATGAAAGTCTGGATGTGCCTATTGACCTGGACATCTCCCCAGAGAGACTTTAAGGTGTTTCTCCTCCTAGGCTTTCTGAGTCCCCTTCTTACTATATGTTTTGCAAAAAAGTGGCTGAGACCCTCCAGCTTCCTCTGGAGGAAGCAGCAGAGGATCAGGAGGGGCCTAATTTTGTTGAGATGATGGACATCCCAAAGTCCAGGAAACTGTCTGTTTCCCTCCACAAATCCTTTGGGAAACAGACACATCAAATTCTTAAGTCTACTAATTCCATACCTCCTGTGGACAGACAAATGGACAAGAGGTATACTCTTTAAGGCTCAGACATGGAGTTCTTTTTCCAGTAATGCAGCCATGTTGGGGTAGTGCAGGCTGCTGCCTGTGATAAGGCAAATATCCCCTTGGCATCACACCCCCCAGACAAGGACTCCAGGAAGATTGATGCCATGGCAAAGAAACAGTACATGGCAGCATCTTTGGGACTCAGGCAGGCTAACTATATGGCCTGCACAGCTAGATACCAGAAGTCCAGGTGGGACATTGTGCTAGCTCTGGCTAAACAGGCCCCTGACCAGATTGTCAAGGAGCTGGAGCAGGTGGCTGCAGATGGGATTGAGGCATCTAAAGTACAATTTCATGCTGCTGTGGACTCCAGTGGTGTTTCATCAAGAGTCATGGCTACATCTGTGGCTCTTCGGAGGATGGCTTGGCTCAGATGTACTAGCCTATCACAGGATACCCAGGCTAAGGCCATGGATTTCCCTGTTATTGGTAATTCTCTGTTTGGGGAGCAGACAAAGAACTACTTGAAAAAGATTGACGAGTACAGGACCACTTACAGGAGTGCTCAGGCCAAAGAAAGGCAAGCACCTCCTCAAAGGCAGCAGTCCAGGGGCGGGGCAGGCCTTTCCAAAGGCCTTTTTACCAAGCTCAGGCCTCCTCTTCTTACTCTCAGAGGGGGTTCTTTAGAGGAAGAGGCAGACAGGGGATGAGCAGGCCTGCATCCACCCCTCAGCCTAAAGCCCCTGCCAAGCAGACACCCTGATGGGTCTGCCTGGGCTGATTCTCCCATACCAGTAGGGGGCAGGCTGGCTTACTTTGTCCAGAACTGGAAGTCTCTGACATCAGACAAGTGGGTCCTGGAAGTAGTAAGCCAAGGGCTGGTTCTCAGCTTCAAAAAATTTCCCAAGATGAGAACCAGATCCTTTCCACCTGCAAATTCATCAGAGACCCTTGCCTTAGAGGCAAAAAGACAGGAGAGTGGCACCCCATCCTGGACCTAAGATATCTGAACAAACACCTTTTAAAGCAAAAGTTCAGAATGGTGACTCTGGGAATAATCCTTCCCTCTCTAAGGCCAGGGGACTGGCTAGCCTCTCTGTACCTCAAAGATGCCAATTTTCACATTCCCATCAGGTGCTCCCACAGAAAGTACCTCAGGTTCGAGTCGCCTTCAGGCCACTATCAGTTCAGAGCAGTGCCCTTCGGCCTAACATCCGCCCCAAGGGTTTTCACAAAGTGCCTGGCAGTAATGGTTACTTTCCTAAGGAGAAAAAAGATCTCCATCTTCCCATACTTGGACGACTGGCTCATAGTAGGTCAGTCTCCAGACCAAGTCAAGGCACATTTGCAAGTGACTCGGCAAGTGCTTATCTTCATAGGGGCAGAGCTGGATACAGTAAAGGCAAGAGCCTTCCTTCCCCTGGAAAGGGCAAGGACCCTCATGGAACTGGCCTCTTCATTCACCCTTCAGGCGTCTCGACCAGCAAGGCATTTCCTTCAGCTTCTGGACCACATGGCAGCTTCCACAGCAGTGGTCCAAGGAGCAAGGTTCCAGATGAGGGACATTCAGTTCCACCTAAGAGCCTTCTGGTCCCAAAGAAAGAATTCCCTTACCAAACTAGTCCCAGTGACTTGAACCCTGATCCAGGCCTTGCGATGGTGGCAGGATCAGGACAATTTGAGACAAGAGGTTCCTTTTGTCACTCAGTCTCATTCAGTGATACTCACCACAGATGCTTCCCTGCTGGGCTGGGGAACCAATCTGGGGGATCTTACCACCCAAGGACTGTGGTCACCTCAGGAATCTCTGCTTCACATCAATCTCTTGGAACTCAGAGCAGTGTTTTTGGCACTGCAAGCTTTTTCCAAATCTATGCAGAACAAGGTGGTCCAGGTCAGAACAGACAACACCACCACCATGTGGTACATCAATAAGCAGGGAGGCACTCGGTCTACGGCCTTGTGCACAGAAGCAATGAAGTTGTGTTCCGTGGCCTATTCCCTGCAAACCTCTCTGATAGCAGTTCACCTCCCAGGGAAGGAAAATGTCCTAGCAGATGCTCTGAGCAGAATATCCCAGGGCCATCACAAATGGACCCTGGATCCTCTAGTTTTGAAAGTGATTTTCTCGAGATGGGGCACTCCAGAGATGGATCTTTTTGCAGCCCCAGACAATCACTAACTTCCTCTCTTTTGTTGCAGACCCCCAGTCTTGGGCTCAGTCCCCCTGGATGCTCTGATCCTGAATTGGGAAGGGAAATTTCTGTATGCTTTTCCCCCCTTCCCTCTCCTGTTCAAAGTGTTAGTCAAGATAAGATCACAACCATGCAAAGTGATTCTGATTGCTTCAGACTGGGCCAGACAGCCCTGGTATCCCCTGTTGCTGTCCCTAGCAGTCCACCTTCCCCTGTCTCTTCCCAGGAATTACAACCTGTTGACATCCTCTCAGGGGAGGATTTGGTACCCGAATCTTTGGTCTTTCAATCTCAAGGCATGGCTCTTGAAGAGTTAGAGTTTGCTGATCTGCATCTTTCCCAAGGGGTTCTGGATATCCTTAAGGCTTCTCAAAAGCCTTCCACCAGAAAGACTTGCAACTCCAAATGGAAAAGATTCAGCATTTGGTGTTCTAAGAAAAATATTGCTCCAGATTCTGCTGAGTTGCCTATGGTTCTGGACTATATGGTCCATCCTAATGGCCTAGGCCTCAGGCCAGCTACCCTTAAAGTACATTTGGCAGCTGTTTCTGCTTTCTTGTCAGTAGGCAAGCCTTCCCCTCTATCATCCCATCCTATCTTTTATAAGTTTTCCAAGGGATTGCTTCACACCAATCCCCCCTTATGGATCCTGCTCCTGCTTGGGACCTTAATGTTTGCATGGCTCAGCTTATGCAACCCCCCTTTCAGCCTTTGTCCTCTGCAGGGCTTAAGTACTTGACTTGGAAAACTGTGTTTTTGGTGGCCATTACCTCTGCCAGGCGTATCAGTGAATTGCAAGCCCTGTCAGTGGAACCTGATTTCATCTCTTTCCATAAAGATAAAGTGGTCCTAAGAACTGACAGAAAGTTTTTGCCTAAAGTGGTTTCAGATTTCCACCTCAACCAGTCTGTGTCTCTCCCTGTTTTCTTCACTGACCATTCCTCCTCTGGAGAGAGGAGGCTACACAGCTTAGATGTTAAAAGGGCCCTGAGCTACTACATAGAACGCACCAAGGGTCACAGGTTTGAAACCCTCCAGTTGATCCTTACGTATGGAGAGGCTGGTAAGGGCAAACCTGCCACTAAGAGATCTATTGCCAGGTGGATTGTTTCTTGCATGCAATTCTGCTATGAGAAACTGGGTAGAACTCCACCCTCAGGCCTGAGGGCTCATTCCACTAGAGGTACAGCTGCTTCCTTGGCTGCTGCCAGGGATATTCCTCTCTTAGAAATTTGTCAAGCAGCCACCTGGAAAATAGTCCATACATTCACCAAGCATTACTCTCTGGATATCCAGGCTAGGAGTGATGCTCGGTTTGGCACAGCAGTACTTCAGAGCCTGTTTCCAAAGTAGGTTCTGTCCCTCCTCCATGGAGGTACTGCTTGGTGGTCTGCATATGTGAGAATACAGCAAGACTTCATGTTGTTTGAAGAAAAAAATACTCACCTTAGTAATGTTGTTTCTTCTAATGGAGTCTTGCTGTATTCTGACCTCCCCCTCTGCCTCCTCTCTCAGAACCTAGTTTTTGGGATGTGGGTGGGCAGGAGCAGTCTTGGCACCCTAGGGGTGTCCTTTTTTCACCCCCTTTTATTTGGGTGAGTGATTGTGTTTTTGGATGTGTTTTGTTTTTTGGGTTTTCTGACTTGAGTCTTCTTTTCGAAACCAAAAAAACCCTTTTATATAGATATTGCTGCCAGTTTGCTAGTTTTGAGTTTTACAGTTTCCACACAGAACTTCTAGTGAGTATTGCTCGTAAAGATCTGACAGTTGGAGTTTAAAAAAACAGCAGACAAGGGCCTCAACCAAGCTCGTGGTGAACATTCCATGCTGGCCATGGAAAGTTTAACTCTTTGTTCTCTGGGGCAGTTGAAAGGCAGGACCTAACTGCATATGTCAGAATTCATCAAGACTCCTTTAGAAGAAACAACATTACTAAGGTGAGTATTTTTTTCTTACTCTCCGGAGCAGTTCAAGTGCTGAGGCTAACTGCATATAGTTAGAATACAGCAAGACTCCATTAGAAGAAACAACATTACTATGGTGAGTAATTTTTTCAACAGTGCTATGAAAGAGTGTGTAAGTATGGACAGATATTTTGAAATATGGAAACACTGGCCACCTTGGTCTGGGATCATATACTGTACATTAATTAAACTGAAGCTCCTCCCTTTGTGTCTTAAGTCTATTAGTAGTGCTCTACCAGGTTTTGTTTCAACAACCAAAGATTCTGAGAGGTTGAACCCCTTAATAGGATGTCTATACTATCACATTCATCTAGGCGCTACAAACAAAAAGATGGGACTTGCAACCATAGACATTTAACAGCAGATATTTCAAATGTTGTTTTGATATATGTGTCTTGAATAAACACTACAGTATTCTGCATATTGTTCAGAAACACCATGGTAGTTAAGTGCTTCCTATTCACCTTGATGCTGTTAATGTTACACATATTAGTATGTTAGCTGGGGGGTACTTTCTGAGTCTTTGATCTCATTCACCCTTGGCCTTTTTTTTTTTTTTTTTTGCCACAGATTTTTCAGAGGCACACTCATTGCCATCTGAGGAAACATTCCTGTTGTCTTCTTCTCTTCTAATTTCGGTGGTCACAGTTTCCTTCTAATCCACCAGAAACATCACCTGTTGTAGGGAGGGATTGCTTCTCAAGATCCCCTGGGAGTGGTCAGCAGTGCTGATTATCGATCCCTCAGGATCAGAAGCAGTATTCTTTTCCTCAAGATGTTGTTCCTGGAAGGGGGGTTCTTGTACCTAGGATTTCATCACTTATGTTGTCTGAGCAGATGACTGAACTGCCATAGATGCTGTGACCTGCTGCTTTTCATCTTCCCTTTGAGCTAAGATTCAAGCAGCACCATAAGCCTGGACTTTAGTAATAAGGTCCTCTTAATTTAACCTATCTATCCTTTTGTGTGAGGCCCAGGGATACTGCCTGTATGAGTGCCCTTGTTCCTCACAGAAATTACGTTTGAAGGGCTTTGAACACTGATGGCTGAGGTGTCCATACTCTAAGCACATAATGCAAAGGTTAGTATCACGTACTGAACTCAGATGGGTCCTAGAACCACGTTTGTGGCATGCTAGTGGCTGACCAGGATAGAAGCACATCCCTTTTTCATGATCCAGAAAGAAATGCCCTGGGAGGTGGCAGATCCCAGTGTTGGTCTGTCTGAACTTGATCCTAAATGCCCATCCCCCTTCCAAACATGCTTCATAGCAATAATAGGAATAGGGTGATCTAGCACTTCACATCATTCTTCCCCAACCAATTGTTATTAGTTTCAGTCAATGGCACATATATGTCATGCTGAAACAGGGCCACAAAATGAAATGGAAACGGATTGTGAGCTGGACCAAGCAGTGACTCATAGAGTACGCATTATAGGGGACTCCATTATAAGATACACTGATGCCTACATGACTAAAGATTTAAAGGAACAAGTTATAAGTTCATATCTTCCTGGAGCAAAAATTGCAGATGTGAAAAAACTGTTGTCCAAAATGATCCAACAAAGGAATGATAGGCCCCTTATCGTAGTCCATGCAGGGGCAAACGATATGAAAACTAGTAGGGAAGATCAGATTTACCTAAAGGTCATAGAAATCCATAAACAAGTTAAAGAAATAAAGGGTACTCTTGTGATTTCTGAAATATTACCAGTACCTAGGGCAAATGATAGGATAAATGAGAAAATACGGAGAGTCAATAATTGGCTCAGAAGATGGTTTTAGATGGAAGGTATGGAGTGTATGGCTATGTAGTAGAAAATTGAAATAAATGAGTTCTTGTTTTGTAAAGATGGTCTTCATCTAAGCCGTAAAGGCTCAGAAGAATTAGGTATGATGTTCAGAAAACAAATTGAACAGTATTTAAACTAGTCCCCAGGGGGTGATTAAAGGAGGATGAGACTTGCAAGTCTAAGAATGTGCGGAAGGGCAGGGGAACTAGACAAACAGAATGTTAGACTGACACCCTGAAAGTATTATTAACTAATGCAAGAAGTATTAAGAATAAAATAGACAAACTAAGGTTTACATTACCAGTGAAAAAATGGACTTCAAACAACATGAAGTCTTGCAGTATTTTGACAATTGCAGTGATTCCCAACCTTTGAACTGCCCCGGAGAACAAAGAGTTAACTTTCTATGCAGGGCATAGAATGCTGAGCTCGAGCTCGGTTGAAGTCTCTTATCTGGAGTGTTTCAAACCTAAACCGTCAGATTCTTTACTCCGCCTCACTGAACGGTTGCTTCGGAGATTACTCCTTCAGCTCGGTTCGAAAGTTGGTTAAAGTTTCAGTTTTCGTCGATTTTTAAACCGAAAAAGCATCCGCATAATCGGTTCAGTCTCTGTCTGTGGTGCCGTGAGTACTAGATAGGAATTGTTCTGTTTTTTCTGTGTGGAATTTGTAAAAGTGCGGCTTGGTTCGGCTGGACCGGCCATTTGATAGTGAAATTTGTGTTTACTTAGTGTGTGGTTACCAGTTCTTATCTGTTCTAGAAAAAAAAGATGTTTTTAAACATTTTTTTTCCAACGCCCGTGACACGGTTAGGAACCAGTAAGGGAGTCTTGCCTGGTGGTTGCGGAAAAAAAGGTGAGTTTGGTTAGGTTGGCCATGTCTGAGAAACCCAAGAAAAAAGACGGGCCCACTGGGTTTCAACACCGAAGTGAGTGTGGGGAGACCTTTGCTAAGGCCGATCCCCACACCACCTGTATTTATTGTCTGGGCTTTGACCACCTCAATTCAGACTGCCAAATATGTAAAAACTTCCCCAGATCTACCCTTGAGAAGAGATTAGGTAGACTGAGGGAAAAGGAGGCTGAGAAGTCCGCTGACCTGGATGGTCAGCCCGGTTCGTTCGACCGAACCAGTAGAATGCCCTCTGACCAGGCGTGCTATACTGGGCAAAGGAGAGCCAATTCTGAGGGATCGGTTCTGACAAAAGAAACGCAAAGACAAATCGACCGGTTTGGATCCAGAGGTTCTTGTTCCGACCGCCGAAGAGATAGCCAGAGCGATTCAGATTGTAGAATCGCTCCGTCCGGTTCCAACTGATCCAGCTCCTTCTGGCAGGGGTTCACTTTGGTTCGGTTGGTTCCCCCGGTTCAAGATTATACCCTTGAAGATTTTTGTGAACCGGAATTTGAAGAGGAAGGGGAATTTGAGGATGATGATGTAAGTGAGGGTCTGTATGTGCCTGTGGAACCGGACATCTCCCCAGACAGACCTTCAGGTGTTCCCCTCCTAGGCTTTCTGAGTCCCCTTCTCACTTTATGTTTTACAGAAAGGTGGCTGAAACCCTCCAGCTTCCTATGGAGGAGGCTGTGGAAGATCAAGAGGAGCCTGATTATGTAGAGATGATGGACATCCCAGAGTCCAGGAGACTGTCTATTCCCCTCCATAAATCTTTTGGGAAACGGACACAAAAAATCCTAAAGTCTCCTAACACTATACCTCCTGTGGATAGAAGAATGGACAAGAGGTATACACTTTCAGGCTCAGACACGGAGTTCTTACATCAGCAATGCAGCCATGTTGGGGTAGTGCAGGCTGCTGCCTGTGGCAAGGCAAATATTCCCTTGGTTTCACACACCCCTGACAAGGACTCCAAGAAGATTCACTTCACCAAGGTTCACTTGGGAGCTTAAGCAACAGGCTGGTAGGAAAGAGGTCTGGAGTTATATTCTGTTTTAACTGAAATATTTGATTAGTTTGTAAGTGAAATTAGTTCTATGTGTTAAAAATTATTACCTTGAATTAGAACTGTTACTTGAGCTGTGATATTGTAACTTTGGAGGCTTGGGGATAGTTGTTTAGCAGAGATAATTAGAAGGAAATTTAAATGTGTTGTTTGCCTGGTGTTAGGGGGAGAGGACATTAGCTGCAATTACCTTGTCTTTAAACAGGAATTACCTTGGCTTTCATTGTTCACTTGGGAGCTTAAGCAACAGGCTGGTAGGAAAGAGGTCTGGAGTTATATTCTGTTTTAACTGAAATATTTGAATAGTTTGTAAGTGAAATTAGTTCTATGTGTTAAAAATTATTACCTTGAATTAGAACTGTTACGTGGGCTGTGATTTTGTAACTTTGGAGGCTTGGGGATAGTTGTTTGGCAGGGGATAATTAGAAGGAAATTTAAATGTGTTGTTTGCCTGGTGTTTATGCTTTCTTAAATACTGAAAAGCCACTGGGGGTTGGGATTGAAGGGCTGAGTATTTCTGTTTGGGACTGAAATTGGAAGCAACAGGAGCTGGTGGGCCTGTGACATCATACGGTACCTGATGTCTGCTTACACACACTGTTAATGGGACCGAACACACACTGGACTGTGTGTGTTTGTGAGACTTGGGAACTTTATTGGTGGGGTTGAAATTGGGTTTGTAAATAACTACAGTCAGTATAGAGAGAAACTGTACTCCAGGGGAAAGGGACTGAGAAAAGGGGGTGTGCTATTATAAACAGAGGGGGATAATCAGGGTGGCCATATTCCACCATGGCAGGCATCTTCGAAGGGTTGTAGGCTGCACAGGCTGTGGGATGGCAATAATTCTAAATTGGGCCTGGAGAGAGGGAGGCTGCCCACTCTGTAGACAGCTATCTTGTATCAGGAGTGAGGTATATTGGTTAAGGAGTAAGCTGTGGGAGCTGGGGAGGGGGTGTCCAAGGATAAGGGGTGTGGATATGGGCAGCAGAAGGGTGGGGCTGAGGGGAGGCTGGGGCAACGCTCTGAAATTACAGGACGTTATGTTACAGCAAGCAGGAGAGGGGATATTAGGGACAGAGGACCCTTAGATAGGGAAGTTGATGCTAAGGGAAAGCGTCACGGGTGAACATTCTGAATTCAAAGAGACTGGAGGGGAAGAGTCAGGAGGGCTGTTGTGGAAGCCTAAAACAGCAGACTGTGGGAAGGGAGCTCCTAAGGTGAACAGGAGAGAGGAAGAAGAGGGTCAGTTTAGAGATGCAGTCAGGGAAACTCGGGTTACTTGATGGAGGCTTACATAGAGTGTCACAATAAATTTGAGCTACTAAGCAACCTAGAGGGGGAGGAAGGCGTTGGTGGAAATGAGGAAACTTATACAGAGGCCGGGGGGGAGTCTGATACCCATAGGGCATCACAGACCAGCTATGGAAAGGATAGACATAGTCCCAGAGGGAGAAGAGGAAACATATATGTTAAGCAAATGGGGGAGATGCAACATATTCCAGACATGAGGGAGGAGAGCATGATTGGAGAGAAACTGGGAGACAAGGAGGTGGGAGAGGAGCCCCCCTTCAGTAGGGAGGTCAGTACCAAGGATGGGGCCCTAGCTAAAGGGGACCCACAGAGAGCCTCTGGAGGCAGGGGTACTATTACAAGGGGGGAGGATGGTGGTGTGGGGAAGGGAAACCATCAGGGCCAGGATAAATGATTCAGATAAGAGAGGGTTAAAGGGGACACCTATTCAGAGGGGGTTTGAGTTAAGTGGGCAAAATAGCAAGGGAGGCAGAAAGGGAGGGTGACAAGGGGTCTCTAATAAGGCAGGAAGACTCCCATGAAATTGAGATCGTGAATAAAGGGGGTGAAGGGGGCTGAGAGGGCATAGTGGAGGTAACCATAAGGATGATGGCGGTGTTAAGGTTCTGTTACTGGGAGACTCGATGATTAGGGGTATCCATTGGGAGGGACAGGGGGGTGGATGCCATAGCCAGGTGAAGGTAGTGAGTATCTCTGGGCTGACAGTGCACAGAGCAAAGTTCATGGTATATGAAATGGTTAGGGATTGTGGAGGGAAACCGGATTTCCTGGTGCATTTGGGAACTAATGATCTAGAGGGAAATAGAGTTTTGGAAATCCAAGCAAGGTTCCAAGAATTTGCCAGAGTCTGTCGGGATAATGGATGCAACATTTCCTTTTCGGAGATATTGCCAGTACCAAAGGCCTCAGTGGAGAAAAAAATGAAGCTCACAGAGGTTAATGACTGGCTCAGGAAGTGGGGTGAAGAGAATGGGTTGGGGGTGTTAGGGAACTGGAATGAAGTTTGGGAGGATAAGGGACTATATAGCAAGGACAGTTTCATCTTGCCCCATTAGGAAGGAAGTCCTTAAACAGGTGGATGGCTGACTACATACAAGAAAGTTGGGGTTTAAACTTGTAAGGGAAGGGATAAAGGAGGCTGACCAGAAGCCTCTCCTCCAGATGAGGGGTAGCCTTCAAGCCCAAGGGGAGGGGAAACAGACTGGAGGTGGAGGTTTCAGGAGGAGTAGGGGATGGAAGTATAAAGGAATCTGGGTGGGGTTCGACACAAGAGGATCGGGGATAAGGGGTTGGGGTTGGTGTTGGTAAATGCCAGGAGCTTTGAAACAAGTTGCCAGAGTTCCAGGCCATGCTATTCGGGGGGTGGATGTGTGGCGGTCCGCGGAGGCGTGGGCCAACAAAACCATGACTGGGACCTAAATGTGGGGTACACTATGCTTAGGAGGATAGAAAGGAGGGCAGAGGGGTGGAGTGGCTATGTTCATTAGATGACATAGAAATTGCTATGGTAGAAGAGGCAGAGGGAAACGTGGAGGCCTTATGGGTCACCTTACGATCCCAGCAGGAGATAAGGTCAAGCTGGGAGTAGTATAGGCCCCCGGGATGAGTGATGTTCTAGAGGATGGTTTTCTGGACAACATCATTGCCCAGTGTGGTCCAAAAGGGGAAGGAGTGGTGTTGATGGGGGACCTTAATATGCCAGGTACAAACTGGGGAACCATGTCCTCTAAGGTGGCCAAGGAGCACAGGCTGCTGGACGGCTTCCAGGATGTGTTCTTAACACAGCATGTGATGGAGCCCACAAGGGAGGGGCATGTCCTGGATGTGGTTCTGGCAGATGGGGATCTGGTAAGGGACCTGGTTGTAGAGGACCCCTGACTGGGAGTGACCACAATACTGTCTGGTTTCAAATAAGCATGGGGGAGTGGGGTGAGATCTAGGACACTGGCAGTGGACTTCAGGGGCGAGACTTTGAGCATGGGAAATATTCTCAAGATCACTTGAAGGGATTACCTCAGCGACAAGTGTGGAAAGGAGATGGGAGGTCATAAAACGGGGACTTCATGAGGCAGTCAGGATCTGCGCTAAGTTGAAACGTAAGGGAGCAAGGTCACATAAACCATGCTGGTGGTCCAGTGAGGTACAGATAGCAGTCAGAGAAAAGAAGGCGGCCTACAAAAATATAAAACAACAAGAGGGGATAGGGATAAGGAAATGTACCAGCTTGCATCTAGAAAAGTCACCCGTATGGTGAGGGGAGCAAAGTCCAGTAAAGAGCAGCGGCTGGCACAGGATACATGGAGGGAAAGGGGTTCTTCCGGCACATTGAGGAGTGGAGAAAACTAAGGGCCATCTCAGCAGATTGAGATCAGAAAGGGTGGGTGGAAGAGGCAAGGACCAGGCAGAGGTATTTAATGAGTACTTTGCCTCTGTGTTCACTAGAGGGAGGATGGGATATCTACAAAGCAAGGCACTAAGGGATAGAAGCGGCAGGGAGGCGGGATCAGGGGAGCAACAGAAATGGAGCAAGAGGAGAGAAGGGTACTCCGAGGGTGTCACATCTGGATAAGGATAAAAGACCGGTAAGGTGGAGGGACGGATGATGCTATCTCCGCCAAAGGGGTGTGGTTAGCCCTCAGGCCCTAAAGAAAGACAAATCTCCTGGGCGGGATGGCATTCATCCGAGTACTATGGGAATTGGCGGACATACTGGCTGCACCTCTGGAGCTTTTCAGCAGGTCACTTGAGACAGGGAGGGTACCTAGGATTGGCGAGAGGCACATGTGGTACCAATCCATAAAGGGGGTCGAGGAAGTACCAGGTAACTATAGACCCATCAGTTTGACCTCGGTGGTGGGAAAATTAATGGAGAGTATACTAAAGGAACGATTGGGGGTGTACTTGGAGGAGGTGGGAGGTCTGGATAGTCGGCAACATGGGTTTGTGCCAGGTAGATCATGTCAAACCAACCTTGTGGAGTTCTGTGAATGGGTAACATCAGAACTGGACAGGGGTAAGCCTGTGGATGTATTAATCTTGGACTTCAGCAAGGCGTTTGACTCTGTCCCCCACAATGGTCTGGTGGAGAAACTGATGGGGTTAGGAGTAGGCCCTTTGATGGTCAGATGGATTGAAAACTGGCTAGCTGGACGCACTCAGAGAGTAGTGGTCTGTGGGGAGCTCTCGAACCCTAGAGAGGTTGGTAGTGGTACCACAGGGCTCAGGTCCTGGGTCCGATCCTGTTTAATGCATACATATCGGACATCAGGGAGGGTAGGGGTGTGAAATGAGTCTCTTCGCGAATGACTCCAAGATGGGAGCAGTAGTTGAGGGAGAAAAGGAGGTTGGCCCTGCAAGGGGACCTGGACACCCTGGAAGCTGGGCTCACACATGGAAATTAAATTTCAATATCACCAAGAGCAGGTGTTGTTCATCTTGGTGGGAAAACCTAAACACAGGTACACCCCTGGGAGGGCGCTGGGCCTCAATAGGGAAAAAGACCTAGGGTCATGGTGGATACATGTATGAATAACTCTGAGCAGTGCAGGAGAGCAGCTAGCAAGGCAAACAGGATGTTGGGATGCATCGTAAGGGGATCACCTCTAGGAGCAAGGAAGTGATTCTGCTGCTGTACAATGGACTGGTTAGACCACACCTTGAGTACTGTGTTCAGTACTGGAGACCACACTTGAAGAGGGACATACAGCTCCTGGAGAGGGTACAGAGGAGGGCAACAAAGATGATACGAGGGCTAGGGGATTTGACTTATGAGGACAGACTTGAGGAGCTCTGCCTGTTTTCATTGGAGGAGAGGAGAGACATGGGGACATGATTGAGGTCTTCAAGTACCTCAAGGGAATAAATAGGGTAAACATGGAGGGGATCTTTAGACTAAAGCAGGGAGGTATCACCAGAGGGCATGGTTTGAAGTTGGAAGGTGGAAGGGTGAGGGGGGAAAAGAGGAGGAGGTTTTTCACTGAGAGGGTGGTGGACCCTTGGAATGCACTGCCTTGTGAGCTGGTTCAGAGATCCACAGTGGAGGGCTTCAAGAGAGGGTGGGACAGACACAGAAAGTGGATGTATCAGATGATGGCCTGTCCGGGGGGTGGGGGTGGATGATAGGGGTTTCTGGAGCACAAGGGATGGGAGGGTCTCGGCACCCAACTAAGGATCTAGGTTCGAGCAGACTGGATGAGACGTAATAAGGCCTAATCTGCTGGCAAATAGTATGTTAGTAAGATTGATGCCATGGTAATGAAGCAGTACATGGCATCTTCTTTGGGACTCAAGCAGGCGAATTACATGGCCTATACAGCCAGGTACCAGAAGTCCAGGTGGGGCACTGTACTGGCACTGGCTAAACAGGCCTTCCCCCAGCAAGTCAAGGAGCTGAAGGCGGTGGCTGCAGATGGGATTGAGGCATCTAAGGTTCAGTTTCATGCTGCTGTGGACTCTAATGATGTGTCATCAAGAGTCATGGCTACATCTGTGGCTCTTCAGAGGATGGCTTGGCTTAGATGTACTAGCCTCTCACTGGACTCCCGGGGCTAAGGCCATGGATTTTCCTGTAGTGGTTAATTCTCTGTTTGGGGAGAAGACAGAAAATTACATGAAGAAAATGGATGAGTATAGGACCACTTACAGGTGTGCTCAGGCCAAGGAAAGGCAGGCAACTCCTCAGAGGCAGCAGTCTATGGGCAGGAGCAGGCCTTTTCAAAGGCCTTTTTACCAAGCACAGGCCTCTTCTTCCTTTTCTCAGAGGGGGTTCTTCAGAGGGAGAGGCAGAAGGGGGATGAGCAGGGCTGCATCCACTCCTCAGCCTAAAGCCCCTGCCAAGCAGACACCCTGATGGGCCTGCCCGGGTTGACTCTCCTATTCCAGTAGGGGCAGGCTGGCTTACTTTGTCCAGGACTGGATGTCTGTTACATCAGAAAAGTGGGTCCGGGAAGTAGTAAGCCAGGGACTGGTTCTCAGCTTCAAAAAATTTCCAAAGATGAGAGCCAGATCTTTTCCACCTTCGAATCTCTTGGAAACCCTTGCCCTAGAGCCAGAGGTTGCTTCTCTCCTAGTTTTAAGAGCCATAAAGAGAGTACCTACCCTACACTGGGGCAAAGAACTGTACTCCAGGTACTTCCGGACCCCCAAAAAGGCAGGGGAGTGGCGACCCATCCTAGACCTAAGATATCTAAAAAACATCTCTTAAAACCAAAGTTCAAGATGGTAACTCTGGGAATAATCCTTCCCTCTCTTAGGCTAGGGGACTGGTTAGCCTCCCTGGACCTCAAAATTGCCTACTTTCACATTCCCATCAGGTGCTCCCATACAAAGTACCTCAGGTTCGAATTGCCCTCAGGCCATTATCAGTTCAGAGCAATGCCCTTTGGCCTAACCTAAACCCCAAGGGTTTTCACAAAGTGCCTGGCAGTAGTAGTTGCCTTTCTAAGAAGGCAAAAGATTTCCATTTTTCCATATCTGGACGATTGGCTAAGAGTGGGTCTGTCTCCAGACCAAGTCAAGTCTTACCTGCAAGTGACCCAGCAAGTGCTCACTTCTCTAAGATTTCTTCTCAACCTTCCCAAGTCAGTTCTCGAACCAGTCCAGCTTCTTACCTTTATAGGGGCAGAGCTGGACACACTCAGAGCAAGAGCCTTTCTTCCTTTAGAAAGGGCAAGGGTTCTTATGGAACTAGCTTCTTCTTTCAGCCTTCGGGTGTCTCGACCAGCAAGGCATTTCCTCCAGCTCTTGGACCACATGGCAACTTCAACAGCAGTGGTCCAAGGGGCAAGATTCCAGATAAGGGATATTCATTTCCTCCTGAGAGCTTTCTGGTCTCAGAGGAAGGATTCCCTTACCAAACTGATCCCAGTGACTCTGACCTTGATCCAAGCCCTCCAGTAGTGGCAGGATCAGGACAATTTAAGACAAGGTGTTCCTTTTGTTACTCAGCCTTGTTCAGTGGTCCTTACCACAGATGCTTTTCTCCTGGGCTGGGGAGCCCATCTGGGGGCCCTCGCTGCCCAGGGGCTGTGGTCCCCCCAATAATCCCTTCTCCATATCAGTTTCCTAGAGCTCAGGGCAGTTTTTCTGGTCCTAAAAGCTTTCTCTCAGTCAGTGCAGAACAAGGGGGTTCAAGTCAGAACAGACAACACCACCACCATGTGATACATCAACAAGCAGGGAGGCACTCGGTCCACGGCCTTGTGCACAGAAGCCATGAAGTTGTGGTCTCTGGCTTATTCGCTGCAAACCTCTCTTGTAGCAGTTCACCTTCCAGGCAAGGACAATGTGCTAGCAGATGCACTGAGTAGGATCTGTCAGGGCCATCACGAATGGTCCCTGGACCCTCAGGTGTTAAAAGTGATTTTTTTCAAGGTGGGGCACTCCAGAGATAGATCTCTTTGCAGCCCCAGACAGTCACCAACTCCCTCTCTTTTGTTGCAGACCTTCAGTCTTGGGCTCAGTCCCTCTGGACACCCTGATCCTGAATTGGGAAGGGAGGTTTCTGTATGCCTTTCCCCCCTTCCCACTGCTGTTCAGAGTTTTGGTAAAAATAAGGTCTCAACCTTGCAAGGTGATTCTGATTGCTCCAGATTGGGCCAGACAGCCCTGGTAGCCCCTGTTGCTGTCCCTAGCAGTCCATCTTCCCCTGTCTCTTCCCAGGAATTACAACCTGTTAACATTCTCTCAGGAAAGGATTTGGTACTCCAATCTTCAGTCTCTCAATCTCAAAGCATGGCTCTTGAAGAGTTAGAGTTTGCAGATCTGCATCTTTCCCAAGGGGTTCTGGATATCCTCGAGGCTCCTCGAAAGCCCTCCACCAGAAAGACTTACAACTCCAAATGGAAAAGATTCAGCATTTGGTGTTCTAAGAAGCATATTTCTCCAGATACTGCTGGATTGCCTACTATTCTGGATTATATGGTCTATCTTAATGGCCTAGGCTTCAGACCAGTTACTCTCAAAGTACACTTGTCAGCTGTTTCTGCATTTTTGTCTGTGGGGAAGTCTTCCTAACTATCTTCCCATCCTGTGTTCTGTAAATTTTTTTTAAAGGATTGCTTCACACACATCCTCCTTTTAAAGACCCTGCCCCTGCCTGGGATTTGAATGTTTGCATTGCTCAACTTATGCAACCCCCCCCTTTAAGACTATGTCTTCCGCAGAGCTTAAGTACTTGACTTGGAAAACTGTGATCCTGGTAGCCATTACTTCTGCCAGGCGTATCAGTGAATTGCAAGCCCTGTCAGTGGAACCTGATTTTATCTCATTTCACAGGGATAAAGTGGTCCCTAGAACCAATAGAAGGTTCTTGCCCAAAGTGGTTTCGGACTTCCAATTAAACCAGTCTATGTCTCTCCCTGTTTTCTTCACTGATCATTCTTTCTCAGGAGAGAGGAGGTTACACAGTTTAGATGTCAAAAGAGCCCTTAGTTACTACATAGAGCGTACCAAGGGTGACAGGTTTGACTTCCTCCAGTTGTTCCTCACTTATGGAGAAGTGGGAAAGGGCAAATCTGCCACCAATAGATCTGTTGCCAGGTGGATTGTGTCTTGTATACAATTCTGCTATGAAAAACTGGGAAAAACTCTACCCTCAGGCCTGAGGACTCATTCCACAAGAGGTACAGCTGCTTCCCTGGCTGCTGCCAGGGATATCCCTCTCTTAGACTTTTGTCAAGCAGCCACATGGAAAACAGTCCATACCTTGAGCAAGCATTACTCTCTGGATATCGAGGCTAGGAGTGATGTTCGGTTTGGCATAGCAGTACTTCAGAGCCAATTCCCAAAGTAGGTTCTGTCCCTCCTCCTTGGAGGTACTGCTTGGTAGTCTGCAATTGTCAGAATACAGCAAGACTTCTTGTTGTTTGAAGAAAAAATTACTCACCTTAGTAATTATGTTTCTTCTAATGGAGTCTTGCTGTATTCTGACCTCCCTCCCTGCCTCCCCTGTCAGAACCTGTTTTTGGGAAGTGTGTGGGCAGGTGCAGTGTTGCACCCAAGGGGTGTTTTTTGCTTGCACCCTCCTCCTTTTTGTTTGGGTGCTGATTTATTATTCTTATTTGTAGTAGATTGGTTTTTGGGTTTCCTGAATTGAGTCTTCCTTGGGAATCCAAAACTTTTTTCAGCCAGTTGACTAGTTGGAATTTTTACAATTTCCACATAGAATTTTTAGTTTAGTTGGGCTCGTAAGAATCTGACGGTTTAGGTTTGAAGCACTCCAGACAGAGACTTCAACCGAGCTCGAGCTCTGCATTCTATGCCCTGCATGGAAAGTTAACTCTTTGTTCTCCGGGGCAGTTCAAAGGTTGGGAATCACTGCAATTGTCAGAATACAGCAAGACTCCATTAGAAGAAACATAATTACTAAGGTGTGTAATTTTTTCATTTGTGCCATTACTGAGACCTGTCTTAGAGAGACAGACTGGCCCCGACAACTTAGATGGCTATGATTTCTTCCACAAAGACAGGCAACACAAAACTGGTGGGGGGTGTATATAGCCACTAATCTGAAAGCCTTAGTTATAGAACAAAGTATGACTGTAGCAGATGTAGAGCAGCTTTGGGTTAATATTAATATAAATGCTCACAAACAGATTAGGATGGGAGTGTGTTATAGATCCCCAAGTTTGACCGAAAAGGAAAATATAGATTTTAGCATTATGCTAGATGGTATGGTAAAGGAAAATACAGTGGTGCTAGGGGATTTTAATCAACCATCTATCTGTTGGCAGAGCATGGCAGGAAAAAACCCATTAGAGAATATGTTCCTAGATAGATGTACTAGCAGTAACTTGCACCAATTAGTGACATCAGGTACTCGAGGAGAACAAATTTTGGATTTAGTATTATCAAATGCTGAAGAGATGGTCAAGGATGTTAAAGTAATACAGCCATTGGGAACAAGTGATCACAATATGGTGAAATTGTGTATTCAAACAACATGAAGTCTTGCTGTAGTTTGACTATTGCAGTGATATCCAACCTTTGAACTGCCCCGGAGAGGAAAGAGTTAACTTTCCATGCAAGGCATGGAACGCTGAGCTCGAGCTCGGTTGAGACTCTGTCTGTTTTTGTTTGAACCCAAACCGCCAGATTCTTTACTCCGCCTCACTGAACAGTCATTTCGGAGATTTCTCCTTTGCTCGGTTCAAATTAGTCGGTTAAAGTGTCGTTTTTCTCCTCGGTTCAACCGAATTTCTTCTATGTAACCTGTCAGTTCAGTCTCTGTCTGTGGTACCGTGAGTACTAGATAGGTTTATTGTTATTAGTTTCTGTGTGGAACTTGTAAACGTCGGATCGGTTCGGTTTGAACTGATCAGGTTTGTAAAAAAAGTTTATTCTGTGTTTTAGAGTGTGGTAACCAGTCCTTATTGGTTCTAAAAAGACGGATTTCATTACGTTTTTTTCCACGACCCGTAACACGGTCAGGAACTGATAAGGGTGTCTTGCCTGGCGGTTTGCCAAAAAAAAAAGGTAAGTTTGGTTAGGACTGACCATGTCTGAAAAACCCAAGGGAAAAACCGGGCCCACTAGGTTTCAACACTGTAGTGTGTGTGGGGAAGCCTTTGCTAAAGCTGACCCCCACACCACCTGTGTTTATTAGCTGGGGTTTGACCACCTCGATTCAGACTGCCAGATTTGTAAAAGTTTTCCTACAGCTACCCTGGAAAAAGAGAGTAGGTAGGTTGAGGGAAAGGGAGGCCAAGAAGTCTGCTGACCCGGATGGCCAGCCTGGTTCGGTTACAACCGAACCAGAAGGAGTGCCCTCTGACCATGGCGAAACTTCTTCGGGCAAAAGGAGAACCGACTCTGAGGAGTCGGTTCCAGTTAAAAGAAAAAGAAGGGATAAGTCAGCCGGTTCGGATCCACAAGTTCTTTCTCCGACCGCTGATGAAATAGCCAAAGCGATAAGGATTATTCAATCGCTAACTTCGGTTCCAACCAAACCGGCACCATCGGTTAGGGGCTCGGTTCGGTCGGTTCCCCCGGTTCCGGATTATAATTTTGAAGATTTTTATGAACCGGAGGAGGAGGAGGAGGAGGGAGAGTATGAGGATAGTGATGGTGATTATGAAAGTCTAGATGTGCCCATTGACCTGGATATCTCCCCAGACAGACCTTCAGGTGTTTCTACTCCTAGGCTTTCTGAGTCCCCTTCCCACTTTATGTTTTACAAAAAAGTGACTGAAACTCTCCAGCTTCCTATGGAGGAAGCAGTAGAGGATCAGGAGGAGCCTGATTATGTTGAAATGATGGACATCTCAGAGTCCAAGAGGCTGTCTATTCCCCTCCACAAGTCTTTTGGGAAACAGACAATAAAAATTTTGAAGACTCCTAATTCCATACCTCCTGTGGACAGAAGAATGGACAAGAGGTATAGTCTTTCAGGCTCAGATACGGAGTTCCTTTCCCAGCAGTGCAGCCATGTTGGGGTAGTGCAGGCTGCTGCCTATGATAAGGCAAATATATCCTTGGCTTCACCCCCCCCAGATAAGGACTCCAGGAGGATTGATGCCATGGCAAAGAAACAGTACATGGCAGCATCTTTGGGACTCAGGCGGGCTAATTATATGGCCTACACAGCTAGATACCAAAAGTCTAGATGGGACACTGTGATGGCTCTAGCTAAACAGGTCCCCAACCAGCTTGCCAAGGAACTGGAGCAGGTGGCTGCAGATGGTATTGAGGTATCCTAGGTGCAATTTCATGCTGCAGTGGACTCCAATGATGTTTCATCTAGAGTCTTGGCTACATCTGTGGCCCTTCGTAGGATGGCTTGGCTCAGATGTACTAGCCTGTCACAGGATACCCAGGCTAAGGCCATGGATTTTCCTGTTATTGGTAATTCTCTGTTTGGGGAGCAGACAGAGAACTACATGAAGAAAATGGATGAGTACAGGACCACCTATAGGAGTGCTCAGGCCAAGGAAAGGCAAGCCACTCCTCAGAGGCAGCATACCAGGGGCAGGGGCAGGCCTTTTCATAGGCCTTTCTACCAAGCCCAGGCCTCCTCTTCCGCCTTTGCTCAGAGGGGTTCTTCAGAGGGAGAGGCAGATGGGGTACAAGCAGGCCTGCTACCACCCCTCAGCCTAAAGCCCCTGCCAAACAGGCACCCTGATGGGTTTGCCCGGACCGATTCTGCACTACCCATAGGGGGCAGGCTGGCTTGCTTTGTCCAGGACTGGACGTCTTTAACATCAGACAAATGGGTCCTGGAAGTAGTAAGCCAGGGACTGGTTCTCAGCTTCAAACAATTTCCCAAGATGAGAACCAGATCCTTTCCACCTGCAAATCCTTCAGAGGCCCTTGCCCTAGAGGCAGAGGTCTCTTCCCTCTTGGCTCTCAGAGCCATAGAAAGGGTTCCACCCCTACACAGGGGAAAGGGATTGTACTCCAGGTAGTTCCCAACCCCCAAAAAGACAGGAGAATGGCGGCCCATCCTGGATCTCAGATATTTAAACAAGCACCTTTTAAAACCAAAATTCAGAATAGTGACTCTGGGAATAATTCTACCCTCTTTAAGGCCAGGGGACTGGCTAGTCTTCCTGGACCTCAAGGATGCCTATTTTCACATTCTCATCAGATGCTCCCACAGAAAGTACCTCAGGTTCGAGTTGCCCTCAGGCCACTATCAATTCAGAGCAATGCCCTTTTGCCTAACATCAGCTCCAAGGGTGTTCACAAAATGCCTGGCAGTAGTGGTTGCTTTCCTAAGGAGAAAAAAGATCTCCATCTTTCCATACCTGGACGACTGGCTCATAGTGGGTCAGTCTCCAGACCTAGTCAAGTCACACCTACAGATAACTCGGCAACTGCTCACTTCTCTAGGATTCCTTCTAAATCTTTCAAAGCTAGTTCTAGAGCCAGTGCAGCTCCTCACCTTCATAGGTTCAGAGCTGGATACAATAAGGGCAAGAGCCTTCCTTCCCCTGGACAGGGCAAGGACCCTTGTGACACTGGCCTCCTCATTCACCCTTCAGGTGTCTCGACCAGCAAGGCATTTTCTGCAGCTCCTGAGCCACATGGCTGCCTCTACAGCAGTGGTCCAAGGAGCAAGATTTCAGATGAGGGACATTCAGTTCCACTTAAGAGCTTCTGGTCCCAGAGAAAGGATTCTCTGACCAAGCTAATCCCAGTGACTCAACCCTGATCCAGGCTTTGCAATGGTGGCAGGATCAGGACAACCTAAGGCAAGGAGTTCCTTTGTCACTCAACCTCATCTCTAATCTTACCACAGCTGCCTCCTCTTGGGCTGGGGAGCCCACTTGGGGGATCTGACCGCCCAAGGGTTGTGGTCACCTCAAGAATCTCTGCTTCACATCAGTCTCTTAGAACTCAGAGCAGTGTTTCTAGCACTTCAAGTTTTTTCCAAGTCTGTTCAGAACGAACTGGTTCAGATCAGGACAGACAATACCACCACATTGTGGTACATCAACAAGCTAGGGGGCACTCTGTCTATGGCCTTGTGCATAGAAGCAATGAAGTTGTGGTCTCTGGCCTATTCCCTGAATACCTCTCTGATAGCAGTGCACCTCGCAGGGAAGGACAATGTCCTGGCAGATTCTCTCAGCAGGATATCTCAGGGCCATCACTAATGGGCCCTGGATCCCCTAATTTTGAGGGTAATCTTCTCCAGGTGGGGCACTCCACAGATAGATCTTTTTGCAGCCCCAGACAATCACAAACTTCCTCTTTTTTGCTGCAGACCCCCAGTGTTGGGCTCAGTCCCCCCCTGGATGCTCTAGTCCTCAACTGGGAATGGAAATTCCTGTATGCTTTTCCCCCCTTCCCTCTCCTGTTCAAGGTACTAGTCAAAATCAGATCTCAACCCTGCAAAGTGATTCTGATTGCCCAGACTGGGCCAGACAGCCCTGGTACCCTCTCTTGCTGTCCTTAGCAGTCCACCTTCCCGTGTCTCTTCCCAGGAATTACAACCTGTTAACATGTTCTCAGGGGAGGGTTTGGTATCCGAATCTCAAATCTCTCAATCTCAAGGCCTGGCTCTTGAAGAGTTAGAGTTTACTGATTTGCATCTCTCTCAAGGTGTTCTGGATATTCTAAAGGCTTCTCGAAAGCCTTCCACCAGAAAGACTTACAACTCCAAATGGAAAAGGTTTACTATTTGGTGCTTCGGTAAGCATATTTCTCCAGAGTCTGCTGTGTTGCCTACGGTCCTGGACTATATGATTCATCTCAATAGCTTGAGACTCAGACAGCTACACTTAGAGTGCATCGGGCAGCCGTCTCTGCCTTTCTGTCAGCAGGCAAGCCCTCTCCCCTTTCAGCTCACCCTGTATTCTGTAAATTCTTCAAGGGATTGCTGCATACCAATCCTCCCTTCAGGGATCCTGCCCCTGCTTGGGACCTTAATGTTTGCATTGCCCAGCTTATGCAACCCCCTTTTGAGCCTTTGTCCTCAGCAGAGCTTAAGTACTTGACTTGGAAAACTGTGTTCTTGGTAGCCATTACTTCCGCCAGACGCATAAGTGAGTTACAGGCCCTGTCAGTGGAGCCTCATTTTATCTCTTTCCATAGAGATAAGGTGGTCCTCAGGACTAATAGGAAGTTTTTGCCTAAGGTGGTTTCAGATTTCCACCTTAATCAGTCTTTGTCTCTTCCTGTTTTCTTCACTGACCATTCCTCCTCTGGAGAGAGGAGGCTACACAGCCTGGATGTGAAAAGGGCCCTTAGCTACTACATAGAGCGCACCAAGGGTCACAGGTTTGACCCCCTCCAATTGTTCCTCACTTATGGTGAGGTTGGCAAGGGAAAACCTGCCACTAAGAGATCTCTTGCCAGGTGGGTTGTCTCTTGTATACAATTCTGCTATGAAAAATTAGGTAGAATCCCACCCTCAGGCCTGAGGGCTCACTCTACTAGAGGTACAGCTGCTTCCCTGGCTGCTGCCAGGGATATTCCTATCTTAGAGATTTGTCAAGCAGCCACCTGGAAAACAGTACATACTTTCACCAAGTATAACTCTCTGGATATCCAGGCTAGGAGTGATGCTCGGTTTGGCACAGCAGTGCTTCAGAGCCTGTTTCCAAAGTAGGTTCTGTCCCTCCTCCTTGGAGGTACTGCTTGGTAGTGTGCAATAGTCAGAATACAGCAAGACTTCATGTTGTTTGAAGAAAAAATTACTCACCTTAATAATGTTGTTTCTTCTAATGGAGTCTTGCTGTATTCTGACCCCCCCCCGCCTCCCCTCTCAGAACCTGGGTTTTGGTATGTGGGTGGGCAGGAACAGTGTTGGCACCCTAGAGGTGCCCCCTTTTTCTCACCCTCTTATTTTTGGGTGTGTGTTGTGTTTTGTTTTTTGGGTTTCCTGACTTGAGTCTTTGCCTTGGAACCAAAAAACTTTTTATTAAATTTAGTAGCCAGTTGGCTAGTGTGAGTTTACAGTTTCCACACAGGACACCCAGTGAGTATAGCTCGTAAAGATCTGGCGGTTTGGGTTCAAACAACAACAAACAGAGTCTCAACCGAGCTTGAGCTCAGCGTTCCATGCTTTGCATGGAAAGTTAACTCTTTCCTCTCCAGGGCAGTTCAAAGGTTGGATATCACTGCAATAGTCAGAATATAGCAAGACTCCATTAGAAGAAACAACATTACTAAGGTGAGTAATTTTTTCTTACAGGGCAAATGTAAAACGTAAGGAAAGAACAAAAATAAAAATATTTGGACAGGCTGATTATCCAAAAATAAAGCATTTTTTATCTAGTATAGACTGGAGAAGCAAGTTGGAGGGATTATCACCACAGAATATGTGGAATATAATAAACAAGCATTTGTCAATGCCGAATGTTGGCTTGCTGCCATTGGGAGTGCAGGAGTTAGAGAGATGCAGCATAGGAATGGCAGGCAAGTAGTGAACTGATGCCAACCCACCCCCACCCCACAGAGAGTGACAGGCATTAGGGTGTCCCTTTGGGTGTTTGGTAATGCAGTGCGGGAAAACATGCTGGGCAGGATGTGAAAAATGACAGCTGCACAGTTCATAAGGAGGTAAAAAAAAAAAATGCCAGTGTTGAAAATGTGACACAAATATACGAAATGTGCGGAGTTACAAGGCTGCGTGGGGAATATGCAACGCACGCTTGCAACATTGCCATTTTATGGGCGTTAGGTACCAAATTTTCAACATAGGCATTTTAGCACCTCTGCTCATGTACAGTGTCACTGTCATTTCTTCAAAGTGTCCCAAGAAGTGATTTCGCACAGCGTCCACGCTATTCTGCGCCGGAAGTGCGAAAACACATTTTGGGCAGGGTATGTGAAATGACGGCTGCACTACTCATCAAGAGGTGTGGAAAAATGGCAATGGTGAAAATCCAGAGTGAAAATAACACGAATGCACACCGGTACGAGCATGCGTGCAATCTGCCAACGCACGCTCGTAACACAGTCATTTTATGGAGTATCAGCACCAAATTTTCAACATTAACATTTTAGGACCTCTGCTCATGATCTGTGTCACTGTCATTTTCATAATCTGGCCCAAACATGGATTTCCCACAGCGACTGCACCATTGTGCGTCGGAAGTGTGGAAACACATTTCTGGCAGGATGTGGGAAATGACAGCTATACTGTTCACAAGGAGGTGTACAGAAATGCCAATGCTGAAAATTTGGTGTTAAAATATTGGGAGTGCACAAAGTTACGAGCCTGCGTAGCAACTGTGCAACACACGCTCATAAAACGGGCATTTGTTCAATTTTTCCCACCAAATTTGGAACATAGGCATTTTGATAGGCCTCCTCATGAACACTGGCACTGTCATTTCGTTAATGGGTCCCGAAAGGTGATTTTGCGCAGTGACTGCGAAATCACCTTTCGAGGCCGATTAACGCCATGACTGTGATAGAATTCATGAGGAGGGGCCCCAAAAACCCCATGTTGAAAATTTGGTGCCAAAATTCCAAGAAATGCCTGAGATATGCAGCAAAGTCGAAAAACCCTATTCACTCCATTATACAGCTTACCTGCATTTCCTCAGTTCGCGGTCGGCTTTGAAGAGTGCAGATGTGTTCCCGTCCATGGAAGATTGTCGATCAGACTCGGAGGTAAGTATTGGGTGGGGGTGAAGGAGGCAGGGTGCACAGTGGGTGGGTGCAGGTGGGGGAGGGGCATCGAGACTGCGAGGGATGGTTTCGTTTCACAGGAAAAGGAAAACCATCGGGGACAGTTTTCTGTTGCAGGCATTTGGCATGCTGGGTGGGCTCCCAGCATGCCACCTAACTGGTTTTGGGGTATCAGTAGCCGATAGGATTGAGTACCGCCGGGTAATACACAAATATGGGGAGGAGAGTCATGCCGGAGGATTAGAGCACCCCTTCGCAAACAAAGAAAGTAGGGGGCGCGAGCTGAGGGGATTTGGCACCCCTCAGCATTCAACAATTGGGGTGATGTGATGGGAGGCTCCCCGCCGGGCGCAGAGACCGGGGCCGCGCCGAGGGGATTGGGCACCCCTGGCACCAGCATTTGGGGGTGGCGCCGACGGGTGTGGGCTCTCCCGTCGGCACTCTAACACAGCGGGAGGGGTTACCGACAGGGGGATTGGGCCCCCCCCGATGTCGGCAGGCCTGAGCTGTTCGCCGACCATGCTTATAATGGCAGCGAGCACAGCAAGCAAAGGACCGCTGTGTATGATGAGCTTTGCTGGGATTGCAGCGGACCTTTGCTTAGATTTGATTGCCCCATTATACATGCATGGTGTGGCGCCGGCATGCAGGCTGATTGGGGAAGGAGGGACACACCTACTGATGTGTGCCCTGCATTTGCCCAACAGTGGCCGCGCCCCCCAAACCCGTACTACCGCAAGCTGTTGCTTGTGCAAGCACGCAAGCCAACATAATGATGCTCTCCAGCACTTCATTGCCAACTATGTACCTGAAAGGAGTAACTATAATACCAAAGGCAGAATGCCTAAGTGGTTTAATAGTCATATTAAATCACTAGTTAAGAAATAAAATAAGGTATACAAGAAGGTCAAAAGTCATCCAACACAAGAGAGTTAACAGGTACAGGAAACTATCAAGTATGTGGAAGAAGGCTATAAGGAAGTCAAGGGCAAAATTACAACTGGCGACAAATAAAACTGAAAATTGCAAGCATACAGTTACATGGGGAGTTTAAGAAAGTCTAGTAACACAGTAACCAATCTCAGAGTTGGAAATGGTGTGGTGGATGGTGAACACGAAATAGCAAATAGCTTTAACAACTATTTTACTAGTGTGTGTCAAGACAAAGGTACTGACTTTCCAGTCTGCACTAGAGAGGAAGGAAATGTAGTAGATACTCCAACTATAACTCCAGATAGGATATATAACAGTCTTATAAGTATGAATAAGTATAAATCAGCAGGGCCTGATGGCATTAGTCCTCTATTTTTAATACATACGGCAAAAGAACTTGCAGAACCCATAGCCAACCCGTTTAACAGGTCACTGAAGGAAGGACAAGTGTTTGATGAATGAAAGGCTGCTCACATCACTCCCATATTTAAAAAAGGGAACAAAACCACAGGCCTATTATTATTACTTCCACTCTAGGGAAACTTCTAGAAGATTATGTAAAAATGCACCTAAAGGAGAACCGTAAACAGTTAGGTCTGATAGACATAACCCAAGATGGGTTTTTAGGAGGAAGATTGTGCATTAGTAACCTAATGCATTCCTTTGAACCAGTTAGCTCAGCACTGGACCACGGTCTACCGGTGGACGTGGTGAATCTTGATTATGCCAAGGCCTATGACTCTGTTTCACATATGATATTGATGCAGGTTTTACAGGAATATGGAATAAACCAATTCTTATGTAATTGGATACATGCCTGCTTGGAGAACAGGGTACTGAGGGTTCAGATCAGGGGTTGTCTATCAGATTGGGGGGAATGTAACGAGTGGGGTACCTCAGGGGTCTGTTCTTGGGCCCCTGTTGTTTTACATGCTGGTGCACTCAATGCACGTGGTGGATGGTGCCTGGACATGTAAATATGCTGACGATACAAAATTAGGGATGGTAGTAAATGATGAGGGGTCAGCTAAGAAATTGCAGAGTCAGTTACTGGCACTGGAATCATGGGCAATAAAACATAATTTACAGTTTAACGAATTAAACTGTAGAGTGGTACGTTTCGGTAGAAGAAACAGAATGCACAAATACTGTTTAAATGGTAAAACTACAAAAAACGGATAGTGAGTTAGATTTGGGAGTACATATATCAAATACTCTCAGTTTTGACAAACACAATGTGACGATGGCAAATAAAAGTAATAAGCTTATGTGGAACGTATTAAGGAATATAAAAAGTAGAAGTAAAGAAGTACTGGTACCTCTGTATTCTACTTTGGTTAGAACTATACATAAATATGGGTCACGATTCTTAGCACCACAGACAATAGCTGCAACAAGCAGGGTAGAGAAGTTTCAAAGGAAATTTACAAAAAAGATAAGAAATATGCAACATCTCAGTTACGAAGGTAGGTTGGTAGGACACAATCTTTATTCAGTGGCCTACCATAGGCTAAGGGGGGACCTGTGCTTTGCTCATAAAGCCTTTAAGAATGACGCTATATGGGAAACATCAGCATTGCCAAGCACAAGTTGCACACAAAACAAGATCACATAATAGGCAACTTGTGGGAGAAAGGTACAATATCACCAAGAGAGCTAGGTTTTACAATCAAAGAGTTGTGAATGCATGGAATTCTCTCTCCTGGGAGGCGGTCAATGCAGGTAGTATGGACAGTTTTAAAAATCTACTGGACGAACATATGGGCCCCAAAACATGGGACAATTGACCACTCTGGTGGCAGGTTCTAGATTCGGCAGTAATAGTCATTTGAACCTGAAAAACTTACCTATGCATCTATGCACATCTTTGGCATAACCAGTATGTGCTATCAAAAACATCAACACCCTCATTTTGAAAAAGAATTGTGACCTTTTTTTTGTATTATCTTTTTATAATTTTTTGGAAAAAAAGATATACAAACAGTGACGTAATACACAACAGCAAATACCTCCATAATAAAAAAAATGAACATCATAGCACTCTTACAATTACATAAAAAAACTGAAACGGTAACCATCACAAAACTATTTACAGCAGGTCCATTCCATGTAGCCATAAAGTAGGACAAGCAGACCAAAGTAATAATGATGGTATACGTAGTATGATTGCTGGGTATAAGAAAGAATGCCCATCAAACAAAGTCACCAGGAAAGAAAGAAATATAAAGTCCTAGGGAATGCCCATCTCCATGTCCAAAGCACCATAGGTGTGCGGGGGGGGCTGCCTCCCCCCCACATTAAAAGTCATCCTCTAACCAAATTTTACTAATTAGTGGTTTTTTTTTGTTTTTTTTTATTTGGAAGTCGACTGGACTTGGCCAGGATCAGGGCTGTATTTACTGTTACACAAAGTGTATACCCGTGTATAGGGCCCTTGTTTTCTAGGGGCACTCTTGGAAGAGTCTTTCAGTACTGCACACATGTACAACATTGACCTTTTTTGTGTGTTTTTGACTTGTTTTCTGTGCTTGTGTCTCAGAAGGGGGTTGAGCTGAGCCACTGATGTCACACTGTAACCCAAACCCCACCCGCACTGCCCTCCAGGTGCTCCTTGTTTTGCATGTATGCAGAAAGTGCCCCAGATTTGGGCATCATTTCTCCAGTGTCTCATGAAACAGAGGTTGGAAGACTGGAAGCGCCAAGCCTGCCTGGAGGATGGATGAGGGTCTGTGTCAGAATGGGAGCTGGTAGATCAGCAGTGTCAGCAGGTAGCGGTCAGGCAGCGGACTCGGAGCCAAGAGTGACAGAAGAGGGCCTGGAGTGGTCGAGTGATTAAGGTCAAGCATGAGCATTTGTGCAAATGCAATTGCCAGAGCAGACAGCACAGAGTCCAGCCCTGCCGGCACATAAGGAGTCCAACTCTGGAGAGGGCTGCAGGAGTTGTCAACACCACCGGGGAAGGCTGGCATTTGGTAGTGCATGAGGTGGGGGACTGGACTTTGTTAGTGCATGGACGCCACTGGGATACCATTTGCCATTAAGGCAGGTGGGTGGCTCAGTCAGGTCTGATCTGTTTGATCATTGGGTCAGTTGGAGGAAGGCCAAGACTGGACATGTGCAAAGAAAACCTGCTGTGCTGACTAGGGCCATGGAGAGTTGGGAAAGATGGTCCTGGATGTGTTGGACTGAGGCTGAGACACGAGCCAGAGAGCTGAGCAGTGTGAGGCATTTGGCAGCATTGCAGCTGCAAGCAGAAAAGTTATGAAATAAAATTCTGGCTAATATGTTACAGGTATGTGTGATCAACGCTGATCAGGTTTGTGAGAAGACGTTTTCTCTTTTTCAAGATATATTATACTAGTTTAGTTTTATAAAAAAAGGTCTGCATGTATAAGACATCGAGTGTGCTAAAATATTCATTAAGGGCTAACATTCATGGCTGGAATTAATGAACTACAAACTGCATTATCAGAATGGGTTGTAAGTCAGCAAGAGGACCTTGAATACACTACAGAAGTTATGTTTTACTATTGAACAGATTAGAATAGAACTATGATGGTGTAATACATTGATTCACATTCTTGAAGGAAACAGTTGCATCCTTGTTACAGAATATTTCATCCTGGTGGACCGTTAATGTATCTGACCTAGCTCTAAAATGCAGGAAAATGCTCCATTTACAGTCATATTTAAAAAAAATGTCTTGGGGGGGGCATACCCCCAGACCCCCCCCCCTTAGCTTTGTGAGGATTTTGGCCCACCCTTGTTCACTGACTCTGTGCATGCCTCTGCAAAGCACCCAAACACCTAGAAAATGCTCTCTCAGAATTTGGGCCTCCGAAGGTGAGAGGGAGTTCAAAAAAGGTTCCCGTACTATGGGAAACCGCTCTCTCTTGCCCTTCAGGAAGTAAGAGAGTCTTTCCAAAGCTAAGGTTTGGACAACCAGGGCCCACCAGTGTTGGATCATGGGTCGAACACAGGACACCCAGGTATTCAGTATGCACTGTCGTGCAAGGGCCAATAAGTCTCTGATCCAGTGGGGAGTAAGGCCCAGCCTTCCTTGCCCAAATCCTCCATGCCAAATAGCAAGGAGACAGGTGTCATTGATACCTGGCATCTGGAAATAACTGAAATGTCTTATGCCACAGTTGTCCAAAAGGTTTGTAGGACAGGACAGGCCCAAAAGTAATGCATCTGCCACATAGAAGGGAGATCATGGGATTAAATTTATATACAATCAATGGGGGACAATATAGGCGATGTATGTATTTATACTGAGATTCTTTATGTTTGTTACAAAGCAGCAGTCCCATCTGTGATTGAATAAGTAAACTCCAGTCTTCCTCCCGGATCTGCAAACCATGATCTCTCTCCCAAAGAGCCTTGGTTTTATTTGCAAGGTCAAGGAAATACACCCTATCCTGATGTGCAGCTTTTTGGATTATGCTCTTGCTATCTGGTTTAGCCGTATAAACCAATTGTTCACTTTGGGCCAATGGAGAAGTAGCAACTGGGTCCCTATCCAGTCCCCTCCCAAATACTCTCACGTGTAAGTAATGAAAGAAATGGGAATACGAGAATCCTGTGTTCCCCTGCAGGTTCACAAAAGGGCATATCCTCATTGGTAAAAAGGTTACCCATATAAACTATCCCCCTTTCCTCCCACTCCTTAAATTTACCATCAAACAAGCCAGGTAGGAAAAAAGGGATTTCATGCCACAGGTATGACGAGCGTACTGTCCGCCATAGCACCCCTGCAGTGCCTCATCTGGTCTCGGGCATCTAACACCCAGCACACCAGGGGGTTGGGCATAGTCAGTGTACTGTATACCTTACGTCCTCACTTAGAAAGATATGCCGATAACCGGCCAGGGCAACCCTCCTCCTCCAAATCTAACCAGTCAGCTGCAGGAGACTGGTTCACCCTGTCTTGGATATACTTATGTTGGATTGCCATATAGTAAGTTTTCAGATCAGGAAAATTTAGACCCCCTTTAGAAGTTTCGGACCTGAGATGTTGTAGGCTCATCTGGGGACAAGTACCCTGCCACAGAAAGGTGTCAAAAGCCTTGTCCAGCCGTCTCAAGTCAACCCCCATAAGGCCCATTGGGAGCATCTGCATTATGTACAGTATCTGCAGGAGGAAATAGGTAGCACCCTCCAGTGAGCAAGATCACCAAGGATTACTTTAATAAGTGGTGTATAATTCACTTGATAAAGGGAACCCAATTCTCTACCAATCCGTATCCCTAGATATTTAAAGGAGCCAGTAACCTCCTTCAGTACCCAGGCCTCCCTGTTTTCCAGCCCCTTGTACTAGTCCAAGGTATAACAACTCCGATTTATGAAGATTGATTGTACACCCATAAAAGACAGCAAAGTCTGAAATCACTTGTAGCAGTGCGGGCATCAACTGATATGGCTCTGTTTTTATATACATATATATATATATATATATATATATATATATATATAGTCATCCACATATCGGGTTACTTAATGATGATGCCCAGATCTCCTTTGTACACCCTGTATTCCCAGATTCTCCCAAATCTGGATTGCTAGAGGCTCTATAGCCAAAGCAAATAAGAATGGGGAGAGGGGGCATCCCTGCCTAGTCCCCCTATGTAAGGGAAATTTGTCAGCATGGATCCTGTTGACCAGAATGCATGCCTCTGGTGCCTTCTACAATGTCTGAACTAAACCAGCAAAGTCATCCCCCAGACCAAACCGTCGCAGGACCTCAAACAAGTATTCCCACTCTATATGGTCAAAGGCCTTCTTGGTGTCCATGTACAACACACATGTGTGCCTCGAGCGCTGAGAAGCCCATGATAGTACATTAAGAAGCTTACGCACATTATGGTAAGACAAACAACCACACACAAAACTGAATTGTGACAGTTTTAATTGCAAATTTGGATATGAGGATGGCTATACAGGGGGACCACAATACTGAATTCTGTAACTTACCGTATTTCATACAGAATATATCCAGTGACCTAACAGCTTTAAAGCTATTGTCAAAAGTGGTCTTCCCAGAGATATGGATGACTGCGTATATAACTCTGAAGAGAATAAAAATTACTTTTTTCAGAAGATTTCTAATTACATAAATTTTATCTGGGGGTGTCTCTAGACCTCCCCAGATATTTCAGTCCAACAGCACTACATCATTGTGCCAATTCTTCCTTAGCTGCAAAGAGATCAGCCAGTGTGGGTTGTCTCTGTGGCTGTTCAGGGTGTACTGAGTCAGTGTCTGAGACCTCTGGGGAAGAGTCTGCCAAATCTGAGTGTGGGTTACTGTCCAACCCCGGAGGTTCATTGCCATCCTCTGTCAACTGAGCAACAGTAGGAACCAGGTTGTCCTGTGCTGAACTCCCCTCTTCTGATTCCTCTGGGATTTCAGCTGTTATTGGATTTACAGCCCCAGTCTGTATAGTTCCAGGTTGTACAGGCCCATTTTGTGCTGGCGACTCCCCAAGTCCTCCCACCTCAAATGTCTCTGGCCCTGTAATAGACTTACCTTCCATAACAGTGGCCTTATTAGCATTAGCTAAAGTCCCAGTCATTTTTATCTAATACCGGTGCTGTTGCAGTACTCACTTCTGGTGTAGCACAAGGCCTTGAAACAGATTTCTGAGGAAGCTGTGCTAGGTCAGGTAGCCGGCTGCCAAAAGCAGATTTTCTGCTGACCATGGCTGTGGCTGTAGAACAGTAGCAGGGCACCCACATCTTACTGACCCGCTTTAGCCATTCCAGATGCTGTGGACATCCCACCTCTCAAAGTTGATGACCTCTCACCATCCTCCTGTTTTGGAGCACCATTTCTGGATCCACATTGCAACAAGGAGCTCCCAGCTGCTTTTGCTGTTTTTGGTAGTCCACTCTGTTTTTCAGCCTTGACCATAGCAACGTGGTCGGCAGCATTGAAAGAGTCCAGGTGCTCAGGAGACACTAGGGTGGCAGCTCCCTCTGCATTTTCCATTGCAGGAGTTAAAACAGCTACTTCACTTGGACTTAAACCCAGCTGTTCTGCAGTGACAGAATGCAACTCTGGAGTGACAACATTAGAGACTTCTGGTGCCTTCAAATTAGAGCAGTCAATTTGTACACTCTGAAACAGCTGCATCTGGGGAGTAAACCATGGTTCTTCAGACCAATTTTCTCTGCTGGCATGGTATTTAGTCTCTTCTTCAGCAACTAGAGCTAATAGATGTCTTTTACTTTCCTCTAATGCATGCCTTAGCATATCTTCCTCTGTAGTCAGACAAGCCTATTGCATATACGCTGTTTCAATACTGTTAGCAAAAGTCACCATTTCTGCCTCCAGTGCATCACATTCAGTTTCAACCTGTCTGTAAGCAGTTACAGGAATTACAGTCACTAAGACCTCTAGAGAAAGAAGTGAAGGAGAGGAGACCTTCTCTCCTCCACCTGCCTATCCACGGGGTTGACCTTCGTGGCAAAATGCCATAATGATCAGAGGTTCCCCCTATTGGCAAGAGATGGGGAGTTTCCCCTGTGTCATAGCCAGCATTCTCTTTGCAATAAAAAATGAAACACACACACACACACACACACAAAAAAAAAGCGGGCCCATGTAACCCACCCCCCTAGCACATACCTGAAACCAAGCTACCACAGCATAGTGTACCTCTCATGGTCAAAAATTACAAATAAAAATAAATAATAAAATAAACAAACAGCCCAGACTTTAATTATTCCAGTTTTGTTTTGCATGTGACACAGCATCTTTTTCTTCATATGGTATTACAGTACTGTGTAATGGATAAGTCAAATGTTCAAAAACAAAATGAATGGAAATTCATACAAAATGGGATCGTAACAGTTGTAGTAAAAAATTATACTGTCAAAAGCAAATAAAGATAAATTCTGTTTCGTACACAGAGACCCATAGAATATTTGATGTGTGCAATGGGCCCCCTACTTGTGGATGTCATAACTTAAAGACTACTTTTTACTTTTAAAAAGTATTTGGCACTTCCTTTTATTGTGGCCATTTACTCCACGTTTCCCCTACAGTTACCATGGCCACAGTGACACTTGTCCAGGGATGGGCAACGAACTGTGGGGGAAAACATGCTGATTGACCAGTCATGGTTGTGGGCAGGGCTAACGCAATCATGTGTGCGTGCACCAGTTCAGTCGGCCAGAAGGCATGGTGGTGAGTAGAGGTATGCATCAGCCTGGGAATCGACATGCGGGTGAGCAGCAGTTTTCAAATTTGAGAAGCCCAAGCAGAGTGTGCTTCCTGATGGCATACACTTGGAGGGTTTGTTGGTTGTGGAGTGTGCCTCATGACAGCATCGAGGACTTGGATACAGCAATGTGTCCAGCACAGAAGACTTCAGGGGTATTAGGGGTATTCACTGTTATAGAGGGAAGGGCTGTTGATCTGGTCAATATTTTACAGAGGTGAGCTTCAGTTGGGCCAGATGGATTTTCTTGTTGGGTTAGCAACAGTATGTAATATGGTATGCAATGGAAATTAGTGGAATACATGATTTGTCTACACAAGAGCACTTTGACCTCGGGTAACCTCATGAGTGGCATAAGCCATGAGTGAGATGTCTGAGATAAACTGCTCAAGTGTAGATAAGCCATGTATTCAATGAGTTTTTCATTACATTTCCAATTTATGCAATAGGAGAGGAGTTTTTCAGATTTTTATTATTATTAGTAATGTTTGAGTTTTATTTTTTATGAAATTAGTGGGATTATTTTATATATTCCTGCTTGAGGTTGGGCTGGTTGCTATGGTCCCCACTATGGTTGCGGTGGAGACAATGTCCCAATGTGAAATGCAAGTTTTTTATTGGTTGTTTTTTTTTTTCTGTATCTGGGAAGGCTGGAGAGTTTTGAAAACATGGCGGCTCCTGACCTTGCTTGGTGAGAGTTGGAGAAATTCTGTTTTTTTTTTTTAAATAGGAAATTATTTGTCTGTTTGATCCTGCTTTTTTCATCTTTTTATTTTTGTATGTTTATGAACGGGTGTCAAGTGAGGAAATGAGTGAATGGGACTGGGATCATGCACTGCTAGTTGCGCTAGTTGAGATTAGCCTGGTAAGGAAAAATATTTTTTTTTTCTTTCATGCAGTTCTCTGGTTTGGAAGTGAGGAGAAACGGTCTACTTGTTTTGGGTCCGATGTTCTTTTGTGAATGAGTCACAGTATTTGATGGCAGGTGGTGAGGTGGTCTTGGAGGCAGGTAATAAGAATGTGTGATAGCAAGCAGACTGGCCGCAGTGAAGACAGCAGGATGTGATAGACTGGAGGGACCAGAGGGACTTGGAAGCACTCCCTTTTCTTGTGATATTGTGCCCTGTTATATCTTGTATGCGGAAGCACTTTGGAACTTTTTTTCTTAACGCGAGTGGACTGTCAGGTGACTGGGAGCAGCAGAGTTAGGTAACTGAGAGGTGTGTAGAGAGGCTGTTTGAAGTGATAATGTGACAAGTAGGAGGGGGGTATGGAAAGAATCTAAACAAAGAAAAAGATTAGGTGAAGAGTCTGGAACTGTGGAGAGGGTGGGGGGGGTGTGTGTATAGGAAAATGACAGGCTGGTGCTTTTGGGGTGTTGTCTTCAAGGTGGGTGGACTGTGGAAAACTAAGCTACTTTATAAAAAATGCAGAAAATGAAAGGACAGTGAGTGATCTAGTTCCAGCGGGGGTGATTTTATTTTATTTTTATTTAGTTTTTATTGACCAGGAAAGGAGGACTAGACAATTCTGCTTATTTTCAACCTTGGAAGGGGATACAGTTGAATGCCAACTGAAACTGAACCAAATTAAACTGTTGGTGGTATTTTTAGTGAAATTGGTGGCATGGTGTTAAATAAATAGTATTTGATGTTAGGGTGTTAAATAAATGGTTTTTCCATGATTTAGTTAACACCTGTGAAAATAAACACATTTATTTAACAGTTTTTGTGCCCGCACCTATTGCATTATATATACACACTACGGGGGTGAGAGCTTTCTCAGTAGGATATCCTGTGTCATGTCCACTGCAGTGAGAATAAATTCTGAAAACAACATTTATCCATACTCTGCTGATGTCACCAGAGTGAGTATAACTGCACTGCAGCTTGCACTCTAAAGGAAACTGCTTCAGAAAACACTTTATCTTTTACCTTTGTTTTTACCAGGAGAGAGACACACTAAGCTGAAAGCTTGTTTACTGGTGCAACCGGAGAGCACCAGAAAGCTAAGGCCCTGTCCACACTATGCCTCTGTAACATTACAGAGTGCCCAAACCGTTACCGCAACGGTTTATGCGACTTCCGTAACGTTACAAGAGCAACTGTTGAAACCACATGAGGTGGTTTCAACAACGTTATGAAACCAGTTACACCTCAGTAACGCTACATGGGAGAAGTGTGGATGCGGTAACGGTCCCCTGCAGGGCCCATAGCGCAGCGCAAGCTGCATCCTGGGAACGAAGTGCTGCCGTGAATAGTCGCCTGGCACCTCTAGTGTACCGGGCGGTACCAGTCCCATAACGGACACCGCCACAATGTGGACACACTGCACCGCTCCCTGGCCGTAATGGATTGCATCCATTACCAGGCCAGAGTGGTGTAGTGTGGACAGGGCCTTAGTGACTTGCTCAGGATCGCACAGTATGCAAGTAGGGGCTGTGGGATTCAAACCCAGGTCTCCAGGTTTGCAGCTCAGAGCCTTAAACCACTGTGCTATACTGCCTCCTTAGGTTTTATCTCTTATTTCTTTCCCACTGAAGCTGCAGCTTATTCAATTAGCTTTACAAATTATTTATTTTAGTGATTTCTATAAGTTTAGGAATTACAACCCTTTGAGTCAGGGACTCATTTACAAAGGCTCCGCGTCATACATTGAACAGTGGACAATACAGAGTTATAAACGGTACATAGATAAACAGATAAAGAAAATAGGATAATACATAAGTAGAGAAAAAAACTACACCACAGGTGCATAAATTATAAATTGTGTACTAAGATACAGTGGTAGACAGTTTTCAAATGGATACTAGCACAAATATGGGAGTTATATGCAATCTCAGTAGCAGTTTGATATAATATGGGTATGCAGCACAGGTTTAAAAGGTCCCAATCTAGGAATGGAGAGGACAGTGTCAGGGAGGGAGTTCATCCATTGTGGCGCCCTGTGACAAAAGGATCTTTGGAAGGCGGTGGTCCTGTCGAACGGGATGTGAAAGGTAGTGGAGTTAGAGTGTCTTGTAGCCCCACGTCGGCAAGCACGTTTGTAGAAGCGCGAGACAGCCTGGTGGGGCTAATCCTAGTTGGATTTTTTGGGGACAGTAAGCAGGTCTGATAAAGTAGGCACCCCTGGAAGTTTAGCCATGATGACTGTAAAGTTCGCAGGTATGTGTGAGGCGATCACAGCCAGTGGCAAGCCGGAAGGCTTTGTTAAGTGAGCGCTTAATGCTGGACAAGGCAGTGTGAGAGGCAGCGCCATATATGACTATGCCATAGTCAACCAGGGAAAGGATGGAGCTAGAGATGGCTAAACGGAGGGTGTCAGGAGGGAGGTAGGGCCTGTATTTATATAAGAGTCCAATTCTAATGTTTATAGCAGAGCAAGTCAAAACTATATTCTCCCAGAACATAAGGGCCGAGTCCAGGGTGACCCCTAAATATTTAAAGCTGGTGACTGATTCCAGAATGGTACCCTTGGAATTTAGTATAGATAGTCTGGTCGTGTTGTGCTTGTGTTGAGGGTGAGCGAATAGCATGACCTTTGTTTTTTTTGTAGTTGAGGACAAGTTTATGGGAGGTAAACCATGATTCAATTTCAGTGATGGAGCCCTGCAAGGCTTGTTGGAGCTGAGTAGGGTCAGGATGCCAGCCAAAGATCATGGCATCATCTGCTTACAGGAGCAGGCGTTCAGTGCAGGCCAGGGGGAGGGAGTTTAGGTATAGGGAGAAAAGGAGCAGGCCAAGGATGGACCCTTGAGGGTCACCAGACTGTACTGGAAGTTAGACGGAAAGGGTGCTATTAATTTTAACTTGCTGTGTACGGCCATGGAGATAGTTGGAGAACCAATCAGCAGTCTTCTGAGAAACACCAACGGAAAGGAAGGAGTTTGTCAGCATAATGTGATTAACTGTATCAAAAGCCTTGGAGAGGTCAGTGTAGAGAGATCCAGCCAGGGCTCCCAGGTCAAGGGCTTCATGGATGAATGAGGTAAACTCAAGCAGGGCAGAAGTGGTGTTGTGCCCTTTCTTGAACCCATGCTGCTGTCGGCACAGGAGATGGTGTGAGTCCAAGTAGTCAGTAAGTTGATCAGCAGCTATTTTTCCCAGGGCCTTTGAGAGGGAAGGGGAGGGAGTATAGAGATGGGTCTATCACTACTACAGGAGGTATGGTCCCCATTTTTATGAATTGGGGTGATAACTACCCTTTTCCATAGGGTAGGGAACTGCCCTAGGTAAAGGGACATGTTTAGTATTTTAGTTAGTGGGTTTAGGATGTCACCCAGGGTTAATGAGAGCAGTTTTGCATCAAGAGAGTCACCACTCTGCCTTGTCTTACCCAGAAACTTGGCAAGATATGGGCGAGCGACACTAGGGGAGACCAATTCTAAAGTAGAAAGGAGGGGCACTTGGTGGTGGCGGAAACTGTCCATTGCTTGTGGTAAAGAAATCGGGGGGGGGATAGAGCTGAGGTCAGAAAAAGATGCATTGAAGGCATTAGCCATCTTACTAGGGTCTCGGGTGGACACACCATCGAAGACAATCATAGAGGGGGGAGGGGTGGGAGACTTGCCGCTTAGTTCCTTCATATTAACTCAGAATCTCTTGCCATCTCCCCAGGTGGCAGTAAGGTTGGACTGATAGAAGGCTGCCTTTGCCTTGCGGATAGCCCAGGTGCATGAGTTTCGGGTGGCATGGTACAGCTGGCGATCCGAGAGGCAACCAGAGTGAAGGGCATGGTGCCATAGATTATCACAGGCCTTCATTTGGTCGAGCATGGACCGATTTACCCAAGGGGAGGATTTAGTTTTTTCGGTTCACTTAACATAGGGGGAAAAGATGTCACAGGCGGTTTGGAAGGAGCTGATGAAGAAGGACAGGGCGGCATCCACTGATGACTGGTGATCTATTGGGGATCAGTCGAGGTTGAGAAGGTGGTCACGGAGATGTGCCAGGGACCCTTTTCAGTTGGCTATACAAGGAGATCTCGGGGGTTCAGCTGTTTGACCAGCGGCAGGTAACTAGGAGTGATCACTGAGTGAGTCAGGGAGGACCTGGATTTCGTGCAAGCGCTCAGGGTGGTTTGTGAAGATGAGATCAAGGAGAGAACTAGTGCCCCAGCATTGGTCAACTCTAGTGGGGCTTAGGACCATTTGTGAGAGGTTAAGGACTGCAGCTGCATCCTTGAGAGAGGATGTGTGAGGGGCAAGCCAGTTACTGTTGAAGTCTCCTAGGGCAATGATTTCTGAGTTTTTTGGTAGTTGGGTGATGGTGTTGAGGATGGAGGAGAAAGCCTCCTTTTGGTTTCGAGGGGGTATATAGACTGACATTAGGTAGGTAGAGAGAAATGACTCTCACCTGTGTCCCATTGTGTTTCTGACTTTCCTAGCCCATTACTGTGCTGATCTCAGCTTCAAAATAACCTGAATTCTTAATGAAACTTTTACAAAGCACTTTCTGTTTCTCAGTGCTACCTGCAGCAATTTTTTTCTCAGTGAGCCTCTGATTCACTCAATTAGCTTTGAAAAACACTGTCAGCTGTGTTTCTCACTCCCAGTCCACTCAGAACATACACACACACACACACAGAATGATCAGGAAACACACAGAATCAGAAAAAAATTTCCTACAGCTTTCACCCCGGTTGTATAAATCGCACACATGATGGGTAGATCATGGGATATGGAAAATATTCTCACTCCTACCTCGTGAGCTGTGTATTTTCACTGTGCCTTTGGCACTGTGAGAATACACAGCTCACTCTGAGAGTGAGAATATTTTCCACCACCCTGCCCATCATGTATCCACATATATGTTCTGTATATATAGATATCTATATATAGATATATAGATAGGTATGTATATATGGATATATATATATATATATATATATATATAGACACACACACACACATATATTGTTTACTGCTTATAATTCATTTGAATTATGATCTGTAAGCAGGTGTCAGGCATTTTCTCATCTTCAAAGTAATGTTAGAGTTTGTGTTTTCTATTAACTTTTCTTCTTCTGATAATGGGGTGAGACAATTTGGATAAGAAAAACTGTGTATGTTTTTTTCCCCATTCCGTCATAATTTGTGTGAGACAGAGAGGGCCTTGCAATTTTAAAAGTGTTATTTTAATTGCGCCTCACACTGAATAATTTCTTCAGGTTTAAACTGTATGTGATCACACAGTCGCACCGCTGGCAGTGCTCAGGTGAGGGTGTGGAATCAGTGAAGCTCGAGATGAAGTAGTGCCAGCCTGCTGAGCAAGGCATGATGTGTCTACTACTGACATAAATGCACATGACAAGTTCACTGTGTACGTAATATTTTAGTGTCAGTAGTAGACTTGTCAGAGCCATTTCCAGGTTGTTTATTACACAGATTGTAAATCCACACCCACTGCATATGTTGATACATACTGTATTGCATCATATTTTTGCAGTCATTTTATTTCTGCTGTATTCACAGATAGCAAATATCCACATAAATAAACTGATTGTGAATATATTGGTAAGCGAAACCAAACCAACACTTGAATATGCTCATGCAACACTTTTTATTAACGTGCACTTATTTAAAAAAAAAAATCATTCTGCTGTTATTCAGTCAGTATGTGGTAGGTAGCAGAATTTGCTGGGATCTGCTGCAGTCATTCTAAGGCATTGACACCTACAGAATGAAAAGTGAGTACTGAATCGGGTACAGATCAGAACGGTAGACAGACAGACACTTAACAGGAATTCAGGCTGTTTCTGTGTGCTTCAAACAACATGAAGTCTTGCTGTATTCCGACAATATGCAGTATGACCGACCGGTTCAGCTGCCCCAGAGAACAGAGTTCAACGCTATGCAAATGCATAGAACGTTGAGCTTGAGCTTGGTTTTCAAACCACTGTCCTCAGTACATTCTAAGTAACTGGCCAGATTCTTTACTCCGCTCACCTGTGAAGACACTTTGGAGACTGCTCCTGAACTTCCTCGGTTGAATTTCAAATCTCAACTGTCGTTTCAACCACCATTTATTTCTTTTGTGATTACAGGTTAGACTAGTCTAGGTTTAACTCCATTTTGGGTAAGTTTTCGATTTCCAAATGGTTCTCTGTGACCGGGAGGGAACCAAAGAATTTTCTTTCTCTTTTTGTGATAAATTGTTTCAAAAACATTTCTTTGGTGCTTTTGGGGATCTGGTTCAAAGTTTCAGACTAAAAACAGACTTTTTCTCGGTTTTTAACGCAAGCGCTAAACCATTTACTGCCTGAAACTTTGTGTTCTCTCTTTACCCGACCTAACTAAGCCACCGAGGGTAAATACATCATTCTGTCTCCTTTATCTGGGCCTGACTAAGCCATTTTGGATAAAGCTATTTAAAATTGGATCCGCTTAACTGGCCTAAGCCTCTGGGTTAAGCTCTAAATTGAGAAGGTTATGTTACTGAAACCCAAGAGAAAAAACGGTCCCACAGGGTTTCAACACTGCACTGAGTGCAGAGAGCAATTTGTTAAGGCTGATCTGCACTCAGTGTGTCTGTATTGCCTGGGTTTTGACCATTTGCAATCAGACTGCAAAATTTGTAAAAACTTCCCTCAATCTACCTTTGTGGCTTGCATCCAGTTCTGCTACAGCAAACTGGGTAAGCAGCCACCAGAGGGCTTGAGGGCCCATTCCACTGGGGGGACAGCTGCCTCTATAGCAGCTGCCAGAGGTATTCCCCTGCTTGATATATGAAAAGCAGCTACCTGGAAAACTGTTCACACATTCACTAAACACTACTGCATGGATACACAGACCAGAAATGATGCCAGGTTTGGCACAGCAGTACTGCAGAGCCTATTCCCTAAGTAGGTTCTGAGCCTGCCTCCATGGGGCACTGCTTGGTAGTCTGCATATTGTCATAATACAGCAAGACTTCATGTTGTTTGAAGAAATAATTACCATAGTAATGTTGTTTCTTCCAGTGGAGTCTTGCTGTATTCTGACTTCCTACCCTGCATCCCCTCTGGAACCTAGGGAGCTGGGTCTCTGCACTGCAGTTATTTATTTTGGAAATCACCTGTGGGTGGTATTTTCTTTTGGGGCATTAGTGACTTGAGTCTTCAGTATGTCTTTTTTTCTGGTGTGTTTTCCCTTTTTGGGGGTTCGTTATTATTATTTATTATTTATATAGTTCTTTTTTTTAGTAGCTTTGTAAGAATCTGGTCAGTTACTTAGAATGTACCGAGGACAGTGGTTTGAAAACTGAGCTCGACGTTCTATGCATTTGATAGTGTTTAACTCTTTGTTCTCTAGGGCAGCTGAACCGGTCGGTCATACTGCATATTGTCCGAGTATAGCAAGACTCCATTAGAAGAAACAATATTACTATGATGAGTAGTTTTTTCTTCCATAATTCCTGCTTCAGCGAAATCATTGATTACGTCATCTTTTTCAGTCGCGCAACTCAAAGAAACTTGCCTACAGTCACTGGGCATGTTTTTTTTTTTTTTTTTTTTTTCAGAGATTTGCATTGTAAGATCAATTTAGGTTTGCCTCTGTGATGCTGTGAGACAATGTTGGCATACCACACAGAGAAGTTCTGCTTCAGTAAGTCCTTCAGCATTTAATTTACAGCACTGTCTAGTGGCTGCAAGGTGTCACTGCAGGACCTTGGAACAAAAATAAGGATCATAATGCTGCAGCTTTCTAGTTTGTCTAGGGCTGGTTTTATTGTGTGGCCATGGATACGGGTCCATTATTAGAAGGGGTTTTGTTCTGCTCTAGCCCTATTCTCTGAGCAGTGAATTTGCAGTATGGCAGCAAAACATTGTCAATGTACTGAGGCATAGTGATTCTGCACCCTGTGATTTTTCTGAGTGATTAAGGTCCCAGTCTGGAGGAAACATGTGTAGTGGGTGACTAGCAGTAGTTTTTGCTTTATAGATGATTTGAGGAAGTAGGAAATTTCCAACTAGTGTGCATGATAGCACTAACAGAACCTGCCTCATCTCCCAGCCCTGACGCTGCCATCTGCTTCTACCCTGATGCTGCCATTGTCCTCTTTGACACAGGCACCATATTGATGCCTGTCTTATCTAAATTTTTACTACTTCAGGCGGAATGAGTTCTTGTGTACAGGCTGTACTGTACATTCTTGTTTGATCAAGTTAATTCAGTATGATGTATTTTGATTTTATCTGCCAGTTATTGTTTTAATGTTTAATGTGTTGTGTCATGACTAGGATCTAACTTTGTAAAGTGCTCATAGCCCTTTTTGGATTGGGCACTATATAAATAAACTTTGCTTTGTCTTATTCGTGATGGAAAAACAGCTTTCAGTCAGGAAAATCAGCTGGAGTTTTTCAGACTGCCTTTGTACCTTTACGTTTACTGTACCCCATTCTGTGCAGGAAAGCCCAAGCCCATTTAGTTGTAAGATTCAGGTGTCCACCATTTTCAGCTAGCAGATGGGGCAAGCTAGCTTTAACTACCTCTAGTGCTACTACATGCACCACTCAGGCATTCACTGCAGCCCCTCGTACATGGAAGCACCCCACAACATTCTGCAGCTGCTCTTCCAAATCCTTCCTCAGTAATGCTGGGTCGCCCACATGGCTTTTTGGGCAATCTTAGGGAAAGCTGTGTAGAATCAGGTGTGGTATGCAACTGGGCCAAGAAGTCTGTCTTAAGTTTCTGAGCAGTGCTTTCATTGATAGGATTGCTGTACTTCGCTCAGAAGTATGGAATAGCTGACAACACCGTTTTCCGAAGCATATTTCTTAACCTCAAAGCATGTCGTGGCTTGCTGCTGTCTCAAAAGGATATTTGCATTTAACAGGCCTGCTCTGAATCCAGTGTAGTAGAAACTTGGTGTACTGCACTTATGGTCAGACCACACTATGATCTTCAATCTGCTATACCTGGAATGTGACCTTTAAAGGTACTAATTACTGCAGTTGCTCTGTAACTAGGGAGAGCCTCAGTAACTACATTAGTAACTGCAGATGATTGTGACTGATTGTCAGTGCTGCTTGTCAGGTGATTGTATAGCACTGATATTGATACTGACATTGACAACATGGAGTACAACTAGTGGTCATAGAGCAGGCGTGAAGACAGTTGGGCATGAACCACTCCGACAGCCTGGACTGGGCTAAAAACAGCTGGCTCAAATTTAAACCACTATAAAGTAGATATACAACTTGTTGAGGACAGATAAAGTCAAGAGTTTATCCAATGTGCCCTGTTATACCTATCTAGGCTTATTTGATCTGTTCAATGCTTTTAGTGTTTCCTTCAACCTTCTGCTTGTTTTTAATTACCCTGCTGTAGCTATCCCATAGGAGTTTGAACCCCAATATTTTACTGGCGTTAACTATGTATTTGGGCAGCTTGTCCCATTTATCCACAACCTATTCTGTAAAGAAATACTTCCTGATGTCTTTCTTGAAATTACACCCCCCCTCCCCTCAGTTTGAGGTTGTGACCCCTGGTAGTTGTCTGCCCTCTTATCTTAAATAAATCCATTCTGTCTTCCTTGTTTGGCACTTATATGTATATGCAAGTTTCTGTCACGTCCCCCCTTCCTTCCCGTCCTCAAGTAAATACATGTTGAGGCTCTCTAATCTCTCTGGATATGTCTTACTCTGTTGACCGTGAATCATTTTTTTTACCTTCTTTTTGGATATTTCCTAGCCTTTCCTAATCCTTTTTCAGATGATGGTTCCAAAATTACACAGTGTTCCAGGTGCAGCGTAACCACTGACGTGTACTGGCAAGATCACCTCCTTTTTTTGACTAGTGAAGCTTCGTCTGAAATGCCTCAGTAGCCTGTTTGTTTTTCCATATGCTTACACACACTAAGATAAAGATTTTATAATGCTGTGTATTACTGCCCCCAGATCCCTTTCTTCTACTAAGTGTTCCACCATGTCCCCGTTTTGGCAGAATGGGATCACTATAATTCTGTGTGGGACTAAATTTTTATTGATTTTGTAAAAGTACAATAGTACATTTATCGCTGAAGTCCTTTTATTGTGTAATACGTACAAGTAGGCTACAATATGAATATAGCATCAGCTTCATTTGTTGCTTAAAAAAGGGCTAGCAAGAATCCAAAAAGTATTCCACCTAGTATATACAAAAACTTAACACTTCACCTCACACAGTCAGCAGACTATGACCAAAGGTATAATATAACAAAATATTACATGCATTATAATGTACAGAAACTATACATCTGTAGGGTACATTAGCTTTAGATAATCTCTAGAATAATGCACTATTTCCACCTCGTTGAATCACAAGTCTAAACCCACAACTGGCTTAATAAGCAGGGATGTTTTTGTTATGGTAATGGAGCATTTTAACCTAGAACCTCAAACAGAGGGAGCATCCCTGACCTGGGTAAGATGGCGGCCATTCTGGGTTTACCATTAGAAAGCAGAATGAGCAGCACATTTTTTATTGTTTAAATTGTTTTAAAATGTTCTTTTTTAGCAATACTATGTGTTTTTTGTTGTAGCAGCACTAGTATCTTAGTTAGTGGTTAGTGTTTAGGTTCAGAGAATCAAATCAACTTTATTTTTATAGCGCATTTCAAAGCCAAGGCGCTGTACATAAAACATATACATAATGATACAAATTTTAAAACAGCATTAAAATATAACAACCATAACTAAATAAATGTTAAACTAAATAAATGTGTCTTCAAATCAACTTTAAAACTATCGACGGTTGGGCATTCTCTCAACCAGCGAGGTAGAGAATTCCACAGGGTTGTTGCTGAAAAAGCAAAAGCACGAGATCCTGATGTCTTCAATCAAACCCTGGGAATCTCCAGGGTTCGATTGAAGTAATCTCCAAAGAGAGGGACTGTTAGTGAGCTAGCTATTGTAGTACGTTTCGGATAAGTTAGCAGCAGTTTCATTCGATGTCTCCATAGCTATTGGAGCTCAACCTTAAGCTATCTTGGCCCAAATAAATCGAAGTGGGTGAAGTAGAAGTAAAACTAGACAAAGTTTTCTACCTCTCTGTCTCCTTGGCTGTCTGGTCCTGTCGTTTGGAGGACTGCGATCTGGGAGCTGTGTTATCTTGACAAGGAGTCTGTTTTCTATGCCAGAACTGTTGTCGGGGGAGCGGAGCTGGTTTGGTGCTGGAACGTGTGCAGTCTGGACTGGATTACTCGCTAGACCACTCTGCTTGTCTCGGAACTGCTTCTGGGGGACTCCGGGGCCTCTCTGGAGATCCAGAGGTTTTTTAAAAGAGTTCATTGCCGTTGGACTCTTTCTGGATTTGTGACTGTTTTCGGCATTGGAGGGCTGTTCACTCTCCCTGGCTGGTGCTCGCGCAGGGGTCAGGACAGGGTTCGCTGGAAGACCGACTTTGAACCTGCTACCCCTAAGCTCTCTGGGGATTCAGCTGGTGGGCTGTGTTTAAGGAGAGCTGAGGTGTTGGGCTACTGGTGATACGGGAGAGAGGGGGACCATCTTGAAGCACCGAAGATACAGCCTGCTATCTCCTATAAATTAGATCTGGAGACTTTGAAGGCTGAAGTTTCCCATTCCGGAATCAACCTGGAGACCCTGGAGGCTTAATTTGATCCAAACTGGATGATTTGGACATAATTACAGCCTAGTTTGACTTTCTCTTTATTTACAACTTTATTATTTTGGGTCAGATTACTATTACTGGTATGGGCAGTGAGAGAGCCCAATAATTACTAGAACTTTGGACAGTGAGAGTGTCAAAAGTTTTATATCATTTATTGATTTTTACCCTGACGATTGTGAGAGATGGTGTCTGGGGAAAAATTTATCTGTTCTACTTTTTACCTTTTGGGGAGGTGGGAGCTCCTTAGAAGAGATAAATTGCTGCATCTGGGATCATTTTTATTTTGCTGCTACCTGGAAACCTTTGCGTTCTATTCATACAGCTGACTCTATTGTTGGGTGGGGGTTTATATGTGTTATTGTTGTTTGCGGTGTGGTTTAGAAGTTTATTTGTTTTGCGTTGTGTGTTATTTTGTTTGGTTTGGGTATTTGTTGAAGAAATGTGCTGGTCAGGCATGTTGACGGTTAGGCATTATTCCCCCTCCAGGCTGAGGAATCTTCACCCTTTTTATTGCCCCCCCATCCCCGGAGGTGTATAGATGGTGTAGAGTATTGGGGATAGCTAGGAGGGTAAGGGCGGGGACTCGGCCTGTTGGGGGAATGGAGAAGAGCGGGCAGATTGGGATCATAGGGACAAGGAGATGCCATGGGGCGAAATGGGTCCAGGAAAGGGGTCCTCCCTATCTGGTTCCCATACCCAAGGGTTCTGCCTATGGCAGACAGGAAACTCGGTCTTCCTCAGCTGCTTATTGGACTCAGGCAGTGTTATGCAATGCCAGGTCCATTAAAAACAAGACCGCTATAGTTGGGGATCTTGTTAATTCAACTGACCTGGCTTGCATCACCGAGACCTGGTTGGATGAAAATGCTGGTCCTAGTTTGGCTGCAGCAATTCCATCCGGGTACTCTGTGATACCCCGCTCGAGGACCGATCGTAGGGGCGGGGGTGTTGCCTTTTGTTTTAAATCAGAACTGAACCTGACGGAAGTTCCAGTGGGAGCTACCAACTCCTTTGAATGCATCATGGGTGTGGGTGTGTAATGTAATGTAAAATGTATTTCTATAAGGTGCCCTTCCCATGCTCAGGGTGCCTTTACAAAAATTCCACAAGTAGCAGTAAAACCACAATAATAAAAAATATTTCATCCATAACAAGTTTAACATACTTTAAATCACGGAAAATGCTTGGTTAAAAAGGAAGGTCTTTAGGGCTTTTTTAAAACCCTCCACAGTCAGGCTATTTCGTATCTGGCAAGGTCTAGAATTCCACAGGGTAGGAGCAATAAAGGCAAACGTTCTTCCACCAGATGTTTTTAAGGTTACCCTGGGAATCTCTAGCAATCCCTCACCAGAGGATCGGAGGGAGCAGGAGGGGCAGTAAGAAATCAGGAGTTCTTCCAGGTAGTAGGGTCCCAACCCATGTAGGGCTTTATAGGTCATAAACATGACCTTAAAAGTGATCCACCACTGCACAGGTAGCCAGTGCAACTCGCGAAGCACAGGTGTTATATGGTTGGACCTTGGGCTTCCAGTCAACAACCTAGCTGCCGCATTTTGCACCAGCTGCAAGCGGTGAATATCCACTCCCGGCAGCCCTGGATAAAAGGCATTGCAGTAATCAAGACAACTGGCAACAAAGGCGTGGACCAGGGTAGGAAGATCCTCTGATGGAACCAGGTGTTTCACCTGTGCTATGTTCCTCAGATGGAAGAAGGATGATTTGACTACGGCCGACACCTGCGCCCTCAGGGTCAGGCCCTCATCAAATATAACACCAAGGTTATGTACCTGGCCAGATGCCATAAGCTGGGTCCCCCCCAGAAATAAACCTGAGTGTTTTCCCACCCATGAATTTGACATCCTCACCCCCAGTTCCACCACCAATACCTCCATTTTTCCAGGGTTCAACTTCAGCCAATTGGTACTCATCCAGTTCTGTATCTCCAGGAGGCAGTTGTTAAACAATGTACTTGACTCAGACTCCTGCTCGGGCACAAAAGACATATAGAGTTGAGACTCATCGGCATAGCAATGAAACTTCAACCCATATTGTCCTATAATGTCCCCCAATGGAAGCATGTACACCTCAAATAATATGGGGGACAGCACTGAACCCTGTGGCACCCACAGCGTAGGCAGTGAGAGACCGAGGAATAAATCCCCAACACTACTTTCTGTGTCCTACCCTGTAGGAAAGATTTAAACCAACTGTGGACCACCCCCCCTTAGTCCACAGAGAAACCACAGGCATTGGAGCAGCACCCCTTGATCCATGGTGTCAAATGCTGCTGAGAGATCAAGGAGAACCAAGATGGAACGAGTTCTCTGATCTCTTGCCGTCAGGAGATCATTTAGTACCCGAACAAGAGCCATCTCAGTACTATGCCATTTCCTGAAGCCAGACTGGAGAGGGTCATAGATACTGTGGATGGTTAAATGGTCCTCTAGCTGCAAGGCAACCACCTTCTCGATAATCTTCCCCAAAAAGGGAAGATTCGAAACCGGTCTGTAGTTTTCTGGGCAGTCGGGACCAAGGGAGGGCTTTTTCAAAAGGGGGCGTACTATTGCCTCCTTCAAGGGGTTAGGAAAGATCCCTTTCTCCAGTGATACCGTGACTATCCCAGTAAGGATCAGGCTAATAACCTCTACACACTCCACAAGTAGGTGAGTAGGGCCTGGATCCAAACTACAGCAGGTTGGACGCAAAGTCTGGATGATCCTCACTATATTCATGACTGCTGGTTGACTGAAGGTGTGGGGTGCAGGATTCTTTTTGTTTACCGTCCACCAGGAGATGGGAATATTTTCCTGCAGGAAGTCGCAGACTTCATTGTTGACCTGACATTGGGACCCCACAGATGGCTGATCCTGGGGGATTTCATTGCCTGGGTCGACGGTGAACTCTCACAGTTTGGACAAGACTTCCTCCAGTTAATGAGTTCACTGGGCCTCACACAGGTTGTTTCCTCCTCGACCCACATTGGTGGTCATTCATTGGACTTGGTGTTTCTCCTGGGGATGGAGATATCCGACTTGGTGGTGGAACCAGTCGGGTGGTCTGACCATCATACCATTAGGTTCAGTTTTGAGTCCCCCCCCCCCCCCAGGAGATCTGCCCCTATGGAGATGGTCCAGTACCGCACTTTGAGGGGTGTATCCCCTGATGGCAGTATTGGACCTATCGGGTATGCCGAGTGAATGCTTGGATCCAGGGGATCTTGTACTAGCTTATAATAAAGCAGTGACAGAGGCCCTGGATTCCATTGCTCCTGTTCGTGTTCATCCACTCACCCTTCGCCCCAGGTCTTGGTTTGATGAGACTAAGGGAGTTGAGGAAAGTTGGACAAAGGTTAGAGAGGCGATGGCAAAGGTCTGGCCTGGTATGTGATGGGCTTAGTTTGATGGACCATTATTCAGTCTATCAATCAACAATTTCCCATAAGAAGGTAGAATTCCTGTCCAGGGAAATTGCTGCCACGCCGAATAGACCAGCTCAGCTTTTCCGGACCATGGACAGACTGTGTAATCCACTCTGTCTTCAGCCCAGAAATGCTTTTTCTCAAGAGCGGTGTGAGGAGATTGCTCGATTCTTCACGGATAAGGTTGCTGCGATCAGGTCCAGTATTCACCTGACCCTTTCTTAAGGGAGTAGCAGTGATTGGCAGGAGATGTCGGACACCCAGTTTGTGTGGTGCGACTTTAGCCAGCCCACAATCAGTGATATTGTGATGGTTATCCAGTCATTACATCCTACCAACTGTAGTTTGGATCTGGGCCCCACGCACCTGCTGATTGGCTGCGTTTATGTCATCGACCTGGTCCTTGCTGAGACAGTTTGGTTGTCCTTTGAGAGAGGAATCTTTCCAGACTCCCTCAAGGAGGCCGTGGTTCGGCCCCTTCTTAAGAAGTCCTCCATGGATCCCGACTGTCTAGCAAGCTACAGGCCGGTCTCTATCCTACCCTTTTTGGTTAAGATTATTGAGAATGTGGTGGCATTACAGCTGGAGGACCATTTGACCAGCCACAATATCTATGATTCTCTCCAGTCCGGTTTCAGGAAGAGACATAGTACCGAGACAGCTCTTGTTTGGGTACTAAATGACCTCCTGATAGCGAGAGAGCGAAGGATTCGTTCCATCCTGGTCCTTCTTTATCTCTTTGCAGCATTTGATACTGTGAACCATGGTGTGCTGTTGGATCACCTGTGGTTTATCTGTGGACTCTTGGGAGTTGTCCTCAGATGGTTTCGATCTTTCCTCATGGGTAGGACTCAGAGAGTGGTGTCTGGGGTTTGTTCCTCAGCTCCATTCCCCCTATCCTGTGGGGTACCGCAGGGATCCATTTTAGCGGCCATGTTGTTTGCAGTGTATATGCTGCCATTAGGTGTGATTATTAGATGGTATGGCTTGAGTTTTCACTGCTATGCAGATGATACTCAACTGTACATGTCTTTTGTGCCCGACCATGATGATGCTGTCTCGGTGCTAAACAGCTGTCTGGCCAAAATTCAGGCCTGGATGAATGTGAGCTGGCTACGGTTGAATCCTTAAAAAACTGAGGTGTTGGTGGTGGACCCAGGTCATCATGAGGTGGGTATGTTGGCAGGTTCTCCTTTGGGTCTGTAGCTTGGAGGCGTCCAGCTAGCTACCTCAGACGGGGTGCGGAACCTGGGTATGTTTGATGACTGTTTGACCCTAAAGTTACAGGTGTCAGCAGCAGTTAAAACCTCTTTTTACTATCTGAGAAATATCGCCTGGGCGAAACACCTGGTTCCTCCCGATGATCTTCCAATGTTGGTTCATGCCTTCATTACCTCCCGCCTTGACTACTGCAATGCCCTTTACCTAGGGCTACCGGGGGTTGATATCTGCCACTTGCAGCTGGTGCAGAACACGGCAGCCAGGCTATTGACTTGTACTTCTAGAGCCAGTCATATAACGCCTGTGCTCCACGGTCTGCACTGGCTGCTGATACAGTGGTGGATCACCTTCAAGGTTGCTTTATTAACCTATAAGGCCCTACACGACCAGGGACCGGGTTACCTGAAAGATCTCTTTTCTCCCTACTGTCCCCTCTGTCCTCTCCGATCTACCAATGAGGGATTGCTAGAGATTCCCAGGGTTCGATTACAAACATCTGGAGCAAGGGCATTTAGTTTTGCTGCCCCGTCCCTGTGGAATTCTCTCCCTCATCGGGTACGAGACTGCCTAACCGTCCAGAGTTTTAAGAATACCTTGAAAACTCATCTTTTTGGTTTGGCATTCGAGGATTAGTGCTGTTGCTACTATATTCTATTTTATTGTAATTTATATGTTTTGTCTTCAGGATAATTTATCTTATATATTTATATATTTTATTGTACAGGTGTCTTGGTTTTAGAAAGGCGCCTTTTATAAATAAAGAAGATTGATTGATTAGAGGTTATGAATCACAAACTAAATAGCTAAACTGAGGTGTTACAGAGCAACCAAACAGATCTGAGCCAAAATTATATAGAGATGCAGCTGTCGTCCCCTGGACTATAAACCTCATCTGCCATGCCACATATAAAATAAAACTGTGTCATACCTGATTTACTGATCAGCCATTTTTAAACCCTTCTCCACCCCGACCACCTGAACCCCCCCAACCATACAAAGTTCATTATATTTAAAAGTCATAAAGTAAAAAAAAAAATCACAGTACAAAAAAAAAATGGAAAACAAAATAATGAGTGTGAAAGTCCACGGAGGTAATTTGTAATTCAACTGTTGGAAGCGACCCCCAGTCATGTAGTCTTATAAACCATGCTCCTAATAAACATGAGAACATTTTTAAAAGAATTACAGACCACCTAGGAGCTCCTGATGGTATATTACTACTCACAGCATGAACAGTACATCCAGAAACGGCTTGCTGGACCAGGGTACCCCATCTTCTGAGTCGGACTCCCATTCTTCTGTCATCTATGAGGGCTGTTCTGCCTGATGCTTCTCACTTACAGTGCCTTCGCCACATCCTTTGGATCGGTATAGATATGCATTTGTGACCCCAGCTGTACTCTTAATTTTGCTGGATACACCAAAGTGAAGAACACGTGCACCTTTTTAAATTTAAGCTTTGTGACATCATAACTTTCCTGCCAAGCCCTCATGGCATGGCTCTGTTCAGGAAAGAATTGTATTTTCACTGCATCCTTGCCAAATTCTGCCTCGTTACCTGCAAAATCAGATCCTTTTGACTCAAAGAACCCATACATAGGAGTAATGTCTTTGGAGAACACTTGATAGGCTTCCTAGGAATGATTCGGTACATTTGATCAATTGTAAGAAAGGTGCTGTTATTATCCACACGCAACGCCTCAGTTAACCAACTTAGAATAGTGTCTTTATTCGAGGCCCCCCAGAACCCAGAGAGAGACCATTTATAGGAACGTTGTGTTCCCTTATTTAATTTTGTGCATGTTCCAAATACATGAGAAGTAAAATGTTTTTCTGGATCACTCCTGAGGTAGCTGCCGTTGCCCAACTTGCCTTGACCACTGCTTCTTTAGTTTCTGAGCTGCTGGCCTCCAATTTAAAGGGACACTGTCAGCCTGTTTTGCATCATATTATTTTTAGTTAAAACCCCACATTTTATGATTGCTTACCTTCTCTAAAATTCATTGATGTTGCTTGTTGTTTTATCTGCCTCCTTTCTTACTAGAACTGAAATACATGCTAATGGTAGAGTTGCACCCACCCTTTTTGTGTTTCAAATCCTTGATCTGTTGTTTTCATATAGTACCTGAACACCCACAAGGAGTATAGACACTCATGATGCAATTGTGTACTCTCCTCCTACTGCATAATGAGTGGCTAGATTGTGTTGAGGTGTTCCCAAGTCCAGGAAAAATGCAGTAGGAGCTGGTAAAGGAATGCAAACAAACATATTTGTGTGTGGTATCACCAGTATAATGGGCAATTCATTTTCCACTTTTTGAAAGAAAAAAGAATGAGAATCAAACTACCAGCTACATTAGCAGTCTCCACAAAATGTTAACAGTCATAATACATGTTTTTGCAGCTGCAGTGGGCAGAGCCCTGCAGACATTTTGCTATTACAGTAGAAAGGGGGAACTCTTCAGATCCCTAATGGATTAGATAGAACTGGAGCTTCAAACAACATGAAGTCTTGCTATATTTTAGAAAATGGGCAAAGACCATTCTCTCTTCTGATTGGCCAAGACACTTATTTAGGTGGGCATCTATCAGACAATAGATGCCCACCAAATAAAAAGTGCCAGCACAAACCTGCCCCATGTCCAGCAGAGAATCATTGTGCCCAGACTGCTTCCTCATTGGCTGAAGTACTGGGCATACATTTTCAAATTGCTGCCATTTTTTTCATCAGTTACTGAGTGAGTGTGTCCCCCAGTCTGTCAAGAGACCAGTTCCTGCACTCAGAAAACGGTCACACTACCAAAGAAAAATAGCAACATTAAACTAAAGTTTTTTCCCCACTTTTTATTATGTTAGTAACCTGGACCCGACTCTCTGCCTGCCATTACTCCCGACCTCCGATCGCCTGCCTGCTTTCTCAATTACAGCTAGCGCAGCATGACTCCATCTCTGGGACGATTGACAAAACTCCCACTGCTGTTCTACCCTACAACAATATTTCCTCCTGATTGTGACCAACTTTGGAAGATCCGAAAGTCTGTCCTTCAACAGCTAGAAACCCTCCCACTCTTGATCAGTGCTGCTGAATTAATGCTGCTGCTGCCACATGTACAGTACACCCTGCTCTACCAAGTGCAGCTAGCCAGCAGCCAATTCCATCTCCAGACGCATTTTACGAAAGTCCTGTTCTATGTTACCCGATTGCACCGGAAAGCCACCAGTACTACAGAACACCAGAGAATCCTAAAATAAATTAAAAATACTGAGTTCACAGTTGTGGCAAACCGCTTTCTTTTGATTTTTTGTTACCTCACCTTACTGATCTCATGCCATTTTACTTTCTGTCCTGCCATCACGGGGTGGTGTTACCGTGGTTTGGGAAAGACAAGCACAACTACAACAGAAATTAACTAAGTGACGATGGGGTGGGGAACAGTTCAACAAGTGAGAGAATGCAAACTATTAACTGAAAACCATGACTCCTGCTGATTAGATACAATTGGAATCACCCTTGTTCAGTTAAAAATTACTGTGTCAGTCTTCAAGGTGAAAAAAATGTTAGCCCACTGGCATGCACTACACTTACTGTTTTACATGGCAGGGATCATGCAAAGTTAAAAAGGACAGGAAGCTCAGAAATATTTCTGTTAATGCATTGGGGGATACAAGAGATAGGCTCTATGGAGAGGAGAACAACAGGAGATGGAACAACTCAGGGACTACTTTACAAGAAAAAGACTTTAATTTCATGCTTACTCCTTTTATATTTTTATTTTTAAATCCCATATAAAAATGCCACAGGTAGCCCATTTTCTAAAGCTTAATAAACCCTTCAAGGTGGGCGTAGCGGGATACACCGGACCTTCAGGGTTATAACGCCCACCCACGGTGTCGGGCCTCATTACGCCTCTGGGCGGTCCGGTATTGCCCAATACCGCCCACCCTGTCGGATATTATTGCTTACATAGACATTAGCAGTTTGATCCAGCTCTAGAACTGCCCCGGAGTGAAATGGTTAAAACCATTCCAAAATAGAATTTTGGCACGAGAGCAGCTCTATCTGTGTCATTTCAAACTTGAACTGTCAGATTCTTTACTCCGCCTCAGTGAACAGTCGCTCCGGAGATTTCTCCTTCTGCTCGCTCATTTCTCAGTTTAAAGTGTTTTCTCGGTTGGATTTAACCGAGAATAGTTTTATTTTAACACGAAAACCGCTTGGTTCAAGCTCTATCTGTGGTAACCGTAAGTAAATGAAGGTTTGTGTGTGGAACTTGTAGGTTATCGGTTCGGTTTTGAACCGATCAGTGGGTTTAAAACTCATTTAAAACTAAAAGTTACTATTTTAGAGTGCGGTTCCGTTCTTATCGGTTCTAAAAAACGGATTTATTACGTTTTCCAATACCCGTGACACGTGTTAGAACCGATAAGGGTGTCTTGCCTGACACTGCCGTTAAAAGGGCAAGTTTTTGGTTAGGCTGGCATTATGTCTGAGAAACCCAAAAGAAAAACCGGGCCCACTGGGTTTCAACACTGTGATGTTTGTGGGGAAGTCTTTGCCAAGGCTGACCCACACACCACATGTGTTTATTGTCTGGGGTTTGACCACCTCCAGTCAGACTGCCAGGTATGTAAGAATTTCCCTGCAGCCATCCTGGAAAAAAGATTGGGCAGGCTCAGGGAACGAGAGGCCAAAAAGTCCGCTGACCCGGATGGCCAGCCCGGTTCGGTGCCAACCAAACCAGAGGGAGTGCCCTCTGACCAGGGCCAGACTTCCTCGGCCAAAAGAAAAGCTGGTTCTGAGGAACCAATTCCAGTAAAGAAAACAAGAAAATCAGCAGGTCTGGAGTCCAAAATCTCTTCTCCAACTGCTGCAGAGATAGCAAAAGCCATACAGATTGTCCAGTCATTGTTCAGGGTCCGTCCAACCACCACTATCTGGTAAAAGGTCGGTTCGTCCGTCCCAGTGGTTCAGGATTATGATATTGAGGAATTGTATGAACCAGAGGAGGGGAGGAGGATTATGAACAGTATGAATGTGGCTGGAAGGTCTGGTGTGCCCATTGAACCGACATCTCCCCAGACAGACCTTTAGAATCTCCCTATGCTGTCTGAGTCCCCATCTCATTTTATGTTTTATAAAAAGTTGTTGAAACCCTCCAGCTTCCTTTAGAAGAGGCTGTGGATGAGCAAGAAGAGCCTGATTTTGTAGAAATGATGGATATTCCAGAGTCTAAGAGATTGTCTATTCCTTTACATAAGTCTTTTAGAAACAAACAATTAAAATTTTAAAAGCTCCTAATTCTGTGCCTCCTGTAGATAAAAAGATGGACAGAAGGTATACATTGTCAGGCCCTGATACAGAATTCCTTTCTCAGCAATGTAGTCATGTTAGTAGTTCAGGCTGCTGCCTGTGATAAAGCTATTCCTTGGCTTCACATCCTCCTGACAAGGATTCCAGGAAGATTGATGCCATGGCAAAAACAGTATATGGCAGCCTCTCTGGGACTCAGGCAAGCAAATTATATGGCTTATGTAGCTAGGTATCAGAAATCTAGATGGGATACTGTTATGCACTGGCCAAGCAGGCCCATGGCCAGCTGGCTAGTGAACTAGAACAGGTGGTGCTGATGGCATTGAAGCCTCTAAGGTTCAGTTTCATGCTGCTGTGGATGTTAATGATGTTTCCTCTAGGGTCATGGCCACATCTGTAGCTTTCGTAGGTTGGCCTGGCTCAGGTGTACTAGTTTGTCACAGGATACCCAGACTAAGGCTATGGATTTTCCTGTGGTGGGAAATTCTCTGTTTGGAGAGCAGACAGAGAATTACATGAAGAAGATGGATGAATATAGGACTACTTACAAGAGTGCCCAGGCTAAGGAGCGGCAAGCCACTCCTCAAAGGCATGCCCCCAGGGGTAAGGGTAGGCTTTTTCACAGGCCTTTCTACCAGACTCAGGCCTCCTCTGCCTATGCCCAGAGGAGCTTCTTCAGAGGCAGGAGCAGACGAGGGGTGGGCAGACCTGCTCCCCACCCCCAGCCTAAAGCTCCTGAAAACAGGCACCCTGATGGGGTGCCCGGGCCGATTCTCCTGTACCAGTGGGGGGCGCTGGCTTACTTCAGTCAGAATTGGGCTTCTTTAACCTCAGACAAGTGGGTTGTGGAAGTAGTGCCAGGGTCTGGTTCTCAGCTTCAAAAAGTTTCCCAAGTTGAGAAGCAGACTTTTTCACCTGCAAGTGCTTCAGAGACCTCGCTCTGGAAACAGAGGTCTCATCCCTGTTAGCCTCAGAGCAGTAGAAAGGGTTCCTCCTGCATCAGGGCAGGGTCTGTATTCCAGATACTTCCTTACCCAAAGAAGACAGGAGAATGGCGCCCATTTTAGATCTCAGATATCTGAATAAGCATCTTTTGAAACAAAGTTCAAAATGGTAACTCTGGCAATGATTTTACCTTCCCTAAGGCCAGGGACTGGCTAGCCTCCTGGACCTCAAGGATGCCTATTTCCATGTCCTAATCAGAAGATCCCATCGAAAGTACCTCAGATTCGAACTGCCCTCAGGTCATTACCAGTTCAGAGCAATGCCCTTCGGCCTTACCTCTGCTCCAAGGGTATTCACAAAGTGTCTAGCAGTGGCAGTGGCCCATTTAGGGAGGCAGAGGATTGCTGTTTTTCCCTATCTAGACGACTGGCTCATTGTAGGCCAGTCCCCAGAACAGGTAAAATCTCACCTGCAGGTCACCAGCAGCTTCTCACCTCCTGGGTTTTTTGCTAAACCTATCAAAGTCGGGTTCTGGAACCAGTCCAGGTACTCACCTTTATAGGGGCAGAATTGGATACAAAGCTAGCCAGAGCCTTTCTTCCCCAGAAAGGGTAAGGAATTTAGTGGCTCTGGCCTCTTCCTTCACTCTGCAGGTCTCTCGACCAGCAAGACACTTTCTGCAGCTCCTGGGGCACATGGCTGCATCCACAGCTGTTGTGCAGGGAGCCAGATTTCAGATGAGAGACATTCAGTTTCACTTGAGAACCTTTTGGTCTCAGAGAAGACCCCTTTCCAAGTTGGTCCCAGTGACTCGAACCTTGATCCTAGCTCTCCAGTGGTGGCAGGATCAGAGCAATTTAAGAGCGGGGGTCCCCTTCATTTCCCCTTCTCACGACTTGACTCTCACTACAGATGCTTCCCTTCTGGGTTGGGGAGCCCACATGGGCGACCTTTCCACTCAGGGAGTTGGTCCTCCCAGGAATCTCTGCTCCACATCAATTTGCTGGAACTCAGAGCTGTCTTTTTAGCTCTTCAAGCTTTTTCTGCATCTGTCCCGACAAGGTGATACAAGTCAGAACAGACAACACCACAACAATGTGGTACATCAACAAACGGGCATTTCGGTCTTCGCCTTGTGCAATCAAGCAATGAAGTTGTGGTCTCTGGCCTATTCCTGAACACTTCCTCATAGCAGTTCATCTTCCAGGGAAGGACAATGTCCTAGCGGATGCCCCTCAGCAGGATTTCCCAGGGCCATCACGAATGGTCCCTGGATCCTCAAGTGCTGGGATAGTTTTTGCCAGGTGGGGCATCCCTCAGATAGATCTTTTGCAGCCCCAGACAATCACAGACTTCCTCTGTTCTGTTGCAGGCCTCCAGTGCTGGGCTCAGTTCCTCTGGATGCCCTTCTTCTGGTTTGGGAGGGAAGTCTTCATGCTTTCCCCCTTCCTCTCCTATTCAAAGTACTAGTCAAAATCAGATCTCAGCCTTGCAGGGTGATTCTGATTGCCCGGATTGGGCCAGGCAGCCCTGGTACCCACTCCTTCTGTCTCTGACAGTCCATCTTCCCTTGTGCCTCCCCAGGAATCACAGTCTGTTGACTTGTGCCCAGGGAAGGGTTGTATCCGGACCTCAATCCTCAACCTCAAGGCCTGGCTCTTGAGGAGTTAGAGTTTGCTGATTTACACCTCTCTCAGGGTGTTCTTGAGATCCTAAAGGCTTCCAGAAAGCCTTTCACTAGGGCTACTTATAGTTATAAGTGGAAAAGGTTTTCCATTTGGTGTGCTGGGAAAAATATTTCCCCAGAATCTGCTGAATTGCCCATTTTGTTAGATTACATGGTACATCTTAATTCCTTGGGTCTCAGACCAGCTACCCTGAGAGTTCATCTGGCAGCTGTGTCTGCTTTTGTGTCAGCAGGAAAGTCACTCCTCTTTCCTCTCATCCTGTGTTTTCCAAGTTTTTAAGGATTACTCCATACTAATCCTCCTTTCGGGAACCGCCCTGTTTGGGACCTTAATGTTTGCATTGCCCAGTTAATGCAACCTTTTGAACCTCTGTCTTCTGCAGAGCTTAAGTACCTAACTTGGAAAACTGTTTTTCTAGTGGCTATCACTTCTGCCAGACGATAAGTGAATTGCAAGCCTTGTCAGTGGAGACTGACTTTATTTCTTTCCACAGGGATAAGGTAGTCCTTAGGACTAATAGGAAGTTTTTGCCTAAGGTGGTTTCAGATTTCCACCTTAATCAATGTATCTCCTTCCAGTATTTTTCACTGATCACTCCTCTTGGTGAGAGGAGGTTGCACAGCCTGGATGTTAAGAGAGCTCTTAGTTATTATATAGAGCTGACCAAAGGTCACAGGTTCAATCCTCCAACTTTTCCTTACCTATGGTGAAGTTGGGAAAGGCAAACCTGCCACTAAGAGATCAATAGCCAGGTGGATTGTTCTGTATCCACCTTGTTATCAGAAAGTGGACAGAGCCCCCCCGGGTTTGAGGGCTCATTCTACCAGGGCATAGCTGCTGCCCTCAGCTGCTGCCAGAGATATCCCTTTATTAGAGATTTGCCAGGCTGCTACTTGAAAACGGTACACACTTTTACTAAGCATTACTCCCTGGATGTCCAGGCCAGGAGAGATGCTCGGTTTGGCACAGCTGTTCTTCAGAGCCTATTCCCTAAGTAGGTTCTGCCCTCCTCCATGGAGGTACTGCTGTGTATTCTGTTAATGCTATAATATAGCAAGACTTATGTTGTTTGAAGAAAAATTACTCACCTTAGTAATGTTGTTTCTTCTAATGGAGTCTTGCTATATTATAGACTTCCCCAACCTGCCCCTCTCAGAACCTCTACTTGTGGGGTGCGGCAACTTAGTGGGCACTACTTATGTCCTGTTAGCATTTTGTCCCTTTGGGACTTTGGGGTGTATGTGTACGGTGTGTGTTTTATTATACTTATGTTCCATTTTCATATTATTAGAATGGTGTTAGTATTTCTGGTCCCTGACTTGAGTCTTGGGTGTTGGGACCATCAATGGTTGTTATTATTTAGGTAGCCAGTTGGCTATTGTAGGTTACAGCTTACACACAGACCTTAGTGAGTTTGGCTCGTAAAGATCTGACAGTTCAAGTTTGAAATGACACAGATAGAGCTGCTCTCGTGCCAAAATTCTATTTTGGAATGGTTTTAACCATTTCACTTCGGGGCAGTTCTACAGCTGGATCAAACTGCTAATGTCTATAATATAGCAAGACTCCATTAGAAGAAACAACATTACTAAGGTGAGTAATTTTTTCTTTTGTGCTATCACTCCGCTAATTAATTGAAGCAGTCTGTCATTCAGCTGAGCAGTGTTGCAATGCACTGTTTTGTATGCTATGCTTTAATCTGGGTAGGATTGTCTTTTTCTATCTATTGTTTATCTCTCCGCAGCGGGTTGGCAGCTTGTGTAAGCTGACCATACCGGACTTCCATAGTCGTTCGAGGCCTCTCACCACTCTGCCTCGGTAGATCATCAGAGCCGGCCTGTAGGCATCAGCCAGTCACAGCCCTTGATTTTTGCCTTTTCTCCCCTTATTACCCGGGGCCCCAGAACGCGGATACTCATGTGCATGGAGGCGTGCATGCTCACTGCAGCTCCGGTAACTGCCCCTTCCACCTTCCCGACCTATTTTCAGGTTCCCTCCATGGTGCAGCGCTACCACCTAGCCTCCACAAGGTGGCAGCGAAGCGCTGGGGAAACCCCATGTTCCTCCACGGAGAGGAGAGCTGCCTGCCAGCTGCCCAATCAGACTCCTCGCCCCCCCCCCCGGGCTGACCCCCGGCGGGCCGAGCTTGCTCCCGAACTCAGGTCACCAGTATGGTGTGAGGTGTAGCATCCACCACCTCAACCCTCAGCGGCACCGGGCCAACAGAATTGTCTTTCAGGAAAGATTCATAGGCTGGCCCAGTGGCACTGCCAGCCAGTGGCGCTGAGGGCTGAGGCGTTGGTTGCCACACCTCGCTCCACGCTGGCAACCGGTGTTCGGGAATGAGCATGGTTCACCGGGGGTCGGCTGGGGAGAAGAAGGATTGAGCGTTGGAAGGACTGCTCTCCTTCTCTGGGAAGGGGGGTCCACATCAGTCAGTGCATGGTTGCCTCCTGGCAGAGGCTGGGAAACTACACGCTCCATTGCACTCAGGGGTGGAGCTTTGGGGAGATGTCTGAAGGGAGCGTGTACGGACGCATGCGTGCTCTCCTCCAGCGATGTCATTGCACGCCCATGGCTCTGAGGGCCAAAAAATGGGCATCCAGTTGAGTGGCTTGATGGTCGTCCAGCTTTGCCTGGTGGCCAGGCACCCAGGCTGGATCTGTGTTCCACAGGAGTCTGGGGTTCCTGCAGCCCTGCTGTGGAGGCTACAACCGCAAGAGCGTATGGGTGCCTGGGACCGACCGGGTAGAGGCGGCCGGTTGGCCGGAATCCCCGGACCAGATGCGGGGACAAGAGGGGAGTAGACTGAGGCGGCCAGAAAAAAGTAGAAATTAGTAGGAAAAAAAAAAAAAAGAAAGATTCATTGCTCATAAACGTGTCAACTAAGTCAGTCTTTCAAATGGAGATAAGCAGTCAACCCTAAGACTATGGTAGTGAGTGAGTCAAATCTCACAGAATGGAATGTTTATGTAGTAAATCATCTGATGTTACAAGTCTCACTGAAGATAAGTTAATGTGTGTGTGTGTGTGTGTGTGTGTGTATATGCATACGTGCTAAAGCATATTAATTAGAAATATGTAAAACACATATGTGGATATCTGGAGTGAGTATGTGTGTGTGTTTTCTAAACATGTAGAACAGCAGTTTTGCATGTATAAAACTTAAGTCTAAGAGATTACCCCCCACCACCACCCTTTTTTAGTTAAAATCAACTTTATAAACCCGGGAAGCATAAGGAGAAACTGTCTGTTTCTATGTGCTGAGCACTCAGTAAAAATGCAGACATGCTGCACTAGCAGAAAATGAGTCTGCACATGATTTTTTACACATATTTTCAAAGCTGGCACTATATAAACATGTTTCTGTCTGTAACTGTGTGTGTGTGTGTGTGTGTCTGTGTCTGTGTCTGTGCACCTGTGTGGTACTCTGTTAACCTTTTCCTGGTACATTAACCTTTTCCTAATCTGTTTGCATGTGGCTTTAATGCTGTACTGTAGTAGAACATGAAGCAGTGCATATGTGTAACTCTGTCAGAGTGCTTATCCTAAATACAGTAAAAGTTAGGGTTAGATGTATAAGTAAATAAATGCCATATATGGCAGTGTATGTGTTATTTCTCATATAGCAATTAAATGAGCAGACAGTCCCTCACCTTTCACGCACACAGACGACCTCGACCAGCTGGTCATGGTCTCTGCCCCATTCAAATGGGTTCTGTCCGGGTGACAATCTTAGCCCCAACCACCCATACATAGAATTTGATGGCAGATAAGGACCGCTTGGCCCACCTAGTCTGACCATTTCCCTACCTAATTGATAAGCTGCAGATCCTAGTTAACTAACAGCCTACTTCCTCCTACCTCCCACTAGAATTGCCTTATGTCTGTCCCATGCATTCTTGCTGGTAGGCTGCTCTAGGTGTCCACCACTCTCTCCGTACAAAAATATTTTCTCACGCTTCCCCAATGCCTTCCTCTGAGCCTCCCCCCCCCCAACTTCATTTTGTGTCCCCTTCACTTGAAGCATCTCTTACTTTGGAAGGTGCTTCCTTCCTTCTTGTACTCTGTTAATACTGGTGATGTATTTATATGTCTCAGTCATGTCCCCCCCCCTTTCCTCCAGGAAATACATATTTAACTCCTTTAGTCTTTCCTCATAGGTCTTATCCCACAGCTCCTGCATCATTTTAGTTGTCCTCCACTGCACTGTCTCCACCCTATGTTCTTTCTCAGATGGGGCCTTCAGAACTGGATGCGTATTCCAGGTGCGGTCTCACGAATGTCTCATATGGGGGAAGATGACCTCCCACTTTCTACTCATGATACCCCTCCCTATGCATCCAAGCATCTGGCTACCCTTTCCAGCCACCGAATCGCACTGCCTAGTTTCTCTTGCGTCCTCTGAGATGATAACTCCTAGGTCCCTTTCCTCCTTTGTAACTGTCAGTACCTCCCCACCTAGTTCGTACTTTGCCCCTGGGTTTGTGTGCCCTATATGCATGATCCTGCACTTCTTTGTATTGAATCCCAGCTGCCATCCTTCAGACCATTCTCCAGTTTTTTAAGGTATTCCCTTATTCTTTTAACAACCCCTGGCATGTCCAGCCTATTGCATACCTTTGTATTGACTGTGAAGTGGCATACCTTCTCCTCCAGTCCCGCTGCAATGTCCCCAATAAAGACATTGATTGAAGAGGACCAGCCCCAAAACCGACCCCTGCAGCACCCTGCTCATCACCTCTCCCTCTCCAGAGTACTCCCTGTTTACCACAACCCTCTGACTCCTGCCATTCAGTCAGTTCTCCACCCACAGACTGATTTTAGGATCCACCCCTAGGCTGCACAATTTGTTAATCAGCCTTCTATGAGGGTCAGTGTTGAAGGTCTTTCTGAAGTCCAGATAGGCCACATCCATCACACCTCCGTGGTCCTCTACCTTAGTTACCCAGTGATGCTGTAAATTAGTACAGTGAGTTAGTGTAAAACACAGTGCTTATCCTAAATACAGTAAAAGTTAGGGTTAGATGTATAAGTAAATAAATGCCATATAAGGCAGTGTATGCGTGTTGGTGTGTGTATGGCAATGCTCTATGTGTATAGACAGTGCACTGCTATGTTATACTGGAATTTATTTATATATATATATATATATGTGTGTATATATATATATACACATATATGTAGCTATGTGATTGTCAGTGTGTGTATCACAACAATTAGAAAGTGCAGTTAGGTGGCTCAGTGGTTAGTGCAAAAATTGCTAGTCTACTTTACCCTGCTATCTAGATCAGTTTCAGCCTTATGCATGTCATTGTTGATTTAAATGAGGTGTCTAGAGGCAACCCCCCCACCCTCCGATGTCCCTCGGACCCTGAAAAGAAGAAAATGGTACCTCAGTGTCTTTTTTTTTTAATCTGTAAAAATGTGTGTAGACAGTGCACTGCTATGTTATACTGGAATATATGTATATATAGTATGTGTATTTGTATTAATCAAAGTATATGTATCACAACAATTAGAAAATGCAGTAAGGTGGCTCAGTGGTTAGTGCAAAAATTGCTAGCTTAAATTAGGGCTACATTGAGGCCTAAAGGACTGACTGTGTCCCTTTAAGCTTCACCATCTGTACTCATTTGCCCAAATTAGCAAACTTGGAGTTTAAAATTTATGCATTTTTGCTCATCTACTGCATTAACACCTGCAATTTTAATAATCTCGCTTCACCATCAGCTCAGCAAGTTCTTCAGCCACTGTTTTCCCCTTATCATGGCCTCCAGTCTTAGGCTTAAAGAAATCCTGGGAGGTAGAGGTTGCCACTTTAGGCTCTCCCATCATCAACAATTTTCCAACATGTACACCGAGTCACATGGATTAGTTCTAAATCTTGAAGAAGTTACAAGATATGAAGTGGTTTTAAAACAGATGTAGCCTGCTTTAAGGTGGGAGCTCCTGTGCAACACACCTGTTTGTTCAGGCTGTTGGCCATGCACCCCCTGTGTAGGACTCTTGAAAGTCTTTAACTCGTCAGATAAATTGCCAGCTAGAAGTTCTGTCCATTGATGGACTGGAGACAGCCAGGGGTACCCAAGCAGAATCCTCCCCTTATGCATAGCTTTGTTTTCTTCCCAGAGTGTAAGACTATAGTACCATTCCTTATATAAAATTGTAATCCTTTTGGTTTTCACCTACCCCTTGAACAAATCTCTTATCAAAACCAAGTTTATTACAGTTATAAATGATGAAGTATAAACAACACATGAAATGGTCTGCATACTACTTTAATTTAAAATGTATTGAATAGGTTTTTGAACTTCACTGTGAGGGTTTCGCATATTATGAATAAGATATGATTTCCTGGTAACCCTTTTTATGTTTCATGACTGTTGAAAAGAGATGGAGATAAGTGGGCCTGATACAGTGTCCCAGTGGTAGCAGTACAAAATGAAAGTGCACACAGGCTCCCTGTTGCACCATCACAAAAATCTGAAATGCATAAAATTCTGATTATTTTTTTCTGTTTTGTTTTTTACTTTCTATTTTTCCCGCATGTTGTCCTCGTGAGCTGCCAGATCCTCCTTCCACCTACCCATTACCATCTGCCCGCTGTAGGAATCCTCTGATATTCCAGCCTGTCTTCAGCCTCTGCTCAACATCCTCTCCACAGACCCCAACCCACAGCTTGTCCCATGCAGGTGGGATCTTCCTGGGTCCCCAAGCTTAGAGTAGGATACTTCACTTGACTGGCAAGGTCCGGAAGGAGTCTGAAGGACCCTTTCATGACATGGAGAGTGGGGCAGCTTCATCTGCCTGGTGCTGCTGGGGTATCTCCCCAGCCCTCCCTTTTCCTTCCTCAGGGTGTGGTCCTGAGAAGTGACCCAGCAGGTAGCTTATCCGGGCTGTTGGAAGGGTGGGTGACCCCTCCCCCATCCTACTTTCAGAATCCCCCTGCCAGCCCCACTCTGAGTGTGTGACACCTCTGCTTCATACACCAGGCAAGCAGGTGCATGCCAATGTAAGGCCTCTCCAGAGGGAAAACATTGTCTTTCCCACATGTCACACCCTCCACCTGGGCCACCAGGGGACAGTCGTGCAGGGGAAGTAAGTGCCCTCCCTGAGGTAGGAGGTGTGCATATGCAAAATTCTGATTTTAATCACTTAGGTGGTGGAGGGGACTCCCCAGCAACTAGTCAAAATACAAATCAGTCCACAAGATGTTATGGACAAAAATGAGGTTTGCAACTTTTGACATGCTGGCTTGTGACACACACAGAGTTCTGGACATGGCATAGGGTCCCTGTGCCCTGACCCCTTTGTGCATAGCACAGTTAAGCGTAAGACAAGGCACTGACCTAAGGTGTTTTTTGCGACTATTTAGTGACAGTCCCTTTTGACCATGTATGGCACACAAGTGTTTACATTTAGTAGTTCTCAGTTTTAACGCTGTTCTCTTCCTTTAGTTGTTGAGAAGCTCAGAGAAATGATGGAAGAGATTGAGAAGGCTATATCTGTCTTCAAAGAAGAGCAGCGACAAATGTAAGTCCCAAACATTACATCTACTTTCATTATACAGATGAAGACAATCACAGTTAATATCATTAGAGACAAAGACAATGATCCTCACATGAAACCCCCCACCACTAAAATGAATTAAAAACAAACTATCAAGAGGTTCACAAGTGACAAGCTAAATAACTTAAGAATTATTTCCGGCTAGTTAATTCTATGCCTAATCATCAAACAGTTACTAGTGACCAGGCTATTATATGCCTATTGAAACATTAAAGTACTTATATTACTTAGTCATCGTCAGTGTCAGTGGCTCAGTAGATTGCGCACTTGTCTCTAAGGCCAGAAGATCGAAGGAAGGCTGTAAGTTCCATCCCCACACCAGGAACGTGGATCAAATCCCAATATACTAACACTGTAGTGCAGAACGAGGTTGGTGCTGCACTCCTGAGGTGCCCTCTTTCAGAAGAGATGTTAAAACCGAGGTGCTGTCTGTCTGTTGTGGTAGTTGTTCAAGTGGACATTAAAGAGCTCATGGCACTGCTCGAAAAGAGCAGAGAAATTTCCCAGATGTCCTGGCTGAATTTCCCCCATTCATTAAAAATACCACCAACAGCTTAATCTGGTTCAGTGTCAGTTGGTTTTCACCTATATCTCCCTATCCCCTGGGATGAGACTGAAAACAGGCAGGATTACTTAGTCCTCCTTTCCCGGTCATCCAAAACCAAAAAAATATTAATATAGAAACATACAGAGAAATAGAATCTAGCAGCAGAAAAGGACTGGTGGGCCCGTCTAGTCTGCCATGTTGTCCCTGCCTGTTAGTACAGTCAGGACCCTGTTTGCTCACAGGTGACCCCTGTTCCTCCCTTTCCTCTAGAAGTAGGAAATCTTTGATTGTTCGGCTGAAAAGTCTTTTACAATTTTTAAAAGTCCACCAGTGATATAAACAACAAATACAGTCCAATACCGTTCATTACAGTGAATACATTACAGTAAAATATTAAACACACTCAGAAAGAAACCCATGTTGGTTAAAAGCATTCCATATCATAATATTGATAATTTACAAAAACGTTACAAGACTATTTCAGAAATATATAAAACTCTTGAAATCCAATTTGGAGCAGTTTTTCTTTGCCCTTCAACATTAAGGGATACCTATCTCTTGTTAAATTTTCAGTCATGCTCTAAGACTGTTTTTGTTTTGGTCTCCTTATTTTTTGACCTGAGAGAAGTATTAGACATTCGAATTATGGTCTGATTATCATTAATATGTTAACAGGATACAGGTTAGCATGTTATAATCTAAATCCTCCTTAAAATTAAGATAAGGGCCACGATGAGTTTGTCTAGGTCATATGTGCCATGGACATTTCCAAAGTACATGGAGTAAGTCTTCATTTTTATTATTTGTACAAAAACAGAGTTGTGCTTCAGGCGGGAATCAATTTATGTCTTGCAGTAAGCATATTGCTTGGTGTTTTTTCAAATTTGCACTGGATAAATGTTTTTCTTAAATTTGGTTCAGTTAGCACATCTAAATATTCCTTCTATCCATAAACATAATTTGAAGTTGCAAACCATGGTGAAAATGCACATTTCTAATTTTCTCCATGTTCTGTTCAATCCAAAAGTTTTTAATTTTAGATTTTATATATTTCTTGTATTTTTGTATAATTTTAATATTCTTGTTTGCATAATTTTGCAGATAAAATAAATAATATTTTCAGAGATATTCTAAAATATTATTATACCAGGGAGATTTATAACATCCTCTCTCCATCCAGTCATTTTTTTCTGTTACACATTTGACTGGCAGTCTATCGTGATTCAAGTTGGTCAGTCTAACCCAGAAGTTGATCCTTTTTGTATCTGCAATAGCATTGATATTTGAAAGACCCAATCCTGATCTTATGTATATAGTAGGACAGACATGTCCAAGACCTAATGTTTTCCTTAAAGTGATGTTCTGACCTTATAGCAGTGTGAGTCGACAGGTGCAAAAATTGAAATTTTAAAGTGCTTACTTTTTCCTTTGGAAGGGATCGTAACTGGCACCAAAGCCTTGGCCAACCGATCCCTTCCAGCTTCCTGGTGCTCCTGCTCCACCCCAGCTCTACCCCCATGCTCTCGGAATTTGTGACGTGTGGTCAGAGAGAGCGTGGGGGCGAGCCCCATTCAAGTCTATGGGGGCTATTTTTAAAGCCATTTTTCAGTCAGTCATTTTAAGCAGTCTGAGAGATAAACCAAAGCAGAGGGACCCCACTAGTTAAGCAACTGCTTTAGTTTTTCTAGGACTGTTTAAAATGACTAAAACCAACTTTAAGCATGGCCCCCATAGACTGTGTAACTCACCCAGCAGCTCCCTGGCCACACATCACAAATTCCGAGAGCGTGAGGTCAGGGTTGGGGCAGAGCGGGGCCACCAGGAAGCTGGAAGAGATCGGCTGGCCAAGGCTTCTGTGCCAGTTTTGATCTCTTCCAGAGGAAAAAGTATGCAATTTTAAATTTAAATTGTGCCACCAGTCAGCTTGGGTTGATATAAGGTATTGGGCTATGAAGCCCAATACCTTATATTGGAAATTTCTTGTAATAATTTAAATAAAGAAACGGTTAATTTATCTCTATCACCATAATCCCAGAGTTCCATTCCATTCGTTAGTTGAGTTACATATTTAGCATTAACTGCCTCTAAGAGAGGCCTAATGAATAGTCCCCCATAAGTAGAATTGAATTTATTAAGCCCATATATTGTTTTGTTCGTGGTCTCTGTGATTTATTTTTTTCATTTGTGTATTCCAAGAAGTATTAGCTGCAAATGTAAGGCCTAAATGTGTGTAGCTTAAAGGGATACTGTCAACCTGTTTTTCATCATATTATGTTTAGTTAAAAATCTACATTTTATGATTGCTTACCTACTCTAAAATTGATTGATGTTGCCGTTTGTTTTGTCTGTCTCCTTTGTTTAGTAGAACTGAAATGCATGGCAATGTATATTTATAAACAACCTTGTTTTGTTTACAATACTAGATCTGTTCTTACTTCATACTTCCTGAGCATTAGAAACATGCCCGAACAGTGCAGTCACTCTATAAGGCAGTAGCCTCCTAAACTCCCACTGCATCATGAGGTGCTAGACTATGTTGTGGATGTTCCCAAGTCCAGGAAAGATGCAATTGGAGCTGATCAAGGAATGTAAACAAACTAGTTTTTTTTGTGTAGTAACACCAGTATAGTGGGCAGTCTGTTTTTCACTTTTTTTAGAAAAAAAAAAGAGTCTGAATCAAACTACCAGCTGCATTAGCAATCTTTACAGAATACTGGCAATCATAAAATGTGTTTTTTAAACTAGGGACACTTTGAGACCTGAGAGGGTTGACAGTGTCCCTTTAAAACATTCTCAAGCTTGTGTGACCCAATTACCCATCTACTTTTAGATTTACCTTTGCCCATGATCATCGTTTTAGTTTCAGAATAGTTAATAGTTCATTTTTACTTTTTTGTTGTGGTTTTGAGAAAATCTAATATTTTTTGCAAGCCACTTTTTGTTAGTGCTATAAGTTTAATGTTGTCGGCATACATCATTGCCAGTCATAACATATTTATTCTTGGGGAGTCTGCATCCAATCTTATATACTGTAGTCTTTTAGCATTTTATCCATATACAAGCAAAACAATACTGGTTCAAGTATGCATCCTTGCCTTACGCCTTTGTTTATAGAGACAGGTCTAGAAAGATTTCCTTTAGTATCTAGTCTAATCCTTTCCCATGTATTACAGTACAGCTTTTGAATTACATGTATTAACGATGGAGCAGTACCTTTTTTATGTAACTGTTGCCATAGTAATTATCTGAAAATACTGTCGAATGCAGATGAAAACTCCACAAAAGCCAAATACAGTTTTTGCTTTCCTAAATATATATTTTTCAATTGGATGTCACAATGTAAAACAATTATCCATGGTTAAATAATTGCTTCTAAAACCAGATTGGAGTTCTGTAGGACCACCAGTTTATTTAATTTGTACCCAAAGTCTTTCCAGAAGTATTTTTGAAAACATTTTCACATTTATATCAAGAAAGCTAATGGGCCTATGCATTAACAGGTTAGCAACACTTTCTTTTTTATGGACAGGTAGAACTCCTTCTCCCCTCCAAGTATCTCTTTCCTCTACATATTATGCCCATGTGGCTATCCCACACGTGTTTGATGCTCCTCAGTGTCTTAGCCCCCACCTCTTGTGGCAGGCTGTTCCAGTGGTACATCACTCTTTCTGTGAAGTAGTAGTTCCTCACTTCCTCCTTAAAGTCCCCCCTCAGGCTTTATAGCTTGCCCGTGTTCTGGTGCTCCTTCTCTGAAAGAGACTCCCCTCCTGAACTTTGTTTACCCCCGTTAGGTACTTATAGATCTTACTTCAAGAGTCAGCTCTTGCAGCAGGTAACACCAGTAGGACTGAAGCCAGCAGGCGCCAGGACCCCACGGAAAATTTCTAGCTAGCAGTCTGTAGTGGGAACCGCCCCCCCCCCCAACGTCACACACTGTAAAGGCAGGGTGGTCCCCTGCATCCCCCAGTTCTTTTCCCGCTGTTGACTCACATTCATTGGCTCTACGGATGCCTCTCGCTAGTTCGACTGCCATTTTGCTATTACTTAGCTCCACTTTTCTTATTTTTTCAATGAAAAAGTTCGCTTTTTCAGGGCTCCACAGTCTTCTTTTCTGACGTCCTCCATCGATAGGTGCCCTTCCAAGTATGCCTGCGGCAAACAGTTTCCACCCAAGGACGGGCACTCAGCCTGTCTCCTGTGCCTAGGCCCCGACCACCATACTCAGGCCTGTCCACACTGCCAAAGATTTAACAGCAGGACGAGAATCTGCCGCCAAAAGATCCTTCAAGCTTTCCGCACAGAGCAAAAACTCAATTCTATGCAGAAAGATTCCTCTTCTCAGGGGAGTTCCTTCCACAAGAAATCCTCTGGAAAGCACCACCATAAGGAGAAGAGGAAGGGGAGGGAAAAGGAGACATCTCTCTTGAAGTCCAGGTCTTCAGGCTCCCGCTCTGCCTCCCGGGGTAGCTCGGACTCTGCCTCCCAGGTGACCCATTCCCCTACCTGGCTAGCTATAATGAAAACACCCACCCTGATCTGGGTGTCGGGTGACAAGGACCTCTGCTCTGGGTCCTTGAGCCCAGCCTTGCAGCCGCTCAAAGTTTGGCTGCATGATCAGGCCTGGGCCGGTGCTCTGACCTCAGCAGGTCTGCCTCAGCCTCAGGACCAGTGTCAGCTCACTCCCAGTCAGCCTCTGTTTCTGGTGCCGACTCCTGGGATAAACACAAGGCCTTGGGGCACTCCTCAGGGAGATCAGCCCCACAGCCCCCTTGGCCACATAAGTTGCCGTCAGACAAACACCCATTGGATCATCACTCATCAGCAGGTGATGCCCACTGATGACACTCTACCGTTGTTACTGCTTTGACAGCCCTGCCGTCGGCACCGCGATCCTGTCTCCGCCATCGCCAGCCGCCCCCGCTGCCAGCTGACAAGCGGCAGGGCACAGTCCTCTTGGGGACAACCAGTCATTGGCTACAGACATTAGACTTACCGCTATGGTCCTGATGTCACCCCCAGTATGCGCGCTGCCACCAGACCATGAAACTAGGCTGGCATCCAGTCCGACGACTGATATGGAGCCCAAGCTCCACTTGTCCCAGGTGAAAGACCCTGTTTGGCTATTAGTGAGAGAGACTATCAGGATGGACCCCGTGCCACAATGTTGGGGCTCAGCCCCTGAAGGACTCCACTCTCATCTCGGGCATGGGCAGAACAGGCTGCAAGCACCGCTCCAGGACCAGGAGCCGCAGTTCCTCTGGCTCCTATGAGTGTCACAAACACAAACGTCAGAACACAATGTCTCAGTCCTCCTCCCCTGTGGATGTGGACCATTCCTCAGTCTCTTCCTCCTTGGTACCTTCGTCTGCTGGAGGTCTTTCCCCCATAGACCCAAGGGATACTCCCAAGTTACCGCCAGATGATCTTTCCTTTATGGAGATTATGCACCACATACAGGAGAATATGGACTGGGAGATGGAGAACCTTGAACCGGAGAGACTCTATTTGGCCAGATACCCACGCCAAAAGGATCCGAAGCCTGTTGTGATCCTGCCTTTGGTTGACACATTTGCAGACATCACCAAAGCAGCCTGGAAGTGCCCTCACACCTCCTCTGTGGTGCCCAAAAAGCCAGATCGCCTATACAGAGCCCCGAAGGGAGGAACCTTTCCTGGATGAGTAGCCTATGGCAGACTCTGTCATCTCAGCTGCCCATGACAGATCCCAGAGGCCACAGCACCTTAGCACACAATCTCCGGATCGGGAGTCTAAACAGCTGGATGCTATGGGGCGCAAGGTACTGTATACTCCTGAGCGACATGCACCATAAGAAGTCTTAATTTTTTGGCATAAATGGTGCAATTCCAAAACACTCTTTGGGAGCATGGGATGGACATTGTCAAGGAAATCCTGGACTGCCCACAGAAAGCCGAGCTGGAGAAGCTACTGCAAACTGGCTCAGATGTCGACATGCATGTCCTCTGGTCAGCTTACGACTCAGCAGACATGGCTGCAAGGGTGGCGGCCATGGGAGTATTTGTCCCATGCCATTCATGGCTCTGGGTCTCAGGCTTTGCCCAGGATGTACAGACCAGTATCTTGGATGCACCATTCAACGGTTCTGTCCTTTTTGGTGAGGATTCAGAGAGGTTAATCACCAAGTTGCAAGATTCAGGCAAGGCCATTCGTTCTGTACATGCCATGTACAAGCCGAATCAGAGGCCCTTTAGGAAGCCCCGCTTTCATGGCAAAGCAGGACAACAATCCAGATTCTAGCCACAGCAACAGCAAAGAGGTGGCTATGGACGCAAGGGCTCTTCACGAGGCTCAACAGCTTCCTGGCCTAGGGCCCTAAACCAGCCTAGGCCAATCTCCCCCTCCCACCACAGCCTGACTCCATGCTGGACCCACCTCCTCCCATAGACCCTACAGGGGAGGCAGTCGGAGGTCACTTTTGCATTTACTCTATGGGTTGGCGAAAGATCACCTCCGACCAATGGGTCCTGCAGATGATAGGCAGTGGGCATTCAATCAGATTCTTACAGATGGCATGGGACAGGCCACCACCACCTTCCCATTGTTCCCCCTGCTCACGTGGTGCTAATCTGGGAGGAAATTCAAGCTGTCCTACTCAAGAGAGCAATAGAGCTTGTCCCCCTTTCCAGAGGGGAACAGGATTCTATTCACATTTTTTTTCCTCATGACCAAAAAGATGGGGTACCTATGCCCCATCTTGGACCTCAGCGACCTCAATCAGTTTGTCTAGTACAGACATTTCTGGATGGTCACCCTGCAGGATTTACTGCCCATGTTGCATCAGGGGGGTTGGCTAGCATCACCGGATATGCAGGGTGCCTGTCTACACATTCTAATAGCCATACCTCACAGTAGGTTCCTCAGGTTCGAGTTTCAGGGAAGGCACTACCAGTTCAGGGTGTTACCCTTCAGCCTATCCTCAGCCCCAAGGGTCTTTACCAAATGTCTGGCGGTGGTCACAGCAACCCTTTGGAGGAAGGGACACTACCATTTACCCTCACTTGGATGACTGGCTCTTAGCAGCCCTGTCCTGCTAGCAGCTGTGGCACACAATCCAAGAAACCTGTTCTTTCTTCAGGGAACTAGGAATTACTATCAATGCAGCAAGGTCATCCTTGCTTCCAACCCAATCCCTCCAGTTCATTGGGACATTGCTCGATACCACTCAAGGAAAGGCCTTCCTCCCAGAGGACAGGGCACTCCGACTCTGCAGTATAGCCCTCCACGTCTCATCACTCTCAAGGGTACCAGCCAGGATGCTTCTCCGGCTCCTGGGCCACATGGCTGCCTCTGGCACCACAGTCCCCCTAACCAGACTGCGTATGAGGACAATTCAGTGGACTCTGAGAGTCCAGTGGGACCAACAATGAGGCGACCTGAACCAACCGATCTCTATCATGGAATCGGTCCATCAAGAGCTCAACTGGTGGATGACATACCATTCTCTCACAGTGTGTCTGCCTTTCAAGAGAACACCACCAGCCCAAATCCTGACATTGGATGCTTCCAGAATGGGTTGGGGTGCAGATCTGGGTGTCCACAGGAGATAGGACACTTGGTCCAAGTTTGAGGGGCCATTCTCTGTGCCTTGCAGGCATTGAGTATCGCGCTCCTCCCGGGACACCTCCTGATACAGATGGACAACCTCGTGGTGGTGTTCTACCTCAACCAGCAGGGTAGCACTCACTTGTACCCCCTTTGTCGGGGAGCAATGCGGGTATGGAATTGGACCTTAGCTCACCACCTGGATGTTTCAGTGGTTCACGTCCCAGGGGAACAAAACACCCTGGCTGACACACTCAGCAGGACAAGTAGATCTTTTCGGCAGATGGGGCAGACCAGAACTGGACCTCTTTGCATCATCTACTCATGCAAAGTTGCCCAGTTTATGCTCGCTAGATCCCGGGCCTGGTGTTTTCTGGTGAGACAGGTTGTCCCTCTCCTGGAGGGGGAGGTTCCTGTATGCGTTCCCTCCCTTCCTGCTCCTGCAGAAAGTACTTCTCAAGCTATGAGCAGAGTGGGCAGTAATGATCCTTGTGGCCCCGTTGTGGCCATGGCAGATTTGGGTCCCCGTGCTGCAACTGCTGGCAGTAGAGCCACCACTACCTCTGCCACTGAGCTCTCTTTTGCTGTCCCAAGACAATGGGACCTTGGTGCACCCAGACCTAAGGTCATTGCATCTCCATGTATGTCTCCTAAGGACCTAGCTATGCTACACTTTGGAGTCTCGGACAGGGTCACCAATATTCTGGTGACCATCAGAAAACCTTCCACCAGAGCTACCTATGCCATGAAATGGAAATATTTTTGCCTCTGGGCTACTGCCTGCCGTCTAGACCCCCTGGCCTGTCCAGTGAGCTCAATCCTCGAGTACCTATTGTCACTCTCTGATTTGGGGTTGGACTACTTGTCCATTAAGGTCCATTTGTCTGCAATTTCTGCCTACCAGGCCCCTGCTCAAGGCAGAACCATGGCACAGCTGGCCCTGGCCCGCACCTTTCTGCGGGGCATTCTTCACATGAAGCCCCCCCATCAGGGACCCTGTCCCCCTTGGGACCTTCTGTTTATGCTGGAGAACATACAAACATATGAAAACACTAGCAGAAACAGGCCTTATGGACTGTCGAGTCGGCCCAGTTGTGCAGTTATCCCTTCAACTTGCAGCTGCCCCACCCTCTCCACCCCTCTTCATCATTACCCCCAACCCCCACTCTGTCTCATCCACTCTTAAAATCACCCACCATTCTACAGGATACCACCTCCTTGGGCAGAGCATTCTATTTGTCTACCACCCATTCTGTGAAAAAATATCTCCTGATTTCCAGCCTGACTCTTCTCCCCTCCAATCTCAGCTGGTGCCCTCTCGTATGCCTCCCTCTTCTAATCTGGAAAATCCCTTTTGTATTAGTCTAATTTTTTTTTTTTACTCTATTTTTATATACTTTCTTTATTGATACATCAATAACTCTTGTACATAATAAAAACAAAATACACTCAATAAACAAATAATGGGTCTGGAAACAAGAAAAAACCTGTGTCATCAGTGTAAGTATCTTACTATTTTTAGCACATATATTATCCACAAATTCATATCTTTGGCATGGTACATAAATAATTTCATTTTATCTAATGGTGGGGGAATTTTAGCTCAGTCTGACATTCCCCAAAGAGAGAAAAGGCATCTCATCCACCTATTTTGATACTTATCCATTTGCTGTGAAAGGCCAAAAGTAAGTTTTTCTAATCTTTGAATATGAGTTATCATCTGCTTCCATTCCCCGATACTAGGGGAGGCCTGCTGGAGCCACTTCTTGGTAATGGTCTTCACAGCTGCTATGGTTAGGATGATCCAAAGATATTTACTATCCTTGCCCCTCACCTCCAGTGGGTTTAACCCCAAGATCAAATATTCTGGCCCCAAATCCCTCTGGACCCTGAATATGGACTCCAGATGCTGTCGTACAGTATCTCTCTCCAGAAAGAAGCCAGCTCTGGACAAGCCCAGAAAATATGGGCCTGCGAGGCCTCTGATTCTCCACACTTCTTCCAACATAAAGTGGAGATTCATGCATCCCACATGGCCACCTGTGTGGGAACCAGAAAGTATCTGCTTCTCAACTTATACCTGAATTCCTTCCAGATTGGGGAGGAAGAGGATTGCCAGGTGTTTCCCCACATGTGGGTCCATTGTCTATCAGTCAGAGTGACATTAAATTCCGCCTCCCATTTGATCTTAATATGGGCTGTGGTGCTCCCAAAGTCTCTAACATAATTGGCATACAGGATACTGATGGCTTTTTCTCCCCCCTTTGACTGCATGATATCTTGGAAAGGTATCTGGAACAGTAAGTCTAGATGCTTTTCACGTTAAGCTTTCAACAAACTATTTATATAATCTTGTATCTGATAATATCTAAACCTATCTGTTTCTTTCCAGTGGAATCTGTGCTGTGCCATTTCAAAGGGAATTACCGAGCCCATCTGTCACAAAAGAACTAGGGAGGAAATCGCTCTTTGCACCTGATATTTAAACCAATTATCCTACCTAGCTGGCATAAAGTCAGGATCCAATGACCACCATTTATACAGCTTTAGAGCTGCCTTAATATATCCTCTAGAGATTCCCCTTTTCCATCCCTTTAGTACTGCCCGAGTTCTGCTATATTTGGATTTAAATGCTTTCAGCTTTCACTCCGTGGAATAAGGTAGCTTGTAACATAATTTCTCCATGTTCTGCAAAGTCTATCTGCTTCCAGCTAGATACATAAGATGGGTTTCCCTATATCTATGCTACCCGCATCTGTGCTACTGCCCAGTATCCTTGCAGGTTAGGGAAGGCTGTGACACCCTCGGATTTGGGGAGATAAAGCATTTGTGTTCTGGTTTTAGGATGTCTTTTCCCCCGTAAGAAGTCAAAGAAGAATGTTTGGCCTATTTCTAAATCCTTGGATGTTACCACACAGGGTACACACTAAAACAAGTACAACAAATGAGGTAGAGCATTCATTTTAAGAGATTGGATGCGTGAGTATAAAGTTAATGGGAGTAGGGACCACCTCCTAATATCCTCCTTCAGTTTGTTCCAGAGTGGTGTGTAATTCAAAACATATAATTGTGAAGATGATGTCCTCAACACAATCCCTAAATATTTAATTGTGGTTAGGTCCCAGTTCATAGAGAACTGGTGTCTTAAATGGGGTGGAGCCTGATAGTAGAAACTAAGAACCTCTGTCTTTGTCCAATTTAGCGCATACCCTGAGAAGCCCGAGAACTCTCCAGCTGTTGGAACACCACTGGGAGTGACTGCTTCGGGTCCGTTAGGTAAAGTAACACATCATCAGCATAAAGCGCCAACTTATGTGTCCCATCCCCCAACCTCACCCTCTGTTTGTCCTCATTCTGCCTTATTGATTGTGCCAAAGGCTCTTTATACAGGGCAAAAAGCAGTGGTGAGAGGGGGTACCCCTGTCATGTACGATTACCTAAAGGGAATGCCGCCGAAATGAGGCCATGTGCTCTAACATATCCCCTAGGTTCCTGATATAATTTGAAGAGGCCATCTAGAAAGGGGACAGGGAACCCAAACCTGGAAAAGACCCTCTGCAAAAAAAAAAAAAAATCTTGTCGAATGCCTTTTCTGTGGTTAGGCTAGGCAAAAGGGAAGGGAAGCAGGCGTCATTAATATGATCAATTAAATGGACCATTCTTCTGAAGTTGTCTTGAGCCTGTCTACCAGAAATGAACCCCATTTGATCTATCTGTACTAATTCAGGGAGGAATGTTTGAATGTGACGGGCCAAAATTGGAGTTAGTAATTTATAGTCATTGTTGAGAAGGGGTATAGGTCTGTAAGATGGGCAGAGCACTGGGTCCTTTCCGGGCTCAGATATGACCATGGCATTGGTACCCACCCCCTCTCCTCAAAAAAAACCTTTATAAGTCTCAGGCAGTAAGGGGACCATCTCTGCCTTAAAGGTCTTATAGAATTCTACCGGCAGCCCATCACTGCCTGGACATTTTCCTGTTTTAAACCTAGACATTTCTGTGAACACCTTCTTTGGAGTAATTGGCTGCAAGAGTATCTCCTTTTGCTGTGTCTTTAGCTTTGGGAGGTTTAAACGAGATAAAAAATTATCCACTTTTTCCTGGCCAGGGTCGGGGCCAGACGCGTAGAGGTCTTGATATTACTGCTTAAAGACCTCCGCTATCTCAGGGATTGTTCTAACTACATGTCTAGTACTAGGGTGTTGTATACCTGCTATAATTGCCTTAGCTGTCTGTATGCGTAATCTGCTGGCTAGCAATTTAAGAGAACAGGGGCCCCCCCCTCTTAATATCGCTGACAGAGGAACAGAAGTTTCTGTTCAACATAGTAATCAAGGAGTCCATTTAGTTCTTTCTTAAGCTGCGAAAGGTCTTTTGCCCGTTTTTTTATCCATTTTGGTCTTTTGCTGCGTCTCCAAAAGCTCAGTTTGTTTTAATAGATGAGTGTGGTGAGCCTCCCTTTCTCTTTTTTTCTGGCTCGCTATCTCAGTGAACCTTCCCCTAAGCACTGCCTTGGCAGCATCCCACACCTCTTGGGATGAGTTCTCCTCTAAATATTGTTTATATGTCTCCTGGATATTTTCTTTTGTCATGGGGCTTTGCAGGAGACTTACATGTAACCTCCAGAAAGTATTTCTTTGGGTTTCAGCCAATTTAACTTTAATAAAAATAGGGGCATGATCCGAGAGGAGAAAATCCCAAACCACATGTCCACCACTACAGCCACTTGCTTTTTGGGGAAGTAGAAAATGGTCTATTCTCGAGTATGTTTGGTGCGCAGCTGAGAAAAATGTCTAATCTCTACGCTGTCCAAAGAGCTGGTGCCAAACATCCACCAGCCCTAGTTTGCTCAGTAATTTTGTAACATCCCTCACAATTTTTAAATCCTTTCTAGGGACTTTTGAGGCGTGTCTAACTGAGGGTTACAAATTAAATTAAAATCATCACTACAATTAGTAGATCCTTCTGCCCAATTTTGTAGAGTGAGAAAAAAAAAGCTCTGTAATCCTGAAAAGAAGAACCTGGAGGAAAGTATACTGAGGCCAACGTGATCTTAACCCCCCTGTACATCCCCTTCATCATTGCATATCTGCCCTCCCTATCCCAAACAGTGTCCAGCAGCTTGCACCCTCTTGGGGATCAGGACCGCCACCCCCATCTCCTCCCCTTTCTATAGGAGACTGTTACTGTGGTCCCAAATCCAAATTTCTGTAATTTGTCATGTTTCTGGACTGACAAGTGAGTTTCTTGTAAGAAAATAAAGTCAGCAGCTCTACATCTTAGCTGTGCTAGGACTTCATTCCTCTTCACTGGATTCATCAGCCCATGCACATTAAATGAGCAAATAACCGTACTCTGGTTGTTAGCCATTTAGACATATCAAAGTTCTACAGAATGCAGAACCCCCTTCTTTGCTCCCTCCGTATTCCTTTAACAGTGTGTCTGTGCACCACCACTTTTTTCACTGCTGCAACACTGTTCAGACCCTTAGTAACCAACCTTAACTGTATTAAACCTTGCCTAAACATTTAAGAAACCTTAAAGCAAACTTTACTAATATCAAAAAGGAAAACTGTGCTCCCAAGGTAGGGAGCCCACTAACATTAAGGACTCCTAACCCCTTTCCGTGTGTCCAGATGGTAATTCAGTCACCCGGGAGAGGGAAGAGGGGCCTTTTCACCCTTCCAACAGGAGGTCCCCCCCTGAGCAGCCCAAGAGTGAGAAGGATAGAGGCTACTCTATATAGATCAGGGTGTCACCCTGACCCAGCACTCAGTGGGCCTACGGAACCTGTTGGCCAGCCAAACCATTCCCCCCACGCGTTGTCATGTTTGATCCTCCTCATATTTAGTATAGGGATTTCTTATACCAGTGTGTCCTGCATACCTGTTAGAAAAGAGAAGCAAAAAAAGAGAAAACAAAACAGTCAAACAGTAGAATATGTAAGTACAACTTATTGCTGCCTGTGTTGCCTGTAAAGAACCTAATCATCAGAGAGTAGGCTATAATGTCCCAGCTCAAAGTCTTACAAATAAATCCCACCAAGCAGATCTCAGTCTACTGTAAAATGTTTGGAGCAGGTCCCAACAGTGTGTCTCCTAAAGGAAATTATTGCTCGAAACTTTTTTCCTTAAACAAACCGAGTTATATGCCGTATTGCGTCAGGCTGGATCAAACCCTCCGTACTAACATTTCTCCAGAGAACCCCCCCAAGTCAATATATGAAATTCAGGCTTTATCCCTCATTTGTTTACTCTTTTAGAATGTCACTGTGTTATACTAGGAAGCCTGAGAAATAAACAGAGTTTGGTTCCGTGGCTCCGGCTCCTCATCTGCTTCTACAAGGGAGGCTTTTAACATACTCAGAAGCCTCCCAACGAGGACCGAACATCAGTTTGCAAGGAAATAGAGAGACAGTACCTTCACTTTTTAAATCAGTCTCCCATTTTGCTTGTAGAGGATCCAGAATCAGTCGGACTGCAATTCAACAGTCCCAGTCATCTGAGAGCGTCGCTGGCCATCACCAAGGGGGAAGTAGCTTTTGCCCTCTGCATAGTAAGAATCCAGTCCTGACCTGGAACCGGCTTCCTAATATTTTATTCCTGTTCTGGTGCTGGGAGAGGATGTCCATGTTGTTTGAGCCTCTGGCGCTTGCATTGCCCTTGAATATACCTGGGGGCCCTCCGGCCAAAACACTCTCAACTTCACCGAATATGGTATCTGAAAACTAAACCCTTTCTCCTTTAGGATTCTGAGGATGAGCCTGTACTGCTACGGGACTTGCTGCACTTCAGGCAGATAGTCCTGATCAAATGTAAGTTTAGCCCCAAAGTAGGAAACCTCTTTCTTCACCCAGGCTCTCCGTAGAATGTCCTCTTTTATTTTAAAACTGGCAAGCTTCAGAACAATAGATCAGGAGCTAGCTGATGGGTCTGCTGGCTTCTGAACCAAGGAGCAGTGTGCACGTTCTATAGTAAGCTGGTATGTTAGGGAAAGGTCCAGGACATCTCTGAGCAAGTACTCTACAAAAGCATACATGAGGGCTGTTTCTGCCCCCTCCGGCAGCCCATACAGCTGTATGTTGTCTTACCTGGAGTGCTCTTCTGAATCCAAGCACTCCGCTTGCAGCAACACTGAGTGCTTGTATAGCACCTCCACTACCCGGCTAATCTGCACGCCATGTTCTTCGGCCATTGCGATTCTCTGCTTGGCCTGTTCCACTCTCTTTTTAACTTTTGCTAAAGAGCAAATTGTGGGGATTAGGAAGGACAGAGGATGGGTGGAGAAGGAAGTGGGTCAGGCAGAGGCACTAAATGAATTATTCTGTTCTGTGTTCATGGAGGAGAAAGGGGAGCAGATAACATAAGGGAGGGGTGGAGTGGGCTGTGTGTGGTATCTGCCCCCCTTTCTCCTTCGTGAACACAGAAGTGTTCATTTAGTGCCTTTGCCTGATCCACTCCCTTCTCCATCCATCCTCCGTCTTTCCTAATCCTCACAATTTGGTCTTTGCTCTTCCTTCTCTTGCTTATGTATCTGAAGAAGTCCTTTTCTCCATCCTTAATACACTGTGCCAGTCTCAGCTCTCTTGAAGCCTTGGCCGCTCTGACTAGCCTGGTAACCTCCCTGGACTTCTTTGTATACTCATTCTTGTCAACTTACCCTCCCGATTTCTGGAGTCTCCAAAATGCTTTTCTCTTGGCCCTCACCGCCTCCATGACTTCTTGAGTCAACCAGCTGGGTTTCTTTGCCCTTCCCTTCTTACTTTGTGTCCTTGTGCATGTCCCAGTAGCCTCCGCCAGCACTTTTTTAATAATGTTCCATTCTCACCCCAGGAATTCTTCAACATTTATTGACAGGTGCTGTATGCCAGCTGGGTTCAGCTGCCCCGTAGAGGAGGAGACAATGCAAATGAGGGATGCATTGACCAGTCAGAATGCAGTTAGAGTAGAGTGCTGCCTGCAGTCAGCCTGAGGGACCTTAGAACTTTTTCTCCGCTGAACTGACAACACTGCCCTGGAGCTCTCCTCTTCAGAGATCTTCCTGTGCTATTTTGTTTCATTTGAGTGCTGCTTTCAAGGTATTTTGTATATTTTCTTCGTTTTATATATTTTTACTGCAACTGCACAGGGTTCCGCGCAGTCGTATTTTTTCATATTTTTTCGCATCAGCAGTTTCTTCAGAGGTAAAAAGCTACTGCATGTGCGATTTATTGTGTCATTTTTATTTAAAATTACAGTTTGTGTTTTATTCTATGTGTTTTTACCACCTTTGTGCTAAAAAACATTGATTTATTTTTCGCACTCATGCACAAATTTCCGTTGCACATCCGTGCAAATTTCTGGAACCCTTTTTTTCTCTATTTCTATTTAAACTTTGATATTTGAAGGATAATCCCCTCACTTTCTGGGGAGAGACCCTTGATTTTACTTTTTAAGAGGTGTGGAGGTGGTTTCTGTTCTTTTCCACTTTTGTGAAGTAAAAAAAAAAATCTCTTGTAAGGTAATTTTGATTTGGTCAGTTTGGCCTAATTCCCTTATCATGGCCTCTCAGTCTACCTCCCCCTCCTCTAAAAGCGCTGAGGAGGGTACCTCAAGTTAACACAAAAGTAATAAGTCCCTTTGGGACTTTTATTATAATAAGTCTGGTTCAGTAGTAGTATTTATTCTGTCCACGCCATTTAATATGAAATTAGCAGGGTGTCTTCTACCCCTGCATAAGAGCTCTAAAAGGAGATTATTTCCTCTGACCCTCCCTCCTGAAGGACTCAAGGAGACATCAGTGGGTGACAAAGTTATGCCCTCTGCAACTGAATTTTTGAGAGCTTGGCATGTATTCCAGACTTTACATTTCTGGGCATGTTCTCGGTCCCTTTGGATCCGAGTAATCCTCTTCATGCTAATCCTTATGCCCAAGGATATTATTGTTATTTATTTTATTATTAAAATTTGAAGAGGATTTCTATATTTAACTCCTCTCGGTACTCACTAACTACAGTCAGTCACCCTGGGGCTGATTCAGATACTGCTAATGCTGAGGTCTCTTTCTGTCTCACATATCTATATTCAACTGGTGGATCCCCTGGACTCTCCTCCAGGATGACACCTATCAAGAGATGGAGGACGACGACTTCGTAGACCTGATAGGTTGTACTCCTCCAAAGAAATTGACAACTTTCTGAAGACACCTACAGGTAGGTTCTGGAAAACCCTCCTATTATTTTGGGGTGGATAGCAGCATTCAGAAGAAATACCAGCTCGATAAGTGTTTTGCTGTTTTCTCTGTACGCTTCCAGATCCAAGAGAGTTAGGGCAAGCAGCAGCCTGCTACTCAGCCCTTGTGCCACTGTCTGCTCTCACTCCAGAGATAGAATAGACAATCAGGTATCATGAGAAAAAAACAACAACTGTTGTGTTTATCTTTACATCTATTAACAGTTTGGATGTATTCTCTCCTTGCTTTAGTGCTACATCTTTGGGGCACTATGCACAGGTAGGTTTTTTGAAATAGCCAAGTGGCAGAGAGAAGGATAATGCTCTTATAACCTTAAGTCATAACAATACAGCTTCTAGAGTCTTGGCGCAGGTTTCTTCCTCCAGACTGCTGCCTGTCTGAGAAGTTCCAGCCCTTTTGTTTATGCCTCGGTGCAAACTTTGATTTGTCCTAATGGAAGCATCTCCCAGTTTGGAGTTCAAACTGAAGCTGACATGCACAAAGGTATGAGTATAATCCTCTGAGTAACTCGGTTAAAAGAAAAGCTTTCCTTTTCCCAGAAGTTTGAGTAAGGTAGCTTTGGGTAAGGTTTATTTTCCCTTTAACCTTGTTTTCCCCTACGCCAACACATTTGGATTTCTCCCAAATGTCAGGTTTTTCCAGGGACAGAGGTAGGAGTGCTCAGAACCACTCCTGCTAATCTCTTCTCTCCAGTTACCTTTCTTCTTAGATCATTTTTACCCCTTCCTATGATTGGCGTACAAAAAAAAGGGGGGCAGATATGTGTATATAAGTACATATATTTATTAATATAGGTTTATGATTAAAAAAAACAACAGTTCCTTCAAATGCTGCAGTTTCTCTCCCTCTCCACAAGAAGAACAGCAGTGGGAGTTAGAGCAGTAGAACCTTGTGAGGATCAAAGTCGGAAGAGGATCTCCTTTCTCCTTGGGGAGTTGGGACCCTTTTTCTCTGCTATTATCTGAATCTTAAAGGAAAATTAGGAACGAAGAATCATTCTGAACTACTAAATCCTAGGTTTAGAATGATTTCCTTTACTCAGGGTTTTCGTTTACTGTACATTCACAGGGGGACTTTCTAGTCTCCCTCGATACAATCTATGTTTTCAGTTCCTTAGCCATGGGCTGTTCTCAGGCTTCTTTCTGCTGATGTCCATGCCATTTAGACTGCTTCCAAAGTGTTCCCAGACACTGGGTAAAAAACAGGTTGTATCACCAGATATCTGGTTAGGTGGGCAGTTTACTCCAGAAGACAGGGAATCTCTGGTTGCCCTCTGCAGAGGCTTTGCTACTCTTAGCCAACTCTACTGTAGTCTGTATCTCAAGCCTAAGTCTGACATGTTTTTTCCTTCAGTCTTGGGGGTTTTCATCTACTAGGAAAAATTCCCTAGCTGGCCAAAATTCAGCAAGTCTTAGGGGGCAGTGCTCAACTCTTGGCAGGGGAAGACTCCTTCCCCTGTATATAGTTCATAATTTGGTCTCCGGAGTCTCTGGGGTCAGACCTCTAGGATGTCTTCCAAATAAGTGATTCCTTTGTAAAGCTTGAATTTTTCTACAAGCTCTGGACTGGTGGTAGGAATCATTGAATCTCAGACCTCTTCCCCCCCCAGAATTTTGGTTACAGAGGTTTCTTTCAAGGCCGGCGCGCCTCCCTTCAGGGGTTTCCCTCAGTGGAGCCTGGATGCTGAGAGATTCCTTCCTCCACATCAGTATCTGGAATCTCAGATTCCCTCCTTCAAGCTTTCACTTTTTTGGCATAAGAGGTCGGTTAGTTCAGATGAAAACAGATGATACACCTGCCCGGTATTGACGGATTTGTATACTAGTATAAGCAACCTCTTGCTGGAGTTAACCCTACCATATCCAAAAAACTCCACCTCATCCATTACAGTTTCCTAGGCAGCTAGATCAAGAGTATTCACTATTTGCCTGACCAAATGGAAAGCCTGGTAACCCTGGCAAAGTCCTTCATCCTGTGCCAGCACAGACCAGCAAGGCACTTCCTTCAGCTCTTGCGTCATGTGGCCTCCACCACAGCTTTGGTGGCAAGGTCCAGATTTCAAATGAGATATCCAGTACCTCTTAAGGGCTCAGTGGCCCCAAAGGTGATACCCTCTTTCAAGGCAGGTTCCTATGACAAAACCCCTCTTGAAAGCTCTGGACTGATGGAAGGAAAAAGACAACCTGAGGGAGGGAATGTCTTTTTAACAGCCATCTCCCACACTCATCTTAACAGCAGATACCTCCCTTCTAAGCTGGGGAGCTCACCTGGGCAACCAAACTGTAAGCAGAATGTGGTCCCCTCGAGAATGCAGGGAGGAAATAAACCTCCTGGAGCGAAGGGCAGTCTTCCTAGCCCTTCAGTCATTCACTTCCCAGATAAAGGACCAGTAAGTCCAGATCAGGACAGGAAAAACACCACCCACCACCGTATATTACATCAACAAATGGGGAGGTACAAAATCCTCAAAACTGTGCACAGAAGTTATGAAGACCTGTAATCTGGCTTACTGCATGGAAGTGCGACTGTCAGCAGTCTATCTTCCAGGGAAGGACAGCATCTTGTCCGATTCACTCAGCAGGATCAGCCAGGGACTCCACAAATGGTCTTTGAACAAGCAGGTGTTGGCCACAATATTCAGAAGATGGGGCACACCAGAGATAGATCTGTTTCCCTCCAAAGAGAATCACCAGCTCCATCTCTTTTGTTGCAGGCCTCCAGCAGTGGGCTTGGTTCCTACTGACACCTTGATCTTGGACTGGTCAGGGAGGCTGCTGTGTGCTTTCTCTCCATTCCCTCTACTTCTGAGAGTATTGTTGAAGCTAATGAGCCAGCCGCAGCCATGATATTAGTGGCCCCAGATTGTGCCAGACAAGCTTGGTACTCCCATCTCCTGGCCCTCTCCATCAAACAGCCCATTTGCCTCCCACAGAGACACAACCTACTGACTATGTCTCAGGGCAGAATAACCTTTCCAAATGTCAAGTCGCCGTGCTTCAAGGTCTGGTTCTTGAGGAGTTCGAGAACTCTGATTTTCACTTTTCAGAAGAGGTCCACAAAGTCCTCAAGGTTTCTAGGAAGCCTGCTACTAGGAAGATGTATGCTTCCAAATATAAAAGATTTTCTCTATGGTGTGCTTCTAAGCAGCTCAGTACTTTTGGACTACTTGGTTCACCTGCAGGCTTTGAACCTCAGTCCTTCAACTCTTAAAGTGCACCTGGCTGCTATTTCTGCCTGTGTTTCAGCAGGCAATGAGAAAATGGTGGCTTCATATCCCATTTTCAAGAAATTCTTTAACTGGCTTCTACACCTGTATCTCCTGGTTAGGGAACCAGTCCCTTCCTAGGACTTGAACCTGTGTTTAGCCAAGCTCATTGTACCTCCTTTTGAGCCTATGACAACTGCATATTTGAAGTATGTCACCTGGAAGTCAGTTTTCTTGGTAGCCATAACATCTGTCAGGAGAGCGTTCGAGCTGCAGGCCCTCTGCACAGACCCAAACTACATTGTCTTCCACAGAGACAAGGTAGTCCTTGGGACTAACAGGAAATTCCTCCTCAAGGTGGTGTCTGAGTTTCATTCGAGCATGTCCATCACCCTTCCAGTGTTTTTCACAGCAAAGTTCAGCTCTGGTGAGCAGAACCTACACAGTCTGGATGTTAAATAAAAGAAGGTGACAAGACTTTCTGTAGATACATTAGTGAAAGGAGAAAGTCCAGAGGGTTATTGCTAAGATCAAAGGGGATAAGGGGGCATGAGAGGAGGAGGACCATGTAAAACAATCTATCCTAAATAGATACTTCTGCTCAGTATTTACTGAAGAGAAGGTAGGGCAGGGCCCACAGCTCAGCACCATGGAGACGGGGAAGGGAGGTGTGCTGTAGTCCCTTCACAAAAGAAAGGATCCTACAAGAGCTCGATAAGTTCAGGGTGGACAAGGCAATGGGACCTGATGGCATACATCCCAGGGTACTAAAGGAGCTATGGGTGGATCTAGCAGAGCCATTATTAGAACTAATTAGTGAGTCTCTGAGTACAGGAGTGGTCCCAGAAGACTGGAGAAGGTCTCGTGATCCCGCTCCACAAGAGTGGTAGCAGGGAGGAGGCAGGGAACTACAGACCTGTCAGTCTTACCTCAGTAGTGGACAAGATTATGGAGGCACTCCTTAAAGAAAGGCTAGTGCAACACCTGGAATCCATAGGAGCACAGGATCCAAGACAGCATGAGTTTACAAAAGGAAGGTCCTGTCAAACTTATCTCATAGATTTCTTTGACTGAGTAACCAGAGTTGTGGACCAAGGGGGAGCAGTTGATGTTACCTACCTTGACTTCAGCAAAGCTTTCGATACTGTTCTACATAGAAGATTGATTAATAAGCTGTGTAGGCTAGGGGTGGGTCAGAAGATGGTCAACTGGGTAGCAAACTGGTCGATGGGCAGAAAACAGAGAGTGGTGGTAAATGGTATACAGTCAGAAGAGATGCAAGTCACAAGTGGGGTACCTCAAGGATCAGTCCCGGGGCCAGTCCTCTTCATTATCTTCATCAGTGACATTGCAGATTGACTGTAGGGTAAGGTTTGTCTGTTTGCAGATGACACCAAGATCTGCAACAGAGTAGATGATCCAGATGGGGTGGGCAGAATGAGAAGAGATCTGGATAAACTAGCAAAATGGTCGTAAGAGTGGCAACTGGGGTTTAACGCGAAGAAGTGCAAGATCATGCACGTAGGGAAGAGAAATCCTGACACTCCTATAGGCTGGGAGGAGAGTTGCTGACAGTCACAATGGAAGAAAGAGACTTGGGCATCATCATCACCGATAACCTGAAATCATCCAAGCAGACCACTAAAGCAGTAGGTAAGGCTAGGGGGATGTTGGGGTATATTAGTAGGGGTATCACAAGTCGGAGGTAATAATCCCTCTTTACAAGACACTGGTTAGGCCCCATCTGGAGTACTGCGTGTAGTACTAGAGGCTACACCTTCACAAGTACATTAACCAAACTGAGGCAGTCCAGAGAAGGACAACCAAAATGGTGCAGGGACTGCATCAGAAAACATTTGAGGACAGATTAACAGAGCTCAATATGTATACCCTCGAGCAAAGGAGGGAGAGAGGTGATATGATTGAAACATGCAAACACCTTAAGGGCATTAACAAGGTGAAATAGTCTAACATGTTTCAGTATAAGAAAAATAGCAGGCCAAGAGGACACAACATGAGATAAGAGGGAGATTCGATTAAGGGGTAATGTGAGGAAGTTCTTTTTCACAGAAAGGGTGGTGGATGCATGGAACAGCCTACCTCAGGAAGTGGTGGATATGAATGCAGTGCAGTGCAGGGCTTCAAACAGGCATGGGATAGGCATAAGGGAACAATACAGATGAGTATGAATAGATAGGTCATTGACAGAGTAAAGGCTGATGGCACATTCATAAGGTAGAAAAAGAAATGGGCAGACTGGATGGGTCTTGCGGTCCTTATTTGCTGTCAACTTCTATGTCTGTTTCTGTGTTAAGAAGGCACTCTGCTACTACCTGGATTGCACTAACGACCTCAGATCTTCCCACTCATAGCTGCTTCTCACATACGGTGAAGTGGGCAAGGGCAGACCAGTCTGTAAGAGAACCACTGCTCGCTGGATAGTTTCCTGCATCCAGTTTTACTATAGTACAGATGGCAAGCTGCCACCACAAGGCCTCAAGGCACACTACACAAGTGGCACTGCTGCCTCTATGGCAGCTGCAAGTGATATTCCCTTGCTAGAAATTTGTAAAGCATCTACCTGGAAAACTGTACATGCTTTTACAATGCACTGTTGCCTGAATGTATAGTCCAGAAGGGATGCCAGGTTTGGCACTGCTGTCTTGCAGAACCTTTTCCCTAAATAGGTTGTATACCCAGCCTCCCAAGGTACTGCTTTGTAATTGCATTAGTGAGCAGTGAGGGATTTCTGGGATTTGAAGAAAAAAATACTTGCCATAATAATAGTGTTTCTTCCAAATGATCCCTTACTATGCTTAACTTTCCCACCCTGCCTCCCCTTAAGGAACCTGGAAAAGGTTCTCCAAGAATCAGTTGGTTGGTGTTTATTGCTTGAGCATTGCCTATTGCATTGTCTACAGTCAGTTTGTTTATGTGGTTTTTACTGTTAGTTTGCCATAGCTTGTCCTGTGGGGCCGATCTTAATTGTTTTTTTGGTAACTTTTCACTTAAGGTTTATTATTGTTATGTTAGCGAGATTTGTGACCAATGCCCTCCTGGCTTTCGAAATAAATCTGACATTGGAGAGGAGGGTAGGACACCACCATGTGGCAGAGGTTTGAAAATGCATTCTGAGTTCCATAATTTACATACATTTCACTCTCTCTGGGGCAGCTCAGCCCTTCAGACTGATCGCATTAGTAAGCATAGTGAGGGATCCCTTGGAAGAAACAATATTATTATAGTAAGTATTTTTTTTTTAACTCAGCTTTATTCAGTGTCTATTCACCACATTTGCACAAGACTCTACATATCTAAATTATTCTGGATGGTTTATATTTAGTGGTACATACATTCAGTTCTATTAGACAATATCAAGCACAGTAGTAGATTTGTGAAATAATCTCTCCTTCTAACCCCAGTAATGCTCAGTATATTCTTAACTTTATGCAGTAAGCCTGTAGGGTTGGCCTGCTCGGAGAGATGGAACACATGCAAATGATGGAACACTTTGCACGTGAGCATCTTTCAAACACTGCCTCTGCTAACTGCCTGTATTCTAACCTCTTCAGATTTTTCTCTCCACCTGAAAAGTCTAGTCGCTCGGAGTCTTGTTTGTCCACTTTCTCCTGCGTGAACAAAACATCAAATACTGTATAAGTATACCTTTTCATTTACTGCCTCTACTATTTGTTTGTCTAGATAATCTTATTTATGTTCAAATTGTTGTTTTTTTCGGTTCCTCTCAGTTCGGTATAACTGTGGGGGAACCGGGATAGCTTATATTTAAATCGGGGTTCTTTAACTAAAGAACCACCTATATTCTCGATATTTTGACTAAAATTGTTAAAATTTAAACCGATAAATCTCGGTTATTGAACCGCTATCTCGGTTCCATTTTAAACAAATGGTCCGGTCCTTCGGTTCCTCTTCAGTTCCTGAACCGATTAAAAAAAAAAAAGCATTGGGGTTTTTCTTAGCGCTTGCAAAAATTTTGAATATGTCAGAAAAACCCTAAAAGAAAACCGGTGAGCCCGGTTTCAAAAATTGTACCCAATGTGGAGAGGGCTTTGCAAAGGCAGACAAACACACACTTTGTGTAGTTTGTCTGGGCTTTTACCACTTAAATGAGGAATTTGAAGTATGGAAGACATTCCCTGAGAAAACTGTTGAGAAACGCCTTGAAAGGCCAAAGAAGAAAATTCCTAGGGGTCACTCTGGCTCTGACCAGCCAGTACCCCAAAAACATTGTGGCTGAACCCACACTTTCTTCAGTTCCTGCCCCTGAGATGGGCACAAAGGGAACTAAAAGAGCAATTGAACCGGCTGACTCCCTGGTTCCTGCAAAAAAAGGAAAGAAATTAAAACACACTGAATCCTCGCCTGGCAAACCGGGGACTTCTGTGACTACTTTGCCTGTACCTACAACCCAAGAGATTGCTCAGGCTTTTAAAATTATTCAGTCCTTACAGGCACTAGTCCCTTCTCAACAGCCTCCTGCCCCCAGGTCCCCAGGTTGGCAGCAATGTGCATCCTCTTCCCCTACAAAGTGGAGAAACATTAGATGATGATGATGATGAGGGGGAGGGGGAGACCATCGAACCAGAAGTATCCCCTAAACAGGACTTTGGTTCTCCCCAAGGATGTCTGAGGATTTTTCATCCTATTTCACCCTTGTAAGAAGGATGGCAGATGCCCTTGATATCTCCACCACTGAGCAAACTGAAGATGAGGAGGAAGTGGAGTACTTAGAAATGATGGGGTTAACACCCACAAAGGCTCTACTCCTCCCTGTCTATAAATTCTTTAAAAAGGATGCACTAAAGATTTTACAGGCACCAAATTCCACCCCTCCTATAGACAAGGAGGATGGATGAGAAGTATCAGCTGGAAAGGGAGGGAGCTGATTTCCTCTTCTCCCACCCCGACCACCAGAGGGTTATACAGCAGGCTGCCTGTGACAAGGCTAGGGTCCCTCTGTCCTCACACCCTCTGGACAAGGACTCTAAGAAAATTGAAAGTATGGCCAAAAAAGGGTACCTGTCAGTCTCTTTGGCTATGCGTCAGGCTACCTTCCAGGCATATGCTACCCAGTACCAAAAATCCCTGTGGCAGTCAGTACTGGCCATGTCCCAGAAAGCTCCCTCGCCCATGTCAGATGACCTAGCTGAAACTGCCAGGTTTGGGTTGGAGGCAGCTAAGTACTACTTCCAAATGGCTGCTGACACTAATGATACTGCAGCCAGATGGATGGCAAACGCAGTGGCACAGAGGAGGTTTGCTTGGCTTAAGGCCACAAACCTTACACAGGATACACAACTAAAGTCCCTGGATTTTCCCCTAGAAGGAAATTCTCTCTTTGGGGAGTCATCTGTAGCATATATGAAGAAGGTGGAGGAGTATAAAGCCACTTACAGAAGCAACTCTGCTAAAGAGAGCTTCTACATCCACCAGGCCTTATGGAAGGGGAGGCTGGGGCAGGTCCTTTTACACCAGGTCCTTCTTCCAACCTGTGGCATTACCCCAGTACCAGCAGTACCCACAACAGGATTACTCTAGGGGAAGGGGCAGAAGGGGCTCGAGGCGAGGGTCTCATGCTTAGCCTCAGCCACAAACCAAGCAGACTCCCTGAAATGAGGGCCGTTTTCTTCCCACCTGTAGGGGGCAGACTCTTCCACTTTCTCCAAACTTGGCTGAAAATCACCACAGACAAGTGGGTGTTGGAGGTGGTGGGACAGGATCTGTCTCTGGGATTCAAGTCATTTCCCTTTCAAAAATCCATAGTGTTCAGCTCTCCCTCCCTAGCAGAAAAAGTGCTCTTGGAGGTAGTAGTTCGGAACTTACTGCTGTTAAAAGCAGTGGAACCAGTTCCAAAGTCTCAAAGGTGAATGGCCTTCTATTCCAGGTACTTCCTGACCATAAAGAAAAGTGGGGAATGGCGGCGTATACTGGATTTAAGAGCTTTAAACAAGTTCTTAAGAAAACCGAAGTTCAAGATGGTAACTTTGGTTCTGATCCTGTCAACACTTCAGAAAGCAGACTGGTTGTCATCACTGGACTTGAAAGATGCCTATTTTCACATCCTCATAAAAGAGTCTTACAGAAAATACCTCAGATTCAGGCTCCCTTCAGTTCACTACCAGTTTTCAACCCTGCCTTTTGGCCTTTCTTCAGCCCCAAGGGTATTCACAAAGTGCCTGGCAGCTGTAGTGGCACATCTTCGCAGACAGAGATAAACTGTTTTCCCTTACCTAGATGACTGGTTGGTCATAGGAAAATCTTCCCTACAGGTGCAGCAAGACCTGAAGGTCACTCAGGACCCCTTGGAGTCCCTCGGATTTCTAATCAATCACAAAAAGTCGATTTTCACTCCCACACAAGTGTTGCAGTTCATAGGAGCGGAAATCAATATCCTACAGGCCAGAGCATATCTGCCCCTAGAAAGGGTACAAAATATTCATATAATAGCAAACTCTTTCAAGCGCCACAATTCAAATCTGCAAGACAGTTTCTTCAGCTGTTAGGCCACATGGCTGCATCCACAGGCACAGTCCTGGGTGCAAGGTTTCACACGAGGGACATTCAGTTCCACCTCAGGTCCCACTGGTGCCAAAGAAAGGATTCTTTCTCAAAACTTATCCCAGTAACAAGGTCACTGCTGCAGGCTCTCTTGTGGTGGAAGGAGGAATCCAACTTAAGGCAAGGTGTTGCCTTTCAAAAGGAGAATCCTTCAGTGATCCTCTTGGGCTGGGGCGCTCATATAGAGGATCACACAACTCGGGGCACTTGGTCAGCCTCAGAGTCCCTTCAGCACATAAATTTTCTGGAACTCAGAGCAGTGCTGCTGGCTCTAAAAACTTTTGCTCAGCTAGTCAAGTGCAAGGTGGTGCAGGTCAGAACAGACAGTACCACCTCAATGTGTTACATAAACAAGCAGGGAGGCATAAGGTCAGGCCCCCTCTGCTCAGAGGCCATAAGGATTTGGACTCTGGCTTATTCGTTAAAAGTGTCTCTGCAAGCAATTCACTTGCCAGGGGAGGACTATAGCCTGGCAGATGTTTTGAGTCACATAAACTAGGCCCATTACAAGTGGTCCTTGAACAGGCGGGTGGTGCAAGTTATTTTCAGAAGGTGGAATACAGCAGAGGTGGACTTGTTCACATCCCACCAGAACCACCACCTGCCACAGTATTGTTGCAGACCTCCAGATCGGGAAACTTTCCCTGTGGATGCCCTCAGTCTGGACTGGTCAGGGAGGTTCCTCTATGCTTGCCCTCCTTTCCATCTCATTTACAGAGTATTGGTCAAGCTCAGATCCCATACAACATCTCTGATCTTGATAGCTCCAGACTGGCCAAGGCAGCCTTAGTACTCTCTTCCGCTCTCAATGTCTGTTGCAAATCCAATACATCTTCCTCAGAGGCACAACCTATTGACCTCCAATCAGGGAACCTTATTGTACCCGTACCTCAAGTCTCTCAATCTCAAAGCTTGGCTCTTGAGGACTTAGAATACTCTGATTTAAAGCTTTCTGAACCTGTCTTAAGTATTCTAAGAGGTTACAGAAAACCCTCAACTACAAGGAATTATTCTTCCAAATGGAAGAGATTTTCTGTCTGGTATTCAGGCAAGACTCTGGCTCCAGCCCAAGCTGGCTTATCAGAGGTATCGGAGTATCTCACTTACTTACATTCCCTGGGTCTACAATCTAGTTCTTTAAGGGTTCACCTTGCAGCAGTGTCTGCTTACCTCTCTGCTGGGAAAAAGGTGACATTGGCCTCTAATATTATTTTCAGAAGGTTCTTTAAGGGCCTGGATCATCTGCATCCTCCTCACAGGCCACCAGCCCCAGTTTGGGATCTGAATGTGTGTATAGCTAAGCTGATGGCTGCCCCCTTCGAGCCCATGGCCACAGCTCACCTTAAATATGTCACTTGGAAAACAATTTTCCTAGTGGCAATGACTTCTGCAAGAAGAATCAGTGAGCTTCATGCTCTCTGTATTGATCAGGACTATATCTCTTTTCATAGGGATAAAGTAGACCTTAGAACAAATAGGAAATTTCTCCCCAAGGTAGTTTCTGATTTTCATTTAAACCAAACTATCACCCTACCTGTCTTTTTCACTGAGCACTCCACTTCTGGTGAAAGGAGACTGCACAGTTTAGACGTGAAGCGGGCCCTTAGTTATTACTGTACATGACAGCCACTAAGGACCTTAAACAGGATAGGAAGCAATTGTTTCTGATTTATGAGGATGTGGGGAAAGGTAATCCAGCCTCAAAAAGATCTGTTTCTCATTGGATAGTTTAGTGTATCCAATTCAAACACCATGAAGTCTTGCTATATTATAACAATAGCAGTCAGCCACTGCAGCTGAACTGCCCCGGAGAGGAAGGAGTTAACTCCAGAAGATCTGGAGTTCTGCAGCTCGAGGGCGCTGTGCCCAAAGCTCTATCTGGCAGTTTCAAATGAAACTGTCAGATTCTTTACTCCGCTTCACTGAACAGTCGCTCCGGAGATCAGCTCCTTCAGCTCGGTTCATTCTCGGTTCAAGCGAGTATTTTTCAGTTCATTTGAACCGGCAAAGTTATTATTTTACCGCATTTGGTTTTAAAGCTCTATCTGGTAACCGTAAGTACTAAAATTTAAGTCTGTGTGGAAAATTAATTATCGGTTCGGTTTTGAACCGATCGGTTATTTTTTCTGCATTTTAAAAGTGTACAGTAGGTTTTAGAGTGAGGTTCCGTTCTTATCGGTTCTAAAAACGGAATTATAACGTTTTTCAAATACCCTGACACGGTTAGGAACCGATAGGGTGTCTTGCCTGGCACTGCCATCAAAGGGCAAGTTTTGGTTAGGCTGGCATTATGTCTGAGAAACCCAAAAAACCGGCCCACTGGGTTTCAACACTGTGATGTCTGTGGGGCGCCTTTGCCAAGGCTGACCCACACCACTGTGTTTATTGTCTGGGGGCTGACCACCTCCTGTCAGACTGCCAGGTGTGTAAAATTTCCTGCAGCCACCCTGGAGAAGAGATTGGGCCGGCTCAGGGAGCGAGGCCAAAAGTCCGCTGACCGGATGGCCAGCCGGTCCAGTACCCACTGGACCAGAGGAGTGCCCTCTGACCAGGCGAGACTTCCTCGGCAAAGGAAGGCTGGTTCAGAGGAACCAGTCCCAAGTAAAAAGACAAGGAAATCAGTAGGTCTGGAGTCCAAAATTGTGTCTCCAACTGCTGCAGAGATAGCTAAAGCCATTCAGATTGTCCAGTCACTGTCTCAGGGATCTGTAGAACCACCAACAGCTGGTAAAAGGTTGGTTCGTTCAGTCCCAGTGGTTCAGGATTTTGAAGTTGAGGATTTTTATGAACCACAGGAGGGGGAGGAGGAATTTGATCAATATATGTGTGGCTGGGGGTCTGGGCGTGCCCATTGAACGGACATTTCTCCAGACAGACCTTTAGAATCTCCTCCTATTCTGTCTGAGTCCCCTTCTTTCTTTATTTTTTACAAAAGGTTGCAGAAACCCTCCAGCTTCCTTTAGAGGAGGCTGTGGATGAGCAGAGGAGCCTGATTATGTGGAAATGATGGATATTCCAGAGTCTAGGAGTTGTCTATTCCTTTGCATAAGTCATTTAGGAAGCAAACAACAAAGATTTTAAAAAGTCCTCATTCTGTCCCTCCTGTAGATAAAAAAATGGACAGAAGGTATACTTTGTCAGGCTCGGATACAGACTTCCTTACTGAGCAGTGTAGTCATGTAGGTGTGGTACAAGCTGCAGCCTGTGACAAGGCTAATATTCCTCTGGCCTCACATCCTCCTGATAAGGATTCCAAGAAGATTGATGCCATGGCGAAGAAACAGTATATGGCAGCTTCTTTGGGACTCAGGCAGGCAAATTATATGGCTTATGTAGCTAGATATCAGAAATCTAGGTGGGACACAGTATTGCAGTTAGCCAAGCAGGCCCATAGCCAGCTGGCTAGTGAGTTGGAACAGGTGGCTGCTGATGGCATTGAAGCCTCTAAAGTTCAATTTCATACTGCTGTTGATGTTAATGATGTTTCTTCTAGGGTCATGGCCACTTCTGTAGCTTCCGTGAGTTGGCATGGCTCAGATGCACTAATCTGTCCCAAGATACCCAGTCAAAGGCTATGGATTTTCCTGTAGTGGGAAATTCTCTTTTGGGAGCAAACAGAAAACTATATGAAAAGATGGATGAATACAGAACTACCTACAAAAGTGCCCAGGCTAAGGAGAAGCATGCCATGCCACAAGGCATGCTCCCAGAGGTAGGGGCAGGCCCTTTTCCAGGCCTTTTTACCAATTTCAAGCCTCCTCTGCTGTCTCGCAGAGGGGTTTCTTCAGAGGCAGGGGTAGACGTGGCACAAGTAGACCGTCCCCCTCCCCTCAGCCTAAGGCTGCTGCTAAGCAGGCACCCTGATGGGGTGTCCAGGGCCGATTCTCCTGTACCAGTGGGGGGCAGGTTGGCCTATTTCAGCCGGAACTGGCTGTCCCTAACTACGGACAGATGGGTTCTGGAGGTAATAGGCCAGGGTCTGGTTCTCAGCTTCAAACACTTTCCAAGATGAGAGCCAGGCATTTTCCACCTGCAAATCCTTCAGAAGCCCTTGCTTTGGAAGCAGAGGTTTCTGCTCTGCTGGACTGCAAAGCAGTGAAAGGGTTCCTCCTCGCCATCAGGGCAAGGGCTTTATTCAAGATACTTTCTTACCCCAAAAGACAGGAGAATGTGGCCCATTCTAGATTTAAGATACTTGAACAAGCATCTGTTGAAACCAAAGTTCAAAATGTTGACTCTGGCAATGATATTGCCTTCCGTAAAACCAGGGACTGGCTAGCTTCCCTGGACCTCAAGGATGCCTATTTTCATGTTCTGATCAGGCCTTCTCACCGAAATTACCTCAGGTTCTAACTGCCCTCAGGCCACTACCAATTTGAGGCAATGCCCTTGACCTTACCTCGCCAAGGGGTATTCACAAAATGTCTACGCTGTAGTAGTGGCTCACTTAAGAAGGCAAGGGGTTGCTGTGTTTCCCTACCTGGACGACTGGCTCATTGTGGGTCAGTCTCCAGGTCAGGTAAATCCCACTTGCAAGTCACCCAGCAGCTTCTCACTTCCCTGGGATTCCTGCTAAACTTACCAAAGTCAGTTCTGGAACCAGTTCAGGTCCCTAACTTTCATAGGCGCAGGGATGAACACAAGGTTAGCCAGGGCTTTTCTTCCCTCGGAAAGGGTGGACAGACTCATCGCCCTGGCATCCTCCTTTACCCTGCGGTCTCTCGACCAGCAAGGCATTTCTGCAACTCCTCGGGCACATGGCTGCTTCCACAGCTGTCGTGCAGGAGCAAGATTCCAGATGAGGACATTCAGTTCCATTTGAGGGCCTATTGGTCTCAAAGGAAGGACCCCTTACCAAGTTGGTCCCAGTTACTCAAACTCTGATCCTAGCCCTCCACTGGTGGCAGGTCCAGAGCAATTTAAGACAGGGGTTCCCTTCATTCCCATTCCCACTCCCTCACCCTCACCACGGATGCCTCCCTGTTAGGGTGGGGGGCTCACCTAGGCGACCTTGCCACTCAGGGGTATGGTCTCCTCGGAGTCTCTGCTCCACATCAATCTTTTGGAACTCAGAGCTGTCTTTTTAGCTCTTGGTGTTTTCAGATTCTGTCCAGAACAAAGTGGTTCAAGTCAGGACAGACAATACCACCACAATGTGGTACATCAACAAGCAAGGGGCACTCGGTCTTCAGCCTTGTGCACCGAGCAATGAAGTTGTGGTCTCTGGCTTACTCCTGAACACCTCCCTGATAGCGGTTCATCTCCCAGGGAAGGACAATGTCTGGCGGGCGCCCTCAGCAGAATTTCTCAGGGCCATCACGAATGGGCTCTGAATCCAAGTGCTGGGGTCTGTCTTTGCCAGATGGGGCACTCCTCAGATAGATCTTTTGCAGCCCCAGACAACCACCAACTTCCTCTTTTCTGTTGCAGGCCTCCAGTTCTGGCTCAGTCCCTCGGGGCCTTTCTGTTGGACTGGAAGGGAAGTTCCTGTATGCCTTTCCCCCCTTTCCTCTCCTTTTCAGGGTACTAGTAAAAATCAGATCTCAACCTTGCAGAGTGATTCTGATTGCCCCAGATTGGGCCAGACAGCCCTGGTACCCTCTGCTCCTGTCCTTGGCAGTCCACCCTGCCCTGAGCCTGCCCAGAGTCCACGACTTACTGGCCTGTGCACAGGAGAGTGTGTATCGGACCTCAAATCCCTCCACCTCAAGGCTTGGCTCTTGAGGCTAAATTGCTGACTTACACCTTTCTCAAGGTGTCATGGATATTTAAAGGCTTCAAGGAAGCCTTCCACTAGAACCACTTATAATTCTAAGTGGAAGAGGTTTTCTATCTGGTGCTCTGAGGCAGATTGTCCCAGAATCTGCTGATCTTCCCATTCTACTGGACTATTTGGTCCATCTGAATTCCCTAGGCCTTAGACCAGCTACCCTGAAGGTTCATCTGGCAGCTGTCTGCTTTTGTGTCAGCAGGAAGCCTGCCTCCCTTTCTTCTCACCCGGTGTTCTCCAAGTTTTTAAAGGGTTACTTCATACTAACCCTCCTTTTAGGAACCAGCTCCGCCTGGGACCTGAATATTTGCTTTGCTCAGTTAATGCAACCCCCTTTGAGCCTCTGTCTTCTGCAGAGCTCAAGTATTTAACTTGGAAAACCGTTTCCTAGTAGCTATCACCTCTGCCAGACGACATAAGTGAGCTACAGGCCCTGTCAGTGGAAGAAGATTTTATCTCTTTCCACAGAGATAAGGTAGTCCTTAGGACTAATAAAGTTTTTGCCTAAGGTGGTTTCTGATTTCCACCTGAATCAATCTATCTCTCTCCCAGTATTTTTCACTGAGCATTCTTCCTCAGGTGAGAGGAGACTGCAGCAGGATGTCAAAAGAGCCTTAAGTTACTATTTAGAGCGCACCAGAGGTCATAGGTTCGAATCCTCCAACTCTTTCTTACCTATGGCGAGGTTGGCAAAGGGAAACCTGCCACTAAGAGAACAATTGCAAGGTGGATTGTTTCTTGTATCAATTCTGTTATCAGAAACTGGGTGAGTACCCCCTCAGGATTGAGGCCCACTCCTGGGGGTACAGCTGCGTCTCTAGCGGCTGCTAGAGACATCCCATTCTGGAGATTTGTCAAGCTGCTACCTGGAAGACAGTTCACACCTTTACCAAGCATTATTCCTGGATGTCCAGTCCAGGAGAGATGCTTCGGTTTGGCACAGCTGTGCTTCAGAGCCTATTTCCTAAGTAGGTTCTGACCCTCCTCCATGGAGGGTACTGCTGTGTAATCTGCTATTGTTATAATATAGCAAGACTTCATGGTGTTTGAAGAAAAATTACTCACCTTAGTAATTGCTTTTCTTCTCATGGAGTCTTGCTATGTACCTCCCTCCTGCCCCTCTCAGAACTTCTACTTGGGTAGGGGTGGCGAATTGGTGCAAGCACTGTGTCATGCCATTGTAGTTTTTCCCTTACCCCTTTTTCCTTTGGGTTAGGGATCTAGATTGTTTCATTTAGGTTATTTATATTGCCCCCTTCCTGGACTTGAGTCTTTGGGGGAAGGGGGGGTTCATATGTGCTTGTCAAGGGTGGTAAAACGAACCATAATACCATCAATTTTTGTTATTATGGCTCTGAGTGTTTCTTTGTTCTTTATATTGTTGTTATTACTACTAGTAGGTAGCCATGGGCTAGTGTAGTTTTTTCCACACAGACTTTCCGTCCTTTGATGTTAGCTTCGTAAAGATCTGACAGTTTCATTTGAAACTGCCAGATAGAGCTTTGGGCACAGCGCCCTCGCGCTGTAGAACTCCAGATCTTCTGGAGTTAACTCCTTCCTCTCCGGGGCAGTTCAGCTGCAGTGGCTGACTGCTATTGTTATAATATAGCAAGACTCCATGAGAAGAAAAGCAATTACTAAGGTGAGTAATTTTTTCTTCTGTTACACTAGTGCTGGCAGAGAGCCCCCATCAGGATTAAGGACCCATTCTACAAGAGGGACAGCTGCTATTCTAGCAGCAGCCAGGGATGTCCCATTATTGGATATATGCAAAGCAGCTACCTGGAAAACAGTACACACCTTTACAACGCACTACAACCTGGATATTTTATCCAGAAGTGATGCTAAATTTGGCTCAGCAGTCATGCAAAGCCTGTTTCCAAAATAAAGTTCTATGCCCACCTCCAGGGATACTGTTTGGTAGTCTGCATAAAGTTAGGAATATACTGAGCATTACTGGGGTTAGAAGAAAAAAATTACTTACCATAGTAATTGTGTTTTTTCCCAGTGATGCTCAGATATTCTTAACTTCCCTCCCTACCTCCCCTTCCAGAATTTCAGCCTCTGCACTCCACATGCTGGCGCCACTTATCACGTTACACCTTTGGGGGAACATTATCCTCTGCACCTGTACAAGTAGGTGAAAGAGAGCTCTCTATATTTATTTTTGGTAATTTTTCTGTCATATTGTTCTAATTTATTTAAACTTTTTTTCCCTCTAGTTGGCGGATTATTTTTAAGTAAGATCCAGATTATTGGATTACCCCAATTTTAATGATAAGAATTTCTTAGTATTATAACATTATCCTGAGCCATCTTTTCAGGCTCATTTATAAAATCTGAAGAGGTTAGAACACAGGTAGTTAGTAGAGGCAGTGTTTGAAAGATGCTCACGGGCAAAGTGTTCCATCATTTGCATGTGTTCCATCTCTCTGGGCAGTCCAACCCTACAGGCTTACTGCATAAAGTTAAGAATATCTGAGCATCACTGGGAAGAAACACAATTACTATGGTAAGTAATTTTTTCTTCTCATCCATTGTGGCATTCTATTAATAAGCTATGCATAAAAAATAAATCAGAACTAAAAAAGATAATTATGATAAAGTTGTATCAAAGCTAAAGGGGCCTCATAACTGTTTCCCAGCACAATAGCTGTGTTTCAAACTCTCCTCTCCCACTTAATATCAACCCTCTGTAAGGATGGTAGACTGGTCATCTGTTTCTGACTTGAACAAAAAACATTGGTAGGGGCCGCCATATGAAGCATAGGTTTATCTCACCCCCCAGGTGTCCAGTCACTGGTCCTCCCGACCAGACCTCTCAGATTGGCTGATTCATCTGCAGTTACTCGGATTCCCATCCCAGCCAGCACTGTACATGTTTGTCTTGTTGCAGTCTTAGTCTGGCTGTGAGAGACTCCGTGGCCACTACCTCTTTAACTCTTTTCATCCATCTTTGTAAAGTCGGAGGATCTGGATTAAGCCACTTGGCTGTAATGCATTTCAGGCTCACAGCTGTAGGGGTCAGTAAGACCTTACGGGAATCCCCCTTCAGATGGACTGCAACAGGAAGGCCCAGATCCCATTCCCCAAAGGCAAGGGGCAGAAGAACGCCTATCACCTCCTGGGTTGCTAGCTGCACTGAGCTCCAAAGTCAGAAATCACTGGGCAATCCCAGAATATGTGCCAGTGATTCCCTATTCCCCGCATGTCCTCCAGCATGTCGCACCACTTGGGGAATAATGCTGTGTGACTGTAGGTACAAGAAAGTAGCGGGTAATCATTTTCCACCAGAATTCTCTACAGCATGGATATGAGGTGACCTTCCAACCAAGTTTCAGTCTGAGTTCTGTATCTGTATACCCACCTCCCGTTCCCATGCCACCCTGTACCTCTGTGTCACATCATCTCCCGTCTCCAAAAACCACTTGTATAGACATGACACATGTCGGATTTTGGATGCCACTGTCACAAATCCATACAGAAAACTTTACCAACCCGAGTATTGTCTGGTCCGACCAGCCAGGTGTCCCTGGGAATCTATAAAATGTCTCACCTGCATGAAGCGGAGAAACTCTGAATTTCCCCAGCCAAATTTATCCTTTGCCCTCCAAAAGGAGATACAGCACCCATTCTCGATGAACTGAATAAATCTCATATCATCACTGGTCTCCCTTCTGGCAAAGCGTAGGTCCAACATGGGGTGAAAGAATCAGACTCATATCTAATAAGAGATAATGGACCCACCCCCACTGGGGTACCCATCATTTTTTTAACTTTAGAAAGTATATAAAGGCAGTGCCTCACCCACCTGTTCCTAATCCCCTTAATATATTCCAAGGGAAATGAGGACAATGCCAAGGTATAAAAGGGTCTCCCCTTTGGTAACTCATTTTCCATTTCATACCACCTAGATTCGACCCTCTGTTTGGCCCACATTAACACTGTCCCATCTGTGCTGCTAAGTAGTAATACCTGAAATTAGGCAATGCCAGGCCTCCCCTTTCCCTGGACGAGCACAAGACCCGTCTGGCCACCCTAGGTTTCTTGTGTTGCCATATACTGTAAATCTGTAAACTCTCCTTGTAAGCTTGTTCCAAAAAGTTAGAGGGATTTTTAGTGGGAGGCATTGAAACAGGAAGAGGAGCCGTGGCAAGATATTCATTTTAACTGTTGTAGTTCTTCCCACCAACGAGAGTGGCAATAGATGCCACCTAGCCAGGTCTCTCTCAATGGTTTCCCACAGCCTGCCAAAGTTCAGGGAAAATAACTTTGCCAGATCCATGGATATCTGGACCCCTAAATATTGGATCCACCCACTTGGGGCCCATCTGAATGGGAACCCTTCCTCAAACTCTTGAGACAACTGACCGTTCAATACTATGGCCTCCGACTTGGTGAAATTAATCTTATATCCTGAGAGCTCTCCGATACTCCGGAGGGCTGTACAGAGAAGTGGGACTGAGTCCTCTGGGAGGCCAGAAAGAAATTAGAGTCATCAGCGTAGGGTGAGAGCTTCTGTTCGAAACCCCCACCATAATGCCCAGAATCCTCTGCTCCCACCTCACCCTCACCACCAAGGGTTCCAAACAGAGGGCAAACAGGAGTGGGGAAAGGGGGCAACCCTGCCTGGTACCCCTGGATAACAAGAAGAAAGGCGAACTCACTCCATTCACCCTCACCAATGCCCTAGGGGCCCTATACAACTGGGTGACAGTACGTAAAATTTTGTGGCCAAATTTCATTTTATCCATGGTCGCTTTTTGAAATTGCCAATTCACCCTATCAAATGCCTTTTCTGTGTCCATGGATATAGCTATTTGGAATTGCTCCTGGGATTCCTGGGAGGAGATAATATTCTGTAGTCAGTCTACAGATATTTTCAGAGAGGAATCTTCCTGAGATAAACCCCGTCTGGTCCCTGTGTACTAAGGTGGTGATATGAGTCTGCAATTTGCCCACTAGTAACCCTGTAAAGAGTTTTAAATCTACATTTAACAAAGAAATTAGTCTATATAACCCGCAATCTAGTGGGTCTTTCCCTTCTTTGTGAAGAGTAGAGATGTGTGCTAATTGCCAAGTGTGTGGGGTCTCACCTCCATCTAAAATTTCCTGACACGCTGGTAGGAGGAAGGGTAGGAGAGAAGCTGCAAAAGTTTAAAAAAATTCTGGGGGAAACTCATCTGGTCCTGGGGACTTGCAGTTCTTTAGGCGGGATATCTGAGAGCATAATTCCTGCTGGGATAACGCACTATCCAACTGGTCAGCCACCTGTTGGGGAAGGGATCTCATTTCTAAGTTATCAAAAAGCCGAGCTACCTTCCCCACAAAATCGGGTACAGGTTCCTGAGAGTATAAAGTTTCATAGAACTTAGCAAAGGTCCTGGTTATGTCTTCTGGGTGACTAATGCTCCCTGCTCCTGTGGTGCTATCTCTCAGCTGTGATACTACCCTGCTAGTTTGCTGTTGGCACAGAGTAATTGCTAGTAACTTCCCCACCCTGTTACCATTCTCATAGTAATTTTGTCTGACCCTCCTGTAGGACGCCTCTATTTGATGCATTAATAAGGTTTCTAATGCTTGACGCCACTCCACCAGCTGTCTCTGAACTTGAGAAATTTTATATTGAAATTCGAGATCTGCTATCTCTGCCTCTAAATCCCTTCTCCTCTGTTCCCTGCATTTTTTTTCCAATGAGGAAAAACCTGTGATTACCCCCTCGAAGCACTGCTTTCAGTGCATCCCATCTGACAGCATGGGATGTCTCCTCCACAGGTTTGTCCTGGTCATAGATCTTAATTGTAGAGGCAGTAAGGTATTTGAATTCCTGGTTATTCAGAAGGCCGATGTTGAACCTCCAGTGGGAGTTCCTGACTGATGGAGACAATTCAAGTTTCAATTCGACTGGGGCATGGTCTGAAAATGTTCTGGTCAAAATTTGACAGGACTTTGTAGCATGCACCCATTCCTCTGTTGTAAAGAAAAAATCTATCCAGCTGTAGCAACTGTGCCAATCAGAGAAATGTAAGAAACCCCCTCTGTTTGCCATGATTCTGCTAACATTAGGTTCTGGGTCACCCTACGGAGGGTGTTCCCAGCTTTACTTAGTTTGGTCTGTTGAGGCCCCCCCCCCAATCAAGTGAAGAAGATAGAATTGTGTTTAAATCTCCCCCCAAAATACACAAGTGCTCTAAGACTATGAGGGTGTCCCTAAAGAATTTTCTGAAGAAGACAGTGGCCTCCCTATCCGTATTCGGGGCATAAAGGCAGGCTAAGGTGCAGGGAATGCCGAGCATGGTCGCCTGCACCAGGATGAAACAGTCTTCAGGGTCTGTGCAAACAGACTCTATCTGTACTGGGCAAGTCTTGTGAATTAAGATGGCTACACCTTAACGGTGCGGGTGAGCTTGAAAGGTTGATGCATAAACTGAGCCCACCCACCTCCTCCGTAACGTCTGGTTTTCACTGTCGTTAAGGTGTGGTCTCTTTTAGAAAAGCAATCTGTGTACCCCTCCTACCCAACTCTCAGAGAAGCCTGGCTCACTTCACTGGACTATTTAACCCCCGTACGTTGTAAGAGATTATGTTTAAGTCTCCCATTTTAAATGACTAGCTTGTAAACATCATTCTGTTCTTCCTGCCCTGCCTCTAAAACAGCCAGGCACCTCGGGGTAGTCAGGCAAGAGAGAAAACACGCAGCATGGTTAAAAAACTTTAGAAACTTGTCAGAACAAACATAAGTAACATCATAACATTTCAACAAGTTTGAACTTTTCAACACACACCAAAAATGGATATGAGGGTCGAAAAACCTGTCCCTCATATTGCTTCAAAAGTGCCGTGCACATCCCCTCTTCCGTCAGCTGCTGGGTGGCAAGGGGTGGAGGTGGATGAAATCCAGCACCGTGTCGCCAAATGACCCATCGGGGTCCAGGGGCGACTTGCGTGGAATCAAATGTGCCATACATACAGCTCCGTTTCGTTAACCCCACAGATTATCTTCTGTTTAAAAACCTAAGAGGAGTAGTGGCTTGCAGAGCACCCAAAATGAGCACTCCACTCACCCCCAAACAAGCCTTCTCAAATTCCTTGAGACAAAAAGTAAAGTTCAGATAAAAAGTATTTTAAGATCATGAGGGGGTGACACCCCCACAAGAACAAGATGGCGGAGGCCCAGAGTTCCATGCTGTCCCAGCTCAGGATCTCTCTAAACTTGTTTTTTATGACAAGGAAAATTAAGAATGGTAACGTCTCAGTTCTTAGTATCCTGATACAAGCTGCCAGTTCCTTTGTGGATAAGCCTTCTTATTCTGGAGTTTTAAGCCTGGATGTAGTAGTCTCCGACCTCATCAGGTTTCTGAAGTTCCCATGTTGGTGGCAGTTTCATTATTCCTCTGTCTGGGGGGAAAACCCTTTCCACGTTGAGGTTTCAGCGTTCTCTCTCAGTGTCGCTTATTTGCTTGGGCCGTGGCTTGCATCTTGGACCATGTGCACTGAGAGGAACTGGAGGAGCCAGAAGGATTCCGCTTGGATGTGGAGCTGGATGCTCTAAGCCACTGTTGCTTTTCAATGTCTCTAATTATAGAGGGGTTGATGATGTCATCGATTGCTATGTCTAGCAAGGACAGGTATTTTTTTGCCTCCGCAGCAGTCTCAAAGATATGCACACCCCAGCTGGAAAATCCACATGGGTCTTCATACCCTTTTTGCACAGCTCTTTAAGCAGCAGGAACCGCATTTTTCCTTCTGGCCATAGTGGTCGGAGCATAGTCCAGTTCTATGAAAAGTCTAGTGTCACCAAAGATAATTTCTTTCAGGAACCAGGCTTTATGGAGCACCATTTCATTAGTGCGATAGTCCAGAAAAGCCATGATCAGGGATCGAGGCCTAGCCTTTGGATCTTCTGGGGGGGGGGGCAGTCAGTGCCCAGTGAGCCCTGATAATGTTAAGTGGTTTGTTTTTATTTATGTTTAACAATTCTTTCAAAAGACTCCATGAATTCTGCAGTGTTCCCAGTTTCTGTATGCTCTGGTAGCCCATGGATACGTAGGTTTTTTCTCCGTGAGTGGTTTTCCAGATCTTCAATCGTATTTAGTAAAAGTTGTGACCGATCATGTAGTTGTAAGATGGCCCCATTGTGGAGATCCACCATATCTGCTTGTGTGGATAAAGTCTCTTCAATCGAGTTCAGTTGTTTATCATGCTGTTCAAGTTTGGATTTATAGTCTGCAACCTTCCCTTGGATGCAGTCCAAAGTTCGGGTAAGTCTGCGCAATTCTCTGCAAAGCTGCCGTGAAGTGATAGTCACCTCCTCCTCCTCATGTGAGCCATTCTCCAAATCTGTCTCCATGATCTCCGGGGGCCTACTGGATGACTGATCTTTTTTCTGACTTCTCGGGTTTAGGTTTAATTTTTGTTGCTTTAAGGCACTCCCCGCACCTGGTTTGGTCTTTGACTTGCTCGCTATCTCCTCCGATGCACTCCAGTTTAAATATGCAGCAATAAAAAGTAGTTTGGGAAGTTAAATTAACTACTTTTATTCATGGGTAATCAGAGGTCAGTCCTAGTGCTGCCACATGGCACGGCGACGTCACTGGAAGGCCTGTAATTTTTTTCTTTACCGCCACCCCTGTCTCCTATCTTTCAATCAGTTAAATACCCAGCTTACCGCTTTCTCTCCAACCCCAGGTTGCTAAGTTTCTTAATCAGCCTCCCATGTGGTACAATGTCAAAGGCCTTAATGAAGTCCAGATAGGCCACATCCACTGCCCTCCCTACATACCCAGTCAAAAAGCCCTGCTGCCAGTGGTCCTGTAGCCCATTTGCATCCAGGTACTCCGTCACTCTCTCCTTCAGCAGGGTTTCCATTAAGTACCTCACCACTGAAACACAGAAACAAAAAATGGTCCACTCTGGGGATCAAACCCAGGCTCCCTGCCCTCTACTGCTTGGTAGCCTGTAGGTCTACAGCCATACTAAGCATTCTTGTTATTTTCTTAAAAAGCATGGCAAGGAATGTAACCTGTTTCATAGGAATCATAGGAATGTAATTGAGTCAGTAGCGTTAGCCATTATTGACTCACCATTATGCAGCGGATCATCAATGTTTGTGAATGAGTATATCGTTGTCCAGAGACTGCTTGAAGGATTCTGTAGTTGGCGTATTAACTACTCCTTGTGGTAGACTGTTCCATACAATCACCACTTTCTGATTAAACTATGATCCTTTCTTAGTTGTTTTATATAAATTCTCCCCAAGTTGCAGACCATGATTTCTTGTTTCCATAGTTTTGGATTTCCTAGTTAGACCTAAACACTCTCATAGATCTTCATTTTTGTATGCCCTTTATATTAGACACAGATCACCACGAAGCCTTATAGATTCAAGAGTAATAAGCCCAAGCTCCATTTAGTCTTTCCTTATAAGAAAATTAGACATCCCACTAATCCGTTTGGTGGCTCTTCTCTGCACCTACTCCAGTAATGCAAGGTCACCAACTTTATAAGTTGCCCAGAACTGGGCACAATGCTCTAAGTGGGGCTGAACCAATGACCCATACAGGGGGGAGAATGACCTGCCTGTCTCTGCTTCTAACATGTCTTGTTACACATGAAAGCATTTGGGTACTCCGTCTGACTACCTCCTTTGTATGGTCACTAAAGGATAAATCATTAGTGATAAAGACCCCCAAATCTTTTTCTTTATTTATTTTATTTTATTTTTTAGATCATCAATTTACAGACCTTTGAGTCAAAGACTCATTTACAAAAGCACTTCGTCAAGAGAGCAATGTATCACAGCAAACAAAACAGTACAGTACATAATGCTTAGATTAAAAAAGCAACCAGCGTTACAAGCATTCACTGGTGATACAAGCTTGGTAGATCACAGTAGTCATAATATAGGTACACGAGTACCACGTCAGGTAGCAACCAGAGATATTTTATTACATTAGTCAGCAGATGTTGCCTGAGACCCAAGGCATATGCAACAAAAGTAGACAGGGCAGACCCAGCCTAGGGGTGAGAGTAAGGGGCAGGTGGGGGACTATGTGCAGTTGCAGCAGTGAGTGCTTGTCAGGTGGCTTCTGAGGGAGATCTTGAAAGGACCAAGCTTAGTGGAGTCAGCTATGTTGGTTGGGAGGGAATTGAACCAGGAGGGAGCCCAATAGCAAAAGGATCTCTGGGCCATAGAGGTCTTTACGCTGGGGAGAATAAGGGAAGTTTTGACAGTGTTGTGGGTGGAGACTGAGGGTGAGGCACGCTGCAGGGAGGTGGCAACCCCAGGGGGAGAGCCCTAGCAGGGTCTTTTTTTACAAGAAGGCAGGTTTGGAAGCGGAGTCTTTCTTCAAGGTTGAGCAAGTTGGTGTGGAGTACAGCAGACACGTATGGGTGCACCTAGGGGCTCCCAGCATTAGCCTGCAGGCCTTGTTTATAGAGAGCTGAATTCTTGCAAGTGCAGTGTTGTTGGCTGCAGCATAGATGGGCAACCCATAGTCGATCAGTGACAGGACAGAGGAGGTGATTGCCAATCTAAGGGCCTCTTGTGGTAGGCAGTCCCTCTGGTGGTATGACAGTCCAATCCTGATATTGGTGGCAGCAGAAAGGGCATTGAAATGGGAATGGAAGGAGAGTGTCAAATCAAAGATAATGCCCAGATACTTGTAGGAGGAAACCTGCTCAATGGGGTTTAGTGTGCTAGGCAGTATCACGGCAGGGGCACCACTGGCTTTTCTTTGGCGATGCGAGAAGAGCATAGCTTTGGTCTTTTTTAGATTCGGGACTAGCCTCTGTGATGTGAACCAATGCTCATCTCTATCAAAAGCTTGTTGGAGGGTGGCCTGGAGTGTGTTGGGGTTGGGGTCAGAGGCGAAGAGCACAGTATCATCTGCGTAGAGGAGGATCTTACTTGGGCAGTTCAAGGGGAGGGAGTTGAGGTAGAGACTGAAGAGGAGAGGGCCTAAAATAGAGCCCTGGGAAACCCCAGAGCGGACAGGTCATGTGTCAGATAGGGTGCTATTGGTTTTTACACACTAAGTTCTGGCAGAGAGGTAGCTGATGAACCATGCAAGGGGGCTGGGGGAGAAATCAAGGCATCTGAGGAAGTCAAGCAGGAGGGGATGGCAAACTGTGTCAAAGGCCTTGGAGTGGTCAATGAACACAGCACCGGCAGGATGTCCAGCGTCAAGAGCAGAGTGCAGGAAGTTGGAGAATTCAAGTAGCGCGGTTGTGGTGCTGTGACCTACACGAAAGCCATGCTGTTCAGGGCACAGGATATTGTGCATGGCCAGGTATTCGGCAAGCTGGTTGGCAATTACTTTTTCAAGGGCCTTCGAGAGTGGGAGGAGGATGGAGATAGGTCGATAGTTACCTGGGGTCGCTTGATCGCTGCTCTTTAGGATGGGAGTGATGATGGTGGTTTTCCATGTGCTGGGAACTGCCCCAAGCACAGAGAGCAGTTGAGCAGCTTGGTAAGTGGGACCAGGATAGCATCCAATGTCAGACGAAATAGCCTAGTGTCCAGTAGGTCAGTGCCAGGGTTGTTACTACAAACAGTTTTTTGCAGAAGGGGTCTAGCCTCCAATGGGGAGATGGTATGTAGGTAGAAAGGAGGTCTCCAAAGAGTGGGCAGGGGTGCTACTGTGATGGGGTCAAAGAAGTTACTGGGCAGGACCGAACTCAGATCTGAGAAAGTGTGGTTTCGGCAGTCTGCAATGCCAAGGAGGTCAGAGCAGACAGTTCCATTAAAGGAGAGTTGAGAGGGGGGAGGGGAGTGGAATTTCCCATTCAGCTCCTTTACATCATCCCAAAAGTTTCTAGCCTACCCCCAAGAGAAGATGGGGAGTGGATTGGTAGTACTGGTCTTTGGCCTGTCGAATGGCCCAAGTACACTTATTGCGCTCGGCGTTATACGCTTGTCTATCAGCTGGCTTGCCAGATCCGACGGCAATGTGCCATAGGTTGTCTCTCATTTTAAGTTTGTAAAGAAGGAAGGGGGTAACCCAGGGCGTGCTTTGCTTTTTGGTGTGATTTCTATCAAAGGGGGCATAGAGGTCACAGGCAGTGTTAAAAGTACGAGTGAAAAAATCCAGTGCCTCATCTATGGACAGTGCAAGCCTGATTCGGGACCAATTCAATTGTGACAGGTACAGTTTAAGGCGACAGAGGCCGCCTGGGATTAGGCGACGTCACTGGGTGGTTTGTGGTGCAGGTTTGCTGTTGGCAACGGACCAAGAGACTACGATCGGGGAGTGGTCACTAAGTGAGTTGGGAAGTACACTGATATCGAACACCCTCTGGGGCCGGTTGGTAATGGTGATATCCAGGAGGGTGCTGGAGCCAGTAGAGGGGTTGAATCTAGCTGGGGGTGGTGACAAGCTGAGACATGTCAAGAGCAGCAAAGATATCTCTGGTTTGGGAGGCCATGGCAGACAGCCAGTTGATATTCAGGTCACCAACAATTATCTGGGCCATTTTGGGCAGTAGGCCAGAGAGGTAGTCAGCAAGTGCCTGAATGGCGAGGTCTTGCTTTCTGGGGGGAATATAGGCAACAGTGAGAAAGAGTGGGCCCCTACCAGGGTTGGGGAAGATTTTTAGCATGAGGGCTTGCACCCCGTTATCAAGCTTGGGTGGTAGAGGTGCATGTCCAAGGAGGGAGTCACGCGTATAGACAGCACAACCACATCCACGCTTACCCACCCGATCTTCCTTGAAGAGGGTGTAACCAGGAAGGGAGATGAAGAAGTCTGGTGGATTTGGATAACCAGGTTTTGACGAGTGCAACAATGTCTGGTTGGTGCTGAGTAACCCAGCATTGGAATGCGGCAGTCTTCTTAAGGAGGCTGCAAATATTCATAGAAGCTATGCGGAGTCCTTGAGCCTGGGCAGGCTTGTTCATAAGGTTGGGCACGGGGCCAGGGTTTGGATGAATGTTACCTGATAGAAGGAACAGGAGGGTGATTAGGCGCACCAAAGCGTGGTAGTGATTGTGGCATCTCCCCTTGCGACTGGACACGGGGACAGTTGCTTGGGTGGGTAGAGTATGAAGGATGGGAAAGGCACTGAAGAGAAGAGACCAAGGTATGAGTGGGGAGTGGGAAGTAAGAGGTAGCAGGGGTGGAAGTGTGGGGAGGTACCAAGGGTGGGGGACGTGGTTGAGCATCGGGGGGGGGTCTGGTAGAGGGGTTGTAGATAAGAGTGGGGGTACTATGGGTAGATGGTGACGGTCTTAATTGAGGTGGGGCTGGTGTAGGAAGAGGACCATAGTCAGTGTCAATGCACTTGATCCCAGATGCATTGAGGATGATAAGATCTTCTTCGAGGTACGGCTCTTGCAGCAGGTTACACCATTAGGACTGAAGCCGGCAGGCGTCAGGACCCCACGGAAATCTTCTAGCTAGCAGTCTTCAGCGAGGACCGCCTCTGACGTCGGTCCCACCCCCGACGTCAGGCGTAGTACATAAGGAGGCAGTCCCGCCAGAATCACCAGATCGTCCCTTGTCAATCTTCACCATTCATTACTTCCTGGGTGTAAGCCGGAGGCGCGCACCAGTCACAGGCTTTTTTTTTTTTTTAAATGCCTAACGGCCCGCCCTCGAGTGGCGTCATGCGGGCGGCGTTATAGTGACCGACTCCTCCTCCAACTCAGTTCTGTTTCTCCGCCGTCGAGGCAGCACCTGTTCGCGGTTGCTCACGAAAGTCGTGTCGGCCGACTTTTCTACACTCGGCGCCTCACAGTAAGACTGTTCCTTTTCTTTTATGCAGGCGCGGGTGTATTTCCGACTGTGTTTAACCTTGTTTATTTGCGTTATGTCCGGTTCTGAGGCAGACGTTCTTGTAAGGCGGGCGTGCCCTATCGTCGGTGCTCCTGCGGCCGGCATTTCTCCGTCTCGGACGGCATAGCGTTTGCCTTCGTTGCCTGGGACCCAACCATGACATGGATTCGATGCGGCGCCTGTTTCTCCATGGACCGCCCGTGTCCTAGAAGTCCATAGCGTTCAAGCTCGGCAAGGCCCGCCCGACCTTGAGAGACGGCGTCGCTCAAGGGACACCCAGGTAAGGTCTTGGCCCATCCCGGGTCCCTCCGGGCCTACTCTGATCCGAGGAGGAGGGTCTCTCGTCTTCTCTTGCCAAGGGAGGCCCCTTCCCGCGTGTCGGGGGCGTCGTGGTCCCTCCAGGATAGCGGCGCTGACACCGCCTCGGCAGTCACCTCTGCCGGAGGTGCAGGCTCCCCGTGTCGAGCCCTCGTCTGTTGAGCCTGGCTCGGGTGGACCCTCGGCGCCGCTTCTCGGCGCCGTTTGAGATCAGCGCCGTCGCGGTGTTGGTGATCGATATGGCGCCCGTCTCGGCTGTTTCCAGGTCGGTGCGCTCGCGGTGCCGGCGATCGGCCAGCGGCGCCGTTGCGGTGCGCTTTGAATCAGCGCCGTTCGCGGCGCTGGTATCCAGCGGCGCCGTTAACGATGCCGTTTTGAACCTCGGCGCGTTCGCAGTGCCGATGGGCGTGCAGACGCCGCCAGCGGTGCCGCTTCACCTCAGCGCCGCCCGGTGGCGCTGTGAGCCTTCCCTCCCAGGCGGTGCGGGCCTGCGAGCCGCTGGGTGTGAGGTCAGGCCTTCTGCTGCCAGCGTGGGGAGCAGCGGCGTGCACTTGGTACGGGGCGTTCGCGGCCCGTGGCTCGAGGACCCTGGGGTGGCCAGCATCGAGGTTCTGCTGGTCTCGTCCTCCTCGGAGGACGATGACTCTGATGTGGACCCATCCTGGCACCCCATTCTTGAATCTGGGTCCTCGGTGGCTAGGGGTACCAGGCGGCGCAGCGGGCCCCTCCCTCTGTCCCCCTTGCCGTCGTCTCCTGAGGGTTCCTCGGCTGGGGTGGCGAGGCCCGGGCAGGCGTAGGGGTGGCGGAGGAGGCTTCCCTCTCTGGAGGCCCGGTGACAGCTACCCCGGGTGTATGGTCCTCCTCTAGGGACAGGGGACATTGCAGTCGAGGAGGAGGACCCTCTGGAATCCGAGGGGTTGAGGGCAGGTGGCCTGCCACGGTCTTCCTTGGCCACCTCAGGGGGTGGCCAGGAGCCCTGAGTGCAAGCCCACCCCTCCCCAGGGTTCTAGGGTGTCCTCTGGCGGCGTGTGCGGACTGCCCTTCAAACACCATGAAGTCTTGCTATATTATAACAATAGCAGTCAGCCACTGCAGCTGAACTGCCCGGAGAGGAAGGAGTTAACTCCAGAAGATCTGGAGTTCTACAGTGAGGCGCTGTGCCCAAAGCTCTATCTGGCAGTTTCAAATGAAACTGTCAGATTCTTTACTCGCTTCACTGAACAGTCGCTCGGAGATCAGCTCCTTCAGCTCGGTTCATTCTCGGTTCAAGCAGTATTTTTGGTTCATTTGAACGGCAAAGTTATTATTTTTACCGCATTTCGGTTTTAAAGCTCTATCTGGTAACCGTAAGTACTAAAATTTAAGTCTGTGGAAAATTAATTATCGGTTCGGTTTGAACCGATCGGTTATTTTTTTCTGCATTTTAAAAGTGTACAGTGGGTTTTAGAGTGCGGTTCCGGTTCTTATCGGTTCTAAAAAAATGGAATTATAACGTTTTTCAAATACACCGTGACACGGTTAGGAACCGATAAGGGTGTCTTGCCTGGCACTGCCATCAAAAGGGCAAGTTTTGGTTAGGCTGGCATTATGTCTGAGAAACCCAAAAAACCGGCCCACTGGGTTTCAACACTGTGATGTCTGTGGGGAGCCTTTGCCAAGGCTGACCCACACCACTTGTGTTTATTGTCTGAGGGCTGACCACCTCTGTCAGACTGCCAGGTGTGTAAAAATTTCCTGCAGCCACCCTGGAGAAGAGATTGGGCGGCTCAGGAGCGAGAGGCCAAAAGTCCGCTGACCGGATGGCCAGCCGGTCCAGTACCCACTGGACCAGAGGATGCCCTCTGACCAGGGCGAGACTTCCTCGGGCAAAGGAAGGCTGGTTCAGAGGAACCAGTCCCAAGTAAAGACAAGAAATCAGTAGGTCTGGAGTCCAAATTGTGTCTCCAACTGCTGCAGAGATAGCTAAAGCCATTCAGATTGTCCAGTCACTGTCTCAGGGATCTGTAGAACCACCAACAGCTGGTAAAGGTTGGTTCGTTCAGTCCCAGTGGTTCAGGATTTTGAAGTTGAGGATTTTATGAACCACAGGAGGAGGAGAATTTGATCAATATATGTGTGGCTGGGGGGTCTGGGCGTGCCCATTGAACGGACATTTCTCCAGACAGACCTTTAGAATCTCCTCCTATTCTGTCTGAGTCCCCTTCTTTCTTTATTTTTACAAAAGGTTGCAGAAACCCTCCAGCTTCCTTTAGAGGGCTGTGGATGAAGCAAGAGGAGCCTGATTATGTGAAATGATGGATATTCCAGAGTCTAGAGGTTGTCTATTCCTTTGCATAAGTCATTTAGGAAGCAAACAACAAAGATTTTAAAAATCCTCATTCTGTCCCTCCTGTAGATAAAAAATGGACAGAAGGTATACTTTGTCAGGCTCGGATACAGACTTCCTTACTGAGCAGTGTAGTCATGTAGGTGTGGTACAAGCTGCAGCCTGTGACAAGGCTAATATTCCTCTGGCCTCACATCCTCCTGATAAGGATTCCAGGAAGATTGATGCCATGGCGAAGAAACAGTATATGGCAGCTTCTTTGGGACTCAGGCAGGCAAATTATATGGCTTATGTGGCTAGATATCAGAAATCTAGGTGGGACACAGTATTGCAGTTAGCCAAGCAGGCCCATGGCCAGCTGGCTAGTGAGTTGGAACAGGTGGCTGCTGATGGCATTGAAGCCTCTAAAGTTCAATTTCATACTGCTGTTGATGTTAATGATGTTTCTTCTAGGGTCATGGCCACTTCTGTAGCTTCCCGTAGGTTGGCATGGCTCAGATGCACTAATCTGTCCCAAGATACCCAGTCAAAGGCTATGGATTTTCCTGTAGTGGGAAATTCTCTTTTTGGGGAGCAAACAGAAAACTATATGAAAAAGATGGATGAATACAGAACTACCTACAAAAGTGCCCAGGCTAAGGAGAAGCATGCCATGCCACAAAGGCATGCTCCCAGAGGTAGGGGCAGGCCCTTTCTCAGGCCTTTTACCAATTTCAAGCCTCCTCTGCTGTCTGAGGGTTTCTTCAGAGGCAGGGGTAGGCGTGGCACAAGTAGCCGTCCCCTCCCTCAGCCTAAGGCTGCTGCTAAGCAGGCACCTGATGGGGTGTCCAGGGCCGATTCTCCTGTACCAGTGGGGGCAGGTTGGCCTATTTCAGCCGGAACTGGCTGTCCCTAACTACGGACAGATGGGTTCTGGAGGTATAGGCATTTCCCACCTACAAATCCTTCAGAAGCCCTTGCTTTGGAAGCAGAGGTTTCTGCTCTGCTGGACTGCAAAGCAGTGGAAAGGGTTCCTCCTTGCCATCAGGGCAAGGGGCTTTATTCAAGATACTTTCTTACCCCAAAAAAGACAGGAGAATGGCGGCCCATTCTAGATTTAAGATACTTGAACAAGCATCTGTTGAAACCAAAGTTCAAAATGTTGACTCTGGCAATGATATTGCCTTCCCTAAGGCCAGGGGACTGGCTAGCTTCCCTGGACCTCAAGGATGCCTATTTTCATGTTCTGATCAGGCCTTCTCACGAAAGTACCTCAGGTTCGAACTGCCCTCAGGCCACTACCAGTTCAGGGCAATGCCCTTCGGCCTTACCTCTCGCCAAGGGTATTCACAAAATGTCTAGCTGTGTAGTGGCTCACTTAAGAAGGCAAGGGGTTGCTGTGTTTCCCTACCTGGACGACTGGCTCATTGTGGGTCAGTCTCAGGTCAGGAAATCCACTTGCAAGTCACCCAGCAGCTTCTCACTTCCCTGGGATTCCTGCTAAACTTACCAAAGTCAGTTCTGGAACCAGTTCAGGTCCTAACTTTCATAGGCGCAGAATTGAACACAAGGTTAGCCAGGGCTTTTCTTCCCTCGGAAAGGGTGGACAGACTCATCGCCCTGGCATCCTCCTTTACCCTGCGGGTCTCTCGACCAGCAAGGCATTTTCTGCAACTCCTCGGGCACATGGCTGCTTCCACAGCTGTCGTGCAGGGAGCAAGATTCCAGATGAGGGACATTCAGTTCCATTTGAGGGCCTATTGGTCTCAAAGGAAGGACCCCCTTACCAAGTTGGTCCCAGTTACTCAAACTCTGATCCTAGCCCTCCACTGGTGGCAGGTCCAGAGCAATTTAAGACAGGGTTCCTTCATTCCCATTCTCACCCTCACCCTCACCACGGATGCCTCCCTGTTAGGGTGGGGGCTCACCTAGGCAGACTTGCCACTCAGGGGTATGGTCTCCTCAGGAGTCTCTGCTCCACATCAATCTTTTGGAACTCAGAGCTGTCTTTTTAGCTCTTGGGTGTTTTCAGATTCTGTCCAGAACAAAGTGGTTCAAGTCAGGACAGACAATACCACCACAATGTGGTACATCAACAAGCAAGGGGCACTCGGTCTTCAGCCTTGTGCACGAAGCAATAAGTTGTGGTCTCTGGCTTACTCCTGAACACCTCCTGATAGCGGTTCATCTCCCAGGGAAGGACAATGTCCTGGCGGGCGCCCTCAGCAGAATTTCTCAGGGCCATCACGAATGGGCTCTGAATCCCAAGTGCTGGGGTCTATCTTTGCCAGATGGGGCACTCCTCAGATAGATCTTGCAGCCCCAGACAACCACCAACTTCCTCTTTTCTGTTGCAGGCCTCCAGTTCTGGGCTCAGTCCTCTGGGCGCCTTTCTGTTGGACTGGAAGGGAAGTTCCTGTATGCCTTTCCCCCTTTCCTCTCCTTTTCAGGGTACTAGTAAAATCAGATCTCAACCTTGCAGAGTGATTCTGATTGCCCCAGATTGAGGCCAGACAGCCCTGGTACCCTCTGCTCCTGTCCTTGGCAGTCCACCTGCCCTGAGCCTGTCCAGAGTCCACGACTTACTGGCCTGTGCACAGGGAGAGTGTGTATCGGACCTCAAATCCCTCCACCTCAAGGCTTGGCTCTTGAGGAGCTAGAATGCTGACTTACACCTTTCTCAAGGTGTCATGGATATTTAAAGGCTTCAAGGAAGCCTTCCACTAGAACCACTTATAATTCTAAGTGGAAGAGGTTTTCCATCTGGTGCTCTGAGAGGCAGATTATCCCAGAATCTGCTGATCTTCCCATTCTACTGGACTATTTGGTCCATCTGAATTCCCTAGGCCTTAGACCAGCTACCCTGAAGGTTCATCTGGCAGCTGTCTCTGCTTTTGTGTCAGCAGGAAGCCTGCCTCCCTTTCTTCTCACCCTGTGTTCTCCAAGTTTTTAAAGGGTTACTTCATACTAACCTCCTTTTAGAGACCAGCTCCGCCTGGGACCTGAATATTTGCATTCTCAGTTAATGCAACCCCCTTTGAGCCTCTGTCTTCTGCAGAGCTCAAGTATTTAACTTGGAAAACCGTTTTCCTAGTAGCTATCACCTCTGCCAGACGCATAAGTGAGCTACAGGACCTGTCAGTGGAAGAAGATTTTATCTCTTTCCACAGAGATAAGGTAGTCCTTAGGACTAATAGAAAGTTTTTGCCTAAGGTGGTTTCTGATTTCCACCTGAATCAATCTATCTCTCTCCCAGTATTTTCACTGAGCATTCTTCCTCAGGTGAGAGGAGACTGCACAGCTTGGATGTCAAAAGAGCCTTAAGCTACTATTTAGGCGCACCAGAGGTCATAGGTTGAATCCTCAACTCTTTCTTACCTATGGCGAGGTTGGCAAGAAACCTGCCACTAAGAGAACAATTGCAAGGTGGATTGTTTCTTGTGTCCAATTCTGTTATCAGAAACTGGGTAGAGTACCCCCCTCAGGATTGAGGGCCCACTCCACCAGGGGTACAGCTGCGTCTCTAGTGGCTGCTAGAGACATCTCCATTCTGGAGATTTGTCAAGCTGCTACCTGGAAGACAGTTCACACCTTTACCAAGCATTATTCCCTGGATGTCCCGTCCAGGAGAGATGCTCGGTTTGGCACAGCTGTGCTTCAGAGCCTATTTCCTAGTAGGTTCTGACCCTCCTCCATGGAGGTACTGCTGTGTAATCTGCTATTGTTATAATATAGCAAGACTTCATGGTGTTTGAAGAAAAATTACTCACCTTAGTAATTGCTTTTCTTCTCATGAGTCTTGCTATTTATTCTCCCTCCCTCCTGCCCTCTCAGAACTTCTACTTGGGTAGGGGTGGCGAATTAGTGCAAGCACTGTGTCATGCCATTGTAGTTTTCCCTTACCCTCTTTTCCTTTGGGTTAGGGATCTAGATTGTTTCATTTAGGTTATTTATATTGCCCCTTCCTGGACTTGAGTCTTTGGGGAAGGGGGTTCATATGTGCTTGTCAAGGGTGGTAAAACGAACCATAATACCATCAATTTTTGTTATTATGGCTCTGGTGTTTCTTTGTTCTTTATATTGTTGTTATTACTACTAGTAGGTAGCCATGGGCTAGTGTAGTTTTCACACAGACTTTCCGTCCTTTGATGTTAGCTTCGTAAAGATCTGACAGTTTCATTTGAAACTGCCAGATGAAACTTTGAGCACAGCGCCCTCGCTGTAGAACTCAGATCTTCTGGGTTAACTCCTTCCTCTCCGGGGCAGTTCAGCTGCAGTGGCTGGCTACTATTGTTATAATATAAGACTCCATGAGAAGAAAAGCAATTACTAAGGTGAGTAATTTTTTCTTCTGGATCATCTGATCCGAGCGTCGTCACAGGGAGTTTCTCCCAGGGCTCTTCAGGCTCCGCTTCCCCAGAGTTCCGTTCTGCGGCCTGGTCTGATATCCAGGATCCCTCCTACTAGAGCTCCCTTCCCGGATTCAGAGCCCTCGCAGAAACAGTTGCCTCCTAGGAGGTGCCCCTCTCCATCTCTCTGCCTTCACCACCCCGCTCCCAGGCCATGTCGGTCCCTCGCGGTCCGTTATCCTGGGAGCAGTTCAGGAGTTCTCGTGGCCTTCCCCTCATCGTTAGTTATATGCATGGCGGGTCTTTCGACTCTCCCCACCTGCAGGAATCCTCTGGACATTCCAGTTCCCCATCATCCTCGTCTCCCTCCTCTGAGGAGGAACCCCTGCTCATCTGTCCTCGATGCTGATTTCACAGAATATCAGCGTTTCCTCGAGGATGGTGAGGGATCTTCAGATTTCCTCGTTCGGAGAGACAATACCGAGCAGGTGTGCGTGAATTCCTTGGTGAATTCAGTGCCCAGCATCTGGTGGTACCTTCCTGGCCTATCCCTTCAGGGCGTCTATCCGGTCCTGGCAGTTCCTGCGCTTCTTCCCAGCCCGCGGACTGCCAGCGTAGGTATTGTGCCCCTCTGAGTCTCTAGGTTCCCTTCCCAACCCGCCCTCAGGTTTGGTATACCTGGATACTCCTTCTGGGCGCCGTTGCCTGGCTGCCGACCGCCACAGATTCGGACTCTCTCCAGTTCGACCGTTGGGCGAAGAGTGTTCTCTTCTTCTCGTGCGAGTGCATGTATTGCATCACATCAGGCTCCTGCGCTGCCTACAACGGCATCTGTGGTGATGATGTCCCAGCTGCTGGCATCTATGCCTGACACGGAGCAAACCAGACAAGCCGTTGCCCTCTCCGCGGTAGGCCTGGAGCTGGCAAGACACCAAGCAAGGGCATCTTATGACGCCAATGAGGTGGCTTCCAGGCTTGCGGGGACAGCGATCTGCATCAAGCGGACGGCATGGCTTCGTCTTTCCAGGTTGTCACCCCTGGCCCGGCGTAGGGTGATGCGCTCCGCCTTCCGGGGAACCCGTCTTTTCTCATCCAGAGCTAGGAGACTTTTACAGGGGCTCCATCCGTCTCCTCGTCCTCGGGAGGCACCTCCTAGCTCTTCTCCACTTAGGCTTTCTGAATAAGCCAGGGTCTTCTCCTTCTGTTTCTCACCAGCAGAAGCTGGGGGTCTTGTTCCCTCAGGGTATGGCCTCTTCCTCCAGGGAAGAGAGCTTAATACTCACCCAGGAAGTAATGAATGGTGAGAGATTGACAAGGAAGATAGGAAAATTCGTACCTACGTAATTCTTGATCTTCTCTTGTATCTTCACCATTCATTTACCACCCCACCATACCCTCAGTGGCCTCTTCCTGTGGCTTCTCCACCTCCGTCTCCTTCCTCTCTGCATTCTTTATAAAATATAGGAAAATTGTTTCATTTTCCAAAAAAAAAAAAAATATATAAAAAAAAAAAAAAGAAAAGATCTTTCTTAAGAGGGGGGGTTCTAACATCCAGAAAAATTACTTACTCTAAGATTCATGGGCCATCTCGTGGATTGCATTGGCGATCAGACTGCACTACTATCTCTTGCTATTCTTCTGGCAAGATACCTCTGGGGTTTTTTGGCCTGGCTCAGGCTATTCAGTTTTGATCCTGCAATCCCGTGTTCAGATAGTTGCCCTGAAATCTAATCCCCCCCTCTATTCTTGCCTTGCAGAGCAGAGGAAAGAGTACGTCTGTTCCTTTCTTCCTTAAAAAAAAAAAAAATGCTGAGGGAACTCTCTCCGACTGCTATAGGCATCTTGGTATCTGGGTCATGCATCTAGTCAAAAAGGAGAAATCAAATAAGAAGGCGAATGAGAAGGTAGGCTATCCTTCTCGCTGTTTTGCTATTGGTTTCTCCCTTTAAGTGTCCTCCTGGACAATTTTTACAGTAGAGCTCTGCTGACCATATCCAATCCTAACCAGCCTAAGCCTTGGCCTGCCTTAGCCAGTCAGTCTGAGTCCCATTTCTATCTTGAAACGCCTGAAAGGCTTGCATTTTCCATTTCTAAACCCCTGAGCAGCACTCTCATGCTGCTGGGGTTCTATTCTTCCCTCCTCGGCTGTCCTCCAGTTAAAGGCCTTCCGCGGCCAGGAGCCCGAGGTGGGTGTCAAGAACAATGGCATGTTGAAGATGAGGACTATGCCCTCCTGAGTCTGTCTAGCGGGTTCGGTGAACCTTCTCTTCAGCTCTATCTACGGGGATTCTTGCTTCCCTTTAGTCGAGCCTTCAGCTACAAGCTAACTATGCTCGTTGGCATTCTGGTCCCTCAACATCCCATCTCTCTCTTCTCTTTCTTCTTCTTCTTCTATTTTCTCATTTCTTACTCATCTCTCCTCCTAGAGTCGCCCAGGTAAGGAGGCCCTGCAGTCCCTAGGCTGGGATGTTCTTATCTCCTCTGTCCTTCCTCCATCGGCTTATTCCTTTTTCAGTTCATTCTTCCTTGCTTTGCTATCCCTCGGCTATCTTGCCTCGCTATCTATATTTTCTGCTTTCACTTTTGCCTCTCCGGCTCACAGAACTGAGTTGGAGGAGAGTAGTCGCTTCTACTGGCCTTCCCTCGCATCAACGCATGGACGTCACTCGGCCCGGGCCGTTAAAGCATTAAAAAAAAAAAAAAAGCTCCCGTGACGGGTGCGCGCCGCACTTACACCCAGGAAGTAATGAATGGTGAAGATACAAGAGAAGATCAAGAATTACGGTAGGTACGTAATTTTCCTTTCTTTCCGGCCGGAGACTCCCGGCCGCTGGATAACATCAGAAAGGGAGACTGAGGACCCGCCATCAGATGGCCAAGACTAAGAACGATCTTTCTAAGCGTAGGCTGGAACTTACCTCCTCCAAGGTGGAATGGTGGGCGGGAAGGTACCTGCTGCAAGAGCTGTACTGTCTTCTTCGAGGTACAGCTCTTGCAGCAGGTTACACCATTAGGACTGATTCCCAAGCAATAGCACCTTGAAAAGCCATCGGGAGGAGGCGATACAGAGATACCAACATGTCCTGAGCCTAGGACAGGAGGCCCTGCAGGACAGCAAGGCCGAAACCCACTCTTCGCCGTGAGGCGATATCAAGGCTGTAATGCCTGATAAAATGTGCACTGAGCTCCAGGTGGCTGCAGCACATATGGCTGATGTGGATATGTTTTTCAGTGCTGCAAAGGAGGTAGCCACTCCCCTTGTCGAGTGGCCCTTAACTACACCTGGTATGGGCTTCTGTCGCTTGCTGTAGCAAAGGAAATGCACTGGATGAGCCAGCGAGAAAGGGTCTGTTTCAAGACTGGATCTCCCGACATCCTCTCAGAGAAAGAGACAAACAGCTGTTCCGTTTTGCGGTGCTGTTTGGTCCTGGTCAAGTAGTATCTAAGACACCGGTGAAGATCCAGGGTGTGAAGCAATGCTTCTCCTTGATTAGCGTACTTAAGGAAGTACACTGGTAAATCAATGTCCTGGTTAAGAGTGAGGGCTGAGACCACCTTAGGCAGGAACTTGGGATTCGTCCTCAGGGACACCCTGTCCTGGTGAAAAATTAAATAAGATTCCTTACACATAAGAGCGTGTAGTTCGGAGATTCTTCTCGCGGAAGACGTCGGAGGCAATCCCTGCTGAAGACTGCTAGCTAGAAGATTTCCGTGGGGTCCTGACGCCTGCCGGCTTCAGTCCTAATGGTGTAACCTGCTGCAAGAGCTGTTCTCGAAGATCTACTGTTACGGTAAGTTCTTACGTAACTGTACTTTATTTGAGCATGAGAGAGGATCACCCCTTTAAGACGTTACAGAAAGGAGAGCCCCTTTAAGAAGTTGCTCTAATTGACTAGTGTGAGGCCTCAGGGGTCAGGGATCACTGGGGAAGTGTACTTAATAAAGGAGGGAGGAGGCGGTGGGCGAAAAAACTGTCCGGAGAGCTGTACAGCAAGGCATTGGCCAAGCTGTGTTTTGAAAAAGGTGCCTTGGGTGCTTTCTTTCTCATTGGGGACCTGCAGCATCCAATCGGGAAGCAGCCACAGTCCCAAGAGCCAGTCCAGTTACGGGGATTGAAGCCTGACAGCTCCGAGCTAGGAGCTGACCAAACATACCTGCTTTCCTTGGTCGGGGGTGGCAGGCTGGATGCAGAAGTCCATCCGCCAGCAGGTAGCAGCACCAGGGACACTCGGCTGAAGTGGAGAGCCTGGTTTGGGCTTGTGGCTAAAACAGAGCAGAAAAAAAGGCGGACCGTTAGTCAAAAAGTCAAAGACAAAGGTCAGGTAAATTAGTGGGAGGCCCCTGGGCAATTTAGTGCTCAGGGCAGAAGTAGGTGCAAATAGTGAGAGAGAAAAGGTTCCTGCAGAGAGGTCTAGTCAAAGGTGCCAGGTGGGAATTTAGCAAAACAAAAGGCTGACTCAGGAGGTTGGGGGGGAGGGGGGCCTTGAATGAGACCAGGGAGAGCTGGAAAGGAGGCATGTGGTGGAGAGGACCCGGGGTAGTCTGGAATGGGTAGAGAAGATGGCCCAAAATGCCAGGCGATATTTACAGAATGTGCTGGTTCAGGGGGTGTCAGGAGAGGGAATCGGGGTCCAGTAGATGGCAGAGAAACATTATGGGGAATAGAGAGAAAGAAATACAAAAGGGAAAAAGCAAGAGAAAGAGGGGAAACAAAGAAGGCACTCTGAGGATGAATGAGAGGAACTGTGATAGGAAAAGAGTGTGGCAGAAAAAAACAGCAGGCAGTAGTCAGTTCTAGCTATTCTACAATATTGGGCAATTTGCAGAAAAAATTCAGTAGTGCAAGCACTAAGCTATATAGACGTCAGGCAGTCAAAGTTCGCTACAACTCTGCTATACTCTGTTAGGTAATTCTTACATATACAGTGCAATAGTTTAAAGGTAAAATGTTTAAGCAGTAAAAATATTCAGCAGTACAAGCCATAAGCTATATAGAAGCCAGGCCTAGCTAACACAGCAGGCTAAACAGCAGAAAACTACAAGAGGAAAGAAAAAATAAATTTCCACATGAGCAGTAAATTCAGCAGAAAAAAATGTCCAGAGAGCAGTACAGCAAGGCAGTGTCCAAGGTGTGTTTTGAAAAAGGTGCCTTGGGTGCTTTCTTTCTCAATGGGGATCTGCAGCATCCAATCCTCAGGAGCCAGTCCAGTTTCAGGGATTGAAGCCTGACAGCTCCAAGCTAGGAGCTGACCAAACGTAGCTGCGTTCCTTGGTCAGGGGGTGGTGGGCTGGATGCAGAGGTCTGTCCGCCAGCAGGTAGCAGCGCCAGGGCACTCAGCTGAAGTGGAGAGCCTGGTTTGGGCTTGTGGCTGCTTTCCTTGGTCAGGGGGTGGCAGGCTGGATGCAGAGGTCCGGTTGGCAGCAGGTATCAGCGCCAGGGCACTCGGCTGAAGTAGAGAGCCTGGTTTGGGCTTGTGGCTGCTTTCCATGGTCAGGGTTGGCGGGCTGGATGCAGAGATCCGGCTGGCAGCAGGTAGTAGCACCAGGGCCACTCGGCTCTGTACATTGGAGTTGAGTACCATTTAGGTAATACTTTACCAGTTTATTTCTGTGCCCAAAATGCATCACTTTACACTTTCCGATGTTTAAACTTAATTAATGGCTTTTATACTCTTTAGATATTTTTGAAAACTGCTAATTGCAGTCTCATTTTCGACAATAGCCCCCAGTTTAGTATCTTCTGCAAATTTACTTAGCCAATAGTTGGGTTATGTCTGCGTAGTGGAGATGAATATATTGAACAGAGTTAACAAATACATAAATAAGCTGACTCAGCCATTTGCAATGCTGAACTTTGTTCTGTACAAGTGTGCTAGCACTGAAACTGAAATGAACAGCAGATAACTTGCATATCAAGCTGAAAAGGAGTGAATGAAAGACAGGAGCCAGGTGCCAAGGTAGGCCAGTCTGCAACAGATGTCCAGTCTGGTGCAGTAAAAAGCTACAAAAGGAGTCCGTAGCCAGAGCTGAAAATACAAAAAGAGAAAACTAACATAAGAATTAAGAAATGGTTCAAGACTGAATTCATCATTCAGGCCCTTGCCATATAGAGCCTTTAGTTACTGCATGCAGAAAACATCTCTCTTCAGAATGAGATTATCCGAGTCACTCTCATTCCTAATCTAACTTTTTCACTTCCCCTAAAATTAAAAATATGCCCCTGCCTACAGTGTTGAAGATGATGGCAAGGGCAGTCTCACAATCTCTTGAACTGCAGCTCAAGTGCTCCACGATTCTTTTCTTACATTCTCTTTTCGTTTTTCGAACATAACCCTAATTGCTCTTACATGCTGCTGAATATGCAATATTATCAGTGTAGCAACTGAAAAAGTCTAGCACCTTAAGTGATTTAACTGTATTTGAGATGCTGAAAGTGTTAGTTTTAAGTATCACCTGGCAAAATTTGCAACAACTACAAGAAAAATTTCTTCTGGGGGAAGGGGGCTAGGTAACCAACTGGGTTTAATACTGGCTGGGTTAAATGGTTGAAGGTTGGCCAGCCCAGTGGTGCTGAGGTTTGAGGTGCTGGATGCCACACCTCAAGCCACGCTAGCGATTCGGGTTTGGACGCGAACCCGCGGTATCGGGGTCGGCGGGAGGGATAAGATTGAGCATCCGGAGGACTGCTCTCCTATCCCGGGGTGGGATCCAGGGTGCCACCACTCTGTAGCAGCCCCAGGTGATGACCGGGGGCACTGCTAGAGATGGTGCGGCGAATGGGGAGTGCAGCAGGCGTAGGCACATATGCTCCCCGATGTCATTGCGCACTGCACTCTCGGGACATAAAGAACACAGGAAAATGGCAGCACAGACTGTGGCAGCTTGATGGCCGCTACTCCCATCAGCCAACAATGACTGGATAATCACGATCCTTGCCGGGTGCAGGGCCAATCGGGGGTGCCCCTCTCGCAGGTATAGCTGTGTATGCTAGCTGGGCGTGCAACTCCGGGGTCGGTGGTGGAGGTGGAGCGGTGGCTGGACTACGAGGCAGGTCAGTGGCTGCAGGGAGCAAAAATAGTGATATTTAAAAAAAAAAAAAATGGTTGAAAGTTACCACTGTTGGACATGAACCTAGCCTGCATTGGTTTTGTTTAATGGCTGAAGGCTATAGACTGTCTTGTCCCTAATACTGTGACCTCTGTGGGACACCATGCGAGACTTTTCTATTCGCTTTGGGTTTTTCCAACAAAGTGCACAAATGACGTGATGATTCTTCAGGGGGCCACCTCTGATCACAAAGTGCTGGGTTTTTCTTGCCCCTGGTTTTCAATGTTTGTGAGCTTTAAAATGAAATAAATATCTACTGGTAGCCACATGTGATTTTGCAAGAGTCTGTACCATGAGTGCATTCCTCCATATGTAGTCTCAGTTTGTTGCTTTTCTCCAGTTTGAACATGCTTTGAGTTTGTGAGCATGTGGTTCCAGTGCCTTTTTTTTTTCTTTTTTCTAGCATAAACACAATTGCATTTACACACTGCTAAATATACAATTTTATCAGTGTTACAATTGAAAAAAATCCTGCAACTTAAATAATTTACCTGTGTTCGGGTTACTGAAAGTGTCAGTTTTAAGTATCACATGGTAAAATTTGCAGTGGCCACAAGAAAAATTTCCTCTCAGAGGACTAGGTAACCAACTGGGTTTGATATTTTCTGTGTTTGATGGATGATGGGTACCATTGTTGGATATAACCCAAGCTAGCAATAGTTGTTCAAGAAAGAGAATGCTATATTGGCATGTGACGTACAGACCTCCTACACAGGGGGAGGAAGAGGACAGACCAATGGTACAGGCAGTACAACGAATGGCACTCAGAGGGGAGATCCTACTTCTGGGGGACGTTTACCTTCCCGATGTGGACTAGGAAATCCCAACGGCACCATCTGCCAGGAGCAGAGAGGTACTTGAAGCAATCCAGGGAGCTTTCCTGAAACCGCTGGTTATGGAGCCCACTAGGGGAGATAACATACTGGATGTAGTCCTCGCCAACGGGAATAGTGTAGAGGAAATCAAGGTGGGAGAATGCCTGGGCATAAGCAACGACAACACAGTGAGTTTCAGGTCAAAGATGGGGAAGGAAACAAATCGAACCAACACAAAGGTTCTGGACTTCAGGTGTGCAGACTTCACAAGAATGAGGGGGATTTTCAGGGAGGAAATGGTAAGGAGCGATTAGGGGATGTAAAGTAGTTGTGGAAATGCATTGGATGGGGTACTGAAATCCACAGAGCTCTGCATCAAGAGGGTAGGAAAAAACAAAAAAAAGGAGACCACTCTGGTTTACCAGGGAGGTGGTGGGGGCAATTAGGGAAAGAAAGATGACATTCAGAACATACAAAAGGATTCAGAGGAGAGAGGATAGGGAGATTCATAGAGAGAGAAGCTGAGGGTGGCAGGGCAAAAGCAGATACAGAAGAGAGAATTGCTAGACAGGCTAAACGGGGAGATAAAACTTCTTTAGGTACGTGAGGGAAAAGAGGAAGGCAAGGCAGGGGATAGTGAGGAGGGAGCACTGGAGGAGGGAGACTTTGGGAAGGCAGAGGTGCTAAATAGCTACTTTTGCTCGGTCTTTATGGTAGATGGGGAGGGGAAGAGACGTGAGTTAAAGAGGAAAGGAGGGGATGACAAAAGAGTAGATCCTAGCCCATTCAGAGAGGACAGGATAAAAGAGGAACTAGGAAGTTGAAGGTAGAGAATGCAGTGGGGACGGATGGCTTGCATCCTAGGGTACTCTGGGAACTAAAAGAATAGCTGGCAGCACCACTGGCTGTTTTAACATATCCCTAGATACTATGTGGGTGCTGAGTGACTGGAGGATGGTGAGCGTGGTGCCACTACATAAGGGGGCAGCAGAGAGGAGATGGGAAATTATCGCCTGGTTAGCCTCACCTCGATGATGGGGAAGGTGATGGAGGTGCTAATAGAAGAAAGTGTGGTAAACTACCTGATAGACAGCAGGCTACTAGATGACAAGCAACATGGCTCCACGAGTGAGAGAACCTGATCTGTTTTTTTGATTGGGTAACGAAGGTGATCGATCAGGAGAGCAGTGGACGTGGCCTATCTGGACTTCAGTAAGGCCTTCTACTCTGTCCCTCACCGCAGGCTGCTAAATAAGTTGGAGCGCTTAGGAGTGGGACAGAAGACAACTAGATAGGTGGAAAACTGGTTGAAGGACAGAAACCAGAGGGTGGTGGTAAATAGGGTGCACGTCAAGGAAAAGGGGATGATGAGCAGGGAACCCCAAGGGTCAGTTCTAGGACCAATCCTTTAAAACATCTATATCAGCGATATAGCAGAGGGACTTGAGGGGATGGTGTGCCTTTTTGCAGATGATATGAAGATCTGCAATAGGTTGGACACCCCGAGGGGGGAGGTAGAAGCCATGAGGAGGGGCCTGCAGATTCTAGAAAGGATGTCGGACACATGGCAGCTGAAATTCAGTGCCAAAAAGTGTACAGTAATGTACATGGGGCATAAAAATCCGCAAGTCAAATACACTTTTTGGGGGAGATAATTAAGCAATCTCAGGGAGATCCTGCCAAATCAATCTTATACAGTACTATGACTGAGTGACAGGGGAGCTGGATGAGGCCATGCTGTGGATGTGCTATACATGGATTTCAGCAAGGCCTTTGATTCAGTGCCTCATGGGTGACTAGGGGTGAAGTTGGCCGGTACGGGGGTGGGGATAAAGATGGCATGTTGGATCTCAAACTGGCTATGGGGTAGGCTACAGATAGTGGTGGTGGTGGGGAAGTCTCGGAGCCTAGACCTGTGATGAGCGGGGTGCCGCAGGGCTTGGTGCTGGGTCCAGTGCTGTTTGGGCTATTCGTACGTGGACATTACGCATGGGGTGGGAAGCAGGATTAGCCTGTTCGTCGACGACACCAAAATGGGTGCAGTAACAGACGAAGAGGAGGGATGGATACAGCTACAGAGGGACTTGACCAAGCTGGAGGAATGGTCTGGGAAGTGGCAACTGGAGTTCAATGCAAAGAAATGCAAGGTTTTGCATTTTAGGGCTAGGAACCCAAAGAGAGCATACTGGCTAGGGAGGATCAGGCTGGGGATCACCAAGGAGGAAAAGGACCTGGGGGATATTGATAACAGTGAGCATGAACAGTACTGCCAAGTGCAGGAAAGCAGCAGCGAAAGCAAACAAGATGCTAGGGTACATATCACGGGGATTCATGTCCAGGTGCAGGGAGGTGATTCTGCCCCTCTACAGGGCCCTGGTCAGGCTGCACTTGGAGTACTATGTGCAGTTCTGGAGGCCGTACCTGAGGCAGGACATCACTGCTGGAGGGAGTGCAGAGGAGGGTGAAGAGGATGACTCAGGAGATGGAGAGAATGGACTATGAGATGAGGCTAAAGGAACAAAATATGTACACACTGGAAGAGAGGCGGGATGGGGGGACATGATCAAGACCTTCATGTACCTAAAGGGTATCAACGGGGGGGGGGGTGTTGAAACTAAGGAGCGGGAAGGAAATATTACACAAACTGGGGAATATGGGTGTGGGCAGGACAGTAGTGTGGTGGGTAGGTAACTGGCTGGGTGGCAGGACACAGAGGGTGGTGGTAAATGGCTGTCACTCCACAGAGGGAAGAGTGACCAGTGGGGTACCACAGGGATCAGTGCTGGGACTGGTCCTATTCAACATCTTCATCAGTGACATTGCGTGGGACCTAGAAGGCAGAATTTCACTGTTAGCTGATGACACAAAGCTCTGTAACAGAGTAGACACACACAGAGGGTGTAGACAGAATGAGAAGCGACCTGCAGAAACTTGAAGAATGGTCAGGGGTTTGGCAGTTGAAATTTAATGCAAAGAAGTGCAAGATAATGCATATGGGGCACAAAAACCCTGGCACAATATATCAGTTGGGGGGTGAGGATATAGCTTGCACCAAGCAGGAAAGGGATCTTGGGGTTGTCATCTCTGATGACCTCAAGGTAGGGAAACAGTGTGACAAGGCAGCAGGTAAAGCAAATAGGATGCTGGGATGTATAGGCAGGGCATCACCAGCAGGAAAGGGAGGTCATAATTCCGCTATACAAGACACTAGTGAGGCCCCTCCTGGAGTACAGTGTACAGTTCTGGAGACCACACCTACATAAGGACATAGCCAGGGTAGAGAAGGTTCAGAGGAGGGCAACAAAGATGGTGCATGGATTGCATCACAAGTCCTATGAAGACAGGTTGAAGGAACTGAACATGTACTCCTGGAGGAGAGGAGGAGAGAGGGATATGATAGAGACATACAAGTATCTTACAGGGAGGAACAGGGTGCAGGAAAACACTATTTTTAAGCGAAAAGATGTTCCAGGACTAGAGGGCATGGGATGAAGTTGGAGGGAGGACGATTCAGAGGAAACATGAGAAAGAATTTCTTCACAGAACTGGTGGTGGACAAGTGGAACACCCTGCCAGAGGAAGTGGTGGAGGCTGAAACAATCACGGGATTTAAGAATGCATGGGATAGACATAAAGGAATTCTGGAGGTCAGGGGTAAGGGGCAACAGACTTCTAGGAAAACAAACTGAACTTACAAGCTCAAATGGGCAGACTGGGTGGGCCATAGGCCCTTATCTGCCGACACTGTCTATGTATCTATGTAAGGAAACTAGGATCACGGGCTAAGAATATAGGGAGGGAGATTCAGGAGGGAGATGAGGAGGCATTACTTCACAGAGAGAGTAGTTGCGAGGTGGAACGCACTACTAGAAAGGGTGATAGCAAGCAAAAATGTGGCTGGCTTTAAGAACTCTTGGGACAGGGTACAGGGGTGGGTAAGGGTGGGTGAGGGGACAACAGTGGGAGGTCAAGGGGGATGGGGAGGGGCAGTTGCCTGCTAGGGAGCTAGCTGCACAATTGAGCAGACTTTGATAGACCAGTAGGTCTATTGCTGGCACCTTCTTATGTTCGTATGTTCATATCGAAGCAGGAGAGGGATCTGGGGATTATAATTTCAGACAACCTGAAGGTGGGTGGCCAGTGCAGCAAGGTGGTGGGGAAAGCAAATAGGATGTTGGTGTGCATAGATAGGGGCACAACAAGCAGAAGGAGGGAGGTGCTGATGCCTTTGTATAAAACCGTGGTCAGACCTCACCTGTAGTATGGGGTCCAGTTCTGGAGGCTTCATCTGCGCAAGGACATAGATGGCATAGAAAGGGTTCAAAGGAGGGCAACAGAGATGGTGCATGGTATGCAAAAGAAGCCTTATGAGACGAGGTGGAGAGAACTGGATCTGTACTCGCTAGAGACTAGAAGGGAGAGGGGGACATGATAGAAACTTTTAAGTGCATGAAGGGGATAAATAAGGTGAAGGAAGGGAGCTTATTTAAGAGGAAGGTGGGGGTCAAAACAAGAAGTCATAATCTTAAGATTGGAGGGAGGAAGATACAAGGGCAGTGTTAGGGGGTGTTACTTCACGGTGAGGGTAGTGAAGCCCTGGAGCAAACTAACTGAGGAGGTGGTAGAAGCTGAAATGGTGGAGGGATACAAAAGGGCATGAGACAGACATAAAGGATTGAGCAGTGGGTGGAGGGGGGACATTACCTGAAAAGGTGACAAGTGTGGGGGGTTAAGGGGCAGACTAGATGGGCCAGAGTGGTCCTTTTCTGCCGCCAGATTTCTATGATTCTCTGATTGCTTTTGCTAACCATTTAATTCCCAAGAATGTTAATGATTTTCTCAACATGTAATATCCAGTATGGGTGACCATTTACACATTGCCCAAGACACATAAGGATTCCTTGAACCCACCTGATTGTCCATTAGGTGCTAGTATTAGCTTTCTCAGAGACTTATCTGCTCAATATGTTGGCGCACATACACAAGCCATTGCTTGTCAGTTTGGCTTGTACATCCAGGATACAGTTCATATACCAAGGATTCTGGATACTACACAGGTTCAAAAGGATTGGTATCTCGTGACCTTAGACATGACATCACTGTACACTAATATTCCCCATCAGGAAGGTAGAGTATCCAATGCCCACAGACACTGAATTCAGCTGAAGAACCTCAGAATCTAAGCAACAAAATCAAACTGAGGCTGACTGACCCTTTTGCACAACAGGTCAAGCACCCTTGGACTCCAGGACATCATCCGGGTGTACAACCCCTGACTGAGCCAACCAGCCTGAACATATAGCTCTTACTTCGAGAGGGTTCCTGCAGTAAGTCTTCACATATAGGACTACGCCCCTGGCATCAGGACTCCGCATGGCAAACTTGTAGCTAGTAATGATCATTGGGGACCGCCCTCGTTGTCCAGGTGACGCAGAGGGCAGGACGTAAGGGCATGGGTCCCACTGCCTCCAGTTTTTCCAGTCACGCTGTCTCAGTATCATTCGGTAAACACGGTAGAACAGCATTCGGTCGCCTGCCATTTTTCTGTAACCAAAGTTCTCTGTCTTCTAAACATTGCCCGTTACAGTGTTTGTCATCTAGTCAGCCCAAAAAGAAGTGCTCCGAGTACGGTGCACAGATCAAACATGGGGACGATCACTCCTGGTGTGTCCTCTGCCTGAGGCCCAAGTGTTCCACCTGCCAGGGCTTCAACCAGACCATGCGAACCCATCGCAAGAGGACACCCAAAGCCCATCTGCTAACTCAGAGGCTGGCTTCCATGGTAATGGAGCTTCAGGAGCTGAGAGAAAGACTGTCATCGCTGGCCCCAGAGAAAAAGAAGAAGAGAAAGGACAAGGAGAAACACCGGGAGCGGAGCGGAGCTGTTCTCTTCAGGAGAAGACCAGCCAGACAACCGACACCGACCAGGGTGGGCCCTCCACCTCTGTGAGTACCCCATCTGTAGGGCCTTTGTCCATGACATCGGACCAGATGCCCTCACCCCACCCCTCTGAGGTTACGCGAGCAGTCGGGGGTTGCTTCTTTAGAGGTTTCTATGTGGTCTCCTGCTCTGAACACTGCCGATAAGCCGCCCTTCGGCTCCGCCATGGGTGCCAGCCCAGGCCGATCAGCCTGTCCTGAGTACTTCTACTCTGGTCAGCCTGGCTGCACCCAGTAAGCCAGTCAACGGCTCCTCCACCGACCGCATGGGTGCCTCTGCTCTCCTGTTGGGCTGAGGCCCCCGATGCTGGGATGAGTGTGCTCGCAGGTATACCTTTATCCCCGCATGTTTCCTCCCTCAGATTCGCTACCTGTACCTGACACTTCTCTAAACCAGTTGGATACCTTACCTGACCTGTCACTGGGGGACTTGCCTGACCTCCCTGCCCCTCGCCAGGCTTGATTCCCCCGATGGATCCCCTCCTTCCTGGATCCCTCACTGACCTACATGGGCAAGGCATGGACATCCTCCTCCTGGACCTTGGCCCCTGCTGCTCACCAGCTTCGATCCACTTCCTAGTGGGCCTTAGGCGCCCGGGCGGGCACTTTGCTCCTCCTTTCGCCCCGCGGGTGACTTTCTGGAAATCCCCATGTCCCCCAATACCTACCGCCAGGGGGTCCATCACCAGGTTACAACCCACCGGGGTTGGTATTACAACCCGCTGATACCGGGCTATCCTATGCTGGGGTACCCGACACCGGGATACCCAACGCTGGGCTACCCGATGCTGGGATATCTTGACACCAGAATACCCTTGCACCAGGCTACACCGGTCAGAGCTTCTACTAATACCCTTATTGGTACCAGGCTCCCAGCTACCCTCCCTTATCGCGGTACCCGGGTTACCCACCTCCACCTCCTCCACCACCACTGCAGCCCAGTAATGAATCCATCCCTGCGTGGTTGAAGGATGCCAAATCTCAGCTTCTTTTGCAGTTGGGTCAACCTCAGGTCATGGTTTGGGCCGCCCCTCCTAGTCCTGCACCCTCTAGCCAGGTTTCTGACAGGGACTTGGGTGCTCTGCCCCCTAAGGATCTTAGATACCAGGACCAGGCTCTTGAACCTTCCTTTCCCAGCAGACTGGAATCTTCGGATTTGGATAAGGAATCGGACCTAGGGAACCAGTCCGAGCCTCACTCCCCAGTCGAGCCTCTACCAGAGGAGTCCCCGAAGTATCCCCCTGAGGATCCCTCCTTTGGGGAGCTACTTAGAACAATACAAAAATCTTGCGGATGAGCTTCCAAGGAGCTGGACCCCCAACACAAGAGACTTGCAGAGCACCTGGACCTGGTCAGTGTGGACCCCTTCCCATTCCCCCTGGATGGGACCACATGAGGACCTTGCACCCACTATTTGACTACAGCCCTCTTCCATTCTGGCTGTGTCATGTAAAGTGGATTGAACTTATTTTACCCTGGAAAGGGTCTCTCATTTGACCACCCAACCCAAGGCCGACTCCATGGTCATTACTGCTGCCCAAGACAGATTGGCCCAACCTTAGCACCTTGGTGCCTCTCCACTAGATAAGGACTTCAAACAGCTGGACCAGTACAGTAGAAAAATCTACTCCTCATACACCTGTGCCATCAGATCCATGAACTATGTCGCCCACATGGTGGCCTTCCAAAAGTCCTCCTTAGCAGAGTTAGAGAAAGACCTTCAGGAGATTCCTGATGAACAGCTCAGGAATAGACTCCTGGAAAAAATCAGGAATAAGTGATCCTGCCGCCATGCCCTCCATGCCACTTATGACTCTGTTGACTCAGTTGCTCGGGGTGCGGCCACAGGGATTTGTCTCAGATGCCTAACCTGGCTTCGACTGGCGGAGTTGGCACAAGATGTTCAGTCTTCTCTTCTGGACGCTCCTTTTAGGGGTCCAGTTCTGTTTAGCAGCGACGCCAAAGACATTATTACTGAGTTGCAGGAGAGCGACAAGTCCCTCTGTGATGTCCGCTCCATGTACCGTTCTGGCCAGCAACAATGGCAGCAGCCTTTTCACCGCCAATGGAAGTGAAACAGGCAGAACCAGAACAAGCGACAAAATACACTTCGTGCCCCAGGTTCTGGCGCTCAGACTCCTCAGACCAAGTTTTCAAAAGCTGCCTCCGGACTAAAGGCACCACTCCCCTCCGCATCCTGACTCCCTACCCCTCCTTCTGCTCCCTCCGACTCTCTCGGAGGAACAGATAGGGGGAAGGTGCGGTCTCCACCTAGACTGATGGAAGGCCGTCACCGCAGATGTATGGGTTTTTCAACACATAGAAAGAGATCACTCAATAGAGTTCCTGGACAGGCCTCCTCCCAATCCTCCAGGAAGGTCCTTTTACCCGCCAGGCCAACTTCAACTGGTCAGGCAGAAAATACAGGATCTGCTACAAAAGGCAGCTATAGAACCTGTTCCTTCGGAACAGACTGGAAGGAGATTCTACTCCCACTTCTTCCTGGTTCCAAAGAAGAAGGGGGATTTAAGACCTATCTTAGATCTCAGCATGCTCAACCTGTTCGTGGAGTACAAGAGATTTCGCATGTTGGCTTTCCAGGGACTGTTATCCCTGCTCCTACCAAACACTTGGCTGTGCTCCCAGGATATGCAGGATGCTTACCTCCATATCCCCACTCTTCCAGCCCACCGCCACTTCCTGAGATTCTCCTTCCTGGAGGACCATTTCCAGTTCACAGCCCTCCCGTTTGGCTTCTCCTCAGCACCTCGGGTTTTCGCCAAGTGCTTAGCGGTGGTTGTGGCATTTTTATGCCGCAGGGGCATTTATGTGTTCCTGTACCTGGATGACTGGCTCTTTTCAGCCCCCTCGCCGGACAGTCTGAAGGAATTCCTCACCTTCACTCTGAACCTCTTTTCCAGTTTGGGAATCTCGATCAGTCTCCCCAAATCACAGCTAGTACCCTCCTAGCACCTCCAATTTGTTGGAGCAGTGCTGGACATGGTCCAGAGCAAGGCCTTCCTTCCAGTCAACCAAGTGGAGACTTTAATCTCACAAGCCACACTCATGGCTTCCTCTCAGTGGACCACAACTCGTTCGGTCCTACGACTCTTGTGTCTGATGGCAGCTGCCATTTCTACAGTCCCTTTGGCCAGACTGCACATGAGGGTCACCCAATGGTCTCCCAGAATCCAGTGGGACCAGCGCTTGGATGACATGGACCAGAGAGTACTTGTCTCCGGCAGCCTTCAAAAGGATCTCCTTTGGTGGAAAGACCCTGCCAGTCTGTTGGTCGGGGTCTCATTTCACCCTCCATCTCCCTCTCAAATCCTTACTTCGGATGCCTCGAACCTTGGATGGGGAGTGTATATGGGAGACCACAGAACCCAAGGCTTCTGGTCTCCCACGGAGGAGAACCTGCACATCATTATTCTGGAGATGAGAGTGGTGCTCTGTGCTCTCGATGCCTTTCAGTCACTTCTAACTCTGGGAACACTCTTCATCTAGACAGACAACATGGCCATTGGTATCTAAACGAACAGGGAGGCACCCTATCGTACCCTTTCTGCAGGGAGGTGATGCAGGTGTGGTACTGGGCATTTCAGCTTGGCCTATCTTTGACAGCAGTTCACATGCTTGGGTGTTCACAACATTCTGGTGGACAGTCTCAGCTGATCAGTCGCCAGGGCTCATGAGTGGGAACTAAAGCAGGAGGTAGTAGAAGACCTGTTTTTTCAAGTGGGGTTGACCAGACTTAGATCTGTTCGCCTCCCCATCCAACGCAAAACTACCCAGCTTTTGCTCGCTCGTTCCCAGGCATGGTGCTTTTTGGCAAGATGCACTGTCTCTACCTTGGACAGGGAGCTTTCTATATGCTTTCCCTACCTTTTCTCTCTTGCAGAAGGTTCTGCTGAAGCTCCAAGCAGAGGGAGCTCACATGATCCTCATTGCCCCTCTGTGGCCTTGGCAGATATGGTTTCTGTTGTTACAGCATTTTGCACTGGAACTCCCAGTACCTCTTCCTCTCTCTCATGACCAGGAGCAGGACACCCTGGTACATCTGAGCCTCAAGTCTCTCCATTTTCATGCGTGGCACCTGTGGACCTAGCGATTTCTCGCTATGGAGTCTAGATAGGGGTAGCTCAGGTCTTAGTGGAAGCTAGCAAGCTTTCTGCCAGATCCACCTACACTATGAAATGGAAGAGATTTTCTATCTGGGCCTCTGCGAAAGGTCTAGACCCCTTTTTTTACTTGGCCTCCCAGGTGTGCGAGTACCTCTTGCATCTGTCAGAGTCGGGTCTCAGTTATTCCTCACTGAAGGTCCCTCTCTCTGCTGTGTCAGCCTACCACCTTCTGGTGGAGGGCAAATCCCTAGCTCAGCTAGAGGTTTCTAAGACTTTCCTGAATGGTATCCTTCATATCAAACCTCCAGTCTGGAATCCTGTTCCTCCCTGGGATCTCAATTTTATGTTGGAAAGCTTACTTTGCCCCCTTTTGAACTGGCTGCAAGCTGTGATAAGCATTTTTTTAGCATGGAAAAAGCTCTTTTTAGTTGCTGTCACTTCAGCTCAAAGAGTTTCAGACCTTCAGGCTCTAGTTTGTAGAGAGCCTTATTTAATTTTCCACAGGGACCGGGTGGTCCTGCGAACTAATCCTTTGTTCCTTCTGAAAGTGGTTTCAGAAGTGACTCTAAACCAGAGTGTTGAATTGCCAGTGTTTTTCCCAGAGCACTCCAACAGGGGAACATCTCCTGAACACCTTTGATGTGCATAGGATTTTGAAGTACTGTACCTCTCGGACTAAAGAGGTTCGAAAATCGAACCAGCTGTTTGTTGCCTTTGCCTCCCAGTGTCAGGGCAAGTCGATTATGAGACAGACTCTGTCTAGGTGGCTGGCTAACTGTATTCATTACACTTACCAGAAGTACGAAAAACCCCTTCCGTGGGCGATCAAAGGCCACTCCACTAGGAGTGTGGCTACTTCTACCGCCTGTTTCAGGCATTACAGTCTGGACATTGCCTCTAGGTGTCGAGCTGGCTTCGGCTTTGCAGTTTTGCAAGGTCTTCTGTCTTGAACAGAACCTTAGTTGGCAGACATCTTCCTCTTCCCAGAACCTCATCTCTGACTCCTTTCTTTATGTTAGACTGCTTGGTATTCAGTTCTATATGTGAAGACCTACTGCAGGAACCCTCTCGAAGTAAGATATAGCAGTTAGGTAAGAACTTACCGTAACAGTAGATCTTCGAGAGAGGTTCCTGCAGGAGGTCTAGTTGCCCACCCACCTTTTCCCCCAGTTCCTGAGTTTTTACCTTATTCCATGCCCAGGACTCTGTCTCTTCCAGGGCTCAGGGTAGCAGGAGTCTATTACTCCTCTTTTTTGATCTCTTTCTATATGTCTCCATTGAAAAGAACTGGAGGGCAGGCGCGGGATCGCCCCTTTTATGGTCACTCTAATGTCACATCACCTGATGACGGGGGTGGTCCCCACTGACAATTGCTAGCTATAAGTTTGCCGTGCAGTCCTGACGCCAGGGGCCGCAGTCCTGTATGTGAAGACCTACTGCAGGAACCTCTCTCAGAGATCTACTGTTACGGTAAGTTCTTACGTAACTGCTATTTCCCATGCAGAGAACATCATAGTCAGCGACAGAGCATCCTCCACCCACCGTAGAATCTTGGTTGCTTCTGTGAAGATCCGTGTGCTTCCTGTGCCTCCTTGACTATTTCTGTGTGCCACAGTGATAGTGTTGGCCAATCCGACCTTCACAGCCTGGGACTAAGCCAGGCCCCGAAAAACAAGTATCAAAGCTAGATAAATCGCACATCTTCCAGCACTGATCTGGAGGCACTGTTCCTGAAGACTCCTAGCTCCATTTGCAGGGAACTGGGATAGAACTGCCCTACCAGCCCAGCAAACTGGCACTGAGGGCCACAAACAGCTTCTGAGGAACTTTGAAGAGGACCCCCCCCAAAAAAAACCATTTCTTGAGTTCTTGCACCATGCAAGTGATTGAGATGCTGGCCTGGACAACAGGAGTGATGCCTATCCTCTGCGATCAGGAACCACACTGACACCATCCTGTTCTGGAGGAGTGTTGTGTGTATAGCCCTGTCACTGCTATCATCAGGCCCAGGACTTGAAGAAGCCTGTGAGCAGGGACAACTGACTGGGATCTCAAATGATGGATCTCCCAGGCTAGATTCTTCTTCCTGGCTGTAGTGAAGAATTTGCATTTATATAGCACTTTTTATACATTCCTAGTGCTTTTCCCTTCCTTTCTACCTCTGTTCACTCCTGTCCCCTGTACCCCCTCTGCTCTATGCTCCCTCTGCTCCAGGGACCAGAGAACCTTCTCCACTCCTCACCCCTTTTCCTCTGCTGGGTAATCTGCCTGTCATCACCTTCCAACACTCTGAAACGAGCTGTCCTTATCCCTCTGTCATTCCACCTCCTCAGACTCCTTCAGGCATCATCTGAAACTCCTCCCACCACCCACTTGCACTTGTTTCCCATAGGATGCCGCCACCCCTGTGATTCTGGTAGCTCATAGTTTCAGTTCTCCACCATGACCAAATTGTTCCTAGGTGCACTACATTGCTTGCCTTTGTACTGATTTGTTGGCTTAATTCACTTTTTCTCTTGCACTTGTACAGTAGTTACACAATATAAGGTATGTAAACTTGCACTTAAATCTTCTCCTAGCTTGTACCTAAGTAGTAATGTATACTGTACTCTGTCTTCACTTTATGGAGATACCATTGAATTGCACTGTATTTATGTGTCACTGTATCTTACTTTGAGGGGGCTCTTGCAACAAGCAACACCATTAGGTGTAAGCCACCATGCACTAGGACCACACAGAAAATGTCTAGCTAGCATTCATTACCGGGGGACTGACCCCGACATCGGCACGCTGACGTCCGCCAATGGTATAAAAGGGGCGGTCCCCCAACCCATCCTCTATTCTTTTCCTGCCATCGACCCGTGCAAATCTGACCTCCACAGATGCCTGCTTCTATCAACTGCCATTTTTCCGTATTTTAAACCCACAATTTCTTTTTTGTTTCTAGTATTCTTCCTTTTTCGATATTTCATCATTCTTGCATGTCTTCTTTTCCATCAACATCTTCAGATCAGCTGATAAAGTGTACTTGCAGTAAGCAACTTTCCTCCAAGAATGGCCACTCTTCCTGGCTGCTCAACTTAGGCCCTGACCACAACACCGAGGTCTGCCAGCATTGCCAGGACTTCAACCAGGCCACACGGAGACGTCAATTTTAGAACCTCCAGAGTTTTCTGCTGCAGCAGAAATTATCTGCTATGGAGAAGGAGCTCCAGGGAAAAAGTACCTCTTCCTCCCTTGGTTCCGGGGCCTCTACTTCTTCCCCTTACCTGGAGAAGTTTGGTGGGAAGCACAAGCACCGGAATGAACATGGAGAACGGCCCCGGTCAGCTTCCCACTCCAGGTCACCACACAAAGCGGCAGCCGATTCTGGGTCTTCCTCCCATGGGAGATCGGCCCCATCTCCACCGGCAGCCCTTTCTCCTTCAGGACTTCCAGTGTCTCAACCACCCACCCTCCTTACCATTTCAGGCGGTGGTTCTTCAGGGCTTCGGACTCCATACCCAGCCTCCCAGCCCCTGCAGCTCAGGTCCTTAGTTCCAGCGGATCCTCAGCCAGGCTTGTCGACTAGTCCTTCCCCGGTCTTGGTTTTGCCCACGTTGGTCTTGTGTTCTAGGACCGAAGCCTCCAAGTGATGTCCAGAGCATGCGTTCACCTCGCCTATGAGAGTGATGCCTCTGCCTCAGTTGGGGGCTAGCTCCCATGCGCACGTCTCTCCTTCGAGGCTGGCGCTGGCTGTTTTGCCTAACCGTCATCAGCCCTCACCTGTTCAGCTGACGTCGGTTCCCCCGACACCAGTTCCGACACCCCAGCTGTTATTCCCCATCTGACACCTGTAGACTCGATGTCTGGTCTTTCAACTCCTCCTAGACTGACACCAGACAAACGTACGCTGCAAGGGATGATGCCAGCTTACCCAGCATCCCAAGGGCTGATGCCAGGGCATCCAGCACCTCAGGAACTGATGCCGGATAAGCCTTCCCTGGCGCTGACTCCCCAAAATCTTCCTATGGAATACAGTGCCTTGTTTTCAGCATGGTGGGAGTTCATGAAGAGTAAGGACTCCCCAAGGGGACCCTCCCCACTCCACTTCCCAAGGACCCTTCTCCAAACCCAGACCGGGTGATCACTAGCCATTTCCGGTCTCCAGACTGTCCTCCCAAGGACCGTCACCTCCTGACGCCGGTCCCAGATTCTGACCCATCGGTAGGAGATTCACCCTCTTCCTCCATTGATGAATCAGAGGACTCCAGGTTGCCGTCGGAACCAGAGGAACTAAGGGCTACTCACAGATCGCCTCCTGATGATCCCACCTTCATGGATGTCATGAGGCACATACAGTTCCTGATGGTCTGGAACATGGAGGAGCTAAACCCGGAGTGTTGGCATCTTGCTGCCTTCCTGTGTAGGAAGGAAACCCTTCCTATGTTGGTTCCTCCTCTTATCGACTCACACCGGTTCTTTTCCTGGCTAAGGTATCACCCTTAACAGGGCTTGCTTGCTTAGGATTAGCAGTTTCACCTGCATTGTTTGAGGATGAAGGCTGGTCAGAGCCTGAAGAACCCTTCACTAACTTTTTGTGAAGTCTTCCCGATGTTTTTCAAGCGTCTTTTGAGGGAAAGACATACAGATGTCACACTCAGCAGAGAATGTTTCTCACCAAGACAGACAGTAAGTCATGTTTGTCAGCCTTGGCAAAAACATCCCTACATTTTGTACAGTTTTTAAACCCCGTGGGCCATTTATTTTCTTAGAATTTTCTGACATTTTCAAAGAAAAAACAAAAATACCTCAACCACAAAGTAAGTTCCTTTTTTCCCCCTGTTAATTTAGCGGTTGTGGTCAGTTCTGGAACAGAGAAGTTCCAATTGGAACTGGAAGGAGTAGAAAAAGGACCAGATTTATCATTTTTTACAGAGAAAAAAAATTACGTTTAAGTAAAGCTACCAGAGTTTTAGTAATAAAAACTCGGACTAAACTAACAAAACCTTGGTTCCTCAGCAGTTATCCTGAACCGAGAGAAACCGAGAAAAACACTTAGAATTCTTACTCTAAATTAACGGTTTACTAATAAAACAGAAAATAAAGGCAGCAAATGAAAATTATGAAAGAAAATACTTATAATTATGGAAGTAACACTTGGGAACAACTGTGAGGAGAAGTCTCCAAGGGAAGGCGTCTTGGCAGAGAAAGAAATCCTAGGGTTTTAGAATGTAGTAGTTTATAAGGGCAGCATTTGTATAAGTGGCACGAGCCAATGATAGTTCCATCATCAGCAAGGGAGGATCCTGTACCCGAACCTCAGATCCCTCAGGCTCAAGGCATGGCTCTTAAGGACTTATGCAGGTTTGCATCTCTCAGAAAGTGTTCTGAATGTTTTACAAGGTTATAGGAAGCCATCTACTGTACCAAGAAAACCTATGCTTCACAATGGAAAAGGTTTTCTATTTGGTGCTCCACCAATGATGTGGCACCAGAACAAGCAGGGATTCCAGCATTGCTGGACTACCTTACCCATCTGCATTCTCTGAGCTTGCAGCCCACCACTTTAAAAGTCCATCTGGCTAGGCTGGCCCAGTGGTGCAGAGGGCTGAGGTGCTGGTGCCTTAACTCGTGCCACACCGGTGACCTGGGTTTGGGAATGACCTCGGGCCACTGGGGTGCCGGCTCAGGTGGGGAGTGTTGGAATGGGATTGAACTCTGTCTCTCCCTTCCATAGGGGTGGATTCTGGCTCCACCATAGTCCCGCTGCCACTGGGTGGAGGTTCGGTGGGTAGTGTAGGCGGTTAGAAGAGGCAGTGCAAGTCTGGGGAGGGGCGGAAGGGTCCACCGGATCCTAGCGTGTGTGCCTCCATGCATGTACACACCTGTGTATGCCATGGCCCGGGGAGAAAAGATAAAAAATATATATGGAAAAAAGTCCATCTGGCTTCAGTATCTGCTTACATCTCAGCTGGAAAGGGTGTCTCTATGGCATCCAATCCTATTTTCAAAAAGCTGTTTAAAGGTTTGGCCCACATGCAGCCCCCTCACAGGGAACTGCTGCCAGCTTGGGACTTGAATATCTACATTGCCCAGCTCATGGTCCCTCCTTTTGAGCCCATGGTTTCAGCTCATTTGTAGTATGTTACCTGGAAAACAATGTTTCTGTTAGCCTTCACTTCTGCCAGAAGTATTAGTGAGCTTCAGGCTCTGTGTATTGAAAAAGACTACATCTCATTCCATAGGGGTTAAGGTGGGTTTGAGAACAAATATGAAATTCCTTCTCAAGGTGGTTTCTGATTTCCACTTAAATCAATCCATCACTTTGCCATTCTTTTTAACTGAACACTCTAGTTCAGGTGGTCATCGACTCCACAGCCGTGATGTCGAGAGCCCTGAGTTATGACTCACTAAAGACAAGCAGCAGCTGTTTCTGACTTATGGGGATGTGGGTAAAGGAAATCCAGCATCTAAAAGGTCCATTTCTCAATGGATGGTTCAATGCATCTAGTTTTGCTACTCAAAAGTTGGAAGGGAGCCCCCAGTAGGGCTGACAGCTCACTCCACAAGGGGGATAGCTGCTACTATAGCAGCTGCCAGGAATGTCCCATTGTTGGAAATCTGTAAAACAGCTACCTGAAGAAAAGTTCACACCTTTATGAAGCATTACAGCATGGACACCCAGTCCAGAAGTGATGCCAGCTTTGACACAGCAGTCCTGCAGAGCTTGTTCCCGGTAGATTTTGTGCCCACTTCCAAAGGTATTGCTTCTTAGTCTGCAAGAGTTAGTGCTATTGGAGAATTCTTGGAGTAAGAAGAAAAAATTACTCACCATAGTAATCTTTTTTTTCCACGGTATTCTCCAATATTCATAACTCATCCTCCCTGCCTTCCCTACTAGAACTAGTAGCCTCTGCACTCCAAGCTGAATGAATAGGTGCAAAGGTGCCACACACTGGCATACTTTATCTTTTTGGGCCTGTTTGACATTGTTTCCCCTTCTTCAGGTTATTCTGACATGCGGGGGTTGTTTCCTTCAGCTGGGGGTTTGCTTAGATTAGGTTAGTTTTATAGTTATGTAGATGTCATCCTTTGTTGGGCTTTTCCTTGTAAGCTCTCCATGAAATCTAAGAGTTTTTAGAATGCAGCAGTTTATAAAGGCAGCATTTGAATAAGTGGCACAAGCCAATGATGGTTCTGTCTCTGGGCAGTTCTACTATAAAGTCTGACTGCAAGAGTTGTGAATATTGGAGAATACCCTGGAAGAAACAAGATTACTATGGTGAGTAATATTTTACCACTACTGCAAGTATGAAAAGCCTCTACCAGGTCCTGTCAAAGTCTATTTGACCAGAGGCATGACTGCCTCAGCTGTTTCCTTCAGGAACGTGTCTGCTGTTAACATTTGTGCAGCTGCCACTTGGAGTTCTGGCCGTACCCTCGTCAAGCATTACAGTCTGGACTTTGCCTCTAGGCATATAGCCAGCTTTGGCCTTGCAGTCTGTCGTCGAGGCACAGGCCAGGAAGCATGGGAAAAAACGGGAGCAATTGTAGAATTTGCAAAAAGTGTTTATTAGTACTAGCAGTAACAAAAAAAAAATGAAATCATTCAGAATAACTATTTACAAAGGCAGAATGAATAGGGAAGATCCATCTGAGTTTTCATTCAATCTCTGTATGTCTCTCAGAACATTGCATTTGTCTCTTATAAGTCCTTGCAACCCCCCTCCTTATTACGCATCCTGTTTTTTTTTCTAAAATGTTCTTGTAAATTTCAGGCAGGTGCAGTAAGAACACAGTGTCCCAGAACTGAGGCCCCTTCTCCATGGCTTCTGAAAAAAGGCTTAACCTCTTGAGTTCCCAGTAGCTTTTTGCAATCATCTCAAACTATGATTATATACATTTCAACAGTAACACTATATAATTTCTGAACAAAGAGATCACAGTATCAGTTGCATTTCCACATAATGATTTACATATATTTTTATACCAGCAGATATGCAAGGAAGGAAAAGACAAACAGCAAGGGAAGACTGAGAGACAGTGAGAGGCAGAGAATTGCGAGACTGTCAGGGTGATCAAGTCCTAGGTCTCATGAGAAAATTTGATTGCGCAACCAGACAGACAAGAGACAGGAAAGGAAAGAACTGAACAGATCCCTGCATTCAAACTCTCCATAACAACTGGTACAGGGTCCTATTCAATCCTGTCACACAGTCCTCCAGGGCCTACTTTTTTTGAGCGCCCTATGGCTGATTCAGTCCACCTCCCAGTTGACTGGGTCAGCTCCTTCATTGCTTGGGACTCTGTCCTAATGGTGTTGCCTGTTGCAAGAGCCCCCTCAAAGTAAGATGGTACAGTTGTGTAAGAACTTACCGTGACAGTAGATCTTCAAGAGGAGCTGTTGCAGCAGTCGCTGCTTTCCCTCCCACCTTCCCCTGATTTGCTGCTTCTCCATATCAGTTAATCTGCTTTCCTCGATTATGAAGACCCTCCTTGGTTCTCCAGTCTCTGTGCATGTCAGGGTCTCCAGCGGGAGAACTGAGGATGGGTTGGGAGACTGCCCCTTTTATACCATTGGTGGAAGTTGGCGTGCTGACGTTAGGGGGCGGTCCTTCACTAATGTCTGCTATCTATAAGTTTTCCGTGTGGTCCTAGCACCTGGCAGTTTAGTCCTAATGGTGTTGCCTGCTGCAAGAACTCCTCTCGAATATCTAGTTACAGTAAGTTCTTATGTAACTGTACTTTCTCCTGTTACCCTTTCCTTGGGTCATACCTGGAAACAAGCATTGGTTAGGTGTGCATTTTCTGGTTACCAATTTGTAAGTAAATACACATTGTATCCCAAAGCACCTGACAAACAATGAGAGACTAATAGAGAAGTGACTGTAAATGTGAATTGGCAGCCATTTTGCATATCACCCCCACACATAGCCCTTCTGCTTATCCGATTGAAATACTATCCCCATATGCTCCAAAGACTGCAGTGCTCACATGAAACGCTTCTCCCTGTTAATTAACTAGTCATGCATCTCCAAGACTTCCGTAGTCCATGCCATTGAACTCTCCAGCACTGGTACCATTGATGCCCAGAGGAAAAGACTGCCTGATACGAGAACATGTGATGTTCTTCCTGTCTTTGCTCTGCTACCATCCCAATCAGGAGTTTCAAGAACACTCTCAGCATTGTTGGTTGTCTCTGGAGGGACTGACAGACCAGAAAGAAAGCTGCCCAGCTGAGCTGTTTCAATGAAGGACTACAGAGGCTCCGTCTTGAACCTCATAATGTTGACAAACCTATTTAAGTGTTTCCAGTCCAGGAGCATCCATAACCCACCTCCCTGAAATTACTGCTGGCTAAGAAATAGATGAGGTAGCACCCCTCAGGTGCTTACTCTTGAATGACAAGTGTTCGACAAATCTGATCAGTAGGTTCAACCTTTAGAACTATTCTATGGAACAAATAGAATTTCTTTGCTCACTGAGAAAGTGTAAAAATGTACCACATTCATGTTTATGGGGTCTCACTACTTGCAGATTAAATGTGCTGCCATAGGGGCAACTTTTGCCCCCCAACTACTCAAATCAAATATCTTGACATTTGGAAAGCTGCAGTAGCAGGGATACCCCATTAACCATTCCTTCTTTGATAAGGTGGAATTTTATAGATGTTACATTGATGACAACATTATGGTGTGGTGAGGGAACCAGAAAGAGCTTATGGATTTTGTAGCTTATTTGGAACAAAGCAGTACGGATTTTAAATTGTCTGTGAACTACAGTTTGCACCCCATTCAATTTTTTGATCTTAATATTTCCAAGGATGGTCAACATGGTGTGTGTGTGTGTATATATATATATATATATATATATATATATATATATATATATATGTATATAATCAAGGCCCCTGGAATTCTGCGGTTCTGCGGTTGCGGAATTTGCCGCAGAATATATATAGTGCCGCAGAATTCATTGTTTTTGGTGAATTTTCATATAAATACACCATTTTTCCACAGTGTCAAGCGTTCTTTCCCACCTCGTTTATCCTGAAGCTCCTCCTCTATGCTCAGCATATGATGTCATCGATGACATCACATCATATTTAGTCAATGACAGGACTGCATTCTGCCAGAGAAATGAATAAATCATGCCGCAGAAATCAGAAAATGCTGCCGCAGAAGTCAAGGAGCCCTGCCCCAGAAATCGAAAAATTCTGCTGCAGAACACCAGGGGCCCTGTATATAATATACAGATCTCTATAGGAAGCCTTGTGGGGCAAAAAATCCTTTTTACAGTTCAGATTCTGTCACCCTTGCCACATCACAGACACATATGCTTACTAGCCAGTTTTTGTAATTATAGTAGGGGAAGTGACTTCATTGTTAGAGCAAATGAACTGGGACACAGGTTCAGACAAAGGGGATACAATGATGTCATCATGAAGGGCAGGCAGACAACTGATCAAAACAACAGAGGGAAAATAATATCCGGCAGACGTACTGGGAATTCTTATTATTTAAATACTAGCAGTATGAATTTTGTAACTACCTATTATGCCTTGGCAGGTCAACTACAAAGCATTCTGGAGTCTAATTGCAGGGTATTAAATAGCTTGGCAAAAGGGTATGCAAATCAAAGGGCAATGCTAATCATTTTCCGACATGCATAGCACTAGACTGCTAAACTTTTTTGAAGTTTTTACTCAGGTTCACCAGTCAAAACAGAATAAAAATTAAGCATTTTTAATTTTGCTCATTGGTTTGTGCGAAGTGCTATGAATTTTAACAGCTGATTAGCACTTTCTCACGCAATATTGCTACTAATCATGTTTTTGGCTTATATAATATCCTGAATTGGCATATTTTGACTTCAGATAAACATTTGGAAATGTCAGCTAATGAAAACCCGCATATGGTGTACCGCAGGGTTCTCAGTATTCGAGTGAAGGTAGTTCATAGCCATCAGCCATCAAACATAGCCAGTATCAAACCCAGGTTGTTACCTAGTCCTCCAAGAGGAAATTTTTCTTGTGATCATTGCAAATTTTGCCAGGTGTCACAACTAACCCTTTCAGTAACCCAAATTTTTTTCAGTTGCAAAACTACAATATTGTATATTTAGCAATATGTAAGCGTAATTGTGTCTGTGTTGGAAAAATCCAAATAGAATTTAAGAAAAGAAATGGGGGGCACGTGAGTTGTCTTTCAAGAGAGGATTGTGAGAATGCCCTTGCCCGTCATATTAAACACTGAGAGCACGGGCATATTTTTAATTTTATGTGAACTGAACACATTAGATGACGCACATGATGAACACATGACAGAATGAGAAGGGACCTGCAGAAACTTGAAGAATGGTCAGGAGTTTGGCAGTTGAAATTCAATGCAAAGAAGTGCAAGATAATGCATATGGGGCACAAAAACCCTGGCACAATATATCAGTTGGGGGGTGAGGATATAGCATGCACCAACAGGAAAGGGATCTTGGGGTTATCATCTCTGATGACCTCAAGGTAGGGAAACAGTGTGACAATGCAGCAGGTAAAGCAAATAGGATGCTGGGATGTATAGGCAGGGGCATCACCAGCAGGAAAAGGGAGGTCATAATTCCACTATACAAGACACTAGTGAGGCCCCACCTGGAGTACAGCGTACAGTTCTGGAGACCATACCTACGTAAGGACATAGACAGGGTAGAGAAGGTTCAGAGGAGGGCAACAAAGATGGTGCATGGATTGCATCACAAGTCCTATGAAGACAGGTTGAAGGAACTGAACATGTACTCCCTGGAGGAGAGGAAGGAGAGAGGGTCTATGATAGAGACATACAAGTATCTCACAGGGAGGAACAGGGTGCAGGAATACACTATTTTTAAGCGAAAAAGATGTACCAGGACTAGAGGACATGGAATGAAGTTGGAGGCAGGACGATTCAGAGGAAACATGAGGAAGAATTTCTTCACAGAATGGGTGGTGGACAAGTGGAACACCCTGCCAGAGGAAGTGGTGGGGGGCTGAAACAATCACGGGATTTAAGAATGCGTGGGATAGACATAAAGGAATTCTGGAGGTCAGGGGTAAGGGGCAACAGACTTCTAGGAAAACAAACTGAACTTTACAAGATCAAATGGGCAGACTGGGTGGGCCATAGGCCCTTATCTGCCGACACTGTCTATGTATCTATGTAGATTAGGACCGAGATGAGGTGACATGGATAATCTCATTTTGAAAAGAGAAGCTTTATGGATGCATCAACTAGGGGCCCTATAATGTAAGGGCCTGAATGAAAAATTCAGTCTGGAACCATTTCTTAAATAATTCTTATGTTAATTTTCTCATTTTGTATTTTCAGCTGTGGCTATGGAATCCTTTTGCAGGTTTTTATTAGTCCAGACTGGACATCTGTTGCAGATTGGCCGGCCTTGAGACCTATCTCCTGTCTTTCATTCTTTCCTGTTTAGCTTGATATGTGACTTTTCTGCTGTTCACTTGAGGTTCAGTACTAGCACTGTTGTGCAGCTGTGAAGAACTAAGTTCAGCATTGTGAATTGCTGAGTCAGCTTCTTATGTATTTTTCAACAAGTTATGTGCTTTTTTTAACAAGAATATACATATTTTGATGTTTGAGTAGGTATATAATAACCTGCACACTAATAATTGATTATGCATAGAATTAACTAGCCAGAGATAATTCTTAAGCTGTTTAGCTGTCCAGTTATGACCTACATGATGGTTTGTTTTTAATCCGTATTTACGCTGGGGGTTGTATGTGAGGATTATTGACTTGTCTTTGTCTCTAGTGATAACTGATTGTCTTCACCTGTATGTTGCACTGAAACTGCACTATGAATTAAAGTCCACTAGATGGCATTGCAGCTCTTGAAAAAGCAACAGAGAGTTGCGAAAGGTTGAGCATTTGTACTGCAACTTGCTTTTTACTGCAGTTTGTTAAAACAGAGAAGCACTTCTAGCACCTTAACCACTGTCTATGAGACTAGATTTATACTGGTATGAGAGAAGCCTGAATTCTTTTCACTGGCTGAGTAGCTGCCTGCCATCTCAGTGATCCAATATTGTGTCCCAGACCTGGAGGATTGAGCAATCCCATAGGATTGTGTCCTTAGTTTTGGGTGGATAGAGACCTTCACTGGACATTGTTTCTTGATTGTTTCAGGGGAAAAAAATACATACAGAGTTGGCAGTGGTGGCATTTATGGATTGCAGGTGAGTACAACTAGATCTTCATTGAAAATATCTCCTCCATTGGGCCAAACCTTTGGAACTGTAAACTGATGGCATTAGAATCTTCCAGAAACTTTTTCCTGTTTCCTAGCTGGGGGCCGCAGATGATGATGTGCAACATTGGTACCTGTAAGACATGGGCAACCCCCTCACTCCTCAGTTCTTTCTTTTGCGGTCATCTCGCTCGTCGGACCTGCAGAGAAATACTGCAGTTGTTTTTTGTTACATCACTGTTTTGTTTCCAAGTTAGTATTGCTTTTCGTTTACATTGTCCCTGTATTCCGCCATTGAAAGAACGTTCGTTTAGGTTTTGTGCCTGCGGTAACAAGATCTACAAGGACCACACTTACACTGGGTATGTTTGTTGCTTGGGCCTAACCCACAACATAAGAACCAGCAAGATCTGCCAGGGCTTTAACCAGGCCACAGGGAGATGCTGGAAGAATGCCTTGGAGACTTTTACCACTATTAAGGTGCAGTCTCCAGAACTGGATGCTGTACTTCAGGTGTGACCTCACCAATGATCTATAGAGTGGCAGGATGACATCTCTTTTCTGCTGGTAATCCTCCTTCCTATGCCCAGCATGCCATTTGCCCTTAGTGCTGCTTTTTCACATTGCTTGGACATTTTCAGGTCATCCGTTATAATTATTCCTAGATCTCTTTCCTGCTTAGTGTATTCCAGTTTTACTCCTTCTAGGTAGTATTCTTCTGGGTTGCCTCTTCCAAGGTGCATGATCTTGCATTTTCTTTGCATTGAGGTTTAGTTGCCATGTTTTTGACCGTAGTTCCAGAGTCATTGGGTCAGCTTTCATCTTTTCCACTCCTCCTGGAGTAAAAGGTACTCCTGGCTCAGAGTGGCAGGATCTGCTTCAGATGTGCAATGAACTGTGCTTAATGCCCCCCTCTAGATGCACCAAGCAGTTCAGTCATGATGTGGGTAATGCAAGCACACAGTTTTCCAGAATTACTCTGTGGTCTGTAAAGTCTCTGACTCCCCAGAATACATACAAGGGTCATTGTAGGAGTGCCTCTCAGAGGTCATTCGACTGAGGAGGCCGTGGCTACCATTAGCCTTACCATGGCAGGTGGTGCTCCCCTGCAGGATCTGCTGCGCAGATTGGCCACTCCAAGGCGCATTAGAGCTCCAGTTCAGGATGTCTTGCCACCTCGCTGTCTTCTGACTCCTCTCTTCCTTCCCCTCCATGGCTGCCACCAAGGGTTCAAGTGGAGGAAAGGATCACCATCCATCTACAAAAATGGAGGGAGATCACCACAAACGAATGGATCCTGGAAATAGTGGAAAAAGGGCATTCACTAGAACTGCTCTCAAAACCTCCTGTGCATCCTTCGCCCCATTCTCATTACCCTCCAGGATGCCCATCCCTCTTGAGGGAAGTGGCTCAGTCTGTGCTTCAGAAAAAGGCCATAGAACCAGTTCATCCCAGAGAAAGGAACAGGGGTTTTTACTTAAATACTTTATGGGCCCAAAAGTCACAAGAGATGTAGGTCCCGTATTGGACCTCAGAGCCCTGAACAAGTTCATTGAATAGCTGGGGTGGGGGGGGGTAGATTCAGGAGAGATGTGAGGAAGTACTTCTTCCCAGAAAGAGTGATGGATTCCTGGAACAGCCTTCCAGTAAAGGTATTGGGGCAAAAACAGTGGTGGGGTTCAAGAATGTGGGGGGTAAGCACAGGGGAATTATAGTGGAAAGGAAGGGGTGGAGGGAGAAAGCTATAGATTGGGTGCAGTCTGTGAAATAATGTAGGTAGGGAGAAATGGGCAGACTGGATGGGTCAAGCGGTCATCATCTGCTGTTAAATTCTGCGTTTTTGTAACTGCAGAAAGTTTCAGATGGTGTCTCTTGAGGCTGTCATTCCCCTTTGCAGAAAGGAGACTGCTTTTGGATGTGATGGATATTTACCATCATATCAGAATTATACCATGTCACAGACAGTACTTGAGGTTCACCCTGATGGACTGCTATTATCAGTTCTGAGTCTTGTCCTTTGGCTTACCCTCGGTACTGTGGGTATTTACTAAATGCTTCACGGTTATGGCAGCAGCCCTCCCAAGGGAAGGGCTTTATATCTTCCCTTATTTGAATGACTGGCCCCTGTTGGGCCTGTTCAGGAAAGTGGGTTCAACACTCATCTCTCAGGCACAGCAGTTGTTCGAGGACATGGGTATCATGGTCAGTGTATTGTAATCTGTTCTCGCTCCACACCATTGCCTCCAACATATTGGAGTAGTGCATATCTGCCCCAGTTTAGAGCAGAGGTTCTAATTGCTCAGGCCAGGCTCATACACAGGAGTCACTACATGTCTGACAGGACTATGTGCTGCATCCTGGGCCTTATGGCAGCTGCCATTGTTACTGTCCCATTAGCTTGCCTACATATGAGAATACTGCGGTGGATGTTTTGGGTGCGATGAATCAACTGACAGACAGTTTGGATTCTCGTCATGTCCCCAGTAAGAACGTCTCTACTGTGGTGGATGGAACCCATGCACTTGCTGCAGGATGTCCCCTTCTTCTTCCCAACTCCAGAGCACATTCTCATAATGGATGCCTCTGGGAAAGGATGGGGTGCCACCTGGACCTATACCAAACCCAGGGATTGTGGACGGACCAGAATTTGAACTTCCACATCTATATTCTGGATATGAGGGCTGGTCTTCGTGGGCTCCAGGCTTTCAAAGACCATATCTCTCTCCAGGTCCCCGTTGATGGATGCAGGCAACATAAGTGTGGTGCATTATATCAACAAGCAAGGTGGCACTCACTCATACCCTCTGTGCACGAAAGCAGTGAGTGTATGGCAGTGGGCACTCTCTCACAGACTGCAGTTAATGGCCATTTTCTCCCAGGAGTCCAAGTTATCTTGACAGATGGGCTAAGTCAGTCCCAGTCTTGGAATCACAGTGGGAACTGCTGACCTACTGTACATGGAAAATGACCTGTTCGTAAGATGGGGTCATCCAGAGTTGGACCGTTTTGCATCCCCACACAGTGCAGAGGTGCCACATTTTTGCTAATTTACTCCAGGGTCTGGAATTTGAGATGCTCTGTGCCTCTCCTGGATGGGAATGTTACTTTATGCATTCCCTCCAATCCTCCTCATTCAGAGGGTTCTCCTAAAGTTGCAGGCAGAGGAACAACCCTGATACTGATTCCCATCCCCCCAGCCTTGCAAGACATGGTTTCCACTCCGGCAGCATCTTGCAGTGGAACAACCAATTCAGTTGCCCCTGTTTCAAGGTCTGCGTCTCAGGACACGGGGGTCCTGGTCCATCCAGACCTCAGGTCCCTCCGCCTGTACGCTTGGCTCCTGAGGATGGAGCCATTGCACATTTTGGGTGTCTTTTGTGGCTAGTGTCTTTGTTGCAGCTGGGAAGCACTCCACCAGACATAAGTATTCACTTAAGTGAAGCAGTTTGCTATTTGGTGTGCTTCCCGCTCTGAGGACCTTTTTACTTATCCTGTTAACATTATACTTGCCTACCTCCTGTCTTTCAGACTTTAGTCTACAGTTCTCATCTGTTAACATACATTCAAACAACATGAAGTCTTGCTGTATTCTGACTAACTGCAGTTAGCTCCAGCCTTTAAACTGCCCCAGAGAACAAAGGTTTAACTTTCTATGCAGTGCATAGAATGCTGAGCTCGAGCTCGGTTGAGGTCTCTGTCTGCAGCCCTTTGAAATCCACTCATCAGATTCTTTACTCCGCCTCACTGAACAGCCGCTCCAGAGATTTCTCCTTCAGCTCGGTTCGAAAGCTGGTAAAGTGTCAGTAAAATTTGTCTTTTTTTAGTCGAATTTGTTCCGCTTAGTCGGTTCAGCCTCTGTCTGCGGTACCGTGAGTACTAGATAGGTTTTACCTAAATTCTGTGCGGAAATTGTAAACTTGTTTGATTGGTTCGGCTGAACTGATCACTTTTAGTGAATTTCTGTTATTTTACTTAGAGTGTGGTTACCGGTCCTTATCGGTTCTTAAAAAAAAAAAAACGTGTTTTGAACGTTTTTTTCCAACACCCGTGACACGGTTAGGAACTGATAAAGGAGTATTGCCTGGCGTTTGCCATAAAAAAGGGTAAGTTTGGTTAGGCTGGCCATATCTGAGAAACTCAAGAAGAAAACTGCCCACTGGGTTTCAACACTGCAGTGAGTGTGGGGAGGTCTTTGCTAATTCCGACCCCCACACCACCTGTGTTTACTGTCTGGGGTTTGAACACCTTGATACAGACTGCCAAATTTGTACAAATTTTCCTAAATCTACCCTTGAAAAGAGATTAGGTAGACTGAGGGAAAAGGAGGCCGAGAAGTCCGCTGACCCGGATGGCCAGCCCAGTTCGGTTCCGACCGAACCAAAAGGAGTGCCCTCTGACCAGGGCAATACTTCTTCAGGCAACAGGAGAGCCAATCTTAAGGGGTCGGTTCCTACAAAAAGGAATCGCAAAGAGAAATCGACCGGTTCAGATCCAGAGGTTCATGTTCCGACTGCCGAAGAAATAGCCAGAGCGAGTCGGATTGTGGAATCGCTTCGCCCGGTTCTGACCAATCCAGCACCATTTGGCAGGGGCTCGGTTCAGTCAGTTCCCCCGGTTCAAGATTATACCCCTGAATATTTTTATGAACCGGAGTTTGAGGAGGAGTAGGTGGAGTTCGAAGATGATGGTGACGATGGTGAAAGTCTGGATGTGCCTGTGGAACCGGACATCTCCCTAGACAGACCTTCTGGTGTTTCCACTCCTAGGCTTTCTGAGTCCCTTCCCCACTTTCTGTTTTACAGAAAGGTGGCTGAAACCCTCCAGCTTCCTATGGAGGAGGCCATGGAGGATCAGGAGGAGCCTGATTATGTGGAAATGATGGACATCCCAGAGTCCAGGAGACTGTCTCTTCCCCTCCACAAATGCTTTGGGAAGCAGACACTCAAAATCCTAAAGTCTCCCAATACTGTACCTCCTGTTGACAGAAGAATGGACAAGAGGTACACACTGTCAGGCTCAGGTACAGAGTTTTTATACCAACAATGCAGCCATGTTGGGGTAGTGTAGGTTGCTGCCTGTGACAAGGCAAGTATTCCATTGGCTTCACACCCCCCAGACAAAGACTCCAGGAAGATTGATGCCATGGCAAAAAAGCAGTACATGGCATCTTCATTGGGACTCAGGCAGGTGAACTATATGGCCTATACAGCCAGGTACCAGAAGTCCAGGTGGGACACTGTACTGGCACTGGCTAAACAGGCCTCCCCCCAGCTAGCCAAGGAGCTGGAGGAGGTGGCTGCTGATGGGATCAAGGCATCAAAAGTACAATTCCATGCCGCCGTTGACTCCAATGATGTGTCATCAAGAGTCCTGGCTACATCTGTGGCTCTTCGGAGAATGGCTTGGCTCAGATGTACTAGCCTCTCACAGGACACCCAGTCTAGGGGCAGGGGCAGGCCTTTTCGTAGGCCTTTTTACCAAGCACAGGCCTCTTCTCCCTTTTCACAGAGGGGGGTTCTTCAGAGGGCGAGGCAGAAGGGGGATGAGCAGGGCTGCATCCACTCCTCAGCCTAAGGCCCTGCCAAGCAGACACCCCGATGGGTCTGCCCGGCTCGACTCTCCTATTCCAGTAGGGGGCAGGCTGGCTTACTTTGTCCAGGACTGGATGTCTATTACCTCAGACAAGTGGGTCCTGGAAGTAGTAAGCCAGGGACTGGTTCCCATCTTAAAAAAATTTCCGAAGATGAGAGCCAGATCTTATCCTCCTGCAGGTCTCTCAGAAACCCTTGCCCTAGAGGCAGAGGTTTCATCTCTTCTGGCCTTAAGAGCCATAGAGAGAGTTCCTACCCTACACTGGGGCAAAGGTCTGTACTCCAGGTACTTCCTTACCCCCAAAAAGACTGGGGAGGGACGACCCATCCTAGATCTAAGATACCTCAACAAACATCTTTTAAAACCAAAGTTCAAGATGGTAACTCTGGGAATAATTCTTCCTTCTCTGAGGCCAGGGGACTGGCTAGCCTCCCTGCACCTCAAAGATGCCTATTTTCACATTGCCATCAGGTGCTCCCACAGAAAGTACCTCAGGTGCAAGTTGCCCTCAGGCCACTATCACTTCAAAGCAATGCTCTTTGGTCTAACATCAGCCCCAAGGGTTTTCACAAAGTGCCTGGCAGTAGTTGTTGCCTTTCTAAGAAGGCAAAAGATTTCCATCTTTCCATATCTGGACGACTGGTTCAGAGTGGGTCAATCTCCAGATCAAGTCAAGTCAGACCTGCAAGTGACCCAGCAAGTGCTCATTTCTCTAGGATTTCTTCTCAACCTCCCCAAGTCAGTTCTCGAGCCAGTGCAGCTCCTTACCTTCATAGGGGCAGAGCTGGATACTGTCAAATCAAGAGCCTTTCTTCCTCTGGAAAGGGCAAGAGTTCTTATAGAACTGGCTTCTTCCTTCCTTCAGCTTTCAGGTATCCCGACCAGCAAGGCATTGCCTTCAGCTCTTGGGCCACATGGCAGCTTCTGCAGCAGTGGTACAAGGGGCAAGATTCCAGATGAGGGACATTCAGTTCCATCTGAGGGCCTTTTGGTCCCAAAGGAAGGATCCCCTTACCAAACTGATTCCAGTTACTCGGACTCTGATCCTAGCCCTTCAATGGTGGCAGGAACAGGACAATTTAAGGCAAGGAGTCCCATTTGTCACTCGGTCTCATTCAGTGGTCCTTACCACGGATGCTTCTGCCTAGGGACTGTGGTCCCCTTAGAAATCCCTTCTCCATATCCATCTCCTAGATCTCAGGGCAGTGTTTCTTGCCCTGCAAGCTTTCTCTCAGTCAGTGCAGAACAAGGTGGTTGAGGTCAGAACAGACAACACCACCACCATGTGGTACATCAACAAGTAGGGAGGCACTTGGTGCACGGCCTTGTGCACGGAAGCCATGAAATTGTGGTCCCTGGCTTATTCCCTGCAAACCTCTCTGATAGCAGTTCACCTTCCAGGGAAGGACACTGTGCTAGCAGATGCACTGTGCAGAATCTCACAGGTCCATCACGAATGGTCCCTGGACCGTCTGGTATTGAAGGTAATTTTTTCCAGGTGGGGCACTCCAGAGATAGATCTCTTTGCAGCCCCAAACAATCACCAACTTCCTCTCTCTTGTTGCAGACCCCCAGTCTTGGGCTCAGTCCCTCTGGATGCTCTGATTCTGAACTGGGAAGGGACATTTGTGTCCTCAGCCTCCTTAGTCTCCTCTGCCTATGGATGCACACACAGAGGAGACTAAGGAGGCTGAGGACAACTGTCACAAGGGAGGCTCACAGGAAGGAGGCAGAGGACACCACAAGGAAATGAAGCAGCTCCTGGTGGGGGACTCAATTATTAGGGGGATAGAACTGGGGGGAGCAGGGAAAACTGAAGTAAGGTGCCTGCCTCGTGCCATGGCTTGAAGGGACAGGAAGCGCATCCTCAGGGTCACGAGAACAGCTGCACGGGAGTCTGAGCTGGATGTCATTGTCCACCTAGGGACAAATGACTTAGCTCATCATGAGATTAGAGCAGTGCAGAAGGACTTTGTAGAATTGGGGTGGGGCCTAAGACAAGTAGCACACACAGTATCCTTCTCAGAGGTGCTGCCAGTCAATGGCATAAGTGAGGCGAGGGTACTTTGCACCATGCAGTTTAATGAATGGTTGAAAAAATGGTGTGGAGTACAGGGATTTGGCTTCACTGGGGACTGGGGTTCCACCTGGAGGGGCACCAACCTATACTGACAGGATGGTCTGCATCTGTCCAAGAAGGTAACAAGTCTTTTGAGCAATCGATTTAAATGCTTCATTGGCAAGCTTTTAAACTAGTCAAGGGGAGGCACTGATAAGCAGCAGGAAAATCCCAGCCTCTCCCTACAAAACAGGGTACTAAATGAGAAAAAGACCGAGGTAGAAAGGTCAGTGGGGTATGCTGCAACAGAAGGTAAAGCCATCAAAAAATGGAGCGCAATGAGTACCAATGCCCGTAGTCTGAGTAACAAGCTTCCTGAATTAGTGGCCTTGATGGAGGAGGAACATCTGGATATTGTGGCAGTCACAGAAACATGGTACACACAAAACCATGACTGGGACGTAAACATACCAGGATACACTATCTACAGGAGGGACAGGGAGGGTAAAAGAGGAGGAGTAGCTCTTTACATAAGGGAAGGAATAAAAGCAACAGAACAAAAGGGTAAACGAGGAGAAGAAGCACTGTGGGTAAATTTGGAGACTGGCAATGGCACCACAATCCGCACAGGGGTTGTATACAGACCCCCCTTCTCAGGGGGAGGAAATGGACAAGGAAATGATAGAAAGTATACTTAGAATGGCAGAAAAAGGGAGATATTGCTGATGGGTGATCTGAATATGCCAGATGTTAACTGGAGTGCAGTTGCAGCAGCCATCAAGAGTGGGTTATTCTAGATGCCCACAGGGGCATGCCTTAGACAACTAGTATTGGAGCCCACCCGAGAGGGAGCAATCTTAGACCTGGCTCTCTCAAATGGAGATGAAAAGAGGATCACAGATGTAGAAGTGGGTAGCCATCTGGGAACTAGCGACCATCAAACAGTGGGGTTCACAATAAACACAGCAATAGAGTCACGCCATACAAAGGCAAAAGTACTGGACTTTAGGAGGGTTGACTTTGCCAAAAAATGGGTGAGTGCCTAAGGCACATTTTCTGGACCTGGAAGGATACTACTTCTTTATTCAACTGCAAGCTGTGTGAGAAATTCTATATTGCACTTGATATCTGCAACAAACGTGCACTTTTGCTTAATTCTGTGGGAGGTGAAACTAACTACCCTTGGTAATTGCTTTTTATTCACATATTTATTTAGTGTTTAACCAAGAAGGGGCTTGCAAACTCTGTTTATCGTGTTAGTAACTTCAGAAGGATTTAAATACTGCATTTGGGTAGATCCTTGGAGGTAGCTAGATTGTCTACTAGGATTTTCTGACAGTTAAATTATTTTTAAACAAGGCTGAGGAGTTTTAAAAGAAGCTTGCAAACTCTGCTTATCTTGGAAGTAACTTCATAAGTGTTTGAATACTGCATTTTGGTTGTCCCTTGGGGGTAGCTGGATTGACTACTAGGATTTTGGGACAGAAACTATTTTTAAATAATTTACTGGTGCGTAGGAGTTTGTGATAGTTAAACTATTTTTAAAAAAGTTACTGTGGTTAAGGAGTGGTCATAGAAAAAACCTGCAGTGTGAAACAGGAAAAGACAGTCTTTCAAGCAACAGAGGGAGGTGGATCTAGGTTTACGTTTGTTTGTTACAATTCTTAACATTTTCAGTGCAGGAAGAGTTTAAAGCACAGCTGACTTATTTTGGGGCTGACAGCTTTCAGAGCACAAACCACCAGGCCTGTTTTGGGGCTGGGGAGGTTTACCTGTGTCTGACTTGGATGTGTGGATTTTTTCTGTTTCATTAGCAGGGTATTTTCTCTGTCAAATTGTTGTGTAGGGCATCTTGCTGACAGGAAGGCACTCATCGCAGCGGTGGGTCAGAGCTTTTAGCTGATTGTTTTGTGAGGGCACAGTTTAGGCCCATCCCTTCCCACCCTCATCCCACCCACCCCTGGAAATAGTTCCTTTATACATGGGGTTCTGACATCATTTCCTCAAGAGTGCAAGGTGCATATCACTGTCATATCCTCTCTAGCACACTGCACTGAGAATATAAGCATACACATTGTATAATATATGTATATGTATATATATATATATATATATATATATATATATATATGTTACAAACCAATCACACACACAAAAAAAAAAAATGTGGGGAGTAGTGCAATGTAATGGCTGTGGGGCAGCAGTCTTCCGGGAGTCTTTCTGAGGCTGAGATGCTGCCCTATTTGCAGACAACGTCTGCCCTGAGGGAGGAAGTTGCCCGCCTTCAGGCCACACTGGACAGTAGTAAGGGACCTTTCCCCAGGCTACACTGGACGGTAGGAAGGGAACCTCCCCATCCAGGAGCACCAGAGCCACCACCACTACCTCAGAGGTTGCAAGAAAGCACAGCAGTTGGACCACAGTGGGCTCAGGGAGGGTGAGGATGGTGAACAGAGGCACACCCAGTCACAGTGTTCCACACCACAATCCATACACCATTCTGGGGGAGCATAGCTCCCCTATGGATGCACCCACAGAGGAGACTAAGGAGGCTGAGGACAACTGTCACAAGGGAGGCCCACAGGAAGGAGGCAGAGGACACCACAAGGATGGAAGCAGCTCCTGGTGGAGGACTCAGTTATTAGGGGGATAGAACTGGGGGGAGCAGGGAAAACTGAAGTGAGGTGCCTGCCTGGTGTCATGGCTTGGAGAGACAGGAAGCACATCCTCAGGATCACAAGAACAGCTGCACGGAGTTCTGTGCTGGACGTCATTGTCCACCTAGGGACAAATGACTTGGCTAATCATGAGATTAGAGCAGTGCAGAAGGACTTTGTAGAATTGGGGAGGGCCTAAGACAAGTAGCACAAACAGTATCCTCTCTGAGGTGCTGCCTGTCAACGGCATGAGTGAGGCGAGGGTACTTTGCACCATGCAGTTTAATGAATGGTTGAAAAATGGTGGAGCACAGGGGTTTGGCTTCATTGGGGACTGGAGTTCCACCTGAGGACACCAGCCTATACTGGCAGGATGGTCTGCATCTGTCCAGGAAGGAACAAGTCTTGAGCAATTGGTTTAAATGCTTCATTGGCAAGCTTTTAAACTAGTCAAGGGGAGGCACTGATAAGCAGCAGGAAAATCCCAGCCTCTTCCTACAAAACAGGGTACTAAATGAGAAAAAGACCGAGATAGACAGGTCAGTGGAGGATGCTGCAAAAGAAGGTAAAGCCATCAAAAAATGGAGAGCAATGAGTACCAATGCCTGTAGTCTGAGTAACAAGCTTCCTGAATTAGTGGTATTGATGGAGGAGGAACATCTGGATATCGTGGCAGTCACAGAAACATGGTACACACAAAACCATGACTGGGACATAAACATACCAGGATACACTATCTACAGGAGGGACAGGGAGGGTAAAAGAGGAGGAGGAGTAGCTCTTTACATAAGGGAAGGAATCAAAGCAACAGAACAAAACGGAAAACAGGGAGGAGAAGAAGCACTGTGGGTAAATTTGGAGACCGGCAATGGCACCACAATCCGCACAGGGGTTGTATACAGACCCCTTCTCAGGGGGAGGAAATGGACAAGGAAATGATAGAAAGTATACTTAGAATGGCAGAAAAAGGGGAGATATTGGTAATGGGTGATCTGAATATGCCAGATGTTAACTGGAGTGCAGTTGCAGCAGCCACTTCAAAGAGTGGGGTTATTCTAGATGCCCTACAAGGGGCATGCCTTAGACAACTAGTATTGGCGCCCACTCGAGAGGGAGCAATTTTAGACCTGGTTCTCTCCAATGGAGATGAAGAGAGGATCACAGATGTAGAAGTGGGTAGCTATCTGGGAACTAGCGACCATCGAACAGTATGGTTCACAATAAACACAGCAATAGAGTCAAGCCATACAAAGGCAAAAGTACTGGACTTTAGGAGGGCTGACTTTGCCAAAATGGGTGAGTGCCTAAGGAATGCACTAGCAAATGGGCAGGAAGGAGGGGTGGAAGAACAATGGGGAATAATAAAAATTGCCATCACAGAGGTAACAAGCCTTTGTGTGAAGCAAATTAACAAAACAAAATGATGTAAGAAACCACTGTGGTTCTCAAAGGAAGTGGCAGTGAAGGTTCAAGAGAAAAAGAAAGCATTCAGGAAGTACAAGGAATCACAGAAGGAGCAGGACAGAGAACTGTATCAGTTAAAGCAAAAGGAAGCTGGGAAGGCAGTCAGAACAGCAAAGGCCCAAACCGAGGAAAAGATAGCCAACTCAAGTTAAGAAGGGGATAAAACCTTTATAGGTACATCAGGAGCAAAGAAGACCAAGGGAGGCTAGTGAGGCTTAATAAAGAGGAGGGAGGGTGGGCAGAGGGTGACTGTGAAAAGGCACAGATACTAAACAAATATTTTTGCTCAGTATTTACAAAGGAAGTGGGGAGGTACTTAAAACAAACAGTAGAAACACTCTGGATACAGAAGTTGATACCAGCCCATTTACAGAAGAAAGGGTTCTGAAAGAACTCTTAAACTGAAGGTGGACAAAGCAATGAGGCCTGATGGATTCATCCCAGAATTCTAAAAGAACTAAGGGTAGAAACTAGTGACACCACTGACTACCCTTTAACAAATCATGGGAGGATGGGTGGTACCCGAGGACTGAGAAGGGCAGATGTGATTCCCTTCACAAAAGTGGGAGCAAGGCAGAAGCAGAAAACTACAGACCTGTTAGTTTAACCTCAGTGGTAGGGAAATGATGAATCACTTCTGAAGGAAAGAATTGTTGAGTATCTAGAGGCCAGAGGGGCTCAGGACCGTAGGCAGCATGGATTCACAGCGGGAAGGTCATGCCAGACAAATCTGATAGATTTCTTTGACTGGGTGACCAAAGTAGTAGGTCAGGGAGGGGCTGTGGACATGGCCTACCTAGACTTTAGCAAGGCATTTGACACAGTCCCACACAAAAGATTAATATACAAGTTAGCCAGCCTGGGAGTGGGTCCCAAGATGACAGCCTGGGTAAAGAATTGACTGGAGAATAGGACACAGAGAGTAATAGTAAATGGAGTCCACTCTGAAGAAAGTGGGGTTACTAGTGGGGTACCGGAGGGTTCAGTATTAGGACCGGTCCTCTTCAATGTCTTTATGTGTTACATTGCAGAGGGGCTGGAAGGAAATGTTGTCTCTTTGCAGATGACACAAAGATCTGCAATAGAGTTGATGTACAAGGTGGGGTGGAAAGGATGAGAAGGGACTTGGCAAGGTTAGAGGAATGGTCAAATGTATGGCAGCTTAGATTCAATGCTAAGAAGTGCAAGTAATGCACCTGGGAAACAAAACCCAGGGGAAGAGTACACAATGGGGGGTGAGATACTAACAACAACAAAAATGGAAAGGGACCTGGGGGTGGTCATATCAGATGACCTAAAGATGGTCAAGCAATGTGAGAGGGCAGCAAGGAGGGCTGGGAGGATACTGGGATGCATAGGGAGAGGCATCACCAGTAGAAAACAGGAAGTTATTATCCCTCTGTACAGACAGTTGGTGAGACCCCATCTGGAGTACTGCGTGCAGTTCTGGAGACCCAATCTCTGCAAGGACATAGACAGGATAGAGGCTGTCCAGAGAAGGGCAACTAAAATGGTGCAGGGTCTGCACCGGAAGACGTATGAAGAGAGACTTAAGGAGCTGAATATGTATAGCCTCGAGGAAAGGAGGGAGAGGGGGGACATGATAGAAACTTTCAAGTATCTCAAGGGAATCAACAAAGTCCAAGAGGGTAGCATCTTTCAAAAAAAGAGGTGTGCAAGAACAAGGGGGCACAATTTGAAGATAGAAGGGGGCGGCTCAGAGGTAATTTAAGGAAGTATTTTTTCACAGAGAGGGTTGTGGATGCATGGAATGGCCTTCCAGAGGAGGTTGTGGAGTCAAAAACAGTGGTGGAATTCAAGCATGCATGGGACAGTCATAAGGCAATTCTAGGGGGTGGGGGTAGGAAGAAGTAGGCTGTTGGTTAACTGGGATCTGCAGCTTATCCAATAGGTAGGGAAATGGGCAGACTGGGTGGGCCAAGCGGTCCTTATCTGCCATCACAATCTATGTTTCTGTGCACTAGCAAATGGGCAGGAACGAGGGGTGGAAGAACAATGGGGAATAATAAAAACTGCCATCACAGAGGTAAAAAGCCTTTGTGTGAAGCAAATAAAACGAAACAATGTAAGAAACCACTATGGTTCTCAAAGGAAGTGACAGTGAAGGTTCAAGAGAAAAAGAAAGCATTCAGGAAGTACAAGGAATCACAGAAGGAGCAGGACAGAGAACTGTATCAGTTAAAGCAAAAGGAAGTTGGGAATGCAGTCAGAACAGCAAAGGCTCAAACTGAAAAAAAGATAGCCAACTCAGTTAAGAAGGGGGATAAAACCTTTATAGGTACATCAGGGAGTGAAGGAAGACCAAGGGGAGGATAGTGAGGCTTAATAAAGGGGAGGAGGGAGGGTGGGCAGAGGGTGACTGTGAAAAGGCACAGATACTAAACAAATATTTTTGCTCAGTATTTACAAAGGAAGAGGGGAGGTACCTAAAACAAACAGTAGAAACACTCTGGATACAGAAGTTGATACCAGCCCATTTACAGAAGAAAGGGTTCGAAAGAACTCTTAAAACTGAAGGTGGACAAAGCAATGGGGCCTGATGGGATTCATCCTAGAATTCTAAAAGAACTAAGGTAGAACTAGTGACACCACTGACTACCCTCTTTAACAAATCATGAGAGGATGGGGTGGTACCTGAGGAATGGAGGAGGGCAGATGTGATTCCCTTCACAAAAGTGGGAGCAAGGCAGAAGCAGGAAACTACAGACCTGTTAGTTTAACCTCAGTGGTAGGGAAATGATGGAATCACTTCTGAAGGAAAGAATTGTCGAGTATCTAGAGGCCAGAGGGCACAGGACCCAAGGCAGCATGGATTCACAGCGGGAAGGTCATGCCAGACAAATCTGATAGATTTCTTTGACTGGGTGACCAAAGTAGTAGATCAGGGAGGGCTGTGGACATGGCCTACCTAGACTTTAGCAAGGCATTTGACACAGTCCCACACAAAAGATTAATATACAAGTGAGCCAGCCTAGGAGTGGGTCCCAAGATGACAGCCTGGGTAAAGAATTGGCTGGAGAATAGGACACAGAGAGTAATAGTAAATGGAGTCCACTCTGAAGAAAGGGGGGTTACTAGTGGGGTACCGCAGGGTTCAGTATTAGGACCGGTTCTCTTCAATGTCTTTATAAGCAACATTGCAGAGGGACTGGAAGGAAAGTATGTCTCTTTGCAGATGACACAAAGATCTGCTACAGAGCTGATGCACAAGGTGGGGTGGAAAGGATGAGAAGGGACTTGGCAAGGTTAGAGGAATGGTCAAATGTATGGCAGCTTAGATTCAATGCTAAGAAGTGCAAGTGTATGCACCTGGGAAACAAAAACCCAGGGGAAGAGTACACAATGGGGGGTGAGATACTAACAACAACAAAAATGGAAAGGGACCTGGGGGTAGTCATGTCAGATGACGTAAAGGTGGGCAAGCATTGTGAGAGGGCAGCAAGGAGGGCTGGGGGGATACTGGGATGTATAGGGAGAGGCATCACCAGTAGAAAACAGGAAGTTATTATCCCTCTGTACAGACAGCTGGTGAGACCCCATCTGGAGTACTGCGTGCAGTTCTGGAGACCCATCTCCAGCAAAGACATAGACAGGATGTAAGCTGTCCAGAGGAGGGCAACTAAATGGTGTAGGGTCTGCACCGAAGAATATGAAGAGAGACTTAAGGAGCTTAATATGTATAGCCTCGAGGAGGGAGAGGGGGGACATGATAGAAACTTTCAAGTACCTCAAGGGAATCAACAAAGTCCAAGAGGGTAGCATCTTTCAGAAAAAGAGGTGTGCAAGAACAAGGGGGCACAATTTGAAGATGGGGGGTGGCTCAGAGGTAATTTAAGGAAGTATTTTTTCACAGAGAGGGTTGTGGATGCATGGAACAGCCTTCCAGAGGAGGTTGTGGAGTCAAAAATAGTGGTGGAATTCAAGCATGCATGGGACAGTCATAAGGCAATTCTAGGGGTTGGGGGTAGGAAGAAGTAGGTTGCTGGTTAACTAGGATCTGCAGCTTATCCATTAAGTAGGGAAATGGGCAGACTGGGTGGGCCAAGTGGTCCTTATCTGTCGTCAAATTCTATGTTTCTATGTTTCTTCCCTCCCTTTCCTCTACTGTTCAAAGTTCTAGTCAAGATAAGGTCACATCCTTGCAAAGTAATTCTGATTGCTCCAGACTGGGCCAAACAGCCTTGGTACCCCCTGTTGCTGTCCCTAGCAGTCCATCTTCCCCTGTCTCTTCCCAGGAATTACAACCTGTTAACCTCCTCTCAGGGAATGATTTGGTACCCCAGTCTTTAGTCTCTAAATCTCAAGGCATGGCTCTTGAAGAGTTGAGTGTGCAAATTTGCATCTGTCTCAGGGAGTTCTGGATATCCTCAAAGCCTCTTGAAAGCCCGCCACTAGAAAGACCTATAACTCTAAATAGAAGAGGTTCAGCATTTGGTGTTCCAAGAAACATATTTCCCCAGACACTGCTAAATTGCCTACAGTTCTGGATTATATGGTCCATTTGAATGGCTTAGGCCTCAGACCAGCTACTCTCAAGGTGCACTTGTCAGCTGTTTCTGCTTTTCTGTCAGTGGGGAAGTCTTCCTCACTATCATCTCATCCTGTGTTCTGTAAATTTTTTTAAGTGATTGCTTCATACCAATCCTCCCTTTAGAGATCCTGCCCCTGCCTGGGACTTAAATGTTTGCATTGCTCAACTTATGCAACCTCCCTTTGAACCTATGTCCTCAGCAGAGCTTAAGTACTTGACTTGGAAAACTGTGTTTTTAGTAGCCATTACCTCTGCCAGACGAATCGGTGAATTGCAAGCCCTGTCAGTGGAACCTGATTTTATCTCCTTTCATAGGGATAATGTGGTCCTTAGAACCAATAGAAGGTTCTTGCCCAAAGTGGTTTCAGATTTTCACTTGAATCAGTCTGTCTCTTCCTGTCTTCTTCACTAATCATTCTTCTTCAGGAGAGAGGAGGCTACACAGTTTAGATGTTAAAAGGGCCCTTAGCTACTACATAGAGGGTACCAAGGGTCACAGGTTTGATTCCCTCCAGTTGTTCCTCACTCATGGAGAAGTGGGAGAGGGCAAACCTGCCACCAAGAGAACTATTGCCAGGTGGATTGTGTCTTGTATACAATTCTGCTATGAAAAACTAGGAAAGATTCCACCCTCAGGCCTGAGGGCTCACTCCACCAGAGGTACAGCGGTTTCTCTGGCTGCTACCAGGGATATCCCTCTCTTAGAAATTTGTGAAGCAGCCACCTGGAAAACAGTCCATACCTTTACCAAGCATTACTGTCTGGATATCCAGGCTAGGAGTGATGCTCGGTTTGGCACAGCAGTACTTCAGAGCCTATTCCCAAAGTAGGTTCTCTCTCTCCTCCATGGAGGTACTGCTTGGTAGTCTGCAGTTAGTCAGAATACAGCAAGACTTCATGTTGTTTGAAGAAGAAATTACTCACCTTAGTAATTGTGTTTCTGCTAGTGGAGTCTTGCTGTATTCTGACCTCCCTCCTTCCCCTCTCAGAACCTGGTTTTTGGGAAGTGGTGGGCAGGTGCAGTGTTGCACCTCAGTGGTGCTTCTTATACACCCTTCTCTTTTTGTTTGGGTGTTTTATTGTTATTCTTATTTGGATTGTTTTTTTGGTTTTGGGTTTCCTGACTTCAGTCTTCCTTGGGAATTCAAAACTCTTGTTGCCAGTTGGCTAGTAAAAATTTTACAATTTCCACATAGGGTAGTTAGTGAGTTTTTTGCTCGTAAGAATCTGACAGTTGGATTTCAAAGGGCTGCAGACAGAGACCTCAACTGAGCTCGAGCTCTGCATTCTAAGCACTGTCTAGAAAATTAACCCTTTGTTCTCCGGGGCAGTTTAAAGGCTGGAGTTAACTGCAGTTAGTCAGAATACAGCAAGACTCCATTAGAAGACACACAATTACTAAGGTGAGTAATTTTTTCGTTGCTGCCATATTGGCTTTCCTTGCCCCTATTGATGGGCACATGGTGGCACAACTGGCAGTTTCCCCTGCTACCTTGAAGAGTATTTTGCACATGCATCCCCAGATTCATAAACCAGTTCTGCCATGGGAATCTTCATTTTATACTTGAAAAGTTGACTTTGGCTCCTTTTGAGCCCATAGTAAGTTGTGATCTGAGCTTCCTTCATGGAAAACGCTTTTTCTGGTTGCCATTACTTCAGCCAGATGGATTTCAGAGTTTCTGGCTCTTACGAGTGTCCACCCCTACTTGATTTTTTTATAATGATAGGGTGGCATTGCATACAAATCCTCATTTTTTTTTTTACTCAAGTGGGTGTCTGATTTCACCTTAAATTAGACCATTAACCTGGCAGCATATTGTCCTGAGCGTACTAACAAGGGTGAGGAATTGCTCCATAACCTTGATGCACAGAAAACCCTGCATTTCTACCTGGCGCGCATGAAGGACTGTTGAAAAATCCTCTCAGCTATTTGTCTTATTCACCCCTGGAAAAGAAGGCATCTCAGTGACTAAGCAGTGCCCATCAAAATAGCTGGCTAACTGTATCATGTCCTGTTAGAGGAAGTACAGTAAGGAACTTCCTGGAGCTGTGAATGGCCACTCTACTCATAGTGTGACTACCTCTGTTGCCTGTTTCCAGGGTTTGTCTGCTGTTGATGTTTGTGCTGCTGCCACATGGAGCACTGTCCACACTTTTACTAAGCATTCCAGTCTGAACATTACCTCCCACCGACATGCTTGTTTTGGTCTTGCTGTTCTACAAGACCTCCTGTCTTGATCCCATATCAGACTTTGCCAGTCTCCCTGGGTACTATGTCCTGCTTGGAAATTGTTCCAAAGATGTGGGCCAATGGAAGAGAGATCCTCAATGAAGACAGAGCAGTTACTTACCAGTAGCAGTAGATCTTTGAGAGAATATCCTACTTTGAGCTACAGCACCCCCCACACACACACTTTTTGAGGTACCCGCTGGCTGGTTGTCCCACTGCCTTTGTGAAAGGTGTGATATGTGTGCTATATGTGTATTTTCTGTCACCAGTCCTAGCCTTGCCTTGTGTGCCTGGTCCTGTTGTGGTTCCTTGGTTCTTTTCAGTAAGTGGCCTGCCAAGCTTATTTCCAGCAAGGGGCTGGGGCTGGCAGTATAGCCAAGAGGTTAGGGTAACGAGCTGTGAATGAGCTTGCTACATCCAGCAAACCTGCATTCAAACAACATGAAGTCTTGCTATATTATAGACATTAGCAGTTTGATCCAGCTCTAGAACTGCCCCGGAGTGAAATGGTTAAAACCATTCCAAAATAGAATTTTGGCACGAGAGCAGCTGTATCTGTGTCATTTCAAACTTGAACAGTCAGATTCTTTATTCCGCCTCAGTGAACAGTCGCTCCGGAGATTTCTCCTTCTGCTCGGTTCATTTCTCGGTTTAAAAAGTGTTTTCTCGGTTGGATTTAACTGAGAATAGTTTTATTTTAACCTCAAAACCGTTCGGGTCAAGCTCTATCTGTGGTAACCGTAAGTAAATGAAGGTTTTGTCTGTGTGGAACTTGTAAGTTATCGGTTCAGTTTTGAACCGATCAGTGGGTTTAAAACTCATTTAATACTAAAAGTTACTATTTTAGAGTGCGGTTCCTGGTTCTTATCGGTTCTAAAAAAAACAGATTTATTACGTTTTTTTCCAATACCCATGACACGGTTAGCAACCGATAAGGGTGTCTTGCCTGGCACTGCCGTTAAAAGGGCAAGTTTTTGGTTAGGCTGGCATTATGTCTGAGAAACCCAAAAGAAAAACCGTGCCCACTGGGTTTCAACACTGTGATGTTTGTGGGGAAGTCTTGCCAAGGCTGACCCACACACCATGTGTTTATTGTCTGGGTTGACCACCTCAGTCAGACTGCCAGGTATGTAAATTTCCCTGCAGCCACCCTGGAAAAAGATTGAGGCAGCAGCTCCAGGGAGCAGGGAAACCAAAAGTCCATGACCCGGATGGCCAGCCCGGTTCGGTGCCAACCGAACCAGAGGAGTGCCTCTGACCAGGGCCAGACTTCCTCGGCAAAGAAAAGCTGGTTCTGAGGAACCAATTCCAGTAAAGAAAACAAGAAAATCAGCAGGTCTGGAGTCCAAAATTCCTTCTCCAACTGCTGCAGAGATAGCAAAAGCCATACAAATTGTCCAGTCACTGTCTCAGGGTCCGTCCGAATCACCACTATCTGGTAAATGGTCGGTTCGTCCGGTCCCAGTGGTTCAGGATTATGATATTGAGGAATTTTATCATTACCAGTTCAGAGCAATGCCCTTCGGCCTTACCTCTGCTCCAAGGGTATTCACAAAGTGTCTAGCAGTGGCAGTGGCCCACTTAAGGAGGCAGAGGATTGCTGTTTTTCCCTATCTAGACGACTGGCTCATTGTAGGCCAGTCCCCAGAACAGGTAAAATCTCACCTGCAGGTCACCCAGCAGCTTCTCACCTCCCTGGGTTTTCTGCTAAACCTACCAAAGTCAGTTCTGGAACCAGTCCAGGTACTCACCTTTATAGGGGCAGAATTGGACACAAAGCTAGCCAGAGCCTTTCTTCCCCAGAAAGGTAAGGAATTTAGTGGCTCTGGCCTCTTCCTTCACTCTGCAGGTCTCTCGACCAGCAAGACACTTTCTGCGCTCCTGGGCACATGGCTGCATCCACAGCTGTTGTGCAGGGAGCCAGATTTCAGATGAGAGACATTCAGTTTCACTTGAGAACCTTTTGGTCTCAGAGAAGAGACCCCTTTCAAGTTGGTCCCAGTGATCTGAACCTTGATCCTAGCTCTCCAGTGGTGGCAGGATCAGAGCAATTTAAGAGCGGGGGTCCCCTTCATTTCCTTCTCACGACTTGACTCTCACTACAGATGCTTCCCTTCTGGGTTGGAGAGCCCATGGGCGACCTTTCCCTCAGGAGTTTGGTCCCCCAGGAATCTCTGCTCCACATCAATTTGCTGGAATTCAGAGCTGTCTTTTAGCTCTTCAAGCTTTTTCTGCATCTGTCCACGACAAGGTGATACAAGTCAGAACAGACAACACCACAACAATGTGGTACATCAACAAACGGGGGCACTCGGTCTTTGGCCTTGTGCACCGAGGCAATGAGGTTGTGGTCTCTGGCCTATTCGCTGAACACTTCCCTCATAGCAGTTCATCTTCCAGGGAAGGACAATGTCCTAGTGGATGCCCTCAGCAGGATTTCCCAGGGCCATCACGAATGGTCCCTGGATCCTCAAGTGCTGGGGATAGTTTTTGCCAGGTGGGGCATCCCTCAGATAGATCTTTTTGCAGCCCCAGACAATCACAAACTTCCTCTGTTCTGTTGCAGGCCTCCAGTGCTGGGCTCAGTTCCCCTGGATGCCCTTCTTCTGGATTGGGAGGGGAAGTTCCTCTATGCTTCCCCTTTCCTCTCCTATTCAAAGTACTAGTCAAAATCAGATCTCACCCTTGCAGGGTAATTCTGATTGCCCCGGATTGGGCCAGGCAGCCCTGGTACCACTCCTTCTGTCTCCTGACAGTCCATCATCCCCTGTGCCTCCCAGGAATCACAATCTGTTGAGTTGTGCCCAGGAAGGGTTTGGTATCCGGACCTCAATCCTCAACCTCAAGGCCTGGCTCTTGAGGAGTTAGAGTTTGCTGATTTACACCTCTCTCAGGGTGTTCTTGAGATCCTAAAGGCTTCCAGAAAGCCTTCCACTAGGGCTACTTTATAGTTCTAAATGGAAAGGTTTTCCATTTGTGTGCTGGAAAATATTTCCCCAGAATCTGCTGAATTGCCCATTTTGTTAGATTACATGGTACATCTTAATTCCTTGGGTCTCAGACCAGCTACCCTGAGAGTTCATTTGGCAGCTGTGTCTGCTTTTGTGTCAGCAGGAAAGTCATCCCTCTTTCCTCTCATTCTACGCTTTCCAAGTTTTTTAAGGGATTACTCCATACTAATCCTCCTTTCGGAACCGCCCCTGCTTGGGACCTTAATGTTTGCATTGCCCAGTTAATGCAACCCGCTTTGAACCTCTGTTTTCTGCAGAGCTTAAGTACCTAACTTGGAAAACTGTTTTTCTAGTGGCTATCACTTCTGCCAGACGATAAGTGAATTGCAAGCCTTGTCAGTGGAGACTGACTTTATTTCTTTCCACAGGGATAAGGTAGTCCTTAGGACTAATAGGAAGTTTTGCCTAAGGTGGTTTCAGATTTCCATCTTAATCAATCTATCTCCTTCCAGTATTTTTCACTGATCACTCCTCTTCGGTGAGAGGAGGTTGCACAGCCTGGATGTTAAGAGAGCTCTTAGTTATTATATAGAGCGACCAAAGGTCACAGGTTCGAATCCCTCCAACTTTTCCTTACCTATGGTGAAGTTGGGAAAGGCAAACCTGCCACTAAGAGATCAATAGCCAGGTGGATTGTCTCTTGTATCCAATTTTGTTATCAGAAACTGGGCAGAGCCCCCGGTTTGAGGGCTCATTCTACCAGGGTACAGCTGCCTCTAGCTGCTGCCAGAGATATCCCTTTATTAGAGATTTGCCAGGCTGCTTCGAAACCGGTACACACTTTACCAAGCATTACTCCTGGATGTCCAGGCCAGGAGAGATGCTCTGTTTGGCACAGCTGTTCTTCAGAGCCTATTCCTCAAGTAGGTTCTGCCCCTCCTCCATGGAGGTACTGCTGTGTATTCTGCTAATGTCTATAATATAGCATGACTTCATGTTGTTTGAAGAAAAATTACTCACCTTAGTAATGTTGTTTCTTCTAATGGAGTCTTGCATATTATAGACCTCCCAACCTGCCCTCTCAGAACCTCTACTTGGTGGGTGCGGGCAACTTAGTGTGGGCACTACTTATGTCCTGTTAGCATTTTGTCCCTTTGGGACTTTGGGGTGTATATGTGTACGTGTGTGTGTTTTATTATACTTATGTTCCATTTTCATATTATTAGAATGGTGTTAGTATTTCTGGTCCCTGACTTGAGCCTTGGGTGTTGGGACCATCAATGGTTGTTATTATTTAGGTAGCCATTTGGCTAGTGTGGGTTACAGCTTCCACACAGACCTTAGTGAGTTTGGCTTGTAAAGATCTGACAGTTCAAGTTTGAAATGACACAGATAGAGCTGCTCTCGTGCCAAAATTCTATTTTGGAATGGTTTTAACCATTTCACTCCGGGGCAGTTCTAGAGCTGGATCAAACTGCTAATGTCTGTAATATAGCAAGACTCCATTAGAAGAAACAACATTACTAAGGTGAGTAATTTTTTCTTTGATTCCCACAACTTCCACTTGCATATTGTGTGACTCTGGTCAAGTCACTTAACCTCTCCAGTGCTCCCAGGTCACCCCTGAAAACAGGCACTTGTGCCTAGTGGGCCTTACCCGGTTACCAAAGAATAAAATAAATAAAATTAAAGGAACTGAGGAGTGAGGGTGCTGCCCACATTCTATAGGTGCCGACATTGCATGTCATCATGGGCGGCCCCTAACTAGGCAAAAAGAGTTTCCAGAAGGTCCTGACGCTGATGGCTTACAGTTCCAAAGGTATGGCCCAATGGAGGAGATTCTCCCAAAGATCTACTGTTACTGGTAACTGCTGTTTCTCTCATGACCTGCCTACTTTAGTTTACATGGCAGTTGTCTTGTTTTAAGTTATGGCTGATTTACATATGAATATCACTGGACTGGTAAGACCTACAGGTAAGCACAATGCCTAGTTTTGAAAGAGTTTTTCATGGCCTGTAAGTTGACCTGCAAAGTTTACTTCCCTTAAATGCTAGAGAAGTATTGAAAGACAAATAGAATAGTTACATCCACTGCGTTGTCAAAAAGTAGTCCATTGCCTTATCAGTCCTAGTACACTAAGATATACTAAACAGGCTATTTGATATCTTTTATTGGAACAACAAAGATTTCCCCCAAAAAAACTTTCTTTCAAACCTACAGGTTCTTCAGAAAGAAAATGGCAGGTTACTTGAAAAGAGCTAACTTTAAAACTTAAAATAGTTAGCTAAAGTTAGTTAAAGGTGACCTGTAAAGTAGCTATGCAGCCCGCTCCCATCCCCACATACCTTATAATGCTGCTTTGGTAGTCGGTGCTGCACAAATCATAATTTTTAATCCAGTGGTGAAATGTTTATAAACTGCCGAAACTTTTGGCCAAATGCGGAAGTGCTGCACGGGTCCCAGTTGAGCGGGCGCAATTGCTCATGGGTATTCCACCCATTTAGTGATGTCGCTCCCACCACTGCTCTTATTATAGTAGCAGTGGCGGTACTTTATTATACTTATTTTATGGCTTCCACGGAGGTATTGATACCTGTAATGTTACCTACAGCAACACCTGGACAGGCTGTTGCTGTAGGTAACATTACGGGTATTAATACCTCCGTGGAAGCCATAAAATAAATATAATAAAGTACCACCACTGCCACTATAATAAGGGCAGTGGTGGGAGCGACATCACTAAATGGGTGGAATACCCACGAGCAATTGCGCCGTCTCAATCGGGACCCATGCGGCGCTTCCGCATTTGGCTGAAAGTTTCGGCAGTTTATAAAAATTTCACTGCTGGATTAAAAATTATGATTTATGCAGCCCCAACTCCCACAGCAGCATTATAAGGTATGTGGGGACGGGAGCGGGCTGCATAGCTACTTTACAGGTCACCTTTAAAGTTAGCTCCTATCAAGTAACCTGACATTTTCTTTCTTTTTTTCAGAAGGACCTGTAGGTTCGAAAGCTTAAAGTGTTTGGGGAAATCTTAGTTGGTCCAATAAATGGTATCAAATTACCTATTTTGTGCACCTACTGCACTGGTATGGGAAAGAGCTTGATGTTCAAATAATCTGTCAACCCCATCCCCTTTCAGATTTTACGGACCATCTACTAAAGTGAGTCATTCTTATCTTTTTTTTTTGTTTTGTTTTTTTTTTTACTATAAGTTATGAAGGCCTTTTGAAAGAGGAAAAAACTACCTTTAATGAACTTAATGCCTTGGAAAAGAAAATTGAGACCTGGACACTAGCCACTTCATCCACTGGAAAAGCCTTTAAGCCCTCATCAGCAAAAGTTCCATTAACCAAAACTACCCACAGTGATCTACCAGCAGAAGTGGCGGAGTTTGAAAAATTCTTGCAGGAGACTGGAGGGAGAAAGGGGGGGTGGGATGATTATGATCATCAAAACTTCTTGAAAGTGTGGACTAAGTACAAGGGGAAGTCATCATTTCTGGAGGACGCTTTGCAGTTTCTGCCTGGGAGAACCGAGGAGGATGTCAAACAACATGAACACTGGTACCGGGAGTTTCTTTTTCTGGAGGAGAGAAAGAAGGAGGTAAAAAAAAATAGTTTTCACATGGTCTCCAAACCGGGACTTCTAACTCTTACATTTTAATTTTTTTTAAACTCTGCTTTATTTCAAATGAGTAGCAGTTACAGCATCATACTTCATACATTAGTACATCACTATTCATCATATAACCATGAAATAATTATGAAAGTTGGTACATCCATTATCATCTGATTTGACATCTTAGTGCTGTCATTTGTTACATATTAATTTGTTTTTCCTCCCTCAGCCTTATCAGTTGGAAAAAGAACATTTAACTTGTGCATACAGTCAAAATTCCAAACGAGCTGTCTTCATAGTTATCGTACACAAATTAGCTTAAATTTTTTCGCCCTTGTAATGCAGTTTGTTTATTCTAGAGACCCATTTGTTCCAGTACTGGTTCATCCTCCTCCCTTTGTATCAAATGCATAAGTGCCATCCATCTGGCCAGATAAGTATCCCTCATAACCCTCACTTCTCGGTTATTAGCACCATAGCTTAATTTGCCTACTTATTTGAAACCAGTCATTTTTGGTCTGGTGTATCAGTGGTTAACCATTTTTGTGTCAACATCTCCGCAGCTGCTGCTATTAAGATACTAAATAAATATTTATCTTGACTTTTATAAATGCCACTGGGGTGCAATCCAACACCTAAATGCTTGAATTCCAGAGTCCAGTGTGTTTCCCTTTAGGAAACAAAACAGTAAACTGGTGCAGAGAACTAAGAAAGGAATTCGGTTTTGTGTAGAACCTTCCTTTCGCACACACTATATTTCAAAGCACTATTATCTAGAAAGCTGACAATGGCCAATAGCCTGCCTACAGAAAGGTTAAGGACATTTCAAGGGGCAGGGTTAGGTACAGAGAATTGAGCTTTCATGACTTGCTCACAGTCACACAGTAAGTGGTGGTCATGTGATTCAAGCATAGTTGTGCCAAGTCACTAGGCTATACTATCTCCCAGTCCATGTATGGTATAATAGAATAGAGAGAACAAATACATTGTGTAACATTCTATTTTCACTAATCTTCCAAGAATCTCTCACAGAATAGTATCTGTATTAATAGAATGCATGGACCTTTGGTCTTTTTCTGACATCATTGTCTGTTTCTATGAATCAGACTTCTCCACAAAGCAGTGAAAGAAAGACATTAGCACTCCTCCAAGAGAAAAATTAAGACTGTACTCACTGTTGTGATTAAGACCTCTTTTTGTTCAGTCACAGTGACTTAAATACAAATTCAGAAGTTAAAAGTGACCCAACGCTAATGTTAGCATCTCCAACCTAGCGTCTCGCTTTTGACTTCATAAGCTGTCTTTTCCATAGAGCCCCACTCTTCAGTCTTGGGGCCAGAAGCACTGGGACCCTGCAGGAGTTAACTTTTTGCTAGGACACCGACAGAGGTGTTACCATTGATGTATGCACCATGTCATGTGCCAAAGCCAGTAACCATCATTAACGCCCTGCTTCAGTTCTGTTTTTCCCACTGTCATGTGCGCACTCTGGGAGTAAACGCAGACTGTTCTGCTTCTCATACTTTCCTTTCTTGTTTTCTGCAAAGTATGCTGGGTAAAAAGGCCAAGTCCTGGCAGTGTTGTAGTGTTGGAGGGTCATAACCAGCATCAACCATTATACTTTATGTTTCATCTGTTTTGGACCCAATCACAACATGGAGGCCTGTGCCAGTTTTGATTATTGGATGGTAAGAGTATCAAGCCCTTAGGCTGGGACATTCTGTCCCTGATTCAGGGTACTCCTTGTCACAGTAGTGCCTGTGATTAGTCCCCCAAACCATTACCCCCTGTTCCTCTCACAGCTATTTGGAGCTGGTTGAGGTACTGAGCTATCCCCCCACTGGGCTTGGGTCATGACAGAGTCTCAGTTGGTAGCATTGGGTGGACCCTGTTCTCCTACTGGGCAGCAGAGGGAGTACCCATCAGAGTATGGGAGCCCTTGGGACTCATGTAACTGTTGCCAGGGACAGTACCTTTGGTGCCAAGTTCTTCTATAGCAGCATCGATAAGGACTGTTGCCGCTGATTCAGGCATTGGAGCCACATGCGTTGCTGGAATTGGTGTGGCTGCTGACACCAGTGGTAATGTGTGGGCCTTGACACCACTGCTCAGGGTGTCTATGCTGCTTGAGTTCTTTGCATTGGCATCAGTGCAAACCTTAGTGTCCATGCTGGTTGCAGCATCTGTGCTGGGGAGCTGGCCCACTGGCGCAGCAGTTGGATTTCCACTTGTGATGACGATGACCCGGGTTCGGGAACGGACCTGGGAGTCAGCGGGCCGGCCAGGGGGAGAAGGATCGAGCATCCTTAGACTGCACTCCTTCTCCGAGGGTAAAGAGTGTCCGCTCCTTCATGGACCCCTGGTGGAGGTCGGGAGTACTGCCACAGTCGGCTCCAATACCTGGGGGGGGGGGGGCAGAAGCTGGTTGTGATTGCATGTCCACGCCCCCAGGGATCCAGCATGTACAAAAAAATGGCCCCCAGGCATGAAGCCCAGCTCAGCCGTCCGTCCCCACTGCCATCTACGCCCACCGGTGGTTTCTCCTGTAGCCCCAACCTGGGATAAGCTGGGCTTGCCAGCAGTGACCATTGGGAGCCTCTCATGGCCCCACCCGGGAGCCTAGGCATGGAAGGCAATAGGCGGAGCACTGTCTGACCGAATGGAGGATTGAGGGACTGGACCCAAAAGCATCTGTGCTGGGGCCAGCATTGGTTCCCAGTGTAACAGCCTCCTCTGGTGCCAATATGAGCATCAACTCTGGATCCATAGTGTACCCTGCAGCAGGACCTTCTCAGAACTGACCAGCTGTCATCCACCCAGGGGCCTTCCTTTGGACACCCACCCACCCATTAGATACCACCGGTATTGGTGGTCCTGAGTTTGGAAGCTTTTCTTGCTATCCCTTTTGAGAGAGGAGTCTAAGCAAGTAAACAAGCCATGCAGGCCATGACTGGGCATGGGAATGGTGGACCATTCTGCCAACAGCATCCTTTTTAGGCTTCCGCCTCATGTATCCCAGTCATTGTGTGACATTGTAGCTGACACCCTCAGAATATCCTGGTAAATTGTCTCAGCAATTTGACATGGTATGGAGAATATCCAGTCCTGGTTTAGGGAGACCAACCTGGCTCTGTTTCCAGTCTCCGCCTCCCCCCCCAGTTCCATATTCTGTCAGGGTTCCAGCCTCCTCTCCTTTGACACCCTCCACAGAGGGCAGTTTTTTCTTTAATACTTCCTCTGTTGCTGAAAATCTGCTTTCAAACACCGGCAGTCTCCCAGTAGTATTATACATATGCAGTCAGCTCAGGATCTCTGACTGCCCTGGTGCTATGATGTAATGTGGAATGTATGCAAATCGTGGAACTTAGAATGATACATTCAAACTGCTGCCTATAGGTGGACTGTGTTCTATCTAACTGCCCCTCAGAGCTCTCACAGCAACTTTGCTGCAAGGTTGTTTATTTTGGTCAGAAAAGTGGTATTTCACACTATTTTGCTCATTACTCTGCCTCTAGTAGTTTTTTTTTTTTTTATAAAAGTTTAACTATTTTGGGTTATTTTACTGGATCCTAACAGTTCCCGGGAACCCAGTTTTCAAGTATTTTGTAACTGTTGTGGTTCCTACCGCTACTTTATTTTGCTTAACTCTGGTGTTAGTAGCTTATTTTATAAAGCGTTTATAATATTATTTGCGATTGGTTCCCATTTTTAGTTAGGAACCAACTGGGTTTGGTTTGAAAGTTAATAAATCTTTGTTAAATCGCGGTTCCTTTTTTCTTCAGGGAACCTGCTACGATTTGTACTTTTTCCCATTTTGGGGAGTTTATTTTGGTCTTCTGACATTTGGCATGTCAGACAGACCTAAAAAGAGGACGGGACCCACAGGTTTTAAAAAGTGTAGCAAGTGTTTTCAAATATTTGCTAAGGCTGATCGCCACGATTTGTGTTTAGAGTGCTTGGTCCCAGTCATATTTTTCTAACTGTGAAGTGTTCAGTACTTTTTGTTCTGAAACCATTAAAAAAAAAGGCTAGAGAAAATGGCTTCTACACCCACCTCAGTGTCACCAAAGCAACTGAAGAGGGCTCTTCTTCTTCTTCCCACACTAAAACAAAGGAGAGAACCTATAAAGATTCTTCAGACCCCAAAATTACCGAGAAGGGGTCTGAATGTACTAAACACAAAACAACCACTGAGCAGGCTCCTGAGTCTGTGCCTGCCAAAAGGAAATATAAAGAAAAGCATGTCGCTGTGCCTCCCACTGAAAAAGCAAGGGAGCTCCCTGCAGACAAAAATAAAATGCCCTCTTCGAAGGACATTGCCAAATCCCTGCAGGCCATTCAGGCCTTACAGACTGCAGATTCCATCCTACGTTCACTGGTTCAATTCCCACCACTGGTTCCCATGGACCAGACCAAGAGGTTTGCATTGAGGAGGAAGAGGAGGAACCGGATCTAGGGGAACTCATTGAGCCAGAGGTATCCCCAGATCAGGAGTTTGGTACCCCTCCTTGTGGGCATGATAATTTTTCATCCCACTGCTCGTTTGTCAGGCAGATGGCTGACACTTTGGGCCTCCCCTCACAGTAATCTGTAGATGATGAGGAGGAGGCAGAGTTTTTGGATTGATAGGGTTGGTTCCCATAAAAATGGTGGTCCTCTCTAGCCATAATTCTCCGAAAAAGGCCACTTTGAAAATTCTGCAGATACCTTCCTTTGTCCCTGGAGTGGGCAAGAAGGTGGAGAAGTAGTATCAGCTGGATATGTCTGCTGATGATTATTTGTATACCCATCCAGATCATGAGGGTATAATACAGGCTGCTGCCTGTGACAAAACTAAAGTTCCTCTGGCATCTCACCCTCCAGATAAAGATTCCAGAAAAACTGACACTATGGGGAAGAAGGGTTATTTAGCATCCTCCCTTCTCCTCAGACAGGCAGCGTATATGGCATATGCTGCACAATACCCAAAGGCCCTCTGGAACTCTCTGTTAGCTTTAACTGATAAAATTCCAGGTGATGTGGGACATGATATGGCAGACATTGCCAGGGCGGCTTTGGATGCCACAAAATACCAGTTTCACATGGCAGTGGATGCAAATGATACTGCATCCAGGTTGCTCAACTTATCAGTGTACGTAAGAAGGTTTGCCTGGCTAAGAGCAACCAATCTTACCCCTGACACTCAGTTAAAGGCTATGGATTTTCCTTGTGAACACAGTTCCCTTTTTGGTGACAAGACTGAGGCATTCATGAAAAGGTGGAAGAATACAAAACCACCCATAGGAGTAACTTCACAAAAGAGAGAGCCTCCATTTATTTTAGGTCCACAGGAAGGAGAGGTAGGGGTAGGAGATGCTACCCCATAATGTATGCCCCATTGTCTATGCCTGTAGAGTATACACAGATCAGGGGTTACTACTGGGGCAGGGGCAGGAGGTCTTCTAGGTGAGCTAGTTCAACTCCAGCTCCTAGACCTCAGTCCAGACAGAATCCTTGACTGCACAAAACAGGTTGCCACCTCTCTTCCAGTAGGGGCAGGCTGTCTCACTATTTCCAGTACTAGGAAACCATTACCACAGACAGCTGGGTTCTGGAGGTGGTGAGTCAGGGTCTCTGTCTACAATTAAAAGTTTCCAAAGCTCCAGAGCCACAGGTTTTTCCAGCCTTCAACACCTGCAGATACAATTCTGCTGGAGCTGGCGGTAACAAGGCTCCTGCAAGCAAGGGCAATAGAGCCAGTTCTTCTTACCCAAAAGGGAATGGGCATGTACTTAAGATACTTTTTAACCAAAAAGAAAAATGGAGATTGGCAGCCAATCCTGGATTTCAGGTTCTTAAACACATGGCAAAGCCCAGGATCAGAATGGTGACACTACCCATAGTTATTCCTCCTCTAAAGAGAAGAAACTGGCTGGCATCTCTGGATCTCAAAGATGCCTACTTTCACATTCTGATTAGGCCTTGCCACACAAAGTACCTTAGGTTCTCTCTGCCGTCAGGTAACTACCAGTTCTCGACACTCCCCTTCGGGCTCACTTCTGCCTCATGGGTATTCACAAAGTGTCTGTCAGTGGTGGCAGCTTACTTCAGAAGGCAGGAAATCATTAACTTCCCTTACCTCGATGACTAACTAGTCATAGGGGAGTAATATCAGCAGGTGAAGGACTCCACCAGAGTGACACAAAGTACCCAGGAGTCCCTGGGTTTCTTTATCAATGCTTAGAAGTCTCAAATGGAGACAGTTCAGTCACTGGAATTCACTGGAGCAGAACTGGACACTGTTCGGGGAAAGGCTTTTCTCCTACTGGTGAGGGTACAAATTTACCAACCCTAGCAAACTCCCTTGCCATGGGTCAGCCCAGGACTGTAAGGCAGTTCCTAGTATTATTAGGACACATGGCCTCAACAACTGCAGTAGTATCAGGCTCCAGGTTTCAGATGAGAGATATTCAATATCACCTCAGATCCCATTGGTCCCAAAGAAGGGATCCCATTTCAAAGCTTGTGCCAGTTACAAGAACACTGCTACTGGCTCTGCAGTGGCGGAAAGAAAGGGATAACCTCAAGCAAGGCATCTGTTTTCAGCAGCAGCTCCACACTGTGGTTCTAACAACAGATACCTCCCTCCGAAGGCGCTTACAGGTGACCTAAAATCAGTGGAATTTGGTCACCTGAGGATCCAAGCTCACGTCAACCTTTCAGAACTGAGAGCAGTCTTCCTTGCCCTAGAGGCCTTTGCCCCTCAATTGAGGGTCAATCAGTCCGAGTCAGGACAGACAACACAACCACCATGTGGTACATCAACAAGCAAGGGGGGAAAGGATCCTCAAGGCTATGCACAGAAGCCATGAAAATCTGGTCCTTACCATAATCCCTGGAGGTGCATCTGTCTGCCATTCATTTCCCAGAGAAGGAAAATACACTGGCAGATTCACTCAGCAGAATCAGTCAGAATCACCACGAATGGGCTTTAAACAAGCAAGTGTTGGACACTGTTTTCAGATGTTGGGGCATCCCAGAAATAGATCTGTTTGCCTCAGAAGAAAACCACCAGCTTCCTCTTTATTGCTACACGCCCCACTCCTTGGGCACCATGCTCATGGAGGCATTAGCCCTGGATTGGACAGGGAAATTCCTGTATGCTTTTCCTCCATTTCCACTGATATTGTAAGACCTTCTTGAACTCAGGAGTCAGTCTGCAACCATGAAACTGGTTGCTGTGGTCTGGGTCAGGCAGCCATGGTACCCTCTGTTACTCACCCTGTCCACCAAGCAACCTATTCGTCCTCCCAGTGATACAATCTACTAAAACAGCTGTTCAAGGTCAGATAGTTTTTCTGAAACTCAAGAGACTTCAACTGAAGGCCTGGTTCTTGAGGAGTTAGAATTTTCTGAATTTAACTTGTCTGAAGAGGTCCTTAAGGTCCTGAAAGTATCCAGGAAAACCTCCACCAGAAAGGCTTATGCTTCAAAGTGGTAAAGATTTTCCATCTGATGCATGCCTAAGCAAATCAGTCCCCTTAAGGCAAGCTTATCTACATTGCTTGATTATCTGTTACACTTGCAGGCTTTAGGCCCCAGACCTGCAACCCTTAGGGTTTACTTGGCAGCAGTATCTCATTGTTTATCTACAGGTGCTCAGAGAACAATAGCTTCACACCCTATTTTTAGGAAATTTTTCAAAGGCTTGGCGCATATGTTTCCCCCTGTTGTTGGGGAACCAGCCCCTCCTGCGGACTTGAATTTCTGCATATGACTAGGTATATATGGACAAAAGAAGGCCGAGGCCCATCGAGATTGTCCCCCCACAAATGTGGGGATTTAAACCCTGTAGTGGTTCTTACTAAGCCAAATGTCGATCCCTACTTTAAATGTGTTAATAGTCTCACTGTCAACTAGATCTTGCGGAAGTATATTCCAAAGTCTTGGTGTTCTTATGGAAAAGAAATGTAACCTTCTATTAGTTTTTGCTTGACTGATTAATTCTTGTTTATTATGGAGCCTTGGTGATGTTTTCCTGTGACTCATATGAATGCCATATTGAGTCATAAGAGAGGGTGATTTTAGTATCTTATAGAGAAAAATAAGATCCCCTCTTCTTTTCCTAAACTGTAGTGAATATAATCCTGTTTTCTTTAGTCTCTCAGAATAAGGTAAAGATGCAAGATGTGGAACCATCTTCGTAGCCCTCCGTTGTGTTTGTTCTGTGATGTTTATATCTTTGACCAAATATGGGTTCCATACAGGTGACCCATAGTCAGTATAGGGTCTAATATGAGATCTAAACAAGGGGATGATACATGCCTCAGATTTTGAAATAAACATACGTCTACTTCTACCCAACAGTGAATTTGTAGTTTTTGCTATGTGACTATAATGACTTGTGGGGGTGAGTCTGTCATTTATCCAGATCCCTAGATCTCTTTCGCATGGTGAAGATTTTAGGATTTTGTTATTTAACATATATGTTTGTTTAGAATTATTGTGACCCAAGTGAAGGACTGAACACTTATCGATGTTAAAATCCATTTTGTTGGTATGGGCCCAGGATTCCAAGGTTAAGAGTTCTTTTGTAAGTGTAACCCTACTTTCATCTGTGCCCACCATGCCACCCAACATAGCCAAACTCATGGAACCTCCCTTTGAGCCAGTGGCTATAGCTGATCAGAAATATGTCACATGGAAAACTGTCTTTGCACTGATCGTAATTACATTATCTTCCATAAAGACAAGGTGGTCCTTAGGACTAACAGGAAATTCCTTCCAAAGGTGGTTTCTGAGTTTCACTTGAACCAACCAATAAATCCCCCTTCCTGTATTTTACACAGCCAAGTCCAGTTCAGGGAAGTTGAAACTTCATAGCTTGGATGTAAAAAGGTCTCTCAGCTATTACATCACTTGCACTGAGGACCTCAGGGATCCCCACTCACAACTGTTCATTACCTATGGTGAAGTAGGAAAAGGCAGGCCTGCCTCAAAGAGGCCAGCTGCATGTTGGATAGAAGGCTGAGAAACAGCCACCACAGGTCCTCAGGGCACATTCCACTTAGGGTTGTCACCTTTGGATGAGGCAACAACCGGATCCTAAGCTCTGTCCCTAGCCACACCCCTTTTTCATGATTCATCATGTATTGCTCCTCCTAAAAAAGCCATTTGCAATAAAAGACGACACTTAAAGCAGCAATTCAACAAAAATCTTAAGGTAATGTAACTGTTAAAGTTTCTTTCCTAGGTTCTTCCTAGTTATTTATTTATTTATTGACATTGGCTTTCCAGATAATTATAAAGAGATACAAGAAATCTCATTTACAGATATGATCTGGGGGAGACAATGGAAAATACTGTAAGTTGCATACAACAGTACACATTCTTTGTGTTCTTTATATATTTTTCTGGCTTCATTTCCTTTTCATGTCCACAGTACTATTTCAAAGCCAAAAAAGTGACCATACTTTTTTCTTGAGAAACAAAATAATTTAAAACATTTTAAATGCCTAAATTATGTTAGAGATGAAAATGTTACCAGCAAATGAAAGTGGAGGACAACTGACTGTGTTGCTGTTACAAAAGGTGGGGACAGCTTTGCTGCTTTGCCACTTTAAGATGCAGTGGAAAAGATTAGGTTAAATAATTGCTAATGGTGTTAATGGCCATACTTTACACCTCCCAGGGTTACTGCTTTCACAAACAAAAGGCTACATTGACAACAAATCTTGTTTGTAACCTGGCTGTGTAGATGAAACAATGAATGAGAAGACAAAATCTGTATGTGAGCACTCAAAATGGCGCAAAAACCTGACCAGCACAGAACAAAACTGGATTACCTGATAGGGGCCCTGAAAACCTGCTCACAAGGTAAAAAACCTGACAGGTGGCAAGCCTAATTCCACTCATGGAACCGTTGCCTCTGTGGTAGCTGCACGGGACATTTCTTTTGCTGGAAATCTATAAAGTGGTTATCTGGAGTATAGTCCACACCTTCACAAAGCACTATTGCCTGGAAGTTCAGACAGTCCAGGACTGATGCTAGGTTTGGCATTGCAGTATTGCAGGACCTTCTTCCTAAGTATGTTCTGTACCCACCTCTCAAGGCACTGCTTGGTAGTCTGCATATGTCTAATACTACTGGGAGATTCCTGGGATTTGAAGAAAAAATTACTTACCATAGTAATATTGTTTCTTCCAAGGGATCTCCCAGTAAGATTAGACCTCCCATCCCTACCTCCCCTTACATAACCTGTATCAGGTTCACCAGTACTTTCATAGGGGTTCTTAATGTTGCCATTAATCATTTGCTTAACTTATAAAATGGGTCTAAAAATCAAAGAACTTTAATTGGTTAAAACCAGTCAGGTGACCATTCAATATTAGAGCATATTGCGTAGTCATCCTGGTCCTAAACCACATCTCACAATGAGCCAATCAGTCCTCCTGCAACAAGAACTATCTTCCATCAGTCCCCCTACAACCAGAATTGATCTTCCATCACAAACATGACTGCTACCTTTACAGTGTAAAAAACCTTCAACTGGGCCCTAAAAATAAAACTACCTTAAATAAAAACTAAAACAAATTAATTAAATGTTGTTTCCCTGATCGTCGCACACTACTTACACACACACACAAATTAGAAACATTAAGTATTGTTCGTAGTTTCCATTACAACTGTTTCTTTGCTGACATAGAAAAATCCTCCTGTCTTTGAGTGTTCATCAGGGAAATCTCTTCTTCTTTCCCTGACAGTGACATAATTGAGTCTGTGGCTCTAGAAAAGGCCTTTGTTCTAGGGACATGGATATGTTGTTCATCCACACTCATTGGCAGTATCCTTGCCGCTTTAAATCTTGCCGGAAGGTCTTCAAGCTTGCTCCTCCACCCACCCGGTGGTATAACTCGGCTCCGCCCCATGACGCAGATCTTCCTTACCGCTTAGCTCAGGTTCCCTCCTTAACGCCTGCGTTTGTGACTGGTTCCTATTTCTCCGCTTATGGATTTAAAATAATATTTTGCAAAAAGACTTCAGTCTTCGATCCGCGCGCGGCGGGATAAATCGACTCCGGATTTTGGAGATGCCCATGCGGCAGAAGATGTCTCGACGGATCCACACTCCACGCGGTGTCTACTGCTTAGGCCTGAGCACCCACCCGCAGGCTTGGCGACCTGTGCTCATCTTCTCGGCCCACGCCCCCGAAGACCGTGGCTGTCTGATTGCAACTGGGCCGCCCCGAGAAGCGCTTCTCCGTGAAGTCCAAGGAGGCCCGCGATGTGTTCGCGCGGCGGCTCGGGCGGATCAGCTCGAGCGGATAGTCGCCTCGAAGAGGAGGCGGCGCGGTCAGATCTTCCTCGGCCAGCGCATTTATCCTGCTTCTCTGGGTTCTTCCTACACGGCTTCCTTTAAGGAGTTTGTCTGTCCCTCTCACTAAAGGAGAAGGGCCTCGCCTGCTGGACCTTTTTCTCGGTCCAAAAGAGGGACAGGGTAAGTCCCTCCGCCGAGCTTCGGGAGCGGAAAGGTCCTCTCTCGGGCCGTCGACCGTCGGCTTTGCCGATCACGCTGGCCGCCACTGGCCTCACGGTGTTCCCCGCTAGGTCAGTTGACCGAGACTCCACTGATGAAGTCGAGATTTTTCTCGACCATTGACGGGCTGTCGCCTTAGCAGCCGAGATTCCTCTCCCGGTTCCCCGGGAGGAGTTGAGGATCCCGTGGCTCGCTTGTGCCTCCGGTTCCGGAGCCCTCGGATGGACCTTCCGAGCAGGGGAGTGTCGGTTCCGCCGACACCTCCTGCACCGACCCGGAAATTCCGGGACTCTCGGTCTCGGTCTCGGACTCTCGCGGTCACCGTGCTCCCACTGGCCATAGGCGGTCTCGTGGGCTCGTATTCATAAGCGGCGTTTTCGCCGTCTCGCCCCTCCTCCTCGATGAGGGAGGCTTTCAAGAATTACGCCGGACGGCACGAGGACCTTATGTTGCAACAGCTCCTCCTGGCCGGAATAAGCCGTCCGCGCCTTTCCCCCGCCATTAAGTGGTTGTCACCGAACGGGTCGACACACCTTGACTTGCCGAGAGCCTATACCCAGGCCGGTTGTTCGGCCAAACCAGCTGCTCCACGATTGCGGTGGAACCTCCGCCTCCACAGCCACCAATTGGGGCTCCGCCAAGTTCTCGGTCGGCTGGGGTTTACCCATCGGCTGTCAGTTACCCTCACTCCCGACCGACCTCGGCAGGTGAAGGTGGCTCAGGCCAGAGGCAGCTTTCTCGAGGACTCCTTCCGAGTCCGAGATGATTCCTCCTTCTTCAAGCGACTGGACTTGGAGTCTTCAGGAGGTCAGCCAACGGACTATAGCCCGCCGTCCTTCCTAGGACTGCTTCGCTCATCTCGGAGTCTACCGGATGGAGCTCGAACCCGCTTCCAACGGGCCAGGTATCCTCAGGAGATTCTGGACCGAGGGATTCTCCGACGGAGGCTCTTCCGGTGGCGAGGCCATAGTGGGTCCAGCACTGGAACTTTGGTAGCCCTGCTTCCTGCCCTGCGCCTGGCCAGGATGGCCAGGAAGTATCTCCGGTCCCCACCGGTTCCTTGTCGGTTTTGGAACACCCTCTGCTGAGGGGTTGGTTACCGACAAGCGTTTTCGCGCGCCGGCAACGCCAGGATGGACAAACCTCCTGACAAGGAGTCCAAGAAATTGACTATGTCGGGCAAAAGTCTACGCTAGCGCCTTCCTCTCGGCCTTCGTCAGGCCAGTTCGCCGTCCTCATGGCACATTTTCTCATGCCCTGTTGGGCTCCTGGATGAGGTCATCCTCATCTTCCCCCGATCTGCAGACTACGGTTAAGCAGGTGCGGGACCAGGGCAGGGCAGTGGCCAAACAGCAGCTCCAGACTGCTTTGGATGTGGGGACTCATGTGCCAGATCGGTGGCGGCGCGGTGGCTATAGGTGTCGGGCTTGGCTGAGGATATCCACCTTACGATACCCAGCACAAGTTGGCGGATGTTCCCTTTTTGGGACTGACCTCTTCGGCCCTGGGGTGGAAGGTCACCTGCAGAGGATCGAGAAGTCCAATGCCACCTTGACTCGGTCCTTCCGCCAGAAGGACAAAGGCCGCAAACCACAGCCTAAGCTCTTTCGCCCTTCTGTGCCCCTGCGCGCCCGGCCCAGCAACGCCAGGGCCAGCAGGCTCGGCCTTGGCATCCCAAACCCAAGCCGCCGTCTCTCTAACAGGAGGCAGGGAGGAAGGCCCAGGAGGTCCTCGGCCGGTCCCTCCTCCAAGCCTGCCCAGTGACGGGCTGAGGGGTGTCGCCCCATCCCCGCCACCTACCTCCCTGGTCCCCCGGGGGACGGCCCGCACTTCCGCTCCGCCTGGTCCGCTGTTACCATGGACAGGTGGGTCTTGGAGGTGGTGGGAAGAGGCCTTCCTGGAATTCGAGCAGGCACCACCTTCAGAGCCGGGCCCTCGGGGGCTTCGGGATCCCCAGCTCACTGGCGGCTCGTCGAGCCGACATCACTCTCCTCCCAGAAGGAGGTGGTAAGAGAGGTGGTGGACCTCCTTCAGACCCAGGGTTTGTGTCCAGGTACTTCCTGGTTCCGAACGGACGGGGCTGGCGCCCATTCTCGACCTACACGACCTAAACAAGTTCCTAAGGTCTCGAACCTTCAGGATGGTCACTTGGCTCAGATAATACCATCCTTGGAACGCTGGGCGTAGGTTCTGCTCTCTGACTTGCAGGACGCGTTTTCACGCCCTATCCGCTCCGTCTCACCAGAGATTCCTTCGCTTCCGGAAGGAAGGATCTCTCTTGAGTTCCAAGCCATGCCCTTCGGTTTGTCTCCAGCTCCCAGGGTCTTCACCAAATGCATGGCAGTGGTGACAGCATTCTATGGGCGCCGAGGTCGTGGTGTACCCTTACCTGGACGACTGGCTGATAGCAGCTCCTCCAGGAAGGAGGCGGAGTGGTCCAGAGATCTGGCCTCCAGGTCTGCTTTCAACTGGGCCTCTTGTCAACCAGGCCAAGTCGGAACTCGAGCCGGCGCAGGTGATTTTATTCATCGGGCGCAGCTTCCCTCTTTCGAGCCAGAGCGCTGCCCGCGGACAGGGCCGAGGTTCTTTCCTCCTTGCCCGATCATTTCTGGTTGGGCAATTGCGCCCTGCCCGGACTTCCTGCGCCTCCTGGGTCTCATGGCGGCCTGTACCAGCGTGGTCCGCTGGGCCCGCTGGAACATGCGTCCCTTCAGTGGGACTGGCCAGCCAGTGGTCACAACGCTGCATCCCTTGACCAGCTTGAGTCGGTGACACAGGGATGTGGAATGCTCTCCAGTGGTGGACCGCTCCAGATCACTGCAGGAGGGCATCCTGCTCGTCTCGCCCGAGCCGACGGTCTCTCTGTCGACCGATGCCTCTCTGATGGGTTGGGGTGCCCATCTGGGGAACACTGGCTCATGGCCTCTGGTCCTCAGGGAGTCCCGATGCCACATCAACCTGCTGGAGCTCCGAGCGTCCGCCTAGCTCTCACCGCCTTTGTTCGTTCCTCCGGGGTCAAGTGGTCCGAGTCCAGACGGACAATACCACGACCATGTACTATCTAAACACCAGGAGGGACGCGCCTCCATGCTTCTATGCAAGGAAGCCTCCGCATTTGGTCACTCGTGCGCAGCCTGGAGGCGGATCTCCTAGCCATTCACGTGGCAGGAGCTCCAACACCCTGGCCGATGCCCTGAGCCGGATAGGGGCTGCATCCCACGAGTGGTCTCTCCTGCCGGAGGTAGTACAGCATCTGTTCTCCCTTTGGGGCACACCTCAGGTGGACCTGTTTGCCTCCACGGAGAACGCGGGCTGAGTCTGTTCCATGCCCGCCTCTCAGCAGGGCTCGCTGCAGGGGATGCCTCTCGAGGCAATGGACCCCGGCCTCTTTACGCCTTTTCCATTTCCCTTGATCCACAAGGTGCTTCTCAAGGCGAGGAGGGACAAGCGCGAGGTGATTCTGATAGCCCCAGACTGGCCTCGCCAGTTCTGGTACCCAGATCTCCTCAGTCTCAGCTCCAGGACTCACAGCAGCTTCCAGCTCCCCGGACCTGCTCTCAGTCAATCAGGGAAGGTGTTCCATCCGACCTTCAATCCTGCACCTGACGGCCTGGTTCCTGGAGCGGCAGAGTTCCAGGCTTTGGGTCTTTCCGACGAGGTCCTCAATGTAGTTGAGGCGTCCGTAGGAGTTCACTCAGAAAATGTTATGCCTTCAAATGGAAAAGGTTTTCCATTTGGTGTCAGGCAAGGGCTTGGACCCTTCCTCCTGTTCCTTGGCAAGCATCTTGGACTATTTATGGTCCCTTTCTGTCAAGGGCTTAGGTCGGCGACCTAAGGGTGCACCTGGCAGCCATCTCTGCTTGCGGGCGCGGGCAGGAAGCAGTCGATGGCGCAGGAGAAGGTGGTCTGGCGCTTCAAGGCCTTGATCACATTTCCTCCAGTCGGGAACCCCCACCTCGTGGGATCTACTGCTGGTACTGGCAAAGCTCATGGGGCAAGCCATTCGAACCTATGCACAGGTGTGCTCTCTCACCTGTCGTGGAAGACCGCCTTCTTGGTGGCTATCACGTCAGCCAGAAGGATGGAGAGCTCCAGGCGCTCCATCGAGTCTCCTTACCTGGTCTTCCACAGGGAAGGAGTTGTCCTGCGCCCACCAAATTCCTTCCGAAGGTGGTGTCGAGTTTCACCTCAACCAGGTGTTGACTCTGCCGGTGTTCTACCCAATCACACCTGAGGCTGTAATATAGGCTCCATACTCTGATCCTAGAAGGGCCGCTTATTATAAGGAGCTACGGCTGAAATTGGGAGAGGTTCGCCAGCTGTTTGTCACCTACGCTGAAGCCGCATCTGGCAGACCTGCAGCCAAGCGGGACGATAAGCAGGTGGGTAACCTCCTGCATAGATCTCTGCTATAAGTTAGCGGGCATGGAGCCTCCCAGAGGATAAGAGCTCATTCTACCCGCCATACTGCTGCAACGGTGGCTGCTTCCAGGGACGTCCCTATCCAGGAAATCTGCAGGCTGCTACCTGGAAGTCAGCAAACACCTTCATTACCCACTACCACATCGACCTTGAGTCACGCTGGGATGCTGGTTTTGGGGCCTCGGTTCTCAGTCTCTCTTTCCCAAGTAAGTATATGGGGTGTGCGTTTGCCTCCTCTCTCCCGGAGAACTACTGGGAGTCTGCCAATGAGTGTGGATGAACAACATATCCATGTCCCTAGAAATACAGGTTTACTCACCTGCAACTTGGGAGTTCAAGATAGTATATTGTTCACTACCACCCACCTACCTTCCGCTTCGACGCGCAACCTGAGCTTCCAGCGGGCCAGATCTGGCGTCATGGGGCGGAGCCGAGAGTTATACCACCCGGGTGGGTGGGAGGAGCAAGCTTGAAGACCTTCCGGCAAGATTTAAAGCGGCAAGGATACTGCCAATGAGTGTGGATGAACAACATATACCATTCCTAGAACTCCTGTTACAGGTGAGTAACCTGTATTTATGTGTGTGTACAGTGTGTTAGAAAAGGAACATTCTGTCAGTGGAACTGAGCATAATTTTGAATCCCTGTATTCCATGGAAAACATTCCATGATACACATTCCATATCTTGAATGTGGGGAAAGGCAGAGGAAAAAAAAACAAGATGAAGAAAGTAGGAAATAATACTTCATAAACAAAGAGCAAAAGTGGGAAAACACAGTTACATACGCAGAGGCAGATTCAAACTGCTGAAATACATTCCTGACGTCTATAAAAGCACATGCATTTGAATCATGCATGGGTATTTTCAGGTGAAATCTATCACCACACACACACACTCGCACACACACCAAAAAAGGCAACCTGAAAGGTTTAAAGTTTTGAACACATTTCAGTTAAGAAACAGTACTGTACTTATATTGATTTAAATGCATGGTATCATTTTTTTCTTATAAAAATGTGTGACACACACAGTTTTCATTGTGTTTTATGTTTTTATCTAACCCCACAGTAACCAAAATAGGGACTATTTTTTTTGTATTCAGAGTTAAAATGGAAGTATACTGTATTTCAATGAAAGGTCCAATTTTTATCTTTTTAAAATACTTTCTTCTTATTATCATTCATTTTAAGTCATATATTTAAATGCCATTTTATAAGAGTAATAAGACATTCCACGGGCATGCCATTATGGTGAAATAATTGCACTTCTCAGGTACATTTAACTGATCTGAGGTGTGCGATTATTTCACCATAATGCACACCCTGTTATATCTTATTGCTTACTTAATGTTTTTGATGCACACAGGTATGACTAGGGCACCTAGCTCTCCTTTTGTGTTCTTTTTTTATCCTGTTTGAAATCCATCCCCTTTTCTGGGTTGGGGGGGTATTATTGTTTTTAGGTTACAGTTACTTAGTTCGTATAATCTAGTTTTTTTTTTGTTATCTGCAGAAATGAATCTGGCAGTTAGATGGAACACAGACCACCTAGAGGCAGCAGTTTGACTGTATCATTCTCAGTTCCATGATTTACATACATTCCACATTACATCATAGTTCCAGGGCAGTCTGAGACTCTAAGCTGACTACATATGTCTAATCCTACTGGGAGAGCCCTTGGAAGAAACAATATTACTATGGTAAGTAATTTTTTCTTTTCAGCAGTTCATGAGGGAAATGCAGAAGGCGCTGGAATGGCCCTGCTTGGTGGCCATTAACTCTGCTTTCATGCCACTAAGCGTCCTTTCGTGGTCTAATCAGGCCACTCTAGTAATCCCTCTTTGGCATGCAGCACTAGGACAGGTAAATATGGCAGTTCTATCTGACATTGAGGGTATCTCTTGCAGCAGGCCACACCTATGGAACTATAGCCACTAGGTACTAGGACCACATGGAAACTTTTCTAGGTAGCCATCTACCAGAGGGGCTGCCCACTCCAATATCATGCACTGATGTCGACCTATCCTGTCAGAGTGGGAGGCCCCTGCTCCCTCCTCAGTTCTTTTCCTGTTATCGACCATTGCACATCAGACTTCACAGAGATCCGCCAACTTCAGTCGACCTCAATTTCACCACATTTCTTAGTCAGACTTTCCTTTTTTTTTTGTTTTTCTCTCCCTAGTGTATGTCACTTTAGCAATAAAGTGATTTTCCCACTCCATTTATGCTGAAAACTGCCTCCAGGAACCTCTTCAGAAAGTGTACCTGCTGGCAGAAGATCCCGAGAAGGACGACCACAAGACCTGCATCTGCTGTCTAGGCCCGAAATACGACACCCAGGCTTACGTGATCTTCAACCAGGCCATAAGGAAGCACAGAGAGCAGACCCTTCAAACTTTTCTACTGAAGCAGAAAGTCGCCCAGATGGAGAAGGAGTTTCAGACTTGACATTCCTCTGCTTCCACCTCAGTGTTTGCAGGCTCAGAGCCTTCCAAGGCCCGGGACAAATCCATGGGGAAGCATAAGGACTGAGACAAGGACCGCCCAAGGACAGAACCCGTTCCCCCTTGTCTCGATCCCTGTTGCTGCTTCATGCGACAACCACAGCAAGGCTGTCATGGGGGCGGCCCACTCTGCCTTGTATGCCCTTTCTTCTGCAGGGCTACTATTGGCAGCTCCCCCCCACCAACATTTTGGTGGTGGGGCTCGGTTCAAGAGGCTCTGGTGCCCCACCGACTACACAGCTCCTGCTGTTCAGGCCTTTATTTTTTGCAGGCACGCAGTCAGGTGGCTTTGCTGGCTCATCGTCGGCGAGCTCAGCATTAGCAGTTGCTGGGTCACAACCAATACCCCGCTGCTGACCAGGGACATTTCTTCAGTCATCAATTTGGGCCCGGAGCCTCTACCTTCTCCAGAGTCTTCCCGACCCGAGCCCCAGCCACTGTTGCCAGTCCCGACATTGACCCTCACCAAGGAGCTCCCTCCGCAAGCTCAAGCCTGTACAGTCATCGTCCCTGGTGCTGACTCCGATGCCAACCACACCAGCACTGATGGGTACAACACCGATAGCAGTGGACTTCTACTCTATGCTTACCGCCTTATGAGATTTCATGCAAGCTAATATTGCTCCTCCCCAAGGTCAGTCCCCAAAAATTCCCCCTGCTCCTCCAGCAGGGCCATGGCTCAGATCCCTGGGCCCTCGTTCCCCTCTGCTGTCCAGACCTCATACCTCCCAATGAGAGCAGCGAGGGCAGTGAAGGAGGAGATACTCCTTACAACTCCTCCTCAACAGTATCATCTAGCGAGAAGACCCCAAGGTATATCCCAGGGTCCCCCCACCGATGATCCCTCCTTTGTCTCGGTCTTCAGACAGTTACAGTTGGCCATGGGCTTTGACACTGAGGAGCAGGATCCCACACATTGTTGACTGAACACTTATTTAAGGCTTCTGGATGCCCCTCCTCTGGTCATCCCACCTTTAATTGAGCCTTTTGAAGATGCCACCATTGCAGTCTGATATCGACCTATTTTGATCCCTGCTGTGCCAAGGAAGGTGGACAAACTATACCAGGTTCCAGCAGGAAGGCTTTTTCTTTGCAGATCAAGCTCAAGTGGATTCAGTGGTCATCAATGCTGCCCGTGACCACACCAAGAGATCCAAACACCTCAGTTGTTTGCCCCCGGATAAGGAGTCACAGAGGATGGATCACATTGGCAAGACAACCTTTGCCTCTGCCACGCTGACCATCAGGGTGATGAACTACATTGCCCATATGGTCCAGTACCAAAATCAGATCTGGGACCAAGCCCTTGAATCTGCCTGGGGCCTCCCAGAAGACCCCCTAAAGCAGCAGCTGCTGCAGTCTCTTAAAGCCAGGTCAGACATTGGAACTCACCTCCTTAAGGCTACATACAATACTCTAGATGTCTCGGCTAGAGCTGCCATGGCAGGCATTTGCCTTCGTAGACATTCTTGCTTGAGGGTGTCCAACGTTGCCCAGGATGTTCAGTTGTTCATCCTGCACCCCCCCCCTTTTAGGTGTTACAAACTATTTGGCTCGGATGTGCAGGACATACTATCTCAGTTGCAAACCTCTGGCCACACCCTACATGTACCCATGCCGCACTAACCAGCCAAAAGTGGTCAGCGAGTACCTCTCGTCGGTTTACCTACAGACCCAAGCCCCTCTGGCAAGCTCCCATGGTAAGCGCTTGCAGCTCCTTGCCTTGCCCAATTTCTTCTTCACCACAGGAAAATCCCCCAGAGGAGGAGGGCACCCCCAGCAGGTCCTGCTGGTAAAGCCTGACTCGTTGCCCAACTCCCCGACCCCCCCCCCTTAAGACAGGTGGTAGGGGGTCGCTTCTCCCTACATTTGGACATGTGGAAGGAAATCACCAGAGATTGATTGATTGATTGATTGATTCAATCAATCACTTTATTTAACCAGGCATAAACACCATTGAGCAAGCTCATTTTCAAGGTGGTCCTGAGCATTAATACAATACAATACAGTTCACTTCATAAGATTACAATTATGGTGGACAACGGTGCAAAAAAAAAAAAAAAAAAACATTGTGAAGGTTCCGGTCAATATGGGCTATACATACTGGTCAACATAATTAACATGCTTGATTAACAATGATTGATTTCAAAAGTTTCACCAGGAAAGACATAATGAGCTGAGTAACAGCTCGTTTCCAGATGTGTCCTGGGGAAGGGGTCATGGGAGAAATATACATATACATAGTACTTGCATATACATAGTTTTTACAGGACATAATAGGATAAGCTGTACAATGAAATAAACATAGTATTTACAGTACATAGAGTGTACAATGAATTGACATAGAACATTTACTGTACGTAGTAGGCAGAGCTAAGCAGCAGCAGTACTAAAGTAAGCATACCTAGGTTCAGCATATACAACACTTGATAGGGCCAGCCAAAAGGCAAAGACAACATAAAGACACACAGTGAAAAAGGGAGAGGAATATAGTAGGTAGGGATTGAGGTGGGGTATACAGGAGAAGACCAGGAGGTAGTGGTAGAGGTAATGGAATAAGAGGGAGAAGGAGAGAAGTACAGTAGACAGAGTAGTGCAGATGCCTGAGTACTACAGATTACACAATAGAAAGTGGCCACACTCTGGAATTCCTAGAGTGGCCTCCAAACAAACCTCCCGTTCTGTCCTCTTACCCTGTACATCATATTCCACTGCTCTGGCAGGAGATTCACTCCCTGTTGCAAAAAAGGGCCTAGAACCCGTCCCAGAGACTCAACAAGGCAGAGGATTCTATACTCATTTCTTCCTGGTGCCCACATGCACAGGAGATCTCAGGCCCATTCTGGACCTCCAGAAGCCGTATCTATTCATCCAATACAAATAATTCTGGATGGTGACTCTCCAGGGTCTGCTGCCCCTTCAGCATCAAGGAGACTGGATTTGCTCCCTCGACATGAAAGATGCCTACCTGCAAATCCAGGTACTGTACATGCCTCCCACAGACAGTACCTGAGATTCCACCTCCGGGGGCACACTTTCAGTTCTGGGCCTTACCCCTTGGCTTGTCCTCGGACCCTCAAATGTTTACCAAATGCTTGGCAGTGGTGGCAGCTGCCCTCAGGCAGGAGGGACTCTATGTCTTTCCCTACGTGGATAACTGGCTTCTCAAAATCCAGTCCAGGGAGCACCTCTGACAGACTGGAACACGCCACCAGCCTATTCCAGGATCTGGGTATTATGGTCAGCTTGCCCAAGTCAGTTCTGACCCCCTGTCAGCGCCTCCAGTATATAGGGGCAGTCATGGATACTGCTCAAGACATGGCATTCCTGCCCCAGGACTGGCCAGATCACCTTATAGCCCAAGCCCGCCTGCTGTACAGCAGCCGATATGTCTCAGCCAGAACCTTTCTCCAGCTTCTGGATTTCGTGGCTGCGGCCATAGTCTCAGTGCCCCTAGCCAGATTGCACATGTGGATCCCTCAATGGACACTGAGGGTCCAGTGGGACCAGTGTGCTGACGATCTGGAACAGCAGGTCCTGGTCTGCTCTCCAGTGAAGAGAGTTCTACTTTGGTGGATGGAACTCAGCAACCTGTTAAGAGGGGTTTCTTTCCTCATTCCTTCTCCTCAGCAAATTCTCACAACCAATACTCCAGGATTGGGATTGGGGGACACATCTAGGGGCCCCACCAAACATAAGGGACCTGGTCCCTTCTAGAATCCTTCCTCCACATCAATGTCCTGGAGATGTGGGCCATTCTCTGTGCCCTGCAGGCCCTCCAGACTCAGCCACCCCCGGGTCTTCTGCTAGTGCAGATGGCCAACAACAGCGTTGTCCACTACATCAACAAATGGGGGGGGGGGGCACTCACTCGTACTCTCTTCTCCAGGAAGTGAAGAGAGTCTGGTATTGGGCTCTTGATCACAGTCTCGAACTGTTAACCATCCATGTTCCAGGCATCCAAAACATCCTGGCAGACACCTTAAGTCAGTTGCAAAGGCTTATGAGTGGGAGCTGCTGACCTCCGTAGTAGAAGACCTGTTCAACAGGTGGGGTCGTCCAGAGATGGACCTTTTTGCATCTCCACTCAACACAAAACTGCTGCTTTTTTGCTTGCTCGATCCAGGACCTGGATTTTTCTGGTGAGACATGTCCTTGTCTTGGAAAGGGAGGTTCTAGGGATGTGGATATGTTGTTCTATCCACACTGTCTGGCATGTCTTTTCCCCTTTAAGATTCGCTGGAAAGTCTCAAAGCTGTCTTCTCCCACCCACCCAGGTGGTATGTCCCTCAGCTCTGACCTGATGTCAGATCTTCCTTTCTGCTGGAAGAAGCAGGTTCCCTCCTTACTGCTCCCATGCTGAGTAGGCCCTGGCGTTCAAATCTTCGGATTTACTTTCTGAACTCAAACTTAAACTCATCAGTTTTTTCTGCATGATCTTTGATCGCGACCGTGATGAGGACAAGTCCTCTCCTGGGTTCCGCCAGTGCCCTTGCAGGCAGAAGATGTCGTGCACCGACCCACATGCCACGTACATTTATTGCCTGTAGCGTGATCACGATACCCATGTCTGTGACATGTGTTGCTTGTTTCACCTGAACGTGCTCGACGACTGTCTCGCCCATTTGCAGCTGGGCCGCCCGGAAAAATGGAAACTGCCAGTCAAATCAAAAGAAGTTCGTTGGGTGGTCTTCATGGCCGCGAGGTCCACTGAGCAGTTGGAACAGATGAAGGCCTTCGAGGAGGAGGCGGCTCGGGCCGCCAAGCAGTCCTCTTCAGCATGTTTTTGTTCCTCTTAAACTGGGCTCTACCTTTTCAGGCTCCTTCAAGGAGTTGTGCCAGTCTCTCCTGACTAAGGGAGAGAGGGCCCTTTGGGCTCACACATCCCACGCTCCAAGAAGAAGGAGTTGAGAGACGAAGAGAAGACTCACCATCTACGTTCTTGGGGCAGAGAGAGCTCTTGGCCTCAGGAAACTTTGGTTTCGACTATAGTCAAAACCGCGGCCTTAGCCACTGGCTTCACAGTACCTCCGTCAGGCCAGCCCGCCAAGACCTGAGTTGACGATTCGGCCGAGATTTTTCTCGACCCAGTCGACCCGCTTTCTTTCAATGAGGTTGACAGTTCTCTCTTTAGGACTCTGGTCCTACCGGCTGATGAGCCAATCCCCTCTTTTGGGTCGGATCCCAAAGCTTCAATAGACTTGTAGGAGCCACGGCACTCCCTGGCTGTCTCTAAGCCACCCCATCGGGTCCCCCATCGTCTGGTCATCTTCCTCCAGTGGGTCGCCAGTCCCACACAGGTGCCGTTCTCGCCACAAGAAGTGGCACCTCACTATTCTTCTTCCTTCGTCCTTGGATTGAGGGGAGGCTTTACTACGTTGCGCCAGCGCCACAAGGACCTTATGTGGCAACAGTTGGTTCTGGCCAGTCAGAAGCTGACACTGGCTTATACCCTGGCTATTACTTGGCTGTCACAATCTGGGCCGCTGCCTACGCCTCCAGAGTTTGTGAGCTGGTCGACACCACCCCTCCACTTGCAGAGCTGATGAAGACCATTCTGGCTCAGCCTAAGCCAGCCTTTCCACCAATCATGGTGGAGCCACCACCTTATCAGCCACCGTCCAGGGCTCCATCCAAGGAGTCTCAGCCAGCTAAGGGGCTCCCCCATCGGCTGTCGGTCACTTTCACACCTGAGTGTCTATGATGGGTCGAAGGTGATACTGGTGGTCAGCCACTGTATGGGGACTCTTCGGAGTCTGATGACAACTCCTCGCTCCACTCCCATCCGGTTGACGCGGAGTTGGTCAGGGATCTTTTCATGAAGGAGGGCCTTTTGTCCTTATTGGGTATCCTCTGTCTCATCTCCAAATCTACGGGGATGCAGCTGGAGCCCATTCAGAAGCGGGTCCATTACCCCCTTACCGATATCCTGGATAAAGGAGACTCACCGACAGAGACCATCCGAGGCTTTTGTGGGTCCAGCCCTGGAGCTTTGGCAGCACCCTGCTTCCTGCCTCATGCCATCTGCCCGTATGGCCCGCAAATATGTGGTGCCCATCTGTTCCCTTTCGGGGTTCCCGGAACACCTGTTGGCCAAGGGGATAGTGACTGATTCCGTGTTCCGGTGTTCGTGTCATAAGGATGTGGCTAAACCTCCAGACAAGGAGTCCAAGAAGTTGGACTACTCTATGAATAAGGTTTACACAGCTTCCTCGCTCGGTCTCCACTAGGCAAGCTCGGCCGTCATTATGGCACATTTTTCTCATGTCCTCTTGGGGTCTCTGGATGAGGTGCTTCCTCATCTCCCCACAGACCTCCAGACCACGGTCAAGCATGTCCAGGATCAGGGTTGTGCTGTAGCCAAACAGCAGCTCCAGATGGCCCTGGACATCAGGGACTCTTGTGCCCACTCAGTGGCAGCTGCCATCACCATGCGCCGTAGGGCATGGCTGAGGATCTTGAACTTTACGGCAGATACTTAGCATGAGCTGACGAACGTTTCCTTTCTGGGAACCAACTTGTTTGGGCCTGGAGTTGACTGTCACCTCCAGCACATAGAGAAGTCCAATGCCACCTTGGATTCTGTCCAGTCCGAGGACTCTGAGGGCCCCCAAGCAGCAGACGCGCAATCCCTTTCGGCCTTCCACCCCTGTGGCCAAACCAGCCCAGTACGAGTCTGGGCAGCAGGCTCAGTCTTGGTATCCCCGGCCCAAGTCATTGGCTTTGGTGCCCCGAAAGCCTGGAGGCAAAGGTCCCAGCGGCTTCTCAGACAGGTCCTCCTCTTCTGCCAAGCCTGCACAGTAACAGGATGGGGGTTGCCAACCCCATACCCATCACACCTCCCCTGGGTCCTCCTGTGGGGGTCCGGCTCCGCCACTTCCTTTCTGCCTGGTCCGCTGTTACCACGGACAGATGGGTCCTGGAGGTGGTCGGTCAGGGTCTGCCTCTGGAATTTGAGCAGTACCCTCCAAGCCGAGCCCATGCCCCACGGGAGGGCTTGGTATCTGCAGACACTCAGTTGGCTCTCCGAGTTGACATAGCCCAACTCTTCCACAAGGAAGTGGTGGTCAGAGTAGCAGATCCCCCTGCGCACCCAGGGTTTGTCTCCAGGTACTTCTTGGTGCCTAAACAAACAGGGGGCTGGCGCTCCATTCTAGATCTACATGAGCTGAACAAGTTTCTCAGGTTTCGCAACTTCAGGATGGTGACTCTGTCCCAGATCATCCCATCTCTCAAACATGACATGTGGTTCTGCTCTCTGGATCTTCAGGATGCAATCTTCCACGTCCCGATCCATCCGTCCCCACCAAAGGTTCCTCCACTTCCAGGCAGAGGGAAATCTGTATGAGTTCCAGGCCATGCCATTTGGCCTCTCCTCGGCCTGCAGGATCTTCACCAAATGCATAGCAGTGGTGGTGGCACACCTGAGGCATCTAGGGGTCTGCGTGTACCCCTACCTAGATGACTGGTTGATAGCAAGTCCCTCCAGGCAAGAGGTGGAGAAGTCCACGGATCTGGCCCTTCAGACCTGCTCTAGAATGCTGGCAACAGAGTGGCTGTGTCTGTGTGGAGCTCCTTAGATAAGTGAACATTTTCTATATTTTTTTTTTAGTTTTTAAATACTTTTATATACAGTTTGTGGACTGAGAAGGAGGGTATTGTTGTTGCCTACATGAAGGTGTGGGATGTGTGTATTTCAGGTTAGTTTGGAACAATATAGTCAGCATGTTTGTTCTGTGGTGAATCATATCTTGTGTAGATTTCAGTCTGTACAGTAGATAGACAGTTTGAGATTATTGTGGGGTTGTGTTTGTCACCAGGATTAGCTGGCTTGTTGCTGAGTGGTGGCATGTTGTTTAAGGTGGTACTGTGACTTACTTTGTCAGTGTTTCATGGGAATTCTGGGCTGATGATTTAAAATGCATTTATTAAAAATATTGTTTTTGGCTACAATCAGGTGGTTGCTAAGAAAAAGCTTCCTTGGCATAGTTTTCTAGTTTTGATAGAACACTGGAAGTAGCAGCCTACTGAGTTCTAGATTATTGAGATTGTTGTTACATTTTGATGGCAAAGTAAGATAGGAAGTTATATATATTTGAATTTTATAGTTTTCATATGGTTATGTATAACTGGAGGCTAGGAGAAGCTGGGCTGGGAGGATTTGGGGGAATGGGTATATGTATGGGAAGCAGGAGAGTGGTAATTAAGCAATAATGCCCTCCAGGGTGTGTGTCGTGCTGGGATAATGTCACGCCTCAGGTGGTTGGGCACGAGGGGCCGTGTGTCCAACAACTGAGGCGTGACGTTATCCCAAACGACACACACACCCTGGAGGGCATTATTGGTATTATACAATGGCTCATTGTTATATATAAATTAAAAAAATAGTTTTAAAGAATGTTTTTATTAGTGTGGAAAAATATTTTTGTTTCTTAATTGGAGATGCAAAAAAAGGGATCATCGGGCTGGTCCATATTGGTTCACAGTGCTGAGACTAGACCCGTGATGTTGTGCTGGGATAACATCACAGGTCCAGTCTCAGACTGACCAATCAGAGACCAGGATTCTTTCTTGCCATTGTATAATCTGTAATAGCTGTGAGGCAGCAATCTTCTGGGGGTGATGTGGAATAAAGGGGGATGTCCTGTGTGTAAGAGCCTGGAGCAGCTAAGGGTTGAAATAAGGCTGCTCAGATGGGAGCCGAGGAGGATGGTGTGGGAAGTCAAAGGAGCAGAGCAGTGGAGGAAAAGGCAAAGGGGTGATGCCCAGGGGAGTGACGCCATCAGGCAGGGGACAGGAGTGGAGAGGAGTACCCGGTATACAGGAGTATCTCTTCCTCAGAGGACTAGGGAGCCTAGGATGGAGGAGTGGTAAGGGGAAGGGGTGGGAATGTGAGAGCAGCATCAGAGGTGGGAATTTCTAAAGGGATGCCTTTATTGAACAGATTGTGCCACTGTCTGGAAGGAGGAAGAGGTCAGCAGGAGGTGAGGTAGGTGATCAGGTTGAGCCAGAGTTGAGAGCAGGAGTACAGGGGAGGAGGAGGGAACTAATCAGGATGGTCAGGGAAGAATATGCAGGCAAAATGGAGTAGTGGATGGGGGGAGAGAGAGAAAAGGAATGGAAGAGGGGAGGGAAAACTGAAAGCAGATACAGATAGTCAGAAGGGGAGGGGCAGATTGGGAGATGGAAAAACATTTATGGGGATAAATTGTGGATGTGTAGATAAGTTCATCAGGGTGCAGAGGGAGCAGTTAGGTGGGGAAGCAGCTAGTACTGGAGGAAAGATGGGGAACACAGATGCAGGGGATGGAAGGGTGACAATCATAGGGGACTCCATAATTGGGGGTATTCACTGGGTAAAGAAAGTGGACTTAAATGCAAGCAGGAGGGTGGTTTGTATGCCCGGGATGACAGCGGGGAAGGTGGGCCCAAGAATAAGGGAAATAGTAAGGGAGGTTGGAGGAAAACCTAATTTAGTTATACATTTGGGAACCAACGACCTAGCTGGGGAGTAGGTTGAGATGGTGCAAAGTAGGTTCAGGGAGTTAGGGAATATCTGCAGGGAGGAAGGAAGTTCACTGGCCTTCTCAGAGGTGATACCAGTACCAAGGGCCAGCACAGTTAGTAAAAGACGAATAGAGGATTTTATTGACTGGCTGAGGAAATGGTGCAGGGAGGAGAGGTTCATCTGGGACTAGGAGGAGACCTGGTCAAACAAAGCACTCCTTTCATCAGACAGGCTACACCTCAGTATGGGGAGTTCTAGTGTACTCAGGGACAAGCTGGGGAATACATAACCACTACACTTAATTTAAACTACTGTGGGGGCAGTGGGCAAGCAGGCCCACAGACTCCGAGAGGAGGTGGTCAGTGAACCTCCCCCCACAGTGATGGAAGAGGTCTGGAGGGAGGAGGTGGAAGGGGAAAATACACAGTTAGCAAAGGGTGGAGGGGGTGAGGAACACATAACAAGGGTATGTGGAAGCGGTGCACACAGAGGGGATAAATGTGACTAGAAGAAAAGAGGGAAGAGAAGGAAGGTCAGACTCTAGGTGGACGGTGGTGTCTCTGAATGCATGGAGTCTTGGAATTAAGATGGATGACCTGCAAGCACTATTAGCAGACAGGAGGGTGGACATAGCTGGAGTAACAGACTTGGGCAACATTACACCATGACTGGGACCTTGCTATCCCTGGATATAAACTATACAGGAGGGACAGAGCAGTCGGGAAGGGGGAAGGGGTGGCAGTTTATATCAGGGAGAGAATAACTTGCATGAGGGAGGAGTTGGAGGAAGGGGAGGTGGAGGCATTATGGATTCAGTTAAGGTCCAATAGAGGGAGAAAGGTGAAGTTGGGGGTGGTTTACAGACCACCTCGTCAAGATGAGGAGAGAGATAGGAAACTGATCTCACAAATATTGGAAGCTGCGGGGAAAGGATAGGTGGTAATTGTGATGGACTTCAACCTGTCCAAGGTGGACTGGATGATACCATCCACAACATGTGCTAAGAATCAGGTGATCCTGGAAGGACTGCAGAGTGGGTTCCTGACTCAGGGCATCACTGAACAAACAATAGCTGAGGCAATTCTTGATCAGGTGCTCACAAATGGGGAGCATGTACAGGAAATAATGGTCAAGGAGCCACTGGGGGAAGTGACCATTGTACAGTATGGTTCCATTTGGATATGGGCAGGGAAAGCATCCTGACTAAGCCCAAAATCTTGGATTTCAGTAGGGCGGACTTCAGGAAAATGGGTGAGGTTCTAAGGAGCCATCTGGTGGGCATCAGAATAGATATGGGGGTGGACCAAAAGTGGTCCATCATTAAGGAAGGAATACTGATTACCACAGATGTGTGTTAGGCTCAGGGGGAAGAACACAAGGGCCAAAGTGCCCAGCTGGTTCAGTTCTGGGGTTGCCAAGGCAGTTGGCTTGTAGAAAATTCAAAAAGACCAAGAGAGAGGTGGATAGGGAAAATTACTTAAGGTTGGCTAGTGAGGCAAGTAAGGAAGTCCGCCGAGCAAAGACACAGAAGGAGCTGCAAATAGCTGAAGGAATTAAGAAGGGGAGAAGGCTTTCTTTCACTATATAAATGAGAAAAGGGACAATAAGGAAGGGATTGTTAAGCTTAAGAAAGAGGTGGAGTGGGTGCAGGATAATGGAGGAAAAGCAGAGATACTAAATGAATACTTCTGTTCTGTCTTCACCAGGGAGAAGGACGGACCAGTGCCTTCAGGAGGGAAAAGAGGAGTGGAGGGGGGACACAGACATAGTGATAGAGGAGGATAGAGTGAGGGAGGGTCTGCTGGCATTAAAAGTGGACGATTCACCAGGCCTGGACAGAGTACATCCAAGGGTACTACAGGAACTGGCTGAGGAGCTGGCAGGGCCACTAGCAGCCCTATTTAATAGTTCACTAGAGTCAGGCGTGGTACCATAGGATTGGAGAACAGCACATGTAGTGCCCCTTCACAAAAGCAGTCCCAAGGATGATCCAGGGAATTACAGACTAGTCAGTCTGACCTCCATTGTGGGCAAGCTCATGGAGACCATACTAAAGGAAAGGTTGGTGGCATATCTAGAGGAGCATGGTCTCCAGGATGAGAGGCAGCATGGGTTCATGGAGGGGGAGATCATGTCAAACAAATCTGATTGACTTCTTTGACTGTGTCACTAAGACAGGGGCCAAGCGGTAGAAATCCTCTTTCTCGATTTCAGTAAGGCCTTTGACTCTATGCCCCATAAAAGGTTGACAAGAAGTTGGTGGATCTTGGAGTTGGGGAGAAGATGGCCAGATGGGTGGAAAACTGGCTGAGGGACAGAACCCAGAGGGTGGTGGTGGGGGAAGAGTTATCTGGCACCAGAGAGGTAAGCAGTGGGGTTCTACAGGGCTCTGTGCTGGGGCCTGTGTTGTTCAATGTCTTCATCAATGACACTGGGGATGGCATTAAAGGCAAAATATGTCTATTTGCAGATGACACCAAGCTATGTGGTAGAGTGGACACAGCTGAAGGGATATGGGGCCTACAGGAAGATCTGGAAAAACTGGGGAGCTGGTCCAGGATCTGGCAGCTTGGCTTCAATTCCAAGAAATGCAAAGTTACGCATATTGGAGCCAAGAATCCCAGGACAGAGTATTACCTGGGTGGAGTCCGAGTAGCTGCATCATAGGAGAAGGACCTGGGAGTGATGATCACTAGTGACCTGAAGCACTCCATGCAGTGCAAGAAAGCAGCAGCAAAGGCAAACAAGATGCTGGGATGCATAGCTAGGGGGATCAGTAGTAGGAGAGAATTATACTGCCCTTGTACAGGTCACTGGTAAGGCCGTATCTGGAGTATGGAGTTCAGTACTGGTGCCCACACCTCAAAAAGGACATTAACCTGCTGGAGAAGGTACAGAGGAGGGCTACAAAGATGATAGCCGGTCAGCAGGGCAAGGCATATGAGGAGAGGTTGAGGGCACTGAACATGTACTCCCTGTACTCCCTGGAAGAAGGGAGAGGGGGAGAGAGAGAGAGAACATGATTGGGACATTCAAGTACTTGAAAGGGATAAATAAGGTTGATAAGGAGAGTCTCCTTAAGCTGAGTGGCAACCATATCACGAGGGGGCACAGTCTTAAGCTTGAGGGTGGGAGGTTGGGGAGGCCAGGAAGCACTTCTTCACAGAGATGGTTGTGGACACTTGGAATGTGCTGCCAGAAGAGGTCATCTTGTTGAAGACAGTGGGCAGCTTTAAGAGAGGCTGGGAGGCATAGGGGAAATAATCGTGGGGAGGGCGGGCAGGGACATTAGCTCAAACTGTGGACCCTGCAATATGAGCAGACTTGATAGACCAAATGGCCCTCTTCTGCTGGCTTCTTCGTATGTTCATATCAGCTTGGGCCTCCTTCTCAATGAGGCCAAGTCGGAACTCATGCACACACGGGTGAACAATTTCATCGGGGCAGAGCTTGACACTTGCCGAGCCAGAGCCTTGCTCCCAGCGGACAGGGTGGAGGTTCTCTCCTCCTGTGCCCAATCATTTCTGGTTGGGCACTTGCACCCTGCCCAGGACTTCCTGCGCCTCTGGGGTTACATGGCACCTGCACCACAATGGTCCGTTTAGTCCAGTGGCATATGTGCTCCCTGCAGTGGGAGCTGGAAAGCCAGTGGTCCCAGTGCAAAGGTCACTTTGACCAGCTGGTCACGGTGATCCAGAGGATGTGGGACACTCTCCAGTGGTGGACCATCTTGGAACATCTGCAAGAAGGGATCCCGTTTGTCCACCCCGAGCTGACGGACACCCTGATAATCAGCGCCTCTCTCAAGGCTGGGGTGCCCATCTAGGGGAACACAGAGTCCACGGGCTCTGGACCCCATAAGGAGTCCCAGTGCAACATCAACCTGCTGGAGCTCCGGGCAGTTTGGCTGGCACTGACTACGTTCACTCCGTTTGTTCGGGGTCAAGTGATTCAAATCCAGAAGGACAACACCATGACCATGTACTACCTCAACAAGCAGGAAGGGATGCATTTTCTGCCATTGTGCAAGGAAGCTCTCTGCACTTGGAACCTCGTGCACAGCCTTTAGGCGGATCTCCTAGCCATCCATGTGGCAGGAGCCTCCAGTCAGTTTGTAGATGCTCTCAGCCAGATGGATGAGGTATCTCACAAGTGGTCTGTCCATCCAGAGGTAGTTTACAGTCTGTTCTTCCAGTGGGGCACCCCTCAGGTGGACATTTTTGCCTCCAGGGAGAACGCAAAGCTAAGGCTGTATTGGGCCCACCCCCTTTAGCAAGGCTGTCTGTAGGAGGATGCCTTTTCGAGGCCGTGGACCCCAGGCCTCTTCTATGCCTTCCTTCCACTTCCCTTGATCCACAGAGTACTGCCCAAGGTCAGGAGGGACAAGGCACAGGTGATCCTGGTGGCTCTGAAATGGCCCTGCCAGTTTTGGTACCCAGATTTCCTCAGCCTCAGCAACAGGCTCCTGAGGCATCTTCCAGCATGCCTGGACCTGCTTTACATTAATCAGGGGAAGGTACTCCATCCAAACTTTCAATCCCTGCTCATGACAGCCTGGTTCCTGAGTGGCTAGAGTTCCAGGCTTTGGGTCTCTTCGAAGATGTCTTCACTGCTGTGGAGGTCTCTTGGAAGGAGTTGACCAGAAAATGCTATGCCTTCAAGTGGAAGAGATTCTCCATTTGGTGTCAGGACAAGGAGTTGGACCCTTTGACCTGTTTGGTGGCCAGCATTTTGGATTACCTGTGGTCCCTCTCCAAAGGGGGATTTTGGTCGACGACCCTTGAGATGCACCAGGCAGCCATCTCCGCTTACCGGGTGAGGGACAGTCAGTGGTCGGTGGTGCAGGAGACAGTGGTCTGGTGCTTTTTCAAGGACCTGGATCACATATCCCCTCTGATGCATGAACCTCCACCTCCGTGGGATCTGTGCTGGTACTGGCAAAGCTCATGGGCAAGCCATTTGAACCAATGCACAAGTGTGAGATGTCACATTTGTCATGGAAGACTGCCTTCTTGGTGGCCATTATGTCAGCTAGAAGGATTGGAGAGCTGCAGGCACTTTTGGTGGAGTCTCCTTACCTGGTCTTTCACAGGGACAAGGTTGTCCTGTGCCGCAGCCCAAAATTCCTCCGAAAGGTTGTGTCGGGAGTTTCACTGAATCAGGTGATGACTCTTCTGGTGTTCTACCTGAATCACACCTCAGATGCTGAATACAGGCTCCATACTTTGGACTTGCGGCGAGTGCTCACCTATTTTGAAGAGCTCACGGCCGGAGTTCAGGGAGAGGATCGCCACTGTTTGTCACCTGTGCTGAAGCCACACCTATTACATCATGCATTAATCTCTGCTATAGACTGGCAGAGAGGGAGCCTCCCTTAGAGTTTAGGGCTCATTCCACCCATCATACCACTGTGTCCGTGGCTGCTTCTAGAGATGTCCCTATCCAGGAAATCTGCAGGACTGCTACCTGGAAGGAAGCACACACCTTCATTTCCCATTACCACATCGACCTTGAGTCACGTCGGGATGCTGGTTTTGGGGCCTCAGTTCTCCAATCTCTGTTCCCTAAGTAGGGGGTGTGTACCTTGCCTCCCTTCTCATGGAGAACTGCTAGGAGTCTGCCAGACAGTGTGGATAGAACAACATACCCACGTCCCTAGAAAAAGTGGTTACTCACCTGTAACAGAAGATCTTCTACGGAATTGTCTCTTGCATTAGGTCATTACTTCTGGGAGGTTCCAGCAGGGGGCGCTGTTACATGGCAGCTTCTTCAGTCTTTTACCAGGAACCGCCCACCCATGTCATCATCTCCTTGCTCCCTATATAAGTGTGGTCGGTCTCTGGTATCCTCTGTTCATTTTCCTGCCGTCTTCAGCTAGCACAGCAGCTAGCTCAATCATCTGCATAGGAGTCATCGACGAGACTTGAACAAACGAATGTCTAAAAAAGCATCTACAAGCAAGCAAGCTTTATTTTGTTCCTGGTCTTGTGGCAGGAAGATTTTCAAACTTGATGACCATTTATATTGTGTTAGGTGTCTGGGACCCACACACGACACCACCTCCTGTACTTTTTTTAAAGAATTTAACCAAGCAGCTCGTCGACGACAGTTGCTGGAAATCAAAAACTTACTCATGGAGCAACAGGTTTCCCTGTTAGAAAAGACCCCAGGGGCTCATTCCAAAGTCTCCCCAGCTTCAGGGTCTTGATCTAGGCATACTAGGGAGAAGTAGAAACCCTCCTCTCACTCCCTGCCACGACGCACGTCGACGGTGACTTCTATAACATGTTCACCATTGACGGAGCATTCCTCATCGACGGGAGTGCTTCTTCCGTCGACGGAGCATTTATTTGTGCCTTCCTCATCAACAGGAGCAGTTCTCTCATCAACACAGCTTGTCCAGGCACTCAGAACAGTGCATTCTACTGTTCCTCCATCAATGAAGGCTTCTTTCCCTTCGTTGACTACCACTGTATGTCATGCAGCCAAGCAGATGGCTGCTCTGTTGATGGGAGCCCCTTTCCCATCTATGTCTTTTCTCCCATGCAGTGCTTATTCCTCTCTTGCTTCATCGTCAATGACAGGAGTTCCAAAAGGCAAACCAGCGTCTTTTGCCATGCTTAACATCCCCCAACCCCCCCACCTTCTGAGGTGCCTTCCTACAGGTGTGCGGCTGACCTACAGAGAGACCCAGGGTTATATTTTTCCGGTGCTCGTCCGGATCCCTCCCACCGCTCTGTACCCTCTCTGACACCTATTATTACAAATAGCCAGCTTTGGACAGTGGATATCCCACTGTTGCAGGTGCCCAATATTGAACACATTGTACACACAGTACTGCAATCTATGGGATTTAGCCAGTCTCCTGCCCAGACACCGGCTCAACTTTCCCAGCATTCTGCCTCACCCGCCTGCAGGCTCCATACGACTAGGATGTTCCTACTTGGTCTCCCCCACCCTTCTTTTTAGAGGTTACCTGTCGGATGAACCCGACCTGGTGGGGACTTCCCGGAAGATATTTATGAAGAGGAATTTCGAATATAGATTTTCCAGACCGGACTCTCTGTACTCCGTGGTCTCTTCCTTCAGTGAGGATCAGCCAGCCCCGTGGGCTGCTTCCCCTCCGGATAACCCCTCTTTCAATGATATGATAATACAAATCTAGAAAGTCATGGGGTTCTCCACCACTGAGCAGGATAAACAGCGACGGGACATCGCTGACTACCTCGAGCTACCCAAGGAGCCTATCCTGGTCATTCTTCCATTAATACCTACTTATCAGAATGCCATTTCTGACACGTGGTGTCAGCCTTCGGCTATAATGGCCATTCCACACAAAGCTGACCGGCTGTACCAAGCCCCCTTGGACCATTCATATTTGTCCACAATTCCTATGGCTGACTCAGTGGTCATAGCTGTCACTCATGACCGCACTAAAAAGCTTAAACATATGAGTTCTTTACCCCCCAGATAAAGAATCCAGAAGACTTGATTACCTGGACAAGAAGGTCTTTGCCTCTGGTACCATGAATATAAGAATCCTAGACTATATGGGCCACATAGTTAAATACCAATGCACCCTGGGTGCCTTGGCCATGGACCTCCTTATCAAATTACCTCCTTCCCAGAAAAAGGAGCAATTACTACAAACCATGTCAACCATTACTTCCATTTCTTGCCACCTTCTCAGGTCAGGCTGTGATGTGGTTGATACTTCTATGTGACTATCTGCCGCTGGCATTGCCTTGTGCCGCCATGCCTGGCTTCGGGTATCTGGCCTGGCACCAGATGTCCAGCATGAAGTAGTCAATGCACCTTTCTGTGGTGACATGCTGTTTGACCCTGGTAGCCAAATCTTTCTGTATGACCTCCAGGCTTCTGGCTGTACCCTCCAAACGGTTCAGGGTTTGTACTATACGCCACAGAACCAATACCCATACTACAGTAAGAGGTAACTGTTAGAAGTCATCTAATAGGGGTACTTTTCGGGGGCCATGGTCAAAACACAAGAGGCAATTAAACCACTATGCATCCCTCCTGTGCCCGTCCCTCTGGGGGAGCCAGCAACACCAGTTCTCAATGACCTCCTAGCGCTCTCCCCTCGCCTCCTCACCCAAGCCTCAGAGGCGGTAGGGGGTCATTTTGCCCTTCATTTGGAGGCTTGGCAACAGATAACGACAGATGCATGGGTACTCCCGATTATTCAAACTGGCCATACACTGGAACTAATTTCAGTACCACCTCCACTTTCTCCTCGGAAGCTTCGGTATCCTCAGGGACACCTTCCTATACCCCAGGAGGAACTTACTGCCCTACTAACCAAACAGGCTGTTGTTCCAGTTCCTTTGTCATAACAACAAGGGTTTTATTTCCATTTCTTTCTGGTACCCAAGAAAACTGGAGACCTCAGACCAATACTGGATTTGAGAAACCTAAATCAATACATCCAGTACAAATATTTTCTGATTGTTACCTTGACATCCATCATGCCTCTCCAGCAGCAAGGAGATTGGATGTGCACTTTGGATATGAAGGACGGCATATCTTCATATCCCCATTCACCCAGCACATCAGCAATACCTACACTTCCACCTGCTGGGCCAAAATTGCCAATTTCATGCTCTGCCCTTCGGCTTTTCGTCAACCCCATGGGTTTTTACCAAATGCCTAGCCGTGGTTGCAGGGGCATTGAGAAAAAAGGGTTACTTCATCTTCCCCTACCTGGATGATTGGCTAATAAAAGCAGACACCAATGAACTTCTGCTATCCTCCCTCTCAGAGACCCTCAAGTTGTTCCACGATCTTGGGATTATGGTAAACTGGCCCAAGTCCAGTCCTCATCCGACCCAATCACTCCAGTATATAAGTGCTATACTGGACATGACTGTCGCCAAGGTCTATCTACCCCCCCTCTGCTCGTCGGGCTACCCTGATTGTCCTGGCCTCACAGATTCGGTCACGAAAGATAGTTACTGCCCATCTCATGTTGCGCCTCCTTGGGCACATGGCCACGGCCATCCTAGCTGTGGAGTTTGCACGCCTTTCGGATGCATCCTATCCAATGGGTTGTACAAGAGCAGTGGTGCCAGAAAACAGGGCAATTTGAAGACCCCTTCAGGGTGACTCCATCCCTCAAGTCTGCTCTTACATGATGGACGCTTCACTCCAATCTTAGTCAGGGCATGCCCTTTCGCGCCTCCCCTCCTCACCAGGTCTTAACAACAGATGCCTCTCTAGAAGGATGGGGTGCCCATCTCGGTCCGTACCTGGCTCAGGGCATGTGTCCTTTAGATCACAATCGACCCCATATCAATCTTCTGGAAATGAGAGTGGTCCTTCTGGCACTGCACGCCTTCAGTCCTTATTTGACCCCAGGTCACCTACTGGTTCAGTCGGACAACATGACGGTAGTCTGTTACCTCAACAAACAAGGAGGAACAGGCTCCTGCTCCCTCTGCCTGGAAGCAATCAGGGCATGGCGTGAAGGGATCAAACAACAACTGACGCTCACAGCCGTTCATTTCCCAGGTTGTCACAACCAGTTAGCGGACCTCTTGAGTCGCCAGTCCTCAGCTCATCAGTGGACACTGCTCGGCTCAGTCCTTCAGAATCTCTTTCATCTCTGGGGAACTCCACAAATAGATCTGTTTGCATCCCCAGAAAACCACAGGCTCCCCAAATACTTCTCCATTATCCCAAACACAAGGGGACGCTCTATTGATACCCTGTCCCAACCTTGGACAGGACTCTTCTTATATGCCTTCCCCCTACTCCCTCTCCTTCCCCGAACATTACTGAAACTACAGATCGAGCCTGCCATGATGGTTCTCTAGTGCCCATGTGGCCTCAACAGACATGGTTCCCACTTCTGCAACAGCTGTCAATTGCGGAACCTGCTCTGTTGCCGTTCAGGCCGGACCTCTTGATGCAGTGCTAATGCTTCCTCCTGCATCCCAATCTGAAGACCCTCAGTCTTCATGCTTGGCTCCTGAAGACATCTTCATAAACGGACTACAAGTATGTTCTCAGGTAGCTAATGTTCTGATAGCCACCTGGAAGCAGGCTACCTGGGATACTTACAATTCTAAGTGGAAACGTTTCTCCAGTTGGTCCGCTTGTCAATCGCTGGAGCCTTATTCTTGTCCTGTTATGAAGGTCTTGGACCACTTGGCCTCCTTATCCTCGGAAGGCCTTAGCTATCCTTCTATAAAAGTCCACCTGGTCATCATCTCTGCCTTCTATGAACTGTTGGATGGTCAGCTTTTGTATCAACACCATTTAACCAAGATGTTCTTGAAAGGCATATTACATCTGAAGCCTCCTCTTCGGCGTCCCATTCCTCCATGGTATTTCAATTTCATGATTGAAAAATTAACAGTGGTCCTCTTTGAACCAGCTGCCACTCGTGACCTGTGTTTCTTCTCCTAGAAAACACTATTCCTGGTGGCCATCACTTCTGCTCGATGAATTTCCAAGCTTCATTCCCTTATGTGCAGAGAACCTTATCTTATCTTTCATAGGGATAGAGTTGTTTCACAGTAACCCTTCCTTTCTGCCTAAAGTGGATTCTGAACAAACCTTGAATCAGGCCCTGGAGTTACCAGTCTTTTACCCTGAGTACTGCAGTCTGGGTGCACATCTTCTGCATACAATGGACGTTCATCGCATCCTGCATTACTATACTGATCGGATGAAGTCCTTTTTGCAAAACCTCACAACTGTTTGTCACCTTTGCCGCAGGTTGTGAGGGTCTTCCGGTTGCAAAACGCACGCTCTCTTGTTGGCTAGCGCATTGCATTACATTTTGTTACAAAAAATACAACAAACCCTTACTGGGCCATATCCAAGTCCATTCTACTAGGGCTGTAGCGGCCACAGCGGCTTGTTTTAAGGGTGCCTCCATTACTGATATTTACAATGCGGCCACCTGGTCTACCATCCATACCTTTACCAGGCATTACAATCTGGATGTTGCCTCGCGACGCAGAACAGCCTTCGGCCGAGCTATCCTACAGGACATCCTGTCATAACTGTCCTCCCTCATGGACATAACTGCTGGGGAACTCTCCCAGAAGTAATGACCTACTGCAGGAGACCATCCCATAGAAGATAGTGCAGTTATGTAAGAACTTACCGTAACAGGAGATCTTCGAGGAATGTCTCTTGCAGTAGGTCCAAATCCCGCCCTCCATCCCCCTGCCTTCTCTAACAGGAAAATCCTGATCTAAGGACTTAGGTTTGGGACTCACTGGTACCTTGGTTTCCCTTGGTCTTCACCTTTGCGAGCTGAATCCGGCAGGGAACAGAGGATACCAGGGACTGCCCACACTTATATAGGGAGCTAGGAGATGATGTCATGGGTGGGTGGCCCCTGGTAAAAGACTGCCAAAGAAGCTGCCATGTGACAATGCCCTCTGCTGGAACCTCCCAGAAGTAATGACCTACTGCAAGAGACATTCCTCAAAGATCTACTGTTACAGTAAGTTCTTTTGTAACCGCACTTTCTGGGAGTGGTATGTTGTTCATCCACACAGGCCCACCCGACCTCCCCGGTTTCAGCGCTCACACTCTGCTTTCCAATGGGCAAGATCTGGCATCAGGGGGCGGAGCTGAAGGATATACCACCTGGGTGAGTGGGAGGAGCCAGCTTTGAGACTTTCCAGCGAATCTTAAAGGGGAAAGGCCATGCCAGACAGTGTGGATGGATGAACAACATATGCCACTCCTAGAACTACTGCTACAGGTGAGTAACCTGTTTTTTCCTGTATGCATTTCCTCCCTTCCTCCTACTTCAGAGGGTTCTGATCGAGCTCCAGATGGAGGGGGCCATAACGATCCTCATACTCCCTTCTGGCCTTGTCAGATCTGGTTCCTCTTGCTGCAGCAGCTGACAGTGAAGCCTTCAGTTCCTCTCCATCTGTGCACCAGCTTGCTGTCCCAGAACTGGGGAACTCTGATCCATTTGGACCTCATACCCCTGCATCTTTATGCCTGCCTCCTGAAGACATAACCATGGCTTGGTTTGGGTGTCTGCTAAGGTGGCTGATGTCCTGGTAAACGCTAGGGAGCCTTCCATTGGGATCACCTATTCTGTGAAGTGGAAACACTTCACGCTGTGGGCTACTTCATGTCTGCTGGATCCCTTCACTTGTCCAGTGAATCAGATTCTGGAGTACTTGCTGTCCCTTTCAGACTCCAGTATGAAGTACTCCTCTCTCAAGGTGCACATGTCTGCCATCTCTGCCTTCCATATGCTTACTGATGAACGTATGGTGGCACAACTGTAGGTGTCCCGTACATTTCTGAGAGGCATTCTCCACCGGACGCCTCCAATCTACACTCCAGTCCTGTCTTGGGACTTGAATTTTGTGTTGGGAAAACTTACTTTGGCTTATTTTGAGTCAAGTACATGTGAGGAGCTAATGACATTTCTGTCACGGAAGTGTCATTTTCTAGTTGCTGTTACTTCTGCTCAAAGAATTTCAGAGCTATTGGCATTCATGTGCGAGCAGTCTTATTTGGTTTTCCACAAAGTTGGTTTTTCGTACTAATCCTATGTTTCTTCCAAAGGTGGTGTTGGAGTTCACTTTAAATCAGTCCATCCACCTTCCTGTCTGCTACCCAGAGCATGCCAATCCAGGGGAAGCATTGCTCCACACTTTAGATGTACATAGAATTCTGCATTACTATGCCCATCGTATGAAGGACTATAGAAAGTCAAAACAGTTGTTTGTTTCTTTCGCCCCTGGGAAAGAGGACACCCCTGTTTCAAAACAGTGGTTGTCCAAATGGTTGGGCAACTGTATAACCTATTACTACAAGAAGTATGACAAGGATCTTCCTGGCATTTTTCGTGGCCATTTCACCAGAGGCATGGTCACTTCTACTGTCTTTTTCAGGAATGTGTCCACTACAGAGATTTGTAATGCTGCCACTTGGAGTATAGTCCACACATTTACTAAGCACTACAGTCTGGACACTGCTTCTAGGCGTAGAGGCAATTTTGGCTTAGATGTTCTACAGGGCCTACTTTCTTAGGCCTTTGGTTGCTTACTGCCCAGATGCATTTCTTGATGTCTGAACTGCTTGGGACTCATTCCATAGGTGTGGTCTTCAGCAAGAGATACTCCAGACATCAGACAGTACAGTTATGTAAGAACGTACTATAACAGTAGACCTGCGAGGGGATCTCTTACAGCAGACCATGCGTCCCTCCCTCCTCCCCCCTGGACCTGGGAGTTCTTCCTTTCTTTTTCTTTGGCGGGGCCTTAGGTCTCTCCTTGGTTCCCTCTGCTGGGGCTAGAAGGCTTTTGGACTCCAGTGGGAGAACTGAGGAAGGTGCAGGGGCAGCCCACTCTTATAGGATAGGTCAACATCGGTGTATGACGTCAGAGTGGGGGACACCCTTGGTAGACTGCTGGCTGGAAAAATGTCCATGTGGTCCTAGTGCCTGGCGGCTATAGATGTGGCCTGGTACAAGAGATCCCCTCACAGATCTACTGTTACAGTAAGTTCTTACCTAACTGTACTTTATCCACAACTCTGACTCTGAGAAGCATCCAGGCAAAATACCAGGCTTCATCAGGGACTTCTGAGGACCTCAGTTATCCCTCGGTCAGAGGGACATCTCTCCTGACTCCTTGGAGTGTTAGGCCTGTCCCTCCGACTAGGTCATACCCAACTAGCAGACATATCTAAGCAGCTTTACGCACTGGAGATCAAGGTGATGCTGTCGGCTAAGTGATTGCTAACCTTAGCATTGCACCAGACCCACATGGTGGCTTTCCAGTGCCACCTGTGGACTCCAGTGCATATCTTGCTATCTGAGCTGCTTATCAGCGACAGTCAGGTGGCCTTGCCATCGCAAGTAAAGATGTATACACAGCTCAGAACCAGACAGGACCATCATACGATACTTCAGAGGTTGCCTCTCACTCAGAAGCATTAGCCATCTGTTTCAGATGGATGTATTGGCTACACCTATCCTGGTTAGGTGTGGTCATCAGTTGAAAGGCCATGAATGCCCTATTCTGTGGAAAATCACTTTTCTCCCAACAGGTGGTGTATCAGTAGTCTATGCCAGCAACACCTTAGGGATCAGCTGATCCAGGCAATCCCCCTCCTCAGAGTTCCCCCGCTAAGGACCGAGGCCCATGTCCTTTGGGTGAAGCCTGCTCCTCCCTGTGAATAGGGAAGCTTGCTAGTCTACCAAAGAGTTGAGCTCTATGGAGAAGACTGATTCTTGGAAGATAGAAAAATTACTTACCGTTACTCCAGAGCTTTAGGAATATCTTCTTCACAGGGCACCACTCACCTGCTAACCTTCCTCTCTCTTTTATGAAGATTTAAAGCCAGAGCTGTTGACTCTGATGGCTCACTCTATTGGGCACTGCTTCTGCCTCTGGACATTCCTTTGTGGTCTCAAGCTAGTTGTGAAGGTCTTACCACTCATGCGTGGATATAAATGTGTTGTTCCACTGTAACACCTTATGTATTTGATATATATACTGTACCACACTATTAATGTTTTATCCTGTTTTGCTTAAAACTGCCTGTAGTGTATGGTAGAGCATTGCTGTGTATGGATTTCATCCTGTTTAAAATGCTGTTGTACCACGGTTCAAAGGTCATGGAATGTGACTGTATACTGTTGGTACATAAAAATTGTTTTTTAATGCCATGTGACACTCTTTATGTGTGAAGAAAGAATTCTTTGGTCACCAAGAAAGTGCGAAGTAAGTAAGTCATTTTAGGAGCCCAATCCTGGAGGCTGTGGGCTCCACACAGTAAAAAGAAACTTGACAGAGCAATTAAAACAATCATCTCACGTAAACAATCGTCACAACACATAAAAATTAAAAATTTGTAAGTGCAAGTTAAAAAACATCAGCAGGGAATGCTAGACTAAAAAGGTGAGTCTTTAGGCCCCTCCTGAATGCCTCCACCATAGGGGCCTTCCTCAAAGGTCTTGGCAGCGAGTTCCAGAGGACCGGGCCAGCCACCCTGAGTGAGTGATTACCCCAGGTTTTCTGCCTGGTCCTCGGAACCACCAGGAGGCCCTCAGTGGAGGAACGAAAGGAGCGGGCCGGGATGGCAGGGGTAAGGAGGTCAGACAGGTAGCCAGGGTCCAATCTGTATAGGGCCTTATAGGTGAGCAAGCCCACCTTGATGAGAACTCTGTACCTGACCAGCAGCCAGTGCAGACCCCACAGGACCGAGGTCATATGACAGGACCTTGACAGTCCTGTCAGCAGCCTGGCCCAATGCATTCTGCACTAGCTGCAGCCGGCATAGGTTCCCTCCACTGACTCCAAGATAAAGAGCATAACAGTAGTCTAGCTTGGATGTCACAAAGGCATGCACCAGTGATGGCAGATCTTTGGGCAGAATTAGGGGTTTAATCCGGGCGATGTTCCTCAAATGATAGAAACCACTTTTGATGACAGCCGACACCTGAGCTTCAAATGTCAGCTTGTTGTCAAGGGCAATGCTTAGATTTCTCACCCTAGAGGACGCCATCAGTGGGATTGACCCCAGGACCAAGCCTGTTGGCATCCCGGAGGCATCCCCATAAACAGAATTCTTTTAACATAAAAATTAGTTTTTAGTGCCAGATCACAGTTTTTATGTGCAAACAAATAATTGTTTATTTGTCACTAACAATGACCAAAGAATGAGCCTGTGACAACAGAAATGTGTAACTTTTACTCATAACTTAGCCATTTTTCACCATTTTTGCACCAGATGTTCGGCAATCTTTTTTTTTTTTTTTATGTCCTTAGACAAACACAGTGGGTGAGAGGTGTCACTTCCACCTGTAAATTCGTTTTTATTTTAATAAGACCAACAGCAAATGGGCAAAACCACAAGTGTAACCACAAATGATCAAAGGTCAAAGTGCATGAGGGAAAAATATTAAAGATGTTTCTCCTAGGGCTATTACATATTCGATTTATGCAATGCTATTTGTTTTTTAAAATGTTATTTATATTTCTTGTACCTTGTTTTATGCTTTTAGAGAGAGCAGCTTTGACACTGATGTGACGGTTTCAGTGTGGCTGAGCGAACACTGCGCTTTGAACTGTGTCATGACGTCCTGTGTGTGTGACTTCCCGTGTAGCAAGTCAACAGCTTAAAGAGATATGGCGGATGCAGCGATGTTGATTAGCAGAACGGCGATTGTGTTTGGTCTGGGTCTTGGAGTGCTTACTGTGGCATAAGACACAGGAAAGTGGCAGTCCTGGGAGGTGGTGTGGTGGTCAGAAAGTATTGCTAGTGTAAGTCTGAACATTAATTCATTGGGCTTTTGGGACAAATAATTACTTGTTACAGTCAGTAGGGGGAATAGTTTTAGTGATAAGCAAAGAAGAGTGGAAAAATTAGGCTTGAAAATCCATGATGGGGGTGAGGAGCCTTGTAGTGTGCATTTTTTGAAGGATTCAAGAGCTGGCATGCAAGTCAAGCGGGAGCGTTTGAAAGTGAAAGTATGCTGCACGTGCTGCCAGCTCCAGCCAGTCAGGATCTATAGTGAAGATATTTTTGCTACTATGGACCTAGAGTGAGACTATCATAACATTCCCACTCTAGGTCCCCATAGTAACAGAAATCCCTCTGTTCTTAGGACGTGAAAATGGTGTACTATCCACATATTGGCAGTCTTCCTTCCCCTTTAAATCCAGCCAGAATGTTTTTTTTTTAATTCAAACTTTATTAACGCATTTTTCCACAAAATTGGAGGCAGCGTATATAGCATGAACACTAGTGCACAATACCATACTCAAACTGCCCCCTCCCACCCCGTGCAACAGTATTATGCGACAATTAACATGAGCACATATAACAACAAACATATATGTACAGGAAAAGTTGGTACATAACAACACTTAAGTCCGAATACACATAATTAGGGTGCAAAGGGGATCCCAGGTACGATGATGCACTGGTAAGCAGTTGTGAAGACTAGCTATAGCCTTCTTAGTGCGAAGGTTAGCGAGAACTTCGCTTACCCACTCTTGAAGTGTCGGGCTAGCCTTGTCTTTCCAGTGTCTTAATATAAGTTTTTTAACGGATAATGAAATCATGGAAATATGAGATCTCCTGACTTTGACCTGGATAGAAGACAGGTCCCCTAGGAGGCAGATATCTGGTGTAAAGCAATCCTGCAGACCCAGCAGGGGATCCAAATTAGTTTTAATTGAGTCCCATAAGGGAGTTATTTTGGGACATGACCAGAAAATATGAAAGAGAGTTCCTTCTCCCCGGAAACATCTGATGCATACAGCTGAGTCAAGGAGGCCCCAGTTCGCGAGCTTAACTGGGGAAAAATACATGTTGTGTAAAATGTGGTATTGCATAAGACTCAATCTGTCTTGGGACACGTATTTATGACAGGACTTCCATAGGTCCTGCCAGTTAAAAGTACGTTGGGGAAAAACGATTCCCAAAACCTAGTCGGTACAAAGGAGCCCCCATACCATCGATGAAACAAGATATGATATAATTTAGAAATGATACCCAGCGACCCTGACAGGGAGGAAATCTCAGGAATCAATGCTTTAACCGGCTGAGAGGGGGGCGTACTGCCCAGCACCGCTACAAGCAAGTGCTTTAATTGGAATACCTTGAACTGTAAAGAAGCTGGGATGCTAAATTTCCTTAAAAATTTAGGTACTGAAAGCCACATTCCATCTTTATCCACAAATCCCGTCGCCCAGCTGGGGCAACCATGTACGAGGAATCGGCCGTTTGTTTATAGTGAAAACGGGCGAGTTCCAAATAGACTGGGACAGATCCGAATAGTGAGTATAGCGCAGGAAGGAGCAGAGTTGCGCATACACTTTTAAAGATGTCTTACGGTTGGGACAATTCTCAGCACTTTGTAGAAGAAATATTTTAACATGAAATAATGTTACGGGATCCATATTCATAGACCGGATTACGTCCAATTCTGTTTTGAGCCAAGTCGGTCTCAGGCTTTCAGGACCCGGGCTCACCCACTTCAGACACTTTGCCAGATTAGTGGCCCAGTAATAAATTGCCAAGTGGGGGATTCGTAGTCCTCCATCAAGTTTGGTGGCAGCCAGCTTATAATATGCCAAGCGGGGGTGCTTCTTTGGCCAAATGAAATTGGTAAAAATTCCATGCATCTTTTGGAACCAAGATAGAGGAATAAATGAATTAAGAAGAGAAAGGGGATAAAAAATACGTGGAAAAACATTCATTTTGATTATGTTAATTCAGCCCCATAGTGAAACTGGAAGTTTAGAACATCTATCGAGATCCTGAACAATTAACTGAGAAAGAGGTTCCAGGTTTACCTTAAACCAAGCAGAGGGATTACGCATCAGTTTAATACCCAGATATTTTATCATCCAGGGAGCCCAACACAAACCAAAGGGGGTGATATCAGTCTTAAAGACCTTATGATTCAGGGGGAAAAAAAGAGGATTTATTGGCGTTTAATTTATAATTCGAAAGGGAACTAAATCTAGCAATTTCCCTCAGCAAAGCCGGAACAGACGCCGCCGAGTGGGATCATCCGCGTAGGCTGTGATCTTAATCTCATTGCCCCCCACCCGAATGCCTTGTATCCCCGCGTTGCTGAGGATGTTTTGAATGAGGGGTTCCAAATAGAGATTAAATAAGATGGGGGAAGGGGGCATCCCTGTCTGGTACCTGAGTATAAAAAAAAAAGGGTTTGGAAAATGCCCCGTTTCCTGAAATCTTAGCTGATGGAGCTCTGTACAGTGCACGAATCCAGTCTATGAACATGGTAGGGAAATGGAAGGCCTTGAGAACTTGGAATAAAAAGTTCCAGTTCACGCGGTCAAATGCCTTCTCTGTGTCCAGGGAGACCAACCTGGCAGGAAAAGTGGCATCCCTGGACCCAGAGAAGACGTGTGAGAGAGTACGCAAATGATCTGAAGATGAGCGTCCCTTCATGAACCTGACCTGGGACATGCCTATCAGGTCCAGAAGAACCGCTGTTAACCTGTCTGCCAGTATCTTTGAGAGAATTTTAATGTCTTGATTTAGAAGGGATATGGGCCTGTAACTTTGTACTAGCTCTGGATCCTTATCCGGCTTGGGGAGGAGAACGATCAGGGCTTCAAACAAATAGGGATCTACCATAACCCCAGAGAGGATGTATTAAAATAACTGGTGGAGCACTGGCACTAATTATTCTTGGAAAACTTTATAAAAAAGGGAGGAGAAACCATCCGGCCCTGGGACCTTTTCTGCAGGCAGGGCCCCGGTAACCCCCGAGATCTCCTCCAGGGATACTGGTGAGACTAAAAAACTCCTGTGCTGTTCTGATAGGGTAGGCAACTGGGAGTCCCTTAAGTACGCCTCCAGGATCTCCAAGGGAGGAGGACAGTCCATGTCCCTGTATAATTGCTCGTAGTACAATGCGAACTCTTGTACTATGTTGGAAGGAGATACTCTCAGGGACCCGTCCGCCTGCGCCCAAATTGGGGGGGATGAATCTTGCAGATTCCTGCTGTTTTAACCATAATGCTAGTAAGCACCCCGCCTTCTCTCCCTGGTCTGTATAATTAGCTCTAGTTCTGATAATAGCTAACTCTGCCTTTTCCCTCAGCAAATCTAAATATTTATCTCTGGCCACCCGAAGCTTTTTTCTGTCCTCACTTGAAGTGGTAGGAGAAGATTTAGCTTCTAGGGATCGCATTTGGGCTAGTAAGGATAATAATTCTTCCTCTTGCACCCTTTTCCTTTTCGTTGCCAAGCTGATAAGAATTCCTCTCATATAGGCCTTAAAGGCACCTCATAGAATATCAGGCTTTGCACTGTCAATTGGGTTAGTTGAAAAAAAAGAACTCTATCTGCTCTTTTATAAGTTTACAGTACCTGGTATCCTTTAATAGTTGTTCGTTAAGTTTCCAACGAGTCTCCCTTCTAGGTATATTAAGGAAAGTTAAATTACAAATCACAAGGGAGTGGTCAGAAGTAGGGCCGGGCTGAATTGAGGCGGACAAGACCCCGGGCAATAGCCCCAGTGAAATTAGTAAGTAATCTATGCGGGACTGCGTGCCATGAACCGGTGAACTGAATGTGTACTTCTTGGAGCTAGGATGCAGCACACGCCATATATCACATAGCCCTCACTGATCCACCAGTTCCCTAAATGCCCTTTGTCCGGGGGATAGCCCCCTCAATCCACCACCTGACCTATCCATGTTAGAATCCAAGACCAAATTAAAGTCCCCTCCCATAATGATCGTAATGGGAAGCATCGGGAGAATAATAGTAATCAGCCTCGGTAAAAAAGCCGGGATCATCTGTGTTAGGCCCATAGATATTGCAAAGTAAAAGTGGTACCGACCATAGAGAGCCCTGAACCAAGAGAAACTCACCCCGGTCTTTAACGACGTGTGAAGAGATAAAAGGAATGTTTCTATTTATAATTAGCATTACACCACAGCTATTGGTGGATCCCGAGGCATTGAAAACCTAACCTACCTGCTGCCTCCTGAGTGATAGAGCTTCTGACTGTAATAAATGAGATTCCTGTAGAAACGTAACCTGGGAACATAGTAAGCTTAAGTGCTTAAGCACTTGATATTGTTTAGCTTTTTTCCTAATCCCCTTCACATTCCAAGTTGCAAAGACCAGATTGTTAGCCATCTAGATCAGTTAAAATGAACATAGGGCCACCCTTATAATGCAATGAGAGCGAGAAATAATCCAGGTTCCCATGAATACTGCTGCCCCCCATCCCCTGCCCCCCAATACAAACCATTTCCTCCCCCGCCAACCCCCTATAAGTCTCCGCCCTGCATGTGACATACATTTGATCGAACCTTCAGGCCAGACCTTAAACCCTCCCCCAACCACCCACACTGTCATGAAGAACATTCAGCAAAGTACTGTTTCCCCTCCTCATCCCCCAGCCTCCCGAAAATGCCCTTCGGCTCCAGATAAAATTAGCCACCCTGTAATGAGAACTAGCTAACATTTAGACAGCACCTAAAGAATTCTGCTACCTAACTAACACTAGGGAATTTAAGAGAGGTGCTCGGCTTATGCCGTGAAAGCGCCACTAATGTGCTACTATGACTGACAAAATTGGACTTCCAGTGGCACCATGTTAATGATTCAGAAAATAGAACTCGTCTACCTGGGGATCTTGCCAACCCCACGGCCTAATAATTCAACAAAGGGTGTATTCAATAAGCCAAATTCTGGACCCAAAGCCAAGCAGAAAAAGGCGGACCCCGAATTATCTGAAAGCGCTATCTAGTAATATTTATGCACAGTGCTCCCTCTTGTGGCCTCGAAGCGGATGTGCATCACTGCAGAAATGCAGTAAAAGGCCCAGCACCTCTCCCAAATTGAACTACCCCCAAATTTCAGTAGTACACCGAAAGAAAAGAAAAAAAAAACAAAGGAAAAGGTGCCACATTCAGGACACTATCGCTAGGCACTGATACTCCCAGTCGTAAAACTCAAAGAACACCTTCCCCGAGTGAACAAACTAAACATACGGAACAAATCTAATATATAGCATTCGTCCAATGCTAAGATTCAGTGTGAATGGGTCTCAGATTAAGCTGACACATTGGGATGGAGGTCAGTTCCAAATCGGGTATCCCGACCACATTCAGTGATCACTGACTATGCGATCCTTCAAAATAAGCGACAGTCTTAGACTGAAGATTCAGAACACCCCCTCATGCTTAGTGCAGAGCACCTTAGCGATTCCGAAAGAGGTCAGGCAGGGAAAGCTTGAGACCAGCTAGGGCTGAATCTGGGTCTTCGTACGCTGACCAGGATCCATTAATTAAAACTTGCAGCCTGGCTGGGTACCCCATCCTGAACTTGAGTCCAGCAGCGATGATTTTGGACACTATGGGGTGAAAAGCTGTGCGCTTCAGCCAGACAGATCCCGGTAGATCTTGAGCAATTCGGAGCTTGGAGTTCTCCCAATGGACTTCTTGCAGGTCTCTCACTTTAACCAGGAGATGTTGCCTCTCTAGGTAATTTAAAAAGCGGCATATGAAAGGGCGAGGAGCCGACCCTAATGGAGGTTTCGGCCATAGGGACCTGTGCGCCCTCTCGATAGTATATGTAGCGCCAAAGGAAGAGGGGCCAGCAATCCGTTCCACCAATTTCTGTACGAAGGTAATGGCATTCTGACCTTCTTCACCCTCTGGTAGCCCCCAAATGACCATGTTATTATGCCTGCTACGGCCTTCGGGATCCTCTAATTTCATTTCAACACGGGAAAGTTTCTGCCGCATGGCCACTAGCTCTGGGTCAACCTTTTCCAGGCATTTCTCAAGTGACACAATACGAGCAGTATTGTCCAAAGTAGTGATAGAGATCTCATCCAGTTTTTTAGAGAGGTCTTTAAGCTCCATCGCCATCTCTTTTACCTCCTCATGAAAGGGTTTGAACTCCTCTAGAAACCTGGTCAGGGTTAAAGGCTCCTGGTCCGGGGACTGGCTGGGATGATCAAGCGCTTCTGACCCACTCGAGGCCCAAGATTTCTTCAGGGCCTTCTCGGGGGTGACAGGTGGAGTGTGTTTCTGCGTTGGTTTTCGCATATACGCCTCCATCAGTATTCGCACTCATTTAGCCGAAACTCAGAATGGTCAGAAGGCAGTATTTGATTAAAGTGATAGGTTTTAGGTGGTTTTACCGTCTGAAATAACCCAGTATAAGATCGGGAGGCTGGAGCTGCGCTGAAGAGCTTCTATCCAGTACCCTGCATCACGTGATCTCCCCAGCCAGAATGTTTTCAAGCTAAGCTCCTCCCCCCCCACGCGGGTGGTATGTTCCTGGGCTCCACCCCTTTAAATCAGATCTTCCTTGCCACTGTAAGAGTCAGGTCTCCTCCTTCGCAGCTCTCTGCACGCATTGCAGGCCCAATTGTTCTGATCTACATCTTCAGCTGTTTTTCTTCCCTCTGGATTTGGTTTTCTTTGCCAGAACATCTCGATATGGAGCACGATGAACTCCGAATCGGTCCAGGTTTCAAACGGTGTGTCGCGTGCAACCCCCCTTCTATCGTCATCTTGGTTCCCCTCTGTCCAACAATGCAGTCATTTCTCCATTTTCAACTGTATTTATTTATTTATGTTAAAATGTCCCAGCAAGTTTGCCCATTTATTGACTCTCCCCCCCCGTGCCACCATTTAACTCATGATTTGACCAGCTTTTTGACTTGTTCCCGCAACGTGATGAAAAACCAGCCAGTCAGTCCACGTGCACGCTTGCTTGCTCCCTGTCCTGTAAACTGGAACAGTCGCAGTTCCATTGTGCTCATTTCGAGATCCCACACTGACAAAGAAGAACCCTTCAAAAGATACATTTTTAGTGGGCACAGTCCTTTTGTGGGGAGAATCTAGCTTTCACAGCAGTTCACTGGCAGGGGACGCATGAGTTTTGGCACTTTAGTGCTGGCAGCACTTTTAGTGAGGAAAGGTGGCCAGCTCTTGACGCAAACCACGAGAAAAAAAAACAACATACAATAGTCTGTGTTAAAATATGCCATTCATTTCCACTCCTGAGGGCGCAGAAATTTCACAACTCACTCATCGCTTCACCACTTGTGAGTTATGGCCCCATCCACTCACTCATGGAAATAATATTTCTAGGGACATGGATATGTTGTTCATCCACACTGTCTGGCAGGTATCCTTGCCGCTTTAAATCTTGCCGGAAGGTCTTCAAGTTGGCTCCTCCCACCCACCCGGGTGGTAAAACTCTCGGCTTCTCCCCATGACACCAGATCTTCCTTACCACTTGGAAGCTCAGGGTCCCTCCTTAACGCTCTGCGTATAAGACTGGTTCCTAACTCTTCGGTTTTGCGAATTTAAAAGTTTTTGCATTTCTAGACTTCGGTCTTCTATCCCTCGCGGCTGCGATGGACAAATTGACTCCCGGTTTTCGGAGATGCCCTTGTGGGCAGAAGATGTCTCGGATGGATCCGCACTCCACGTGTGTCTACTGTCTAGGCCTTGAGCACGACCCGCAGGCTTGCGACCTGTGCTCTTCCTTCTCGGCCTACGTCCTCGAAGACCGTGCTGCCCGTTTACAACTGGGCGTCCAGAGCTTCCCTCGGTGAAGTCAAAAGGCCCGGTCGGCGGTTTCAGCGGCGGGCTCGGTGGATCAACTAGAGCAGATGATCGCCCTCGAAGAGGCCTGACGCATCTTCCTCGGTCGCGGCATTTATCCCGCTCTCCCTGGGTTCCTCTTATACAGCTTCCTTTAAGGAGCTTTGTCTGTCCCTCTCCACTAAGGGAGAGGGACCAGCGTCTGCTGGATCTTCTTCTCGGTCCAAAAAGAAAGACAAGGGTAAGTCCCTCCGTCGACGCTCTTGGGAGTGGGAAAGGTCCCTCTCCCCGAGTTGTCGGCCATCGACTTTGGTCGATCGTTCGGCTTCGGCCACTGGTCTCACGGTGTCCCCGTCAGGTCAGCTAACCAAGACTTCCGTCCGGCCTTGATCGAGATTTTTCTCGACCCATTGGACGGGTTGTCGACCAGGCGAAGCCGATCTCCCGGTTCCCTGGTGGAGTTGAGGATCCCGTGGGCTTGCCAGTGCCTCGGGTGAACCCTCCGAGCGAGGGAGAGCGGTTCCACCGTCCCCTCCCCGCACCTTCCTCGGAAAGCCGAGGTTCTCGGTCTCGGTCTCAGACTTCTTGGCGGTCCAGCCCGATCCGCGTCATGGCGGTCTCGGTCTCGGCACGCGATACGCCCGGCTACCGCTGCTCATCCCCGTCCTCCTCCTCGAAGGAGGCTTGACGTAGATTACGCCGTGATGCGAGGACCTCATGTGGCAACAACTCCTCCTGGCGGGGAACAAGCCGCGCCTACCCCGGCCATTAAGTGGCTGTCACCGGAGCGGCCGAAACAACCCCTCGACTTACCCGAGGAGCCTGTTCCCAGGCCGGTTGTTCAGCCAAAACCAGCTGCTCCACCGATTCCGGTGGAACCTCCGCCTTCACAGCCGTTATTTGGGGCTCCGACCAAGAATTCTTGGTCGGCTCAGGGCCTGCCCCATAGGCTGTCTGTTACCCTCACTCCCGATTGACCTCGGCAGGTGGAGGGTGGCTCAGGCCCGAGGCAGCTCTTTGCGGACTCCTCCGAGTCCGACGACGATTCCTCCCTTTTCTCCAGGCGAGTAGACTTAGAGTCCTCTGGAGGTCAGTCGCTGGACGATAGCCCTTCGTCCTATCTGGGATTGCTTCGTCTCATCTCGGAGTCCACCGGGATGAAGCTCAAACCCGTGTCTAAGTGGGCCAAGTATCCCCTCACGGAGATACTGGACCGAGGGGATTCCCCTACGGAGGCCTTTCCGGTGGCCGAGGCCATAGTGGGCCCAGCCTTGGAGCTCTGGCAGCACCCTGCTTCCTGTCCTGTGCCCTCGGCCAGGATGGCCAGGAAGTATGCGGTCCCTAACAGTTCCTTGTCCGGTTTTTCGGAACACCCCTCAGCCAAGGGGCTAGTGACCGACAGCATTTTCCGGCGTGCCGGGAACACTAGGGACGTGGACAAACCTCCCAACAAGGAGTCCAAGAAATTGGACTATGCCGGGCGCAAAGTCTACGGTGCGTCCTCCCTCGGCCTTCGTCAGGCCAGTTCGGCCGTACTCATAGCACATTTCTCTCATGCCCTGTTGGGCTCCCTGGGCCAGGTAGTTCCTCATCTTCCGGTGGACCTGCAGACCACGGTTAGGCAGGTGCGGGACCAGGGCAGGGCAGTGGCCAAACAGCAGCTTCAGACTGCTCTGGACATTGGAGACTCATGTGCCAGGTCAGTAGCGGCCGCAGTGGCTATGCGCCGTCGGGCATAGCTGAGGATATCCACCTTCACTTCGGATACCCAGCGCAAGTTGGTGGATGTCCCCTTCCTGGGGACCAACCTTTTCGGCCCTGGGGTGGAAGGTCACCTACAGAGGATCGAGCAGTCCAATGCTACCTTGGACTCGGTCTCATCCGCACAGAAGGACAAAGGTCGCAGACCACAGCCTAAGCCCTTTCGTCCCTCTGCGCCCAAGGCAACGTCCGGCCCAGCAACGTCAGGGCCAGCAGGCACAAGCTTGGCATCCCAAACCCAAGCCCTCGGCTTCCTCCTCCAGGAAGCAGGGAGGTAAAGGCCCTGGAGGTCCCTCGGCCGGTCCCTCCTCCAAGCCTGCCCAGTGACGGGTTGAGGGGTGTCGCCCCCAACCCTGTCACCTCACCCCAGGTTCCCCCCATGGGGGGGCGGCCCCGCCACTTTCTTTCTGCCTGGTCCGTTATTACCACAGACCAGTGGGTGTTGGAAGTGGTTGGAAAGGGCCTGCCTCTGGAGTTCGAGCAGGCCCCGCCCTTCAGAGCCGTCGCACCTCGGGGGGCCTCGGGGTCCGCAGCTTCACTGTTGGCTCGCCGAGCCGACATCGCTCTCCCCCTCGAGAAGGAGGTGATCAGAGAGAGGTAGCGGACCCTCCCTCAGACCCGGGGTTTGTGTTCAGGTACTTCCTGGTTCCGAAACGGATGGGTGGATGGTGCCCCATTCTCGACCTGCACAACCTAAACAAGTTCCTAAGGTCTCGGACCTTCAGGATGGCCACTCTGGCTCAGATAGTACCATCCTTGGAACGCGGCGTGTGGTTCTGCTCCCTGGACCTGCAGGACGTGTTCTTTCATGTTCCTATCCGTCCGTCACATCAGAGATTCCTTCGCTTTCGAGCGGAGGGATCCCTTTTCGAGTTCCGAGCCATGCCCTTCGGCTTTTCTCCAACTCCCAGGGTCTTCACCAAATGCATGGCAGTGGTGACAGCATTCTTCTGCGGCACCGAGGGGTCCGGGTGTACCCTTTCCTGGACGACTGGCTGATAGCAGCCCCCTCCAGGCAGGAGGTGGAGCGGTCCAGAGATCTGGCCCTCCAGATTTGCTCTCAAGTCAGCCTTCTCATCAACGAGGCCAAGTCGTAACTCGAGCCGAAGCAGGTGATTCTTTTCATCGGGGCAGAGCTCGACTCTCTTCGAGCCAGAGCACGGCTCCTGGCGGACAGGGCCGAGGTTCTTTTCTCCTTTGCCCAATCATTTCTGGTTGGGCAGTCGCGCCCTGCCCGGGACTTCTTGCGCCTCCTGGGTCTCATGGCGGCCTGTACCAGCGTGGTCCGCTGGGCCCACTGGAACATGCGCCCCCTTCAATGGGGGCTGGCCAGCCAGTGGTCTCAACGCTGCGATCCATTGGACCAGCTAGTGACGGTGACCCAGGGGATGTGGAACGCTCTCCAGTGGTGGACCATTCCAGTTCATCTGCAGGAGGGCATCCCATTTGTCCGCCCCAAGCCGATGGTCTCTCTATCGACCGATGCCTCTCTGACGGGTTGGGGTGCCCATCCGGGGGAACACCGAGCGCACAGCCTCTGGTCCCCACGGGAGTCCTGATGTCACATCAACCTGCTGGAGCTGTGAGCGGTCCTCTTAGCTCTCACCGCCTTTGCTCCGTTTCTCCGGGGTCAAGTGGTCCGAGTCCAGAGGGACGATACCACCACCATGTACTGTCTAAACCGCCAGGGCGGGACGCGCTCCATGCTTCTATGCAAGGAAGCTCTCCGCATTTGGTCACTCGTGCGCAGCCTGGAGGCGGATCTCCTAGCCGTTCACGTGGCAGGAACCTCCAACACCCTGGCCGATGCCCTAAGCTGGATAGGGGCTGCGTCCCACGAGTGGTCTCTCCTGCCGGAGGTAGTACAAGATCTGTTCTCCCATTGGGGCACACCTCAGGTGGACCTGTTTGCCTCCAGGGAGAATGTGAAGCTGAGGCTGTTCCATGCCCGCCCCCCTCAGCAGGGCTCGCTGCAGGGGGATGCCTTCTCGAGGCAGTGGACCCCGGGCCTCTTCTACGCCTTTCCCCATTCCCTTGATATACAAGGTGCTTCTCAAAGCAAGGAGGGACAAGGCGCAGGTGATTCTGATAGCCCCAGACTGGCCCCGCCAGTTCTGGTACCCAGATCTCCTCAGCCTCAGCTCCAGGCTCCCGAGGCAGCTTCCAGCTCGCCCGGACCTGCTCTCAGTCAATCAGGGGAAGGTGTTCCATCCAGACCTTCAATCCCTGCACCTGACGGCCTGGTTCCTGAGCGGCTAGAGTTCCAGGCCTTGAGTCTTTCCGACGAGGTCCTCAATGTAATTGAGGCGTCCCATAAGGAGTCGACCAGGAAATGCTACGTCTTCAAATGGAAGAGATTTTCCATTTGGTGTCAGGGTAAGGGCCTTGACCCTTCCTCCTGTTCCCTGGTGAGCATATTGGACTACCTGTGGTCCCTTTCTCAGCAAGGGCTTAGGTCGACGACCCTTAAGGTGCACCTGGCAGCCATCTCTGCTTACCGGGCGCGGGCGAGGGCAATCGGTGGCGCCAGGAGGAAGATGGTCTGGCGCATTTTCAAGGCCTTGATCACATTTCCCCTCCGGTCACGAGAACCTCCAAATCCGTGGGGATCTACTGCTGGTACTGGCAAAGCTCATGGGCATGACCATTCGACCAATGCACAGGTGTGATCTCTCTCTCACCTGTCGTGGAAGACCGCTTTCTTGGTGGGCTGTCAGCCAGAAGGATGGGAGAGCTCCAGGTGCTTTCCATCAAGTCTCCTACCTGGTCTTCCACAGGGACAAGGTTGTCCTGCGCCCCCACCCGAAATTCCTTCCGAAGGTGATGTCGGAGTTTCACCTTAACCAGGTGTTGACTCTGCCGGTGTTCTACCCCAATCACACCTCGGAGGCCGAATAAAGGCTCCATACTCTGGACCCTAGAAGGGCGCTCGCTTACTATAAGGAGCGTACGGCTGAAATTCGGGGAGAGGTTCGCCAGCTGTTTGTCACCTACGCTGAAGCCGCACCTGGCGGACCTGCAGCCAAGCGGACGATAAGCAGGTGGGTCACCTCCTGCATAGATCTCTGCTATAAGTTGGCGGGCATGGAGCCTCCCAGAGGGATAAGAGCTCATTCTACCCGCCATACTGCTGCATCGGTGGCTGCTTCCAGGGATGTCCCTATCCAGGAAATCTGCAGGGCTGCTACCTGGAAGTCAGCACACACCTTCATCACCCACTACCACATCGACCTTGAGTCACGCCGGGATGCTGGTTTTGGGGCCTCGGTTCTCCAGTCTCTATTCCCTAAGTAGGGGGTGTGCGCCTTGCCTCCCTCCTCCCGGAGAACTGCTAGGAGTCTGCCAGACAGTGTGGATGAACAACATATCCATGTCCCTAGAAATACAGGTTACTCACCTGTGGCTGGGAGTTCTAGGAATGGTATATGTCATCCATCACCCACCCACCCGACCTCCCCGGCTTCGACGCACAACCTGAGCTCCAGCGGGCCAGATCTGGCGTCATGGGGCGGAGCCGAGAGTTTTGCCACCCGGGTGGGTGGGAGGAGCCAGCTTGAAGACCTTCCGGCAAGATTTAAAGCGGCAAGGATACCTGCCAGACAGTGTGGATGAACAACATATACCATTCCTAGAACTCCTGTTACAGGTGAGTAACCTGTATTTATTTGAAAAAATCCTGCCACCTGATTGGCTGAGAAGCATTTCAACCCATGTAATTATTAGCCCAGTATACACAGGTGGTAGTACCAGTCAGTAAATCAGCCATCTCACATCACTTGCTCTTTATGATATTCATGCGCCCCCTCTAGTTAGCAGTGGTCTGAATCGGAACTGATGTCTTAAAAAAAGAAAAAAATTGTTTCATGTTTATGTTCTGCTGCCATTCCTGCCTTGACAGTGCCATGTTGTTCATGCTCAGTATGCCGCTTGTGTTTCAGAGCACAATAGCACAATAGGTGTTGGCACTGGGTGGCGTGTGGATCAGAGAAACAGAAGGGGGGCATCTAGACAGCAACAAGGGGGCTGCTTTTTTAAATAAAATGGAAAAAATTCATATTTTCCACTATGTATTCTGTTGGACACATTATATAATTGCAATAAGGCACTTCAGGATATGTGATTATAGTCAAATAATCACACACCTCTCTTGGGTGTTTAAAGTCACTTGACACACACGACTTATGCCTAACATCCTCCTTAACTCACTCGGCCCCATAGCGTTTATGTGCGTCATCAGGAAAATTCCTCTAGTCCCCATAGCGCATATGTGCGTCAGGTATTCAATTCATCTCATCCTCAGAGCGTATATGTGCGACCTGCACTTCATATGCACTTTCTGGATCAACCAGTCGGGGATAAGGTTATTGGAAAGTGCAGGTCGGTAGGAAGCATTCCTACCTACCAGAATACTGACTTTTAAGATAGGGGTCACCATTGAGCTAAATAGAGTAAATTAATTATTTTTAGGTTTTAATTTGGGTTAAAAAGTGAAAAAAAAATGCTATTTTTTCTCCATTACTAGAAACGTGTGATCCCTGATTTGAAAGCTCTTTTCATTGTGAAAAATTAGTATGCTGGTGTCTGGGAGCTAGGAGGTGTACTTTTTTGTTTTAGTTGTTTTGGGATAAAAAAAAGTGTAAAAACGTGATTTTCCTCCGTTTCAGGTACTGTAAAAAAAAAAATAAAACTGTAAATGCTAGAAACGTGTGTGACCCATCATTTGAAAGGTCTCTTTAATGTGGACAATTATGCTGGTGTCTGGGTTCTAGGAGGTATACTTTTTGTGATGTAGGTTTTTATTTGGGAACAAAATGTAAAAAAATTCTCTTTTTTTTTTAATCATTTCAGGAACTGTAAAAAAAAAAATCTGCAAATGCCACTAACATGAATAACCCATCATTTTAAAACTCTTGTTATTGTGAATATTTTCCATGGGGTGTCTAGGGGCTAGGAGGCATACTTTTTCAGTTATCGTGGTTTGTGCGTCATGTGGGCAGTTGCGCAGAGCATTTTTCCGAATTCAGTCGGTTTACTGGTGTTATGTGTTGGCACATGCCTTAGTTTATGGTCTGTTTTATTATGTAAAACAGCTCAGAAATACTCTAAACTTTGGCAGTGTAATGCACAGATGTTGGTGCGATGGAAAACCATCATACAAATGACATTTGCCACTTCTAAGGTGTTTTTTGAGTAAAAAAAAATGTAAATTTTCATCGTTACATGCTCTGTAAAAAAAAAGTTAATGCTACTAACGTGTGACCCCTCATTTTAAAGATTTTTTTATTGTAAGCAAACTTCGCGCTGTAAGTTTTGTGATAGGCGTTATACTTTTTTAGTTATTTATACTCCAAGTTGGAGTGTTACCATTTTAGTTCCGAACGTTCTAACTGCTCAGGAAAACAGCCATTTTTACACAGGAATACAGCACTCACTCAAGATTCCATTCTAGAGCTGAGTGAGTTAAGATGTGTGTGATTATTGACCCATAATCATATATATTTTGTTTATTTATTACAGTCTTGGAATTTGACATACCTTTGAGTCAGAGACTCATTTACAAAGATTCCCTGTCCAAAAGAAATCATAACAATTAGCTAAATACTACAATGTAACAAAAACATGACATGGATATAACAAAAACAAACAATCAGAGCAGTCGTTATATCAGACTTTGTCAAAGTTGGCAAATAAGAACCAAAAATAGATACCAGGGTGAAAGCTAAGATAAAATACACTAACTTATCAGTATGTGATAATAGGCGGTCAAGAATAACTTTGTCGAAGTCAATAAGTTAACATGGGTCAGCCAAGACAAATAAAAAGGAGCGGTGAAAAAGGGGAAAGGGAGGAGGGAGAATAGGTGGACAACAGGGTTCAGGAGCTACAGAGTGAGGTGACGTAGAGAGGAAACACTTCAAGAGAGAGGTACCTATGGGGGTGTGTTGGGTGGAGGAGGAGGAGAGGGGTGGGGAGAGTGGCAGCTGTTTAGCTAGGGAATGAGGGGATACGTGAGGGTGAAGTAGTTTAAGTTGTGCAGTCACAGCAGTTAAGAGAAAGAAGGTACTGTCTGAGGTTGCGTTTAAACTGCCCTAACTTGGAGGCAGTTTGTACATCAAGAGGGAAATCAGATAGCCAAGTGGGGGCTCTGTAGAGAAAGGCCCGCTGTGCTTGATTAGTCTGACAGAATGGGGACTGATAGTTAGTTCTAGTTGCACTTCTCATCCTTCGAGGATTGGTCACTGGGGTAAGGAGGTGTTGTGTTGTTGGAGGGGGTTAGACCCAGATAGATCTTCTTACCTACTAGGCAGGTCTGGTATATGATCCTGCCACTAAGATTCAGCCAGAAGGTTTGGGTATACAGATCCCAGATGTAGGTGTACCTATGAGCCCCAGAAACTAATCGGCAGGCCTTATTGAGGGCAGCCTTAATACGTTTAAGTGACGTGTCATTAACTGCTCCATAAAAGACTAGCCTGTAGTCTACAAGAGAGAGGACAGAGCTGTTGACAGTAAGATGGAGTGCATCAAGGGTAAGGCTGTGACGTATCTGTAGGGGAGCCCTATTCGAGTAGTAACAGCTTTAAAAATTATGTGTATATGGTCATTAAAGGATACGGTGCTGTCAAGTGTAATGTCTAGGTACCTGAAGTTGTGTACTTGCTCTGGAGGATCACAACAGTTTTTAAGGATGGTGAGTTGAGTTGACTTATGCTTGTTGTGAGAATTTGCAAATAACATATCCTTGAGCTTTTTATAGTTCAGGATTAACTTGTGTTCTGTAAGCCAGGACTCAACCAGGGCAAAGCTGTGCTGCAACTCTCTAGTAGGGAAGGAGGGATCTGGCTGGTTTGTGAATAAGACAGTGTCGTCCACATAGAGCAGGAGTTGACTGGGGCAGGCCTGGGGGAGGGAACTGAGGAAGAGACTAAAAAGAAGGGGACCAAGAATGAAACCTTGCGGTACACCGGAGAGCACAGTATGGGAGGTAGAGAGGGTACCCCTAATTTTCACCTGTTGCGTTCTGCCAGCAGGGTAGTTCTGAAACCAAGAGGTAACTGTGTGTGAAAGACCAAGGACGGGGAGAGACTTGATAAGTAGGGAATGGTTAACCATCTCAACTGCTTTAGTTAGGTCAGTGTAGGCGGACCCAAATAGGTGGCCATGGTCGAGTGCTCAGTGAATAAATGTAGTACATTGAAGAAGTGCAGTAGTGGTGCTATGATTTTTTCTAAACCCATGTTGCTGCGGACATTGAGTGTTGTATTTTATTTATTTATTTATTATTTATTTAATTTTGGTGATCGGGTAGGCCCACTGGGCCCTGAAGGTCCCTTCTTCAGGGGCGACCCGGGATAACAATACATTTCTAATAAAGGGAAATCATGTTGCAGTGTTATACAGGCATTGTTTTGCAGTTTGCTTACATGGTTATCATCATGATACAATCTTGTTTACAATGCAGCTACATCTAGTATTAAGCATGGCAAGTTGTTGAGAGTTATTGGCAGGAGAGAGATCGAACAGGTAATCGGAGAGCTGATTGGAAACGATACATTCAAGCACTTTGGAGGAGGGGGAGGTACAGAGATGGGACAGTAGTTGGAGTGCAAGGTCTTGTCTCTGCTCTTGCAGATGGGGTAACTATGGCTGCCTTCCACAAGAAAGGGAATTGACCTAGGCAGAGGAACAGAGTGAAGATCTTATTGAAGGGGAGCAGTACAGCATCTATGGCAAGGTGGAGAAGTTTTAGATCAAGGAAATCACTGCTGTAGCACGATCTGTTAAGAACCCAAAGGAGGTACTTTTTGTCTCTTTGGCCGAGACTGTCCTAAAGTAGAAAGGGGGGTTGGCTGTGGTCATAACTCTAGCGGAGCTGGTAGCGGTTCCAGCTGTAGAGGGGGCGTTAAAGAAGAAGTCAGGGGGAAGGACTCCACTCAGGTCTGAGAAGGCATTATTAAAGATGTCAATAATTTGTTGTGGATCCTGGGTGGAAACCCCATTGATGTTGATAAGTGAAGGTGGAATTTTGTTGGGCTTTCCAGTAATTTCCTTGTTATTCTCCAAAAAATTTCTACTGTTACACCATGTGTTAGTAAACACAGTTTTGTAATTATCAGATTTAGCAAGACGAATTGCACGAGTGCAGTTGTTCCTAGCCGCCTTGTACCTCTCCCAGTCAGAGGGGTTCCCTGTGGCATGGGCTTTATGCCAGAGATTATCTCGAGCTGCCATCTGAATAAGGAGAGCGGTAGAGATCCAGTGGTTACAGGCACCTTTGGATTTCCTTTTTCTTATATGTATATAATACAGGCACAATAATGCATGTATATTGGGGTTGAGTAAACACTTCTATGTTAAACTCAAATCTTTGCACCTTAATAACTTTGCCCCCTTTCAACTGATTCACATTAAATTTGGAAAGGACAGTCTTTGTGCCAGGATCTCTTGATCCTGTAAATTTCATGTAGATTGGTTCAGTGGGTGAAAAGTTTTGGAGGTGCAAAAAAAGTGCATGTCTAAATATTTGAAAATGTTGACTTTTTTTGCCATTCCGTAACTTAAAAAATAGGATCCTGTGAAACCTGAAACTTTCAGGTTTGATAGAGGTTGGTCCAAGGTGTGTGCTTTTGTGGTTTTTAAGTCTAAATCTTTTGTGGTTTTTAAAATGTTTACACAAAATGTTCAGTTTCTGAACATGTGAAGTTCAAAAAAATCAGTACTCTATTCATAACTGAAGTTTTGCAACAACAGCTGGTTCCACTATACGACACAGCTGTCATTTACTAACCAACATCAGCTGTATTGTATAATGCAACCAGCTGTTGTCGTGACTCATAGGTCATGGACGGGCCCCACTATTATTATAGCCCTGCCATCCTGACTGTGCTGTGGTTGAATAAACTGTTATCTGCACACCGGGAGCCCCACTCCCTGGTAGCAGTGTATTTACTTATTTATTTCTTTATTATTTTTATTATTATTATTTATTTAGCACTTTTTAATAAAATCTAACACCGGGATGCCCCCATCCCATTGTTTTACTAACAGTGCCCATATCAGGAAGCTTAATCCTTGCGTCGGCATTTACAGCCCCCCCCCAGCAGTGTGGACACTGGGGAGCCCACCCCTAGTGTCCCAAAATAGTTTTATTTATTTGGTCCGTTCCTGCAAAAGAAAAACCGTCCCACGATGTCTTTGTTTTTTTTAAACCTGAGAAAAACAAAACTATCCCTCATCATCCCCGCTGTCCCCCTCACTCCATCCCAACGTTCCCACTGAGCACCAAACACCCCCACACACACACACACCCCTTACGCTGTACTTACCTGCCGGGTTGGTATGCCATTATCCTCTGTGGACCGAGACACCTTTGCACTTTTCAAAGCCGAACCATGAACTGAGGAATAAAGCTAAGTGCTGTATAATGTATGACGACAGCTGGTTGCATTATATGACACAGCTGTCGTTTACTAACAAACAACAGCTGTGTCATATAGCACAACTGGCTGTGTCATGACTTGTATGTCAGGGACAGGGCTACTGTCATTGTAGCCCCACCATCCTGATTGTGATGTGCCTTAAAGTACATCTGCATACCGAGGGCCCCAATCCCCGGTGGTAGTGTATTTATGTATAACTTATTGTTTTTTTGTTTCTTTTATTTATTTATGTATAATAATCCAACACCGGGATGCCTCCCCCTAAGCCCCTTGTTTTACTAACACTGCCAACATTGGGGGGGACCCAGTCCCTGTGTTGGCATCCACACCCCCCCAGTAGTGTGGACCAGTGTTCCCACCAGATCAACATAACAGGTGGTACAGTGTACCCTCCACCAAAATGTTTCAGGGGTACAAATCGTGTTTTGAGGGTACACCATACCCCCTGCCATAATTCGTGGAGGTACGGGATCAAGGTGGTCAGTCAGTGTTTTCAGACTGAGAGTCAACAGCAAGCCAGCAAAATTAACTTTTTCACTTACTTAATCTGCACACATGCACGTCTGCATCTTCTGCATTCCAGTCTAGAAGCATTCTGCTGCAGTGGAGACAACTTTACTACACTGACCAACATGATTGCAGTGAAGTGACACACTTTCTTATACAGCATAGCACCACATCCACATATGATGATAGACCATCATCAGAGAAGAGAATCATTCAACATCAAGGCAGCAACATTTATTGTTACAGTTAGTTAGGCAAGTGTTTCTTTAGCAAGACATTAAGAAACCACCAGTCTCACACTGACATTGACATCAAAATGCATTGCAAGGCCAGGCAGGTTAAATTAATTTGAACTTTCACTTTCTCTGGTGAGTAGTCTCACTGTTAGTAAACTGCCAGTCAGTCCTCTTCATTCTCTGCTCCACTCACTGTATCACAGATTATCTGGCTGGGTACCCCCACACACACAGAATGTTCTGGGAGCGAGTGTGTGTGGTAAAGTGAATGGGAAAGACTGGAAGGACTTGTAATTGGTGGGGGTGCACACTGACTGCACACTAACTACTGCGCATATGGGAGGAGAGGATTTCAAGCTAGTCCAAGTGTTCAGTTGACCAACCCATCACCCGTGACCCACCTGAGCCGATACAAGCAGTCAAGCACCCAACCCAAGTGAATGCCCCTGAATCAGATACCGGGCCTGGGAGTCGGGACTCTGGACGGGATGGGACCGGTTGGGAGACAGCCTGACTGAGCAAGAAATGGTGCGACTTCGGAGACCACAGCACGTGGAGTTATTGATGCTGTTCCGATAGTCAGTCAGCCTCATTGAAAATGCAATCCGGGTTTCTCTTCAGTGAAAACTGCATGGCATGCATCCCCTTACCTTCCAAAGTGCGATTGCAGTTTCGCACATTGCATACAGCACTTGAAGTAGTTCAACTTCAGTCACAGTTACGAGGTTTCATTCAGTGACTTGGACCAGTGCAGGCACGGTGCCTGTGCTGGTCCATCTACTTTGACTCTAATTCACCGAATGAAACCACTCCTTGAACAGCTACTGTGTGATGAAAGTTGAACTTCAACACTGCTGCATGCAATGTGTGATTGCACTTCTGAAGGGAAGGGGATGCATGCCATTCAGTTTTCACTGGAGAGAAACTCTGACTGCATTTTCTATAGGGTTGGTTGACTATCTAATTCAGAACAGGCCAGCATTGCTTCTTCAGTTCAGTCCATGGGGACCCTGAAAGTCGCGCCCCCCCATCTATTCTGCACAGTACAGTTGCGCTGTGGTCACTAATTTTACTTTACACAGAGATGCTTTGCATGTGAAGAGGGAGGGAGGAGGAAGACTCGGTCAGCAGGCAGAGGACCTCACCAGACAACTCCAGGCTGGGGAATCTAAGAGTGGCAATGGGGAGAGCGAGGGGGTCTCAGGGCCAAGGGACAACACGACATGCATGGTTGCATGCTGACTAAGAGGAGGAATGAGCTGAGAGGAATCAGCAGGCCCATGACCGTGATGTCAGTTGCACTCTACTCTACAGTACTATATTGTCTGCCTCTGAAATTGAGTAATTTAAAATTAAACTGAGAAAAGTCAAGTGATTGCATGGCACAGGTCACTGATAGCCTTGGATGACTAGTACTTACTACGGTCAGGGACTGTCACTAGATTTGTGCCAGAGGGAACCAAATGATGTTCAGGTCACAGGAACACACCGATAGTATGAAGGATCCTGCCCTGCAACTGCAGTCTCCCACCAGACCACACTGGACTAGATCCACTGACAGAGTCCACCGCCTGTTGACAAAAAAACACATACCTGATTTCAGGCATGCAGTGGTAACTGGTAAGCTGCCTTCTTTTCCTTCTGCATTTTCCATGCGTCTCTGTACTTGGGCAGGAGCATCTCTGTTCATTTCGTAGTCCGGTGATGTCACTCTCTCCACAAATCTCTCTCTCACATGTGAAGCCTGCGATTCCCTCGCGCCTAAAACAGTATAGATACACGCCCACACTAGCAACTGGTATAAGGGGATAGGATGGATCTCCGAACTGTACACCAGTCGCAGCATGGCTTTGCCGGGAGAGAAAAAACCTTTGCAACGGAACTGGGCCAATTGTTCACTGACTGCCTGGCTCTAAATGAGGAGCTAAAAACAAACAAACAAAAAAAAAGCTTTCCAGCGGCACTGTCTGCACATAAAGAAGCTAACATGCCTGCATTAACAAAACTCAGACAGGCTTCTTTATGTGCAGTGTACCTCCTACACACATAGATGAACGTGAATTTAGATTTTTTTTAATATGATTCACGTACATCTATGCGTGAATGGGAACACTGGTGTGGACACTGGGAATCCCACCCCTAGTGTCCTGGAACTGTTTTATTTATTTATTCTGTCCCTGAAAAGTAAAAACCATCCTGCAATGTCTTTTTCTGTTTTTTTTAACCTGAAAAAAAGAAAAACTTCCCTTGTCGTCCCTGCTGTTGCCCCTCCCCATCCCGACCCTCCCACTGAGCACCCACTACCCCACATACCCCCTTATCCTATACCTACCTGCCGGGGTCATATCAATCAAGTCTTTATCCAGGTGAACACCATTGAGCAGGCTCATTTACAAGGTAGATCTGCGTTACACAAGGTCAAGAATAACACTTTTATGTACAGATAATAAACAGACATAATTATACAGAAATACAAAAAAAATACACAGGGCAATAACAAGTATTTCAGGTATAGGGTTAACAAGGTTAGAGAGAATGGTATGAGAAGGGGAATTAAAACATTCTGAAACAGCCAGCATATTAAAACTTTTTCAAACAGCATGGCATATCATTGGTCAGGACATATACAAACTTAAGGGGCAGATATGGAGGGGAGGGGTACAGGACTGCAGCTGTTCTAGGAGGGGTGCTATGGTAGATGAGCTGGGGACATACATGTTAGGAGTCTGAGGGTAAGAAAGGTAGTGGTTAGCAGAAAAAAAGGGGGGGTATAGGTGGACACAATCAAGGGGCCGGGTTCAGTGGTGATATAGAGGGCAGGTAAGCATTAGGCACCCTAGCATGCATGCTGTCATACTCTGTGGACCGAGACATACAGGTATCTGCACTCTTCACAGCCGAACTGTGAACTGAGGAATAAGGGTACGTGCCGTATAATGTATTTCAATGGCGTTTTGAAATTATGTTCATAAATGTACTATTTTTTAGGAATTTTTTCACTAAATTTTCAACATAACCTTTTTGGGACCCCACCTCATGAACTCTGGCAGTGTCATTTCATTAATAGGGCCCGGAAGGTGATTTAGCAGTCACTGCACAAAATCACCTTTCGGGACTGAATAATGAAATTTCACTGCCAGTGTTCATGAGCCGGGGTCTCAAAAAAAGGCAGATCGAAAATTTGGTGAAAAAATTCCTAAAAAGAGCAGTTATGAGCAGTTGACATTTTTCTATGAATGCACATAGTATTTGGTATTTTTCAGTATTTTGACTCCAGATTTTCAACATAGCCATTTTTTCACACTACCTTATGAACAGTACAACTGTCATTTTTCACTGTCTGAAATTTGTTTTCACAACTGTGGCGCAGAATGATATTTCGGCACAGATTTGAAAATGTTTACCTATGGGGTTTATGAGGTGGGGTCATAAGAAGACTATGTAGAAAGTTTGGGGTCAGAATAGTAAAAAACAAAGAATTTATTAAGTAACGTTTTTTGCAGGGATGTCTGTTGCACCACTGGGGAACATGCTGCCGTACTGTGCCTGTGAGCTGAGTTCAGGTGTGAACTCAGCTGGTTTAGTGGGACAAGGCTGATGGAGAAGGTGCTGCAGCATGCCCCGGCCTGGGTAGGGATGGAGTAGTGTTTTGACGCAGATGCCACATCCTGTGGTGGGTCAAGGAACCTCACCCACAAGGTATCGATATGTGTGCCGGAGCCTGCTGGGCCCATGCACTGGGTCAGGACTGTCTCCAGTATTGTATTTATCTCATTTTGCACAGTTCCTAAAAGGATCTACACAAATGAGGATACAATTTCACTATCAGATGAAGTGAAATTCTTTGCAAAAAAACTATGTTAATGCAGACATTAGGGTTGTAGAATGCAAAGCGCACAAAGAAGGAAAATGGAAAACATTAAGGATTTGGGTCTTCAGAGTATTGGTGAATCAGTGGTGGAGTCTTACTTGAGACTGTCAACCATAATGCCCACCCTTCCCCTGATCAAACGAGGTCAAATGTGATGTCTTCACACAGGGCCTGTAGGGCCCTGCGCGAAGAAAGCTCTGATAGATTATGTTGGCCATACTGTATCACTTTGAGGCACTAGGTTTAACTGTAGCTTGTGCTTCAGACAGGAGGCTGTGGACTGGGGAAGGGGGTGGACATTAGGTTTGACAACCCCAGGTAAGACCCCACTTCTGATTCATCAATACTCCGAAGACCCAAATCCCTAATGTTTTTCATTTCCTGTCTTTGTGCACTTTCGGTTCTACAACCCAGATGTCTGCATTAACGTATTTTTGCAAAGAATATATGTATGTGTGTGTGTGTGTGTGTGTGTGTATATGTATGTGTGTAAGTAATAAGACCTGACAAGGTGTTGGGTTTTGGTGAATACCAGCATGCCCAGGGGTATGATGAAGCCCAATACCGTAGATGGAGGGCCTTACAACTCCTGGAAGTGTGGGTATCCACCAATAGCCACACCCTGAAGGGTTTTATTGCACTTTGAAAATGGTTTGGGTACATTAAAAAAATCCCTAAAAGATGCCAGCGCGCTGGCGCTGTGGGCTAAGGTGCTGGATGCCTTACCTCATGCTACGCTGGTGACCCGGGTTTGGGAGCGAGCACGGATCGTTGGAGGTTGGCGAAGGGGGGGAGGGCGGAGCTAGATGGAGATGCCGGAAGGCAGCTCTCCTCTCCGGGAAAGGAAGGTGACATCCCTTAGCTATTGTCTGCCTCCTAGTGGAGGCCAGGGGACAGTACAGGCTCAGAGGGTGCCTAGGCATTAGGCCAACAGGGAGGATAGAAGGGGTCGTTACTGGGGCTGTAGTACGCATGTACACCTCCACGTGCATGCAACTACTCCTGAGGCCCTGGGGACAAATAAATGGAGGAGAAAAAAATCACCGGCGGCAGGATGAAGCCCAACTCCCTGCAGGCACCGCTCCCAGGCCAGGCATAAGGTAAGCCTCAGTAATTCCGGGTGAGGGAGCTGGGGGGGTTGGTCAGGCTGAAGGGGACAGTTGACCAGGTGCACAAATTAAGAAGTGATAAAAAAAAAAAAATCCCATAAAGATAAAAAGAAAGACACAGAAAATACAATAAAATATGGTTTAAAATTGCCGGCCTGGTGGCGCTGAGGGTTGAGGCGCTGGACGCCACACCTCGCACCACACCGCCGACCTGAGTTTGGTGACAGACTCTGGTCACCGGGGTTGGCCGGGGGTGGGGAAGAGGGATTGAGCACCTGATGGCTGCTCTCTCTCTCTCTCTCTCTCTTCTGGGGTGAGTCGAAAGCTTGCTCCGCCACATTGCTGCCATCTTTTGGGTGAACCTGGGACTGGCAGTGCGGTCAGAGAAGCTAATAGATGGGGAGGAGTTGACGTCGGTCAAGAGCCTTGAACGGAGTCGTGCCTCAGCGTGCGCCCACTTCATTGGCTCTCCTCGAGCATCGATGTCAACAGGGGAGGGCTTAGAACAAGGAGGAGAAAAACCCCAGACAGTCCTGATGACGATCCCCCACTCTGCTTCCACGATATAGAGGGCAGACTCCGCCGTGTACGCACGCTTCCCTGAAAAAGTACGAGGAGGGTAAGTTGGGTTGCCTTCTTGCCCTATGGGGTTAACTGGGCTTTGAGTTGTCTGAGTAGGTGACACTCTAGGGACAGACTCTCAGCGGTAGGAATGTGGAGATTTGGGATCTGAGAGATAGGAGAGTCTGGGAGCCAAAGGAGGATAAATTAAAATTAAAAAATATATATATATATATTGCTTAGAAAATGTAAATAGTCCTTCCACAGGTGGTTTCTACCTGTCTTGATTTGTTCACTGTTCACTGCTGTTTAAAAACTATTTTGTCTTATGTTAGCTTATTTACTGATGCCTTTGTATGTACCCGTTATCCTGTGATGTAATGCTGCATCTGTATTTTGTTTTGCAAGTTGTTACTCCCTACAACCCCTTCCATGAGTCGCACCTGGAAACGAGCCTTGGCTCAGTGTGCCTGTCCCGGTTACCAACCTTAAAATAAATGAATGTCTTTCTACGTATGCAGTAGGTTTGTTTGTTTACCATGGAAGATAAGAATTCAATATTCTGCAGTACTACACAGAAACATAGACAACGGTGGCACTAAACCAAAACACCAGACCAGCATTCATGTCAAAATAACAGAAATACATTTTGAAATGTCCTAACTTTTTTGTTTTTATTAACTGTCTTTTCTCTGCCTCTCAATTACTAATTTTTGCTTAGCTAGTCCTCTCTTCCCCCTGCATTTTCAGCTCATACACTGCCACTCCTTTTGCCCCCCCCCCCGCAACTCACCATACTGAGGTCGTAACCCACATAAACCGTCCACATAAACTTAATTATTACCATCTTTATTTTCAGTCTCACTTTGCAAGTACTGAAATCCTCATTTGCTCCTTCTAGATTTCCCCAAGCTGCACTACGCCGCTCGCTCTTTTCATATCCCTGAAGCCACGCCACTCACCTGCTCACTCGAGCCATGCCCACAAATTTACACTTCCATTCTTCATCAAAGTAAAATACTCTTTTTAAATAAAAACTAATTCCAAAACTCAAGCTGCAGTTACATGGAGCTCTCGGCACACGACAGGACTCCATCTCTGCTAGCATTCCCTTGCTAAGAGCGGCCACCATTTTTTCTTCAAACTTTTACTGGCACACATGCTCCACCAGTAGCAACAAACATTAGAGTGTGAAGACGTTAGCATGTCCATGGCAACCCTTAGCAACCTATGGAAAAAGCATAGCAATACCTAGCACATCCTCCCCCAAAAAAGAAAACAAAATATACTTCCACATTTTCATTGCTCCCTATTGTATAAATCGATTACGCTGTGGGGACCACAGTGTGATAACCTTTTTATCGACACGTGAGCATTCTGATCTCAGGCACATCACTTGTGGCTTATGCCACTCATGAGGTTTCCCATGGTCAGACTGCCCTCAAGTAGATAAAAAGGTTATCATACTGGTCCCCACTGCATATACCTAATTATAGTGGCACGATAGTGTCACTATAGTTAGTGTTGAGTAAGCTGTTTAATGTTAAACCCCTAACTTTGCATTTTAATAACTTTGCCCCCATTGAATGGATTTGCATGAAATTTTGCATACGCGATCTGGAGGGAAGGTTCCATGTGATATGAGAGGCGATTTTTAAGCAACTACAATAAGAGTGAGTGCACATCGCTAACTACAACAACGGCAATGCGCACTACGCCAAAACCATAAACAGTGATGGGTGGCAACAGTCTATTCAGGGACAATATAACGTATCATATTTTTATGCAGGGGGCTGTGCATCCCGCACCCCCTGTTATAATAATAATCAACTCCGAGGGGGGCCTGGCATGAGGGTACAGGGGAATAGTCGGGAGGGGGGACAAATTTTGGGAGCTCGGGGAATGCGATTCATAAAAAAAAAACAAAAAAAAACATAAGTACAGCAACACAACAAAAACAGTATGCCTCCCCACCTGGCTCCAAACTTGAGTCCTGTTACACCAGAGGCAGTCACTGCCTCCACTACATCACACGGCCAGCTCGGCACTGCCTGGCCGAAGACCCTCCCATATCCTCACACAACAGAGTTCCCTAGCAGAGTCGCTGCATGTGTTCCATCACTGTTTTCTCAAGTAATCTTAGCTGTTATCGTCTCTCGATATGTTGTTGCACTCACTCTTCTTAGAGGCACTCAAATTGAGTGCTTATATTGAGTCGCTCAGTTTGAGTTGCCCATATCACTGGATACCTGGAGGAAAGGACTCTTGATGTGCCAAGTTTCATTGCATTTGGTTGTGTGGATTCTGAGACCTGGATAGTAAAAAAAAAAGTGAAAAATGTTGGATTTTATTTTACTGTTTTTTCTTCACCTAGCGCCCAGACAGTTTGGAATTTTGGTCTGAAATTTGCAGGGTAGAAAGGGCTTGCCCCAGAGTGATGAATTTTGTTGGTTTGGTGAAAAAAGTAAATCCTTTCTGGTGTTAAAGATTTGAAATTTTGGTTCTGAGCATGCTCAGTGCGGTCTTTTGGATAACTGTTTTATATGAAGAAGAATTTGGCCATATGAAACAGGATTCTGTTTCATATGGGGGTGTAATCCTGTTTCATGAGAAAGAAATTCTTTCTCATATGACGGTCATCCTGTTTCTGTGTGTTTTCCAAAAAACAATAAAACCCAGAAATATCATATCCTGCAGAGACACCAATACCTTCATCTTGCTAAATATGGCCCCATTAGGTAAATTCTATAGTTAGTTTTTGGAAAAAGGACATTGAAATGTGTTTTCAGAACATTTTAAAAATCTTGTTTTGTGAGACAATTTTCTCTCATATGGCTGCACAAAACAAGAATAGGGCCACATGAAAAAAGACCAGGTTCATACGAAACAAGAATTTGGATGTAGTGTTTTTCTTTTCACTTTCTTACTTCATATGAACCAGTCCTCTTTTGTGAGTATGACACACTTTCACGAAACAAGATTGGTTCATACAAAACAAGAATTTTGACTTGACAAGCCATAACTCTGTCAGTATTTGGAGTTGGGGGACAATCTAAAGGTCTTAATGACTGTTACAGTACTAACACATAATACCCTCCCCAAAAAGGCAGGGGCTATATAAAAAAAACATAAAAATTAAAATTCCCATAGGATAACATTGCAACTTTCATGGGAGCAGTCTGCAATGGGAGCTTGCCTGCCAATGGTCTCAGCGCAAGGGTCACTTCGATCACCTAGTCACTGTGACCCAGCTGATGTGGGATGCCCTCCAGTGATGGTTAGTCCAGGAACATCTGCAGGAAGGGATCCCCTTTGTCTGCCCAGAGCTAACTGTCATCCTGATGACTGATGCCTCCCTGATGGGACTTGGGGTGCCCACATGGGGGATCACAGAGTCCATAGACTCTGGACCTCTGAGGAGTCCTGATGCCATATTAACCTGCTGGAGCTTCATGCAGTTTAACTGGCACTGACAGTCTTTGCTCCGCACATCCAGGGTCCGGTTGTTCAGGTCCAGACGGACAACACCACGACCATGTACTACCTCAACAAACAGGGTGGGAAGCACTCCCTTCCTCTGTACTGGGAAGCTTTAACATTCAGACATCTTAAGGGCATTAACAAGGTGAAAGTCTAATATGTTTCAATATAAAAAAAATAGCAGGACAAGAGGATACAGCATGAGATTAGAGGGAGGCCGATTAAGGGGTAATGTAAGGAAGTTCCTTTTCACTAAAAGGGTGGTGGCTGCATGGATCGGCCAACCTCATGAAGTGGTGGATATGAATACAGTGCAGGGCTTCAAACAGGCATGGGATAGGCATAAGGGAGCAATACAGATGAGTATGACTAGATAGGCCATTGACAGAGTAAAGGCCTATGGCACATTCATAAGGTAGAAAAAATGGCCAGACTGGATGGGCCTTGCGGTCCTTATCTGCCATCCACTTCTATGTTTCTATGTAAACTCTCCGCATCTGGACGCTCGTGCACAGCCTGGATGCCAATCTCGTGGTTATTCATGTAGCTGGCACCTCCAACCAGCTGACAGACACCCTCAGCCATGTGGACGAGGCATCTCAAGAGTGGTCCCTCCATCCAGAGGTAGTACACCGCCTGTTCTCCCAATGGGGCACCCCTCTGGTGGATCTGTTTGCCTCCTGGGAGAACACAAAGCTGAGGCTGTATTGTGCACCCTTCCCCCCCAGCAGTGAACCCTGCAAGGGGATGCCTTCTTGAGGCCCTGGACCCTGGGCCTTCTCTGTGCCTTTGTTCGGTTTCCCTTGATTCATAAGGTGTTGCTCAAGGCCAGGAGGGACAAGGCATGGATGATTCTGGTGGCTCCGGACTGGCCCGCCAGTTTTGGTATCCCAATCTCCTCAGCCTCAGCAGCAAGTTCCTGAGGCATCTCTCTCTCCCTATGCCCAGACCTGCTCTCTTGTAGTCAGGGGAAGGTACTCCATCCAGGCCTTCAATCCCTGCACCTGTCTGCCTGTTTCCTGAGCAGCTAGAGTTCCGCCTTTGGGTCTTTCCGATGATGTTCTCACTGTGGTCGAGGCTTCTCAGAAGGAGTCGACACAAAATACTATGCCTTGAAATGGAAGAGGTTCTCCATTTGGTGCCAGGACAAGGGCCTTGACCCCTTATCTTGTCCAGTGGCTAGCATTCTCGACTACCTCTGGTCCCTCTCTGTCGAGCCTCCAGTTGACAACCCACAAGGTGCACCTGGCTGCCATCTCTGCTTACCGGGTGCGGGCTTGTATGCAGTCAGTGGTGCAAAAGAAGGCTATCTGGTGCTTTTTCAAAGCTCTTGACCACATTTCCCTTCCGGTGCGTGAACCACCACCACCTTGGGACTTGTTGCTGGTATTGGCAAAGCTCATGGGCAAGCCATTCGGACCACTGCACAGTTGTGAGCTGTCTCACCTGTCGTGGAAGACCACCTTCTTGGTGGCTATCAAGTCAGCCAGAAAGATCAGTGAACTCCAGATGCTGTTGGTGGAGTCTCCTTACCTGGTCTTCCACAGGGACAAGGTTGTCCTTCGCCCCAACCTGAAGTTCCTCCCAAAGGTTGTGTCTGATTTCCACCTTAACCAGGTGATTACTGTCCCAGTGTACTTCACCAAACCACACCTCTGAAGCCAAGCACAGTCTCCATATGTTGGACATGCGGTGAATGCTAGCCTACTCCAAGGAGCACATGACTGGAGTTCAGGGAGAGGTTTGCCAGCTATTTGTCACCTAAGATGAAGCCGCACCTGGCAAACCAGCAGATAAGCAGATGATTGACAGTTGGATTGTGTCCTGCATCAACCTCTGCTATAGGTTGGTGGGTAGGGAGCCTCCCGTAGGGCTAAGGGCTCATTCCACTCATCATACTGCTGCCTCAGTAGCTGCTTCTAGGGATATCCCTATCCAAGAAATCTGCAAAGCTGCTACCTGGAAGTCAGCACACACTTTCATTTCCCACTACCTCAACCATATCAACCTTGAGTCATTCCAGGATGCTGGTTTGGGGCCTCAGTTCGCCACTCTCTATTACCTAAATAGGGTGTGTGTGCCTTGCCCCCTCCTGGAGAACTGCTAGGAGTCTGCCAGAAGGGTAGAAAAGTGCACCATATCCACGTCCCTAGGAAAACAGGTTACTCGCCTATAACAGTAGTTCTAGGGACATGGATATGTTGTTCAATCCACACTTCATGGCAGGTTCCTTGCCGCTTTAAATCTTGCCGGAAGGTCTTCAAGCTGGCTCCTCCCACCCACCCAGGTGGTAAAACTCTCGGCTCCGCCCCATGACTCCAGATCTTCCTTACTGCTTGGAAGCTCAGGTTCCCTCCTTAGCACTCTGTGTTTTAGGCCTGGATCCAAACTCGTCAGTTAAACCGAAACTTATTCTCAAATTTTCTAGACTTCGGTCTGTTTCTTCCTTCGTGGCTGTGATGGATAAGTCGACTCCCGGATTTCAACGGTGCCCACGTGGGCAGAAAATTTCTTGGACTGATCCACTCTCCACTTGCGTTTATTGCCGTGGATTCGATCACAATCTGCAGGCCTGCGAGTTGTGCAAGTCCTTCTCGGTCAACGTCCTCGAAGACCGTGCTGCCAGACTCCAACTTGGGTGCCCCGAGAGACGTGTTAATCTGGTGAAGTCAAAGGAGGCCTGTTGGGCAGCATCCGCGGTGGCGGGCTCGGCTGAGCAACTTGAGAAGATGATTGCCCTCGAGGGGGAGGTGGCCCAGGCCGCATTTTCGTCTTCCTCGGCAGCGGCATTTATCCCGGTCTCCTTGGGCTCCTCCTACATGGCTTCTTTTAAGGAGCTTTGTCAGTCCCTCTCTACAAAAGGTGAGGGTCCATCGGGACATTCCTCTCGGTCCAAGAAGAAGGACTCGAAGGGTAAGTCCCACCGTTGGCGTTCGTGGGAGCGGGAGAGGTCCCTTTCCCCGGAGAGTCGACACTCGACTTCAGTCGAGGTTGCGGCTAAGGCTGCTGGCTTCACGGTGTCCCTGTCAAGTCAGCCGGCTGAGACACCCGTTGACGCGGTCGAGATTTTTCTCGACCTGTTGGACAGGCTGTCGACTGGAGAAGCCGACAACCCTTCTTCACCAGTCCCCTCGGTGGAAACCGAGGACTTGCCTGCGCCTCCTGCGCCGGAGTCCCCGGTTAAGGTTCCCGAGCCGAGGGAGGAAAGGGTCCCCAGACCCACCCTCGGAAACACCGACGGTCTCGATCTCGGACCTCTTCTCGATCCAGCCGATCCCGCCAACATCGATGGTCTCGGTCTCTGCACCGAGGAAAGCGGCGGCGCCACTCGTCCTCATCTTTTTCCTCTTCGGAGGAAAGGCTTTGGCGCAAGTTGCGTCGACGCTATGAGGACTTGATGTGGCAGCAGCTCCTTCTGTCCGGGAACAAGCCGACCCCGTCGCCTTCCCCAGCCATTAAGTGGCTGTCACATGAGCGGCCGAAACAACCCCTCGTGGTCATCGAGGAGCCGAAGCCGGTGCCAGTTGTTCAGCTGAAACCAGCTGCGCCACCCATCGTGGTGGAACCCCCGCCTCCACAACCAAAAATTGGGGCTCCGACCAAGGATTCTCGGTAGAGTCATGGGTTGCCCCATCGGTTGCCGGTCACCCTCACTCCCGATTGCCCTCAGCAGGTGGAGGGTGGCTCAGGCCTTCAGCAGCTGTTTGCAGACTCCTTGGAGTCTGACGATGACTCTTCCCTGTTTTCCAGGCCTCTCGACCTGGAGTCCTCTGGAGGACAGTCGGTGGATGAGAGCCCATCCTCGTTCATGGGATTACTTCGGCTCATCTCAGAATCTACTGGGATGAAGCTTGAACCCGTGTCAAAGCGGGCCAAGTATCCCCTCACGGAGATACTGGACCAAGGGGATTCTCCTACAGAGGCTTTTCCTGTGGCCGAAGCCATTGTTGGCCCGGCCCTGGAGTTATGACAGCGGCCGGCTTCTTGTCCAGCTCCCTCTGCCAGGATGACCAGGAAGTATGCCATTCCCTCTAGTGCACTCTCCGGATTCTTGGAGCACCCCTCTGTGGAGGGGTTGGTGACCAACAGCGTTTTCTGGCGCTGTGGAAATGCTCGGGATGTGGACAAGCCACCAGATGAAGAGTCCAAGAAACTGGACTACTCCGGGCGTAAAGTTTACGCTGCGTCCTCCTTAGGCCTTCGTCAGGCCAGTTTGGCTGTACTGATGGCACACTTTTCCCACGCCCTTTTGGTGGCCCTGGGTGAGGTGATTTCTCATCTCCCGGCTGACCTCCAGACTATGGTCAAGCAGGTGCGGGATCAGGGAAGCGTGGTGGCAAAACAACAGCTCCAAACTGCTCTCAACATTGGAGACTCTTGTGCCCAGTCAGTAGCGGCCGCAGTGGCCATGCACCGCAGAGCTTGGCTGCGGATCTCCACCTTCATAGTGGATACCCAGCACAAGATGGCAGAAGTTCCCTTCCTGGGTACCGACTTGTTCGAGCCCGGGGTGGAAGGCCATCTCCAGAGGATCAAGAAGTCCAATGCTGCCTTGGACTCAGTCACGTCTGCCCAGAAGGACAAGGGCCACCAGCAGCAGCGTAAGCCCTTTCGGCCTTCTGCCCCTGTGGCACATCCTGCCCAGCAACACCAGCATCACGGCCAGCAGGCACACACTGGGCACCCCAAAGCCAAGCCTGCAGCTTCCTCCAGCAGGAAGCCGGGAGGAAAAGGCCCAGGAGGTCCCTCTGCCGGTCCTTCCTCCAAGCCTGCCCAGTGACGGGTTGTGGGGTGTCACCCCCAGCCTCATGGGGGGACGGCTCCACCACTTCCTTTCTGCCTGGTCCGCTATCACCGCGGACCGCTGGGTGTTGGAAGTGGTAGGGAAAGGTCTGCCTCTGGAATTCAAGCAGGCCCCACCCTATCGGGCCGTCACCCCACGGGGGGCTGTGGGGTCCGCAGACTCTCTGTCGGCTTGTCAAGCTGACATTGCTCTGCTCCTCCAGAAGGAGGTGATCAGGGAGGTAGCGGATCCTCCACCAGACCCAGGGTTTGTGTCTAGGTATTTCCATTCCCAAAACGGACGGGGGGGCTGGTGCCCCCTTCTAGACCTACACGACCTAAACAAGTTCCTGAGGTCTCGAACCTTCAGGATGGTCACTCTGACACAGATTATTCCATCCTTGGAACAAGGCATGTGGTTCTGTTCTCTGGACCTCCAGGATGTGTTCTTTCAGGTCCCAATCCGTCCGTCCCACCAGCGATTCCTTCGCTTCAGAGCAGGGTCCCTCTACGAGTTCCGGGCCATGCCATTCAGCCTTTCTCCAGCTCCCAGGGTCTTCACCAAATGCATGGCAGTGGTGACAGCATTCCTGCGGCGCCGAAGGGTCCGGGTGTACCCTTACTTGGACCAACTGGCTGATCGCAGCCCCCTCCAGGCTGGAGGTGGAGCGGTTCAGGGATCTGGCCCTTCAGATCTGCTCTCAGATTGGCCTCCTCATCAACGAGGCCAAATCGGAACTCGTGCCAACGCAGGTGATTCAATTCATTGGGGCAGAGCTTGACTTTCTTCAAGCCAGAGCACGGCTCCTGGCGGACAGGGCCGAGGTTCTCTCCTCCTTTGCCCAATCATTTCTGGTTGGGCAATTGCGCCCTGCCCGGGACTTCCTGCGCCTCCTGGGCCTCATGGTGGCCTGCACCAGCGTGGTTCATTGGGCCCGCTGGCACATGCATCCCCTTCATTGGGGGCTGGCCCGCCAATGGTCACAGTTCTCTGGTCCTCAGGACCAGCCAGTGGTGGTGACCCAGGAGATGGGGAACGCTCTCCAGTGGTGGATCGTTCCAGCTCATCTGCAGGAGGGCATCCCGTTTGTCCGCCCCGAGCCGATGGTCATTCTAATGACCAATGCCTCTCGGATGGGTTGGGGTGCCCATCTGGGGGAACACAGAGCGCATGGCCTCTGGTCCCCTCAGGAGTCTCGATGCCACATCAACCTGCTGGAACTTCAAGCGGTCCGACTAGCCCTCGCCAACTTCGCTCCGTTTGTACGGGGTCAAGTAGTCCAGGTCCAGATGGACAATACCACAACCATGTACTACCTAAACCACCGGGGGGGGGGATGCACTCCTAGCCCCTTTGCAAGGAAGCTCGCCACACTTGGTCCCTCGTGAGCAGACTGGAGGTGGATCTCCTAGCCATCCATGTGGCAGGAGCCTCCAACACTCTGGCCGATGCCCTAAACCAGATAGGTGCTGCATTTCACGAGTGGTCTGTCCTGCCGGAGGTAGTACATAATCTATTCTCCCACTGGGGCACTTGTCAGGTGGACCTGTTTGCCTCCAGGGAGAATGCAAAGCTGAGGCTGTTTCAAGCCTGCCCCCCTCAGCAGGGCTCACTGCAGGGAGATGCCTTCTCAAGGCCGTGGACCCTGGGCCTCTTCTATGCCTTTCCCCCATTTCCCTTGATCCACAAGGTGCTTCTCAAGGTGAGGAGGGACAAGGCACAGGTGATTCTGGTAGCCCCAGACAGGCCCCGCCCGTTCTGGTATCCAGATCTCCTCAGCTTCAGCTCCAGGGTCCCGAGGCGGCTTCTGCCTGGACCTAATCTCAGTCAACCAGGGGAAGGTACTCCACCCGAACCTTCAATCCCTGCACCTGATGGCCTGGTTCCTGAGCGGCTAGAGTTCCAGTCCTTGGGTCTTTCCGACGAGGTCCTCAACGTTGTTGAGGCATCCCGTAGGGAGTCGACCAGAAAATGCTATGCCTTCAAATGGAAGAGATTCTCCATGTGGTGTCAGGATAAGGGGTTGGACCCTTCCTCCTGCTCCTTGGCCAGCATTCTGGACTACCTGTGGTCCCTTTCTCAGCAAGGGCTTTGGTCGACGACCCTTAAGGTGCACCTGGCAGCCATCTCTGCTTACCGGGAGCAGGCCGGAAAGCAGTCGGTGGCGCAGGAAAAGGTGGTCAGGCGCTTTTTCAAAAGCCTTGATCACATATCCCCTCTTGTGTGAGAACCTCCACCTCTGTGGGATCTACTGCTGGTGTTGGCTAAGCTCGTGGGCAAGCCATTCGAACTGATGCACAGGTGTGACATCTCTCACCTGTCATGGAAGACCACCTTCTTGGTGGCTATCATGTCAGCCAGAATGATGGGAGAGCTCCAGGTGCTCTCCATCGAGTCTTCTTATCTGGTCTTCCACAGGGACAAGGTTGTCCTGCGCCCCCAGCCGAAATTCCTTCCGAAGGTGGTGTCGGAGTTTCACCTTAACCAGGTGTTGACTCTGCCGGTGTTCTACCCCAGTCACACCTCGGAGGCCGAATATAAGCTCCATACTCTAGACCCTAGAAGAGTGCTCTCTTATTATAAGGAGCGGACGGCTGAAGTTTGGGGAGAGGTTCGCCAGCTGTTTGTCACCTACACTGAAGCCGCACCTGGCAGACCTGCAGCCAAACGGATGATAGGCAGATGGGTCACCTCCTGCATAGCTCTCTGCTATAGATTGGAGGGCATGGAGCCTCCCAGAGGGATAAGAGCTCATTCAACCCGCCATACCGCTGCTTCAGTGGCTGCTTCCAGGGTCATCCCTCTCCAGGAAATCTGCAGGGCTGCTAACTGGAAGTCAGCACACACCTTCATTACCCACTACCACACTGACCTTGAGTCACACTGGGATGCTGGTTTTGGGACCTCTGTTCTCCAGACCATGTTTCCTAAATAGGGGGTGTGCGCCTTGCCTCCCTCCTCCCGTAGAGCTGCTATGAGTCTGCCATGAAGTGTGGATTGAACAACATATCCATGTCCCTAGAAATACATAGAAATAGAAAAGCTGCCATGCACCACAGCACCCTCCGGCGATGACCCAAGTATATTACCTGCAGCAAGAGGTTATCCCTGTGGAAGATATACAGGTTACTCACCTGTAACAGGAGTTCTAGGAATGGTATATGTTGTTCATCCACACAACCCACCCGACCTCCCCGGCTTCGACGCACAACCTGGCTTCCAGCGGGCTAGATCTGGCGTCATGGGGCAAAGCTGAGAGTTTTACCACCCGAGTGGGTGGGAGGAGCCAGCTTGAAGACCTTCCAGCAAGATTTAAAGCGGCAAGGAACCTGACATGAAGTGTGGATGAACAACATATACCATTCCTAGAACTGTTACAGGTGAGTAACCTGTATATCTTCCATGGGGATAATCTCTTGCTGCAGGTAATATACTTGGGTCATTGCTGGAGGCGCTGTGGTGCACGGCAGCTTTTTTCTAGCAGTCTTTCTCCAGGGGCCGCCCATACATGACATCATTGTCCTGCTCCTATATAAGAGTGAGCGGTCCCTGGTATCCTCTGTTCATTTTCCTTCCATCTTCAGCTCACACGCAGCAGCTAATGGTTGTGAAGCAGTCATCGACAAGAACTTGAGCTGGGAATGAAATTTCCCTCCGTTTCCAATCTTCATCAACAAATGTCCAAAGAATCTTCAAGCAAGTCAGCATTATTCCAGTCATGTTGCTGTAGGAAGATCTACCGTTACGACAACCACACCGTTTGTGTAAGGTATCTGGGTCCCACACACAACACCATCTCCTGCAAACATTGTCAGGAATTCAACCAGGCAACCCGTCAATGATGGCTGCAGGAGATTGAAGCTCTCCTCAGGGAGCAGAAATTGTCTCTCTTGGAGAAGAGAGCCCATCCCAAGGAGCCCCATACTACTTCAGCTACACACAAGAAGCATAAACGTGACAAGGATAAATCATCCTCATCATCATTGAGCAGACACTCATCGACAGCCATCGTTACAGGTGCCCCACCATCGATGATGCCCTCCAGAGCTGCTCTATTGTCAACGGAAATTTATACTCGCTTTCGTCGATGGTGTTTTCCAGCTCCAGTTCAGCAGTTTCTATTGAACCTTATATGAGTTCCATCGATGTCCTGTCTCCCATTGACAATGTCTGCTTTTAAGCATTCTACTACCTCCTCATTCACTGCTCTGTCGATGAGGGACCAGGTTTTCATGGGGAGAACTACTGGTTTTGCCATTTCTACTGCCCCTCCTCTTTCCCAACCATTCTCTCACAAGGGTCAGTCGGACAGGGACCGCGACTCTAGTATTTACCACCCAGGGACTAGACCTGTTTATACCTCACGTCCTATTTCTTCCGCAATCCCTCTGGTTTCTCAGAAACCACTTGCCCCACCCTCTCATACTATCTCACTGGATGTAGCCGCATGGTACAACAGGTTTTGGAAATGGTGAGGCATTCTTGACCTCCTACTCCAGGGGAGGTGGGTCGTCCATCCCGTTCTCCCACCCCTCCTCCTAAATGCTTCCAAGGCAGCAGGGTGTCCTCTCCACCCTGGTCCCCTCCTCCCTACGAGGAAGAGTATTTTTCAGAAGAGGCAATTTTCCAGAAGATCTAGAAGATGTTGACCTTCAGGACTTGGACTCCCGTCCTCTGTTCTCTCTTTCCACTATTTCCTCTTTACACGAGAATGTTTCCAGACATGCAGCTGCCTCTCCTCCTGATGACCCATTCTTTCATGAGATGATGGTCCAAATTCAAAAAATCATGGGATTTTCAACTACAGAACATGATAAACAGAGAAAGGATATGGCAGATTATCTTGAACTACCTGAAGAGCATGTAGTAGTTGTACTCCCACTTATACAAACTTATCAAAACACTGTACTGGTGGCTTGGAACCAACCGTCAGCAGTTTCTGCCATTCCCAGGAAGGCAGATCGTCTTTACCAGACTCCTCTGGACCATCCTTTCCTTTCTGCTACTCCTGAAGAAGATTCAGTAGTAATCACTGCAGCTCATGATCATACTAAACAACCAAAATACATGAGCTCTTTACTCCCTGATGAGGAATACCACCGTATAGATTACCTCAGGAAGAAGGTATTCCAGGCAGGTACTATGAATCTCAGAATTCTAAACTATATGGGACACATGGTGAAATCATACCTCTCAGCCGCTATAAATTTCGCATAGCGCTATGATTTTCACACTCAAATTTACCCTTGATCCGCATAGTTTTACTAATGTTCTTTATAATGTTAGAGCTCTTTCTGGACACACAAACTGTTACATCATTGAACTAAGGTGATAGAAGCATTCTTTATCACTAACTATATGGGGCCCACTATTTGTAGACATATTATTGTTTAAAATAAGAAAGTGCTACACATTCTGGCCCTTTGCTATGATTTTTGAAGGTCAGTGCTATGATTGTTACTGCTGAGAGGTTAAGAGGTATGGGTCAAATACCAATGTACCCTCTGGTCCTCTGCTATAGAATTAGTCAATAAACTCCTCCATCTCAGGAGAAGGACCAGTTATTGGCAACAATTTCCACTGGCAGGTCCATCTCTCAGCATTTGCTCCGCTCAGGGTATGATGCGGTGGATACTTCTACCTGTGTGTCGGCCACAGCCGTTACCTTCAGGTGACACTCCAGGTTGCGTGTATCAGGATTTACTCCAGATATGCAGCATAAAGTGGTAAATGCCCCTTTTAATGGCTCTAAACTTTTTAGTCCAGGTACCTAAACACTTTTGGTTGATCTCCATGCTTCAGGTCGGACCTCACGTACGGTACATGGCATATATCACACCTCACAGCCATCTTACCAATACCGTTCCCAGTCCTCCTTCCAATGAAGGAAACCTAGCAAACATAGAGGGACCTATAGAGGTGGATTCCATGGTCGTTCTCAGCCTTCTTCCAGGACCGCCACTCCTAACTCCCAAGAGCTCCTGCTTCCACCCTCCAGGTGGGGCGGGTCAGCCCACTTCCCAGTGACCAACTGGGATATTGCCCAGGCTTCCTCGACCAGGCCTCAGAAGCTGTGGGCGATCGCTTTACCCTCCATCTAGAGGCCTGGCAAGTGATAACATCAGACGAGTGGGTGCTTCTGATCATACAGAAGGGGCACACGGTGGAACTCACCTCAGTGCCTCCTCCTCACCCTTCCCATTCTGTCCATTACCCACCCGACCATATCCCCATTCTTCAAGAGGAACTTCAGGCACTTCTTCACAAGAATGCCATCTATCCAGTTCCTCCTCCAGAGTACCATCAGGGATTTTACTCTTATTTCTTTCAAACAACATGAAGTCTTGCTGTATTCTGACTATATGCAATTAGCCTTAGCACTTGAACTGCTCCGGAGAGTAAAGGGTTAACTGTATGCAAAGGCATAGAATGTTGAGCTCTAGCTTGGTTTTCAAACCTCTGTCTGTGGTACTCTGAAGTGTAACCGTCAGATTCTTTACTCCGCCTAACTGTGAAGTCGCTCCGGAGAGCCCTCCTGCACTTCGGTTCAGTTACAGTATGAATCAGTCGTTTTTTCAAGCCATTTCTTCAAGAAATTCGGTATTCTTTCCTCTCTCTCAGTACCAGTAAGTGGTAGTTGAAGGTAGTGGTGTTTTTCCGCAAGAAATTATTTTAATTTCGGTTTCTTACTGGTCGGTCCAGTGTGGAACCGAAGCCTATTCTGTTTTTGTATTACTTGTTATTTGTGTGGTTCTTTCAAACAACATGAAGTCTTGCTATATTATAGACATTAGCAGTTTGATCCAGCTCTAGAACTGCCCTGGAGTGAAATGGTTAAAACCATTCCAAAATAGAATTTTGGCACGAGAGCAGCTCTATCTGTGTCATTTCAAACTTGAACTGTCAGATTCTTTACTCCGCCTCAGTGAACAGTCGCTCCGGAGATTTCTCCTTCTGCTCGGTTCATTTCTCAGTTTAAAAAGTGTTTTCTCGGTTGGATTTAACCGAGAATAGTTTTATTTTAGCCGTAAAACCGTTCGGTTCAAGCTCTATCTGTGGTAACCGTAAGTAAATGAAGGTTTTGTCTGTGTGGAACTTGTAAGTTATCGGTTCGGTTTTGAACCGATCAGTGGGTTTAAAACTCATTTAAAACTAAAAGTTACTATTTTAGAGTGCGGTTCCGTTCTTATGGTTCTAAAAACGGTTTATTACGCTTTTTCCAATACCCGTGACACGGTTAGGAACCGATAAGGGTGTCTTGCCTGGCACTGCCGTTAAAAGGGCAAGTTTTTGGTTAGGCTGGCATTATGTCTGAGAAACCCAAAAGAAAACCGGGCCCACTGGTTTCAACACTGTGATGTTTGTGGGAAGTCTTTGCCAAGGCTGGCCCACACACATGTGTTTATTGTCTGAGGTTTGACCACCTCCAGTCAGACTGCCAGGTATGTAAGAATTTCCCTGCAGCCACCCTGGAAAAAAGATTGGGCAGGCTCAGGGAACGAGAGACCAAAAAGTCCGCTGACCCGGATGGCCAGATCGGTTCAGTGCCAACCGAACCAGAGGGAGTGCCCTCTGACCAGGGCCAGACTTCCTTGGCCAAAAGAAAAGCTGGTTCTGAGGAACCAATTCCAGTAAAGAAAACAAGAAAATCAGCAGGTCTGGAGTCCAAAATTCCTTCTCCAACTGCTGCAGAGATAGCAAAGCCATACAAATTGTCCAGTCACTGTCTCAGGGTCCGTCCAACCACCACTATCTGGTAAAGGTCAGTTTGTCTGGTCCCAGTGGTTCAGGATTATGATATTGAGGAATTTTATGAACCAGAGGAGGGAGGAGGATTATGAACAGTATGAATGTGGCTGGGAAGGTCTGGGTGTGCCCATTGAACGGACATCTCCCCAGACAGACCTTTAGAATCTCCCCTATGCTGTCTGAGTCCCCATCTCATTTTATGTTTTATAAAAAGTTGCTGAAACCTCCAGCTTCCTTTAGAAGAGGCTGTGGATGAGCAAGAGGAGCCTGATTTTGTAGAAATGATGGCTATTCCAGAGTCTAGGAGGTTGTCTATTCCTTTACATAAGTCTTTAGGAAACAAACAATTAAAATTTTAAAAGCTCCTAATTCTGTGCCTCCTGTAGATAAAAGATGGACAGAAGGTATACATTGTCAGGCCCTGATACAGAATTCCTTTTCAGCAATGCAGTCATGTTGGTAGTTCAGGCTGCTGCCTGTGATAAAGCTAATATTCCCTTGGCTTCACATCCTCCTGACAAGGATTCCAGGAAGATTGATGCCATGGCAAAAAAACAGTATATGGCAGCCTCTCTGGGACTCAGGCAAGCAAATGATATGGCTTATGTAGCTAGGTATCAGAAATCTAGGTGGGATACTGTTATGCAATTGGCCAAGCAGGCCCATGGCCAGCTGGCTAGTGAACTAGAACAGGTGGCTGCTGATGGCATTGAAGACTCTAAGGTTCAGTTTCATGCTGCTGTGGATGTTAATGATGTTTCCTCTAGGGTCATGGCCACATCTGTAGCTTTTCGTAGGTTGGCCTGGCTCAGGTGTACTAGTTTGTCACAGGATACCCAGACTAAGGCTATGGATTTTCCTGTGGTGGGAAATTCTCTGTTTGGAGAGCAGACAGAGAATTACATGAAGAAGATGGATGAATATAGGACTACTTACAAAGTGCCCAGGCTAAGGGCGGCAAGCCACTCCTCAAGGCATGCCCCCAGGGGTAGGGTAGGCCTTTTCACGAGGCTTTCTACCAGACTCAGGCCTCCTCTGCCTATGCTCAGAGTGGCTTCTTCAGAGGCAGGGGCAGGCGAGGGGTGGGCAGACCTGCTCCCACCCCCAGCCTAAAACTCCTGCTGAAACAGGCACCCTGATGGGGTGCCCAGGGCCATTCTCCTGTACCAGTGGGGGCAGGCTACTCACTTCAGTCAGAATTGGGCTTCTTTAACCTCAGACAAGTGGGTTGTGGAAGTAGTAAGCCAGGGTCTGGTTCTCAGCTTCAAAAGTTTCCCAAGTTGAAAGCAGACTTTTCTACCTGAGTGCTTCAGAGACCCTCGCTCTGGAAACAGAGGTCTCATCCCTGTTAGCTCTCAGAGCAGTAGAAAGGGTTCCTCCCTGCATCAGGGCAGGGGTCTGTATTCCAGATACTTCCTTACCCCAAAAAGACAGGAGAATGGCCCATTTTAGATCTCAGATATCTGAACAAGCATCTTTTGAAACCAAAGTTCAAAATGGTAACTCTGGCAATGATTTTACCTTCCCTAAGGCCAGGGACTGGCTAGCCTCCCTGGACCTCAAGGATGCCTATTTCCATGTCCTAATCAGAAGATCCCATCGAAAGTACCTCAGATTCGAACTGCCCTCAGGTCATTACCAGTTCAGAGCAATGCCCTTCGGCCTTACCTCTGCTCCAAGGGTATTCACAAAGTGTCTAGCAGTGACCCACTTAAGGAGGCAGAGGATTGCTGTTTTTCCCTATCTAGACGACTGGCTCATTGTAGGCCAGTCCCCAGAACAGGTAAAATCTCACCTGCAGGTCACCCAGCAGCTTCTCACCTCCCTGGATTTTCTGCTAACCTACCAAAGTCGGTTCTGGAACCAGTCCAGGTACTCACCTATAGGGGCAGAATTGGACACAAAGCTAGCCAGAGCCTTTCTTCCCCCAGAAAGGGTAAGGAATTTAGTGGTTCTGGCCTCTTCCTTCACTCTGCAGGTCTCTCGACCAGCAAGACACTTTCTGCAGCTCCTGGGGCACATGGCTGCATCCACAGCTGTTGTGCAGGGAGCCAGATTTCAGATGAGAAACATTCAGTTTCACTTGAGAACCTTTTGGTCTCAGAGAAGAGACCCCCTTTCCAAGTTGGTCCCAGTGACTCGAACTCTTGATCCTAGCTCTCCAGTGGTGGCAGGATCAGAGCAATTTAAGAGCAGGTCCCCTTCATTTCCCCTTCTCACGACTTGACTCTCACTACAGATGCTTCCCTTCTGGCTTGGGGAGCCCACATGGGCAACCTTTCCACTCAGGGAGTTTGGTCCCCAGGAATCTCTGCTCCACATCAATTTGCTGGAACTCAGAGCTGTCTTTTAGCTTTTCAAGCTTTTCTGCATCTGTCCACGACAAGGTGATACAAGTCAGAACAGACAACACCACAACAATGTGGTACATCAACAAACAGGGGCACTCGGTCTTCGGCCTTGTGCACGAGGCAATGAAGTTGTGGTCTCTGGCCTATTCCTGAACACTTCCCTCATAGCAGTTCATCTTCCAGGGAAGGACAATGTCCTAGCGGATGCCCTCAGCAGGATTTCCCAGGGCCATCACGAATGGTCCCTGGATCCTCAAGTGCTGGGATAGTTTTTGCCAGGTGGGGCATCCCTCAGATAGATCTTTTGCAGCCCCAGACAATCACAAACTTCCTCTGTTCTGTTGCAGGCCTCAATGCTGGGCTCAGTTCCCTGGATGCCCTTCTTCTGGATTGAGAGGGAAGTTCCTCTATGCTTCCCCCTTTCCTCTCCTATTCAAAGTACTAGTCAAAATCAGATCTCAGCCTTGCAGGATGATTCTGATTGCCCGGATGGAGCCAGGCAGCCTGGTACCCACTGCTTCTGTCTCTGACAGTCCATCTTCCCTGTGCCTCCCAGGAATCACAATCTGTTGACTTGTGCCCAGGGAAGGGTTTGGTATCCGGACCTCAAATCCCTCAACCTCAAGGCCTGGCTCTTGAGGAGTTAGAGTTGCTGATTTACACCTCTCTCAGGGTGTTCTTGAGATCCTAAAGGCTTCCAGAAAGCCTTCCACTAGGCTACTTATAGTTCTAAATGGAAAAGGTTTTCCATTTGGTGTGCTGGGAAAAATATTTCCCCAGAATCTGCTGAATTGCCCATTTTGTTAGATTACATGGTACATCTTAATTCCTTGGGTCTCAGACCAGCTACCCTGAGAGTTCATTTGGCAGCTGTGTCTGCTTTTGTGTCAGCAGGAAAGTCATCCCCTCTTTCCTCTCATCCTGTGTTTTCCAAGTTTTTTAAGGGATTACTCCATACTAATCCTCCCTTTCGGGAACCGGCCCCTGCTTGTGACCTTAATGTTTGCATTGCCCAGTTAATGCAACCCCCTTTTGAACCTCTGTCTTCTGCAGAGCTTAAGTACCTAACTTGGAAAACTGTTTTTCTAGTGGCTATCACTTCTGCCAGACGCATAAGTGAATTGCAAGCCTTGTCAGTGGAGACTGACTTTATTTCTTTCCACAGGGATAAGGTAGTCCTTAGGACTAATAGGAAGTTTTTGCCTAAGGTGGTTTCAGATTTCCATCTTAATCAATCTATCTCCCTTCCAGTATTTTTCACTGATCACTCCTCTTCGGGTGAGAGGAGGTTGCACAGCCTGGATGTTAAGAGAGTTCTTAGTTATTATATAGAGCGTACCAAAGGTCACAGGTTCGAATCCCTCCAACTTTCCTTACTTATGGTGAAGTTGGGAAAAGAAAACCTGCCACTAAGAGATCAATAGCCAGGTGGATTGTCTCTTGTATCCAATTTGTTATCAGAAAGTGGGCAGAGCCCCCGGTTTGAAAGGTCTCATTCTACCAAGGGTAAGCTGCGTCTCTAGCTGCTGCCAGAGATATCCCTTTATTAGAGATTTGCCAGGCTGCTACTTGGAAAGCGGTACACACTTTTGCAAGCATTACTCCCTGGATGTCCAGGCCAGGAGAGATGCTCGCTTAGCACAGCTGTTCTGCAGAGCCTATTCCCTAAGTAGGTTCTGCCCTCCTCCATGGAGGTACTGCTGTGTATTCTGCTAATGTCTATAATATAGCAAGACTTCATGTTGTTTGAAGAAAAATTACTCACCTTAGTAATGTTGTTTCTTCTAATGGAGTCTCGCTATATTATAGACTCCCCAACCTGCCCTCTCAGAACCTCTACTTGGTGGGGTCGGGCAACTTAGTGTGGGCACTACTTATGTCCTGTTAGCATTTTGTCCCTTTGGTACTTTGGGGTGTGTATGTGTGCGCGTGTGTGTGTTTTATTATACTTATGTTCCATTTTCATATTATTAGAATGGTGTTAGTATTTCTGGTCCCCTGACTTGAGTCTTTGGTGTTGGGACCATCAATGGTTGTTATTATTTAGGTAGCCATTTGGCTAGGTATGAGTTACAGCTTCCACAGAGACCTTAGTGAGTTTGGCTCGTAAAGATCTGACAGTTCAAGTTTGAAATGACACAGATAGAGCTGCTCTCGTGCCAAAATTCTATTTTGGAATGGTTTTAACCATTTCACTCTGGGGCAATTCTAGAGCTGGATCAAACTGCTAATGTCTATAATATAGCAAGACTCCATTAGAAGAAACAACATTACTAAGGTGAGTCATTTTTTCTTCCGGTACTTATCGGTTCCTAAAAAAATCCGACTTTTAGGATTTTTTTAACCGACCTGTGACACGGTTGGAACCGATAAGTTTTTAGTTGCCTGGCTTAACTGCTGTTTTGGGTGACTTTCAGTTGAAAGCATGTCTGAAAAGCCCAAAAAGAAAACTGGACCCACTGGGTTTCAGCACTGTACCGAGTGTAAGGAGGCCTTTGCCAAGGCCGACCCTCACCTCATATGTGTGTACTGTCTGGGGTTTGACTACCTCAGAGACGACTGCCAAATATGCAAAAACTTTCCCAAAGCCACTCTGGCAAAACATTTGAGTAGGCTAGGGGAGAGGGAGGCCGAGAAGTCTGCTAACCCAGATGGCCAGCCCGGTTCGGTTACGGCCAAACCTGAGGAGGTGTCCACTGACCTGGGCAATACCTCTTCGGGCAAACGGAGAGCCAATTCTGCAGAATCAGTTCTGAGTAAATGAAAAAGAAAATCAGCCTGTTTGGATCCGACTCCCCATGGTCCGACCGCTGAGGAGCTAGCGAAAGCGATTTCCATAGTTCAGTCGCTTTGCCCAGTTCCGATCAAACCGGTCTCGGTTCAAAGCAGACCGGTTCAGTCGGAAATGTCTGCTTCAGACATAGATCTTAAAGCTTACTATGAGCTCGATTGGGAGGAGGAGGAGGAAGATTATGAAGAAGAGGATGAGCGCCTAGATGGGCCGGTAGAGCCTGACATCTCCCCAGACAAGCCCTCTCAGGTTTCTCCTCCCAGGCTTTCTGAGTCCCCTTCCCATTTCTTGTTTTACAAGAAAGTGGCTGAGACTCTTCAGCTTCCTCTGGAAGAGGCTGAACAGGATCAGGAAGAACCTGACTATTTAGAAATTATGGATGTCCCAGAGTCAAAGAGGGTGTCTATCCTCTTACACAAATCCTTGGGGAAGCAGACACAAAAATATTTACAATTTCCTACATCCATACCTCCTGTGGAAAAGAGAATGGACAGGAGGTATACCTTGTCAGGTCCTGGGACAGAATTCCTTACCAGTCGTAGCAGCCATGTTGGGGTAGTACAAGCTGCAGCCTGAGGCAAGGCTAATATTCCCTTGGCATCTCACCCGCCCCAGACAAGGATTCCAGGAAAGTGGATGCCATGGCAAAAAAGCAGTACTTGGCATCCTCTTTGGGACTCGGACAATCTAATTACATGGCATATACAGCTAGGTACCAGAAATCTGTGTGGGATATGGTTTTGGAGCTAGCTAAGAATGCCTCCCCCCAGCCAGCCAAGGAGCTGGAGCAGATGGCTGCAAATGGTATGGAGGCATCTAAAGTGGAATTCCACCCTGCTGTTGACTCTAATGATCTCCATTCCAGGGTCATGGCTACATCTATCTCCATGAGATTTGCTTGGCTTAGGTATACCACCCTCTCACAGGATACCCAGGCTAAGGCCATGGATTTTCCTGTAACTGGTAATTCTCTCTTTGGGGATCAAACAGAGAATTATATGAAAAAAAATGGACGAATACAGGACCACCTATAGGAGTGCTGCAGCCAAAGAAAAGCAGACTACTCCTCAGAGGCAGCAGTTTAGGGGCAGGGGCAGGCCTTTTTACCAAGTTCAGGCCTCCTCCTCTTCTTTCCAGCAGAGGGGGTTCTTTAGGGGAAGATGTAGATGTGGGGTGACTAGGACCCCATCAGCTACTCGGTCTAAGCCCCCTGCCAAGCAGACACCCTGAGGTGTCAGTCAGGGTCGCCTCCCCAATCCCAGTAGGGGGCAGGCTGGCTCACTACTCCCAGGCCTGAGAGTCTATTACTTCAGACAAATGGGTCCTGGAAGTAGTGAGCCAGGGACTTGCTCTCAGTTTCAAAAGGTTCCCAAGAATGAGAGCAAGGTCCTTCAGTCCTCACTCTCCCTTGGAGACAAAGGCCTTAGAGGCAGAAGTCTCCTCTCTTCTGCTTTTGCAAGCAGTAGAGAAGGTACCTCTTTGTCACAGGGGGAAAATGACTGTATTCCAGATACTTTCTAACCCCAAAAAAGACAGGGGAGTGGCAACCCATCTTAGATTTAAGATATCTGAACAGACATTTGACAAAACCAAAGTTCAAAATGGTGACTCTGGGAGTAATTCTTCCCTCTCTGAGACCAGGAGACTGGCTAGCCTCCCTAGATCTCAAGGATGCCTACTTCCACATACCTATCAGACATTCCCACAGAAAGTACCTCAAGTTCGAGTTACCCTCAGGCCATTATCAATTCAGGGCCATGCCCTTCGGCCTAACATCTGCTCCAAGGGCATTCACCAAGTGTCTTGCAGTAGTGGTGGCATTCCTCAGGAGGCAGGGTATCCTTCTGTTCCCATACCTGGACGACTGGCTCTTAGTGGGCCAGTCCTCAGACCAAATCAAGTCAGCCTAAGAGGTCACCCAAAAACTTCTAGAATCCTTGCGTTTCATTCTAAATCTAGAGAAGTCTGTTCTGGAGCCATCCCAACTTCTCATCTTCATGGGGTGGAAATAGATACTATTCAGGCAAGGGCGTTTCTCCCTCTCTTAGTGGTTCAGTCATTGGTCACTCTGGCCTCCTCTTTTCATCCTCTAGTGTCTTGTCCAGCCAGACACTTTCTACAACTGCTGGGCCACATGACAGCTTCCATAGCAGTAGTTCAGGGAGCAAAATTTCAGATGAGAGATATTCAGTTTCATCTCAGATCTTACTGGTCTCAGAAAAAGAACCCTCTCTCCAAACTGGTTCCAGTCTCTCAAACCTTAGTCCAGGCCCTCCAGTGGTAGCTGGAGGAAGACAATCTTCGACAAGGGGTTCCCTTTATCAGTCAAGTCCCTTCTGTGACTCTCACCACAGATGCCTCCTTGCTGGGCTGGGGAGCCCACCTAGATAATCTTACAGCTCAGGGAACCTGGTCTCACCTGGAGTCTCTTCTACACATAAATCTTCTTGAACTGAGAGCTGTCTTTCTAGCACTTCAGACATTCTCAACTGTGGTTCAAGGGAAAGTGGTGCAGATCAGGACAGACAATACCACTAACATGTGGTACATCAGCAAGCAGGGAGGCACTCGGTCCTCAGCCTTGAGCACAGAGGCCATGAAAGTATGGTCTCTTGCTTATTCCCTTCAGGCTTCCCTGATGGCCGTGCATCTCCCAGGGAAGGACAACATTCTTGCAGATGCTCTCAGCAGGATTTCTCAGGGTCATCACAAATGGACCCTGAACCCTCTAGTTCTTCAAGTCATTTTCGAGAGATGGGGCACCCCAGAGATAGATCTCTTTGCAGCCCCGGACAATCATCTTCCTCTTTATTGTTGCAGACCACCTCTTCAAACACCCTGAAGTCTTGCTATATTATGACTTAAGGCAGTTAGCCACAGCACTTGAACTGCCCTGGAGAGGAAACAGTTAACTCAAGGGAGACTGGAGTTCTAAAGCGCGAGAGCGCTATGCCAAAGCTCTATCTGGCAAGTTTCAAATGAAACTGTCAGATTCTTTACTCCGCTTCACTGAACAGTCGCTCCGAGATCAGCTCCTTCAGCTCGGTTCATTTCTCGGTTCAGCGGTATTTTCGTTCATTTGAACCGCAAAAGTATTTATTTTACCGCATTTCGGTTCAAAGCTCTATCTGGTAAACCGTAAGTACAGGATTTAAAGTCTGTGTGGAAAATTAATTATCGGTTCGGTTTTGAACCGATCGGTTTGCTAAAATAAGCATTTCTATTCATATTTTGGGCTTTTTAGAGTGCGGTTCCTGGTTCTTATCGGTTCTAAAAAAAACCTATTCTTTTGGGGTTTTTTTCAAATACCCATGACACGGTTAGGAACCGATAAGGGTGTCTTGCCTGGCACTGCCATCAAAAGGGCAAGTTTTTGGATAGGCTGGCATTATGTCTGAGAAACCCAAAAGAAAAACCGGGCCCACTGGGTTTCAACACTGTGATGTCTGTGGGGAAGCCTTTGCCAGGGCTGACCCACACACCACTTGTGTTTATTGTCTGGGGGCTGACCACCTCCTGTCAGACTGCCAGGTGTGTAAAAATTTCCCTGCAGCCACCCTGGAGAAGAGATTGGGCCGGCTCAGGGAACGAGAGGCCAAAAAGTCCGCTGACCCGGATGGCCAGCCCGGTCCAGCACCCACTGGACCAGAGGGAGTGCCTCTGACCAGAGGCGATACTTCCTCAGGCAAAGGAAGGCTGGTTCAGAGGAACCAGTCCCAGTAAAAAGACAAAGAAATCAGCAGGTCTGGAGTCCAAAATTGTCTCTCCAACTGCTGCAGAGATAGCTAAAGCCATACACATTGTCCAGTCACTGTCTCAGGGACCTGTCAGACCACCAACATCTAGCAAAAGGTTGGTTCGTTCAGTTCCAGTGGTTCAAGAGTATGATGTTAAGGAATTTTATGAACCACAGGAGGGGGAGGAGGAATTTGATCATTATATATGTGGCTGGGAGGGTCTGGACGTGCCCATTGAACCGGACATTTCTCCAGACAGACCTTTAGAATCTCCCCTATGCTGTCTGGAGTCCCTTCTCATTTTATGTTTTAAAAAAAGTTGCAGAAACCTCCAGCTTCCTTTAGAAGAGGCTGTGGATGAGCAAGAGGAGCCTGATTATGTAGAAATGATGGATATACCAGAGTCTAGGAGGTTGTCTATTCCTTTGCATAAGTCATTTAGGAAGCAAACAAAAAGATTTAAAAATCCTCATCTGTCCCTCCTGTAGATAAAAAAATGGACAGAAGGTATACTTTATCAGCCCTGATACAGACTTCCTCACTGAGCAGTGTAGTCATGTGGGTGTGGTACAAGCTGCAGCCTGTGACAAGGCTGATATTCCCTGGCCTCACATCCTCTGATAAGGATTCCAGGAAGATTGATGCCATGGTGAAAAAACAATATATGGCAGCTTCTTTGGGACTCAGGCAGGCAAATTATATAGCTTATGTGGCTAGATATCAGAAATCTAGATGGGACACAGTATTGCAGTTAGCAAGCAGGCCCATGGCCAGCTGGCTAGTGAGTTGGAACAGGTGGCTGCTGATGGCATTGAAGCCTCTAAAGTTCAATTTCATACTGCTGTTGATGTTAATGATGTTTCCTCTAGGGTCATGGCCACTTCTGTAGCTTTCGTAGAGTTGGCATGGCTCAGATGCACTAATCTGTCCCAAGATACTCAGTCAAAGGCTATGGATTTTCCTGTAGTGGGAAATTCTCTGTTTGAGGAACAAACAGAAAATTATATGAAAAGATGGATGAATACAGAACTACCTACAAAAGTGCCCAGGCCAAGGAGAGGCATGCCACTCCACAAAGGCACGCTCCCAGAGGTAGGGGCAGGCCTTTCCACAGGCCTTTTTACCAATCTCAAGCCTCCTCTGCGTTTGCACAGAGGGGTTTCTTCAGAGGCAGAGGTAGGCAGGGCACAAGTGAGTCCCCTCCCTCAGCCTAAGGCTGCTGCCAAGCAGGCACCCTGATGGGGTGCCCAGGGCCGATTCTTCTGTACCGTGGGGGCAGGTTGGCTTATTTCAGCCAGAACTGGCTGTCCCTAACCGGACAGATGGGTTCTGAGGTAGTAAGCCGGGTCTGGTTCTCAGCTTCAAACAGTTTCCAAAGATGAGAGCCAGACATTTTCTACCTGCAAATCCTTCAGAAGCCCTTGCTTTGGAAGCAGAGGTTTCTTCTCTTCTAGACTGCAAAGCAGTGGAAAGGGTCCCTCCTTGCCACCAGGGCAAGGGGCTGTACTCAAGATACTTTCTTACCCCAAAAAAGACAGGAGAATGGCGGCCCATTCTAGATTTAAGGTACCTGAACAAGCATCTTTTGAAACCAAAGTTCAAAATGTTAACTCTGGCAATGATTTTGCCTTCCCTGAGGCCAGGGGACTGGCTAGCTTCCCTGGACCTCAAGGATGCCTATTTTCATGTCCTGATCAAGCCTTCTCACCGAAAGTACCTCAGGTTCGAACTGCCCTCAGGCCACTACCAGTTCAGAGCAATGCCCTTCGGCCTTACCTCTGCTCCAAGGGTATTCACAAAATGTCTAGCTGTGGTAGTGGCTCATTTAAGAAGGCAAGGGGTTGCTGTGTTTCCTTACCTGGACGACTGGCTCATAGTGGGTCAGTCTCCAGATCAGGTAAAATCCCACTTGCAAGTCACCCAGCAGCTTCTCACTTCCCTGGGATTCCTGCTGAATTTACCAAAAGTCAGTTCTGGAACCAGTTCAGGTACTAACTTTCATAGGTGCAGAATTGAACACAAAGTTAGCCAGGGCATTTCTCCCCTCGGAAAGGGTAGACAGACTCATTGCCTGGCATCCTCCTTTACCCTCGGGTCTCTCGACCAAGCAAGGCATTTTCTGCAACTCCTAGGGCACATGGCTGCTTCCACAGCTGTTGTGCAAGGAGCAAGATTCCAGATGAGGGACATTCAGTTCCATTTGAGGGCCTATTGGTCTCAAAGGAGGGACCCCTACCAAATTAGTCCCAGTGACCCAAACTTTGATCCTGGCTCTCCAGTGGTGGCAGGATCAAAGCAATCTAACACAAGGGTTCCCTTCATTCCGTTTCCACTCCCTCACCCTCACCACGGATGCCTCCCTGCTAGGGTGGGGGGCTCACTGAGCGATCTTTCCACTCAGGGGTGTGGTCCCTCAGGAATCTCTGCTCCACATCAATCTTTTGGAACTCAGAGCTGTCTTTTTAGCTCTTCAGGTTTTTTCGGCTTCTGTCCAGAACAGAGTAGTTCAAGTCAGGACAGACAACACCACAACAATGTGGTACATCAACAAGCAAGGGGGCACTCGGTCATCAGCCTTGTGCACCAAAGCAATGAAGTTGTGGTCTCTGGCTTACTCCCTAACACCTCCCTGATAGCAGTTCACCTTCCAGGGAAGGACAATGTCCTGGCGGATGCCCTCAGCAGGATTTCTCAGGGCCAGACAATGGGCTCTGAATCCTCAGGTGCTGGGGTCGGTCTTTGCCAGATGGGGCACCCTCAGATAGATCTTTGCAGCCCCAGACAACCACCAACTTCCTCTATTTTGTTGCAGGCCTCCAGTGCTGGGCTCAGTCCTCTGGGCGCCTTTCTGTTGGATTGGAAGGAAGTTCCTATATGCCTTTCCCCCCTTCCCTCTTCTCTTCAGGGTATTAGTAAAAATCAGATCTCAGCCCTGCAAAGTGATTCTGATTGCTCCAGATTGGGCCAGACAGCCCTGGTACCCTCTGCTTCTGTCCCTGACAGTCCACCCTGCCCTGAGCTTGCCCAGAGTCCACGACTTGCTGGCCTGTGCACAGGGGAGAGTGTGGTATCCGGACCTCAAATCCCTCCATCTCAAGGCTTGGCTCTTGAGGAGTTAGAATTGCTGATTTTACACCTTCCCAAGGTGTCCTGGATATTTAAAGGCTTCAAGGAAGCCTTCCACTAGAGCCACTTACAATTCTAAGTGGAAGAGGTTTTCCATCTGGTGTTCTGGAAACAAATTGTCCCAGAATCTGCTGATTTGCCCATTTTACTGGACTATTTGGTCCATTTAAATTCCTTAGGCCTTAGGCCAGCTACATAAAGGTTCATCTGGCAGCTGTCTCTGCTTTTGTATCAGCAGGAAGCCTGCTTCTCTTTCCTCTCATCCTGTGTTTTCCACGTTTTTAGGGGTTACTTCACACTAACCCTCCTTTTAGGGAACCAGCTCCTGCCTGGGACCTGAATGTTTACGTGCTCAGTTAATGCAACCCCCTTTGAGCCTCTGTCTTCAGCAGATCTCAAGTTTCTAACTTGGAAAACTGTTTTTCTAGTGGCTATCACTTCTGCCAGACGCATAAGTGAATTACAAGCCCTGTCAGTGGAAAAAGATTTTATATCTTTTCACAGAGATAAGGTAGTCCTCAGGACTAACAGAAAGTTTTTGCCTAAAGTGGTTTCAGATTTCCATCTTGAACCAATCCATCTCTCTTCCAGTATTTTTCACTGAGCATTATTCCTCGGGTGAGAGGAGACTGCACAGTTTAGACGTCAAAAGAGCTTTAAGCTACTATTTGGAACGCACCAAGGGTCACAGGTTCGAATCCCTCCAACTCTTCCTTACCTATAGCGAGATTGGCAAAGGGAAACCTGCCACTAAGAGGACAATTGCAAGGTGGATTGTCTCTTGTATCCAATTTTGTTACCAAAAACTAGGTAGAGAACCCCCTCAGGACTGAGGCTCACTCCACCAGGGGTACAGCTGCATCTCTAGCGGCTGCTGGAGATATTCCATTCTGGAAATCTGTCAAGCTGCTACTTGGAAAACAGTTCACACTTTTACCAAGCATTATTCCCTGGATGTCAGTCCAGGAGAGATGCTCGTTTAGCACAGCTGTGCTTCAGAGCCTATTTCCTAAGTAGGTTCTGACCCTCCTCCATGGAGGTACTGCTTGTTTAATCTGCCTTAAGTCATAATAGCAAGACTTCATGGTGTTTGAAGAAAAATTACTCACCTTAGTAATTGCTTTTCTTCTCATGGAGTCTTGCTATTATGACCACCTCCAACCTGCCCTCTCAGAACTTCTACTTGGGTAGGGGTTGGCAAATTAGTGCAAGCACTGTGTCATGCCATTTAGTTCTTCCCTTTCCCCTTTTATTTAGGGTTAGAGAACTAGGTATTTCTGTTTTTAAGTATATATAGCCCCTTCCGGGACTTGAGTCTTTTGGGGAAGGGGGTCTAATAGTGCTTGTTAGGGTGAAACTAATAATATTATTATCATTGTTATTATTTTATTGCTCTTGTTGTTGTTGTGTTTGCTGTTGTTATTCCTACTAGTAGGTAGCCACTTGGCTAGTGTAGAGCTTTCCACACAGACTTGCTGCTTAGTATTAGCTTTAAAGATCTGACAGTTTCATTTGAAACTTGCCAGATAGAGCTTTGGCATAGCGCTCTCGCGCTTTAGAACTCCAGTCTCCCTGGAGTTAACTGTTTCCTCTCCGGGGCAGTTCAAGTGCTGTGGCTAACTGCCTCAAGTCATAATATAGCAAGACTCCATGAGAAGAAAAGCAATTACTAAGGTGAGTAATTTTTTCTTCTGGGTCCTGTTCCTCAGGATGCTCTTCTACTGAATTGGACCAGCAGGTTTCTGTGTGCATTTCCTCCTTTTCCTCTGATATTCAGGGTCCTGATAAAAATCAGGTCTCAGCCTTGCAAGGTAATCCTGGTGGCTCCAGATTGGGCCAGACAGCCTTGGTGTCCTCTACTGTTGTCACTGTCAGTAACACTGCTCTTGTGTCTTCCCAGACAACACAATCTCCTCACCTCCTCTCAGGGGTGGATTGTGTATCCCAACCTTCAGACTCTCAGGCTCAAGGCCTGGCTCTTGAAGAGCTAGAATATGCAAGTTTGCATCTCTCCCAATCAGTCCTGGATATTTTAAAAGGCAGCAGGAAACCTGCTGCTAGGAAGACTTACAACTCCAAATGGAAAAGGTTTGGGTTTTGGTGTTCCAGGAGGCATACTAAGCCAGAACTGGCTGATATTGCCACTGTGTTGGACTATTTAGTGCATCTTAACAGTTTAGGCCTCCGGCCTACTACTCTCAAGGTACATTTGGCAGCTGTGTCTGCCTTCCTTTCTGCTTGTAAGGGCTCCTCCCTAGCTTCCCATCCAGTTTTCAAGACATTCTTCAAAGGTTTGGTTCATGTCAATCCTCCCTTTAGGGAGCCTACCCCTTCTTGGGATCTGAACATCTGTATTGCTCAGCTTATGCAGCCCCCTTTTGAACCTTTATCTTCAACTGAGCTGAAATACTTGACTTGGAAAACTGTGTTCCTGGTGGCCTTTACCTCTGCCAGGAGAATCAGTGAATTACAGGCCTTATCAGTGGAACTTAATTTCATTTCCTTTCATAGGGATAAGGTGGTCCTCCACACCAATATAAAGTTTCTTCCCAAGGTGGTGTCAGACTTTCATCTGAACCAGTCTGTGTCATTGCCTGTGTTTTTCACTGATCATTCCTCCTCTGGGGAGAGGAGGTTACACAGTCTTGATGTAAAAAGGGCTCTTAGTTACAATATTGAGCATACTAAGGCCCATAGGAAGGACACACCTGCTACCAAGAGGTCTGTTGCCAGGTGGACTGTCTCTTGTATTCAATTCTGCTATTCTAAACTTGGAAAGGAACCTCCCTCAGGCCTGAGGGCTTATTCTACCAGAGGTACAGCTGCTTTGGTTGCAGCAGCTAGAGATATACCTTTAGTGGACATATGCAAAGCAGCTACCTGGACATCCGTTAACACTTTTACCAAGCATTACTCTTTGGACATCCAGTCACGAAGTGATACTAGGTTTGGCATGGCTGTGCTACAGAGCCTGTTCCCAAAATAGGTTCTGTAACTCCCTCCTCCAAGGGGGTACTTCTTGGTAGTCTGCATATAGTCAGAATACAGCAAGACTTCATGTTGTTTGAAGAAACAATTACTCACCATAGTAATGTTGTTTCTTCTAATGGAGTCTTGCTGTATTCTGACCTCCTTCCCTGCCTCCGCTCCTGGAACCTAGTAGTTTTGGGATGTGGTGGGGCAGGCACAGTGCTGCACTCCAGAGGTGTACTGGACATGTCTACACCTCTTAGGTTTTTTTTGTTTTAGTTGTTTCTTAAGCATTTTTGGTAAATCACTACCTGTTGGATTCTTTTGGGTTTTCTCGACTTGAGTCTTTTGACCCTAAAACCTGGTTTTGCCTTTTGGCACAAAATTTTTGAAACAATTTCTTCTTTGAGTTAGTTAGTATGGTGCTCGTAAGAATCTGATGGTTTGACTTCCAGTGCAGCTTCCGGTTATATGGCAGCATAACTCTCGAGCTGTCGGCCCACTCCTCTTTTTAAAGTTGAAAAATCAGCCGCAATTCCAGCAAAACCGACTGAAATTGCATCGCGTATCTTATGGCTGCATGCAATCTGCGAGGGGAATCTAATAGATTTGCTACACTTAGCCTGGACACAGAAAACTCAGACAGAGATGCGACCGACTCCGGAGGCTCCACGCTCTCATCTCAAACGCCTAGGCCCTGCAGAAGGAACAAGGCCAAATCAAAACAGCCGGTCAAAATAGATAACAAATTGGATAAAATTTTACAGGAACTCCAGGAGTTTAAAATGGATTTTCAAATATTTAAACAAACTCAGGAAACGTTCCAAAGAGATCTTATAGAGCTACTCACTTCAGTCTCATCCCTTGATCAACGGATACAAGAACAGGCCGCTACTACCTCCCAGCTACAGGATACCCTTAACCAAGTTGCTCACCTCTGCCAGCTTACTATAGAGCATCAGGAGGACGCCGAAAACAGTAGCCACCGCAAGAATATCCGTATTTATGGGGTTCCTGAAAACAGCGAAAGCCTGAATCTGCTCACTTTTGTGGAGACCTTCCTACGAGAGGCCCTCGAGCTGGCTTTGGACTATAACTTTGAGATCGAGAGGCTACACAGAGCCCCGGGCCCAAAGCCCACTCAAGTGACTACTCGTCCCAGATCTATTATCATAAGGTTTCTCCATTTCCAAACAAAGGAATTTATTTTAAAACAGGCTTGGGCCAAATCACGCCGTTACTGTGGAGAGCACCGTGTTTTCATGGATAATGACTACGCCCCCACCACGATGCAGAGAAGGCGGGCTTCAAACACCATGAAGTCTTACTATATTAGGACTTATTGCAGTTAGCCACTGCACTTGAACTGCCCCGGAGAGGAAAGAGTTAACTCCAGAGAATCTGGAGTTCTAAAGCGCGAGGGCGCTATACCAAAGCTCTATCTGGGCAGTTTCAAATGAAAACTGTCAGATTCTTTACTGGCTTCACTGAACAGTCGCTCCGAGATCAGCTCCTTCAGCTCGGTTCATTTCTCGGTCAGCAGTATTTTCAGTTCATTTGAACCGGCAAAAAGTAATTATTTTACCGCATTTCGGTTAAAGCTCTATCTGGTAAACCGTAAGTACAAAATGTAAAGTCTGTGTGGAAATTTAGTTATCGGTTTGGTTTTGAACCGATTGGTTTGCTTATTTTAACGTTTTAAAGTTTTAGGCTTTTAGAGTGCGGTACCCGGTTCTTATTGGTTCTAAAAACCTTGATTTTAAATAGGGTTTTTCAAATACCCGTCAAGCGGTTAGGAACCGATAAGGTGTCTTCCTGTACTGACCATAAAAAGGCAAGTTTTTGGTTAGGCTGGCATTATGTCTGAGAAACCCAAAAAAAAACGGGCCCACTGGGTTTCAACACTGTGATGCTGTGGGAAGCCTTTGCCAAGGCTGACCCACACACACTTGTGTTTATTGTCTGGGGCTGACCACCTCCTGTCAGACTGCCAGGTGTTTAAAATTTCCTGCAGCACCCTGAAAGAGATAGGGCGGCTCAGGGAACTATTGGCCAAAGTCCGCTGACCGGATGGCCAGCCGGTCAATACCCACTGGACCAGAGGGATGCCCACTGACCAGGGCTAGACTTCCTCGGGCAAAAGGATGGTTCAGAGGAACCAGTTTAAAAAACCCCAAAAACCAAAAAATGAATATGACAGAGAATCAGTAGGTTTGGAGTCAAGATTGTCTCTCCAACTGCTGCAGAAGTAGTTAAGCCATACAGATTGTCCAGTCACTGTTTCTAGGTCCTGTCAGACCATCTACAGTTGGTAAAAGGTGGCTCGTTCAGTTCCAGTGGTTCAGGTTTATGATGTTGAGGAATTGTTATAAACCACAGGAGTGGGAGGAGGAAATTTGATCAATACATGTGTGGCTGGTAGGGTCTGGACATGCCCATAGCGGACATTTTCTCCAGACAGACTTTTAGAATCTCCTCCTTTTCTGTCTGAGTCCTTTTCTCAGTTTATGTTTTACAAAAACTTGCAGAATCCCCCAGCTTCCTAGAGGAGGCTATGGATGAGTAAAGGGAGCCTGATTATGTAGGAATGATGGGCTAGGAGGTTGTCTTTCCTTTGCATAAGTCATTTAGGAAGTAAACAACAAAGATTTTATAAGATTCTCTTTCTGTCCCTCCTGTAAGATAAAAAATGGACAGAAGGTGTATTTCATCAGGCTCTGTTACAGACTTCCTCACTGAGCAGTGTAGTCATGTAGGTGTGGTACAAGCTGCAGCCTGTGTCAAGGCTAGTTCCCTGGCCTCACATCCTCCTGAATAGGATTCAGGAGGATTGATGCCATGACAAGAAAAACAGTATATGGCAGCTTCTGTGGGACTCAGACAGGCAAGTTGTATGGCTTATGTGGCTAGATTCGGAAATCTAGGTGGGACGCAGTATTGCAGTTAGCCAAGCAGGCCCATGGCCAGCTGGCTAGCGGGTTGAACAGGTGGCTGCTAATGGCACTGAAGCCTCTAAGTTCAAGTTCATACTGCTGTTGGTGTTAATCTTGTTTTCTCAGGGTCATGACCACTTCTGTAGCTTTCCGAGGTTGGCATGGCTCAGATGCACTAATCTGTCCCAAGATACTCTGTCAAAGTCTATGGATTTGTTTCTTGTTGTGGGTAATTCTCTGTTTGAGGAACAAACAGAAAGCTATATAAAAACAGGGATGATTACCTACAGAAGGGCCCAGTAGAGGCTCAGGCCTCCTCTGCTTTCGCCAGAGGGTCTCTTCAGAGGCAGAGATAGACGGGGCACAAGTAAACCGTCCCCTTCCCCTTAGCCTAAGACTATTGCCAAGCAGGCACCCTGATGGGGTGCCCAGGGCCGATTCTCCTATACCAGTGGGCAGGTTGGTTTTTATTTCAGCCAGAATTGGGTGTCCCTAACTCGGACAAGTGGGTTCTGGAAGTAATAGGTCTGGTTCTCAGCTTCAAACAGTTTCAAAGATGAGAGCCAGAAAGGTCCCTGCAAATCCTTGAATCCCTTGCTTTGGGGCAGAGGTTTCTTCTCCTCTGAACTGCAAAGCAGTAGAAAGTCCCTCCTTGCCACTGGGGCAGGGGCTGTACTCATGATACTTTCTTACCCTATAGAAGGCAGGAGATTGGCGGCCCATCTCAGATTTAAGGTACCTGAACAAGCATCTTTGAAAACAAAGTTAAAAATGTTAACTCTGGCTGAGGCCAGGGACTGGCTAGCTTTCCTGGACCTCAAGGATGCCTATTTTTCATGTTTTGATCAGGCCTTCTCACGAAAGTACCTCAGGTTACCTCAGCCACTACCAGTTCAGGGCAATGCCCTTCGGCCCTCTCTCTGAGGGTATTGAAATTCTAGCTGGTAGTGGCTCTTTTAAGAGGCAAGGGATTGCTTTGTTTCCTTTCCTGGATGACTGGCTCTTAGTGGGTCAGTCTCAGATCAAGTAAAATCCACTTGCAAGTCACTGCAGCTTCTCACCTTTCTGGGATTCCTGCTGAATTTACAAAGTCAGTTCTCGAACCAGTTCAGGTACTAACTTTCATAGGGGCAGAGTTGAACACAAAGTTAGCCAGGGCATTTCTCCCTCTGAAAGGGTAGGCAGTCTCTTTGCCCTGGCATCTTCCATTACTCTGCAGTCTCTTGACCAGCATAGCATTTGCTACAACTACTAGGGCACATGGCTGCTTCCACAGCTGTAGTGCAGGAGCAAGATTCCAGATGAGGGACATTTAGTTCCATCTGAGGGCCTATTGGTCCCAAAGGAGGGATTCCCTTTCCAAATTGGTTCTAGTGACCCAATCCCTGATCCTGGCCTTACACTGGTGGCAGGATCAAAGCAATCTAAAACTAGGGGTCCTCCTCATTCCCTCACCACGGATGCTCCTGTGTTAGGGTGAGGAGCTCGCTTAGGCGACCTGTCCACGAGGGAAGTGTGGTCTCCCTAGGAATCTCTGCTCCACTTCAATTTTTGGAACTCAGAGCTGTCTTCTAGCTCTTAGGAGTTTTCAGCTTCTGTCCAGAACAAGGTAGTTCAAGTCAGGACAGACAACACCACAATAATGTGGTACATCAACAGGCAGGGGCACTGGTCATCAGCCTTGTGCACGAAAGCAATGAAGTGGTGGTCTCTGGCTTCTCCCTGAACACCCCCTGATAGCAGTTCACCTCCCAGGGAAGGACAATGCCCTGGCAGATGCCCTCAGCAGGATTCTCAGGGCCATCACGATTGGGCTCTGAATCCTCAGGTGCTGGGTTCAGTCCTTGCCAGATGGGGCTCATTTTCAGATAGATCTTTTCGCAGCCCCAGATAACCACTAACTTTCTCTGTTTTGTTGAGGCCTCCAGTGCTGGGATCAGCCCCCCTGGACGCTTTTCACTTGGATTGGAAAGGGAAGTTTCTGTACACCTTTCCTCCTTTTTCCCTTTCTTTCAGGGTACTAGTAAAAATCAGATCTCAGCCCTGCAAAGCGATTCTGATTGTTCCAAACTGGGCCAGACAGCCCTGGTACCCATTGTCTCTGTCCTTGACAGTCCACCTACCCTGAGCTTGCCCAGAGTCCACGACTTACTGGCCTTTGCACAAGGGAGAGTGTGGTATCTAACCTCAAATTCCTCCTTCTCAAGGCAGCTCTTGAGGAGTTAGAATTTGTTGATTTACACCTTTTCAAGGTGTCGCTAATATTTTAAAGGCTTCAAGGAAGCTTTTCACTCGAGCCACTTACAATTCTAAGCGGAACAGGTTTTCAGTCTGTGCGCTGAGAAGCAGATTATACCACAGTCTGCTTATCTGCCAATTTTCTGGACTTTTGGTCCATTTTAAATTCCTTAGGTCTTGGGCCAGCTACCTTAAGGGTTCCTCTGGCAGCTGTCTCTGTTTTCTGCAAGCAGGAAGCCTGCTTCCTTTTCTTCTCAACCTGTGTTTTCCAAGTTTTTAAGGGTTGCTTCACCAACCCTCCTTTTTTAGGAACCAGCTCCTGCATGGAGCCTGAATGTTTGCATTGCTCAGTTAATGCAAACCCTTTGGACCTCTGTCCCCAGCAGAGCTCAAGCTTCTCACTTGGAAAATGGTTTTTTAGGGTGGTTTCACTTCTGCCAGACGCATAGGTGAACTACAGGCCCTGGCAGTGGAAGAAGATTTTTCTCTCCCCACAGGGATAAGACAGTCCCTAGGACTAACACAGGGTTTGTCCCTAAGTGGTTTCAGGTTTCCACCTGAACCAACCCATCTCTCTCCCAGGATTTTTCACTGAGCATTCTTCCTCAGGTGAGAGGAGACTGCACAGCTTGGACGTCAAAAGAGCCTTATGCTACTATTTGTAACACACCAAGGGTCACAGGTTCGAATCCCTCCAACTCTTCCTTACCTAGGGCAAGGTTGGCAAAGGGAACCTGCCACTAAGAGGACAATTGCAAGGTGGATTGTCTCTTGTATCCATTTTTGTTATCAAAGACTAGGTAGGAGAGCCCCCCTCAGGACTGAGGGCTCACTCCACCAGGTGTACAGCTGCATCTCTAGCAGCTGCTAGAGATATTCCCATTCTGGAAATCTGTCGAGCTGTTACTTGGAAGACAGTTCACACTTTTACCAAGTATTATTCCCTGGATTTCTGTCCAGGAGAGATGCTCGTTTTTGGCACAGCTGTGCTTCAGAGCCTATTTCCTAAGTAGGTTCTGACCCTCCTCCATGGAGGTACTGCTGTGTAATCTGCAATAAGTCCTAATATAGCAAGACTTCATGGTGTTTGAAAAAAAAATTACTCACCTTAGTAATTGCTTTTCTTCTCATGGAGTCTTCTTTATGAGACCACCCCAACCTGCCCCTCTCAGAACTTCTACTGGGGTGGGGTGGCAAATTAGTGCAAGCACTGTGTCATGCCATTGTAGTTCTTCCTTCACCCTCTTTTATTTAGGGTTGGGAACTAGGGTTTTCTGTGTTGAGTGATTTGTTGGCCCCTTCCTGGACTTGAGTCTTTGGGGAAGGGGGTCCTAATAGTCTTGTCAGGGGAAAACTAATAATACCATTATTCATTCTTATTATTGTTATTGTTGTTCTATTGTTGTTTATATTGTTGTTATTACTACTAGTAGGTAGCCATTTGACTAGTGTAGAGCTTTCCACACAGACTTGTTGCTTAGTGTTAGCTTCGTAAAGATCTGACAGTTTCATTTGAAACTGCCCTGATAGAGCTTTGGTATAGCGCCCTCTCGCTTTAGAACTCCAGATTCTCTGGAGTTGACTCTTTCCTCTCCGGGGCAGTTCAAGTGCAGTGGCTAACTGCAATAAGTCCTAATATAGCAAGACTCCATGAGAAGAAAAGCAATTACTAAGGTGAGTAATTTTTTCATACATCCCATTATTCCCACTCCTCTTACAACAGAAACTTAAATTCAGAACCCCATACCCAAGCAGACTGGTGATCCAGTTTTCATCGGGGCAACAATCTTATGACACCATGGAGGATGTATGTATGGATCTCAAGAAACAGGGCTATACCTTACCACCCTCAATTCACCTACCAAGGAGATCATCCAAAGAAAGGGATTCCCCTGGAGTGATACCCTTTAGACAATTGCCAGATCAGCGAGCTACCATAGTCTCGATCAAAAAAATGTTGGCACAGTTTTCCAGGCAGACAAACTGAATCTCTTCAGACCTGAAATTCTCATCTCACAGTGAGTAGTGTGGCGGGGGGGCTCGGTGGACCGTCCCATGGAGCCTCATGACTTGGAAGGCTTATGATGTGAATTATACCCCACCAGATATAATCCGATTTGAATAAACCTAACACACAATTCTCGGAGTCCTGTTTTTGGGGGGGAAGTTGCCAGATGTGCCATATGACGGGCCCGGACCAGTCTTGGTTGCCAGATTGGGATGTGTAGGTGGTGGGGTGATGAAGTTCCCTCTGGCCTGTCCTCTTTTCTGATGGGGCCTGGGGGTGGGCAGGGGGCGAGCCCAGCCCAGCATTTTTGAATACTTTCTTGAGGTGGACCTGATAAGACGATGTTTTGCTGCTGGACTGCGCCGGGTGGGAGAATATAGAACACATCTCTCCTGTTCCCTCTTGAAGTGGTCAAGAGCTAATTAAATTTGATTTATCCCCATTAAATAGAGGGTTTACAGAGGTTCCCAGAATGGCTGAGGGCTGATGGGCTCTGAGCGGTCGATTAGCCTGCTTGGACCTGGACGTTCACCAGAGCTGAGGGCTACATTCCAACAAGCTCTATTGACCAGACTGCAATAGCCCATTAAATAGGGCACAGTTACAGGGCCTTCTCGGCCTGGTGAGGTCTGGCAACATCAGAGGGTACCATAAGCCGGATGATCCACAGAAGTAATAAGAAGCAGGGTCCAATCATTGGAAGTTTAGAAACACTGCGGCTGGGCGGGCTCACTCTCTGTCTGCCCTGATCCCTTCAGACAAATGGCTACACTTTCATTATGGGCCAGAGGTGAACCCCCCTTTTGCCTTGCTCCCAATAATTCCTTGATATGGGTAGGATACCAGTCTCGGCTCATTGGTGGGCCTCCCCCTTCTAACCACACTCTCCTTCTCGCATTTTGTGGGAAACGTACATGTGGGGCCTCCCCCCCACCGAGTCCTTTTTGAGCCTCTGCTCCCTCTCAGCCATACAGCTCGAACATAGCCGGACTATTACGCTGGAGAGTTTGGTGATACAGTCAGTACATCTGGAGCTATAACGGAACTTTGTTTCTCCCATACACTAAGACAAGAACTATAATCAAGACTCTAACAACCTTCCAGAAGCTACCCTACAATCGTTTGAACTGTCACTTAATTTGAATTCCTACCCCGCTAGGATTCTCTTTACTCTTTGCACCTGGGAATGGGAGGCTAAAGCCTATTTGTTGGGGATCTTGATTAATGCACATGCTGTGGACTAGAATATATTGCTATCTTGGCAGTTATCAAATAAGACAGAGCCTTAGAAGTTGATATTTGGTGATATTTTCCCCCACACCAAGGGTGAAACTTAACTTTATAAATATGGTGATTCTCTCCCATTTTTCAGTCCACAGGGAAAGGCGATGGCCCACCCTTTATAGCTATGCCCTCCTGTCCAATTATTGGCTACTTCCCCTAGGGTGTAAATGCCTAATCTCACCTCATTTTATTTTCCCCCTCCATTCACCACCATCTACAGGGGAGCAGACTGGAGATCTCTACACCACTTGAGTCTCAAGCCATAAAGGATCTGCATCTTTTTCCCCTTCCAAATTCTTTCCCTTTACCACCACTTGCCTTTTTTTTTTTTTTTTTTATCCCTGGTGTTGGTTATCCCTACCTCAACCCTCTCCCTTCTTGGAGTTAGGAGCAGGAGTTTCCCCAGGGCCTCATACCACATTGTAGAGCGGGAGCCCACTTTAGGACGGTCGATCGACCGCTCCCAAATGCTTGCTGCATTAGAGCATGCATTGTTGGAAGTCACAGCTACTCCCCAGAAGTGGGCTTTGTACATAGTTACAAATCTACTTTACCCAGCTAACACTTATACAAGCACTCCCAGTTGGCATGCAAGTTCTTTTACAGTTTCTTTTCAGATATTATTTTATTTTTTATTTTTGGATCACAGAACATTGAATTATTGCAATTTATACAGATATTATTTGTTGCATAAAACAGGAACTCGAAGTGGCTGTTAAATCAGGGGACTTCTGTCTCGGGGGGTGGGGGCCCAGGAGGTCATGAGGAGCCCATGTGAATACAGATATGCAGCACCCCTTTAAACTCATATCCCATAATGTAAACTGTCTGGCTGGCCCCATCAAGAGGGATCGCACACTCCGAGCACTTAAAAAATGGAATCCAGACATTCTTTTATTACAGGAGGCTCACCTGTCCTCCATCTAGCACCGAAAATTGCTCAAATTTGGGTTTTCACAGATAATTGAATCCTCCTACCAGAGATGTAGAAGTAGAGGTTCAGTGATTGTAATACCAAAACGCTCTAAAGTATAGTTACTTGACCAATATGCAGGCGGGCAGGGCAGATTGGCATTGCATTGGCGGTAGTCAAACTGAACCGACAGATCTTAACAGTGTGCAGTCTCTATGTCCCACCGGGCTCTGATGCCTCCACCATACAGCATCTAATGGATGCTATCCTGACCAAGCAGCAAGGTATTTTAATTTTGAGTGGGGACTTTAACTGTCTTCTTAATCCTTCACTGGATTCCTCAGCAGTGCGCTGCTCCCCACAGTCATCCGGACAAAAACATCTGATGCCTTATTCAAGATGTGGGCTTGGTGGATGTGTGGAGACAGCTTCATCCCTCACAGCAGAAATTTACTTATTATTTCAATGCCTTCAAGCATTACTCCAGACTGGACTACTTTTGCCTAGGTAAGGAACACACTGACCTGGTTCGGTCGGCTGAGATTTTAAATATCTGTTTATCTGACTTTGCCCGCATCACCTTGGATCTTAATATCCAGAAAGATAAAATAAACACTCAATGGAGATTTAATCCGTCTCTGCTCAGAGATAAAGAATTTTGGGATCTGTTGGATAAACGTATCCCAGAAATCATTGGAGATAATGCCTTTCCCCAGACTTCTTCTCAGACCTTCTGGGATACTCTCAAGGTAGTCCTCAGAGGCTATATAATAGCTTATGCTTCTCATAAGAAAAAACAAGCCAAGTCCAATTTGTTAGTTTTACAAGAAAAAATTAAATTCCTTCAAGAGGCCCATATGCAAGGAGATACAGATCTTTTTCCTTTAATAACTCAAACACAGGTTAAGATTCAACCATTATTGTCAGCTAAAACTGCTTGGGAATCTTCCCAAATGTATTACCTGCTGCAAGAGATTATCCCCGTGGAAGATAGTACAGTTGCGTACTTACCGTAACGGTAGATCTTACTTCGAGAGGGTTTCTGCAGTAGGTCTTCACATATAGGACTGCGCCCCCTGGCATCAGGTTCCAACGGCAAACTTGTAGCTAGCAATCATCAGCGGGGACCACCCCCAACGTCGGGTGACACAGCATCAGCCCGACTGTAAAAGGGGCGGTCCCACGTCCACCCTCCAGTTCTTTCCCACCATCGCCTCAGTTCGTTCGGCTCACGAGTTAGAACAGCGATCTATGGCCCACGCATCAATCAAAGTTTTTTCTTTTTATTATAACTTTTTTCCTCATCTGATTCGACTGATTGTATGTCGACTCATCCAAAGAAGAAGTGCTGTAAGTGCGGAGCTCAAATCCCACACGGGGATGACCATTCCTGCTGCCTCTTGTGTCTAGGCCCCAAGCACAACTCGGACAAGTGTGCTATCTGCCAGGCCTTCAATCAAGCCACTAGGACCAGGTGCAAGCGGATCCTTGAGGCCCACCTCCTTACCTGATGGCTGGCATCGATGGAAAAGGAGCTCCAGGAGTTGAGGGAAAGGTTGTCATCACCGGCCCCAGGAAAAAAGAAGAAAGACAAGGAGAAGTGCCGGGACAGGAGTCCGTCGCCACGTGGGAGGCCTGCTCCAAAAACAGTGAGTACTCCTTCAGATACCCTGTCCGCCTATTTGGGCCAGGCACCTTCTCCGCCTCCTGCCGAGGTGAGTGGACAACCGAGGGTAGCCTCTATCGAGGTCTCTGTTGTGTCTCCTCCCAGCACCGCCGTTAAATCACCCCTCAACCCTGTTGACCGGTAAGCCTAGCGGCAGCCTTTCAGCTTTCACTAGCCTGGTTAGGTCTGATAAGTCAGATGGAGGATCTTCCACTGCCCGCCCGGACCCCTCTAGTCACCCGTTGGGCTTCCGCGAGGCCCCCAATGCCGGACTGAGTGCGCTGTCGAGAGACTCTTCATCCCTTCGGGTCCTTCACCCCAGGGATTTGCCACCTGATCCTGCCTTGTCCCTGCCATCAGGATCATTCCTTGACCTTTCATTGGGGTCCCTCCTGGAATTGCCCCCTTCGCCAGGTCTTTTGCCGCCTCCGGACAAGAGTCCATCGCTGGCCAGGAATCTCTCTATGGAGCCCCCTCCCTCGGGACTGTCGGGGGCCCTCCCGGATCCCACGCCACCATGTGGCCCTTTGGCACCTCCCCCGGCAAGTCCAATCAAACCTCAGGCGGTCTTCCGGGGTCAGATCCCCATGCACTGCCGCCGGGGCAGCCCGCCATCAGCACCACTGTACCCAATGCCAGGCCACGTGCCTCCGACGCCAGGGTACCTGACATCAAGTTATCCTGGGTACACACCTTATGGCTATAATCCAGGATTGCCAGGTTCCCAATACCCTTCTTGACAATTCCCACAGTACCCAGGCTACATGGGCTTCCAGCCCCCTCCACCTCCAGTGCCAGATCGAGAGATGATCCCCACGTGGTGGCAGGATGCCAGGACCCAGCTCATCATGGAGTTAAGGCAGTCTGTGGGTGACATCCCCCTACCAAGGGCCCCTTCCCCACCGATACCCTCCAGATGAGCAGCAGGTGCTCTACCAGTAGGCTCCTCTGGGGTAGACCCTTCCATCCCCAGCGGTTCTGAGCTGTCCGACTCAGACTCTGACTCCGACCCTTCGGACCCTCGGTCCTCAGTTGAAGTACCACCCAAGAAGTCCCCAAAATCTCCTCCAGAGGATCCCTTCTTTGGGGACCTTCTGCACACTATTCAGGCAGCAGGAGGCTGGCCTTCCAAAGAAGTGGATCCCCAGCATAAGAGACTGGTGGAACATTTAGATCTGGCCACTACAGATCCCCTACCCATTCCCCCCTGGATAGGTCCTCATGAGGATCTGGTGACTACTATCTGGCAGCAGCTGTCCTCCATCCCTTCTGTGTCTAGAAAGGTAGATCGTACCTACTGTCCCCTGGAAGGGATCCAACATCTTACTACTCATCCTAAAGCTGACTCAATGGTAATTACTGCCGCTCATGACCGGTCAGCACAACCAAAACATTTGAATTCCTTGCCCCCCCGACAAGGTCAAGTTGGATCAGTTTGGCCGGAAGGTTTATTCCTCTTCCTCTTCCTCCTGCGCCATCCGGTCCCTGAACTATGTTTCACACATGGTGGCCCTCCAGAAGGCCTCTCTCTCCGAGCTGGAGAGGGATCTTCAGGAGGTCCAGGATGAGTCACTCTGGAATAAGTTACTGGACAAAGTCCGAGTGGGCAAGTCTTCATGTTGTCATGCTTTTTGCGTGCAACATATGACTCGGTAGACTCAGTGGCTAGGGCGTCAGCCATGGGGATCTGCATCCATCACCTTTCTTGGCTCAGGATTGCAGGTTTGGCACAAGACATCCAGTCCTCCCTCCTGAATGCCCCTATTAATGGTTCTGTCCTTTTTGGCAGCGACGCCAGAGATATAATTACTGGGCTGCAAGAGAGTGGACGCTTCCTTTGGGACGTGCGCTCCATGTACCGAACGGGGCAGAAGAAGCAGCCTTTTCATCACCAAAGATGGTGGAATAAAAACCAGGGTAAATGTCAGGGCAAACGACGAGCCCCTGGTTCAGGAGCCCAAACCTCCGAGGCCAAATTCCCTAAGCCGGCCTCCGGGGCAAAAGCTCCCCTCCCCTCGGCATCCTGACTCCTTTCCCCTCCTCCCTCTCCCTCCAACAGTCAAGGAGGAACCGATAGGAGGGAGGTTTGGCCTCGGGATGGAGGCACGTCACCGCATATTCATGAGTGTTACAACTCATCCAGCGAGGTCACTACCAATAGAGTTTACAGAGATTCCCGCCCCTTCTCCTTCAGGATGGTACTTTTATCCAATGGATTAGATTCCCATAGTCTTCCAGGAGATTCAGGCCCTCCTGTTAAAAGTGGCCATAGAACCCACCCCCTCAAAACCAGCTAGGAAGGAGATTTTACTCCCACTTCTTCCTAGTTCCAAAGAAGATGGTCAATCTGAGACCAATCCTGGACCTCAGCAGGCTCAACCTCTGCATCGAGTACAGTTTCACATACTGACCCTTCAAGGGCTTCTTCCCCTGCTCCAAACAAATTCTTGGCTGTGCTCCCTGGACATGCAGGATACTTACCTGCATATCCCCATCCTCCCGGCCCACTGCCATATTTCTTTCCAGGAGACCCATTTTCAGTTCTGAGCACTCCCTTTTGGCCTTTCCTCTGCCCCCTAGGTATTCACCAAGTGTTTAGCGGTGGTTGCGGATTTTCTACGCCGCCAGGGCATTTACGTGTTCCCGTAACTGGATGACTGACTCCTCGCAGCACCCTCTCCGAACAGCCTGAAAGAGTCGCTGTCTTTCACTCTGAGCTTGTTTGCTCTTCTAGGTATTACGGTTAATCTGCCCAAGTCCCAGCTAGTACCATCCCAACGATTCCAATTTATTGGAGCAGTACTAGACACAGTTCAGAGCAAGGCTTTTCTGCCATCAGATCGAGCCGAGACCTTAGTTTCTCAAGCCACTCTCGTGGCCCAGGCTCAGTGGATCCCTGCACACACTGTGCTTCATCTTTTGGGACTGATGGCAGCGGCCGTTTAGACGGTTCGCCTAGCCAGACTTCACATGAGGGTCACCCAGTGGTCTCTTCAAGTGCGTGGGATCAGAGGATGGACAACATGAACCAGAAGGTCATGATCTCCAACAGCCTACAGAAAGATCTTCACTGGTGGCAAGATCTTTCCAATCTTTAAGGGGGAGCCCCCTTTCATTCCCCTATTCCATCCCAGATCCTTGCCAAGGACACCTCAGACTTGGGCTGGGGAGCCCATCTGGGGGTTCACAAGACACAAGGCTGTTGGTCTGACCAGGAGCTTCTGCTCCACATCAACATTCTGGAGACAAGAGCAGTACTGTATGCTCTCCAGGCGTTCCAGTCCCTTCTCCTACTGGGATCACTTCTTATACAGACGGACAACATGTCCACAGTCTGGTACATCAACAAATAGGGAGGAACTCGCTCATACCCTCTCTGCAGAGAAGCAATCAGGGTTTGGTACTGGGCGATTCAGCACAGCCTTTTCTTGACAGCAGTCCATGTCCCAGGCGTAAGCAACGTCCTAGCAGACAGTCTCAGTTGATCAGTGGCCAGGGCTCACGAGTGGGAGTTAAAGCTAGAGGTGGTCAAATATCTCTTTCTTCGATGGGGTCAACCAGAGATGGATCTGTTCACCTCCCCATTCAACGCAAAACTACCCAACTTTTGCTTGCTCATTCCCGGGCATGGTGCTTTTTGGCGAGATGCACTGTCTCTCTCTTGGACAGGGAGGTTTCTTTATGCTTTTCCTCCCTTTCCTCTTATTCAGAAGGTTCTGGTTAAACTGCAGGAGGAAGGAGCACATTTGATTCTGATCACTCCTCTCTGGCCCCGCCAGATTTGGTTCCCTCTCTTGCAACATCTGGCACTAGAACCTCCGGTTTCCCTGCCGTTATCCCATGACCTTCTGACTCAGGAGCAGGGCACATTGGTGCATCCGAGCCTTCAGTCTCTCCACCTTCATGCGTGGCACCTGTGGACATAGCGGCCTCTTACTATGGTGTTTCTTCCCAGGTTGCTCGTATCTTGGTGGAAACCAGAAAACCTTCTACCAGATCTACCTATGCCATGAAGTGGAAAAGATTCTCGATCTGGGCCCTAGCCAGGAGCTGGGATCCCTTTTCATGTTCAGCTGCTCAGGTGTTAGAGTACCTCGCACATCTTTCGGAGATGGGCCTGAGTTATTCCTCCATTAAGGTCCATCTCTCTGCGGTGTCGGCCTACCACCACCACCCAGTGGAGGGCAAAACTTTGGCTCAATTGGAGGTCGCCAAAGCATGTTTGAAAGGCATCCTCCACTTGAAACCTCTGGTCCAGAATCCCTGTCCCCCCGGGACCTTAACTTTATGTTAGAAAAGCTGACCTTTCCTCATTTTGAACCAGCCTCTAACTGTGACATGCGCTTCCTTTCTTGGAAGACTTTATTTTTTGTTGCAGTCACTTCTGCCAGAAGGGTTTCCGAACTTCAGGCATTTGTCTGTAAAGAACACTATTTGATTTTCCATAGGGACAGAGTCATCCTTCAGACTAACCCTTCCTTCCTTCCTTCCTTCCAAAGGTAGTTTCAGAAACCACTCTCAACCAGAGTGTTGAATTGCCGGTCTATTATGCCCAGCATTCTAACAGGGGGGAATATCTTCTGCACACTCTTGATGTGCATAGGATTCTGAGGTATTACACAAACTGGACTAAAGAGGTCCATAAGACATATCAACTCTTTGTGGCCTTTGCTTCCCAGTGCCAGGGCAAGGCCATTTCCAAACAGACTATTTCCAGATGGTTGGCTATCTGCATCCACTTCACTTACCAAAAACATGGGAAATCCCTTCCGGGGGCGGTTAAGGGTCACTCCACTAGGAGTGTTGCTACTTCTACCGCCTTTTTCAGGAATGTGAACACTGCAGAGATCTGCACAGCAGCCACGTGGTCTTCTGTCCACACCTTCACTAAGCATTACAGTCTGGACATTGCCTCTAGGCGCAGGACTGGCTTCAGTCTTGTGATCCTGCAAGGCCTCCTGTCATAACTCTCAGTTGGCGACTTCTCCTCCTCCCAGATGTACCTACATATTTTTTCTTTTGGACTGCTTGGTATTCAGTCCTATATGTGAAGACCTACTGCAGGAACCCTCTCGAAGTAAGATATTGCAGTTACCTAAGAACTTACCGTAACAATAGATCTTGGAAAGAGGTTCCTGCAGTAGGTCTAGTTTCCCACCCACCTTCCCCCTACTCCTGGAATGTTTCTTGTATTTTCATCATGCCTAGCCATTGGCTCTAGAGAGGAAACATGGTCCTAGGAGTTATCACTCCTATCTTTCTGCTTACCTTTCTTCAGGTCTCCGGTGGAAAAGAACTGGAGGGCGAGCGCGTCAGCGCCCCTTTTATAGTCGGCTGGCGTTGCGTCACCTGACGTCGGGGGCAGTCCCTGCTGATGATTGCTAGCTACAAGTTTGACATTGGAACCTGATGCCAGGGGGCGCAGTCCTATATGTGGAGACCTACTGCAGGAACCTCTCTCGATCTACTGTTACGGTGCATTCTTACATAACTGCAATATCTTTGAGGGGTATCTCTTGCAGCAGGTATGATCCCTCTCCCCGTCCCGCTCCTTTTCTAAGAGAACAGTTCTGATCCAAATGTATATGGGAAGGGATACCTATGGTACCTCGGCTCTCCCTTGGTCCTCGCTTAGCGAGCTGAATCCAGCAGGCAACTGAGGATACCAGGGACCGCCCACTCTTCTATAGGAGCAGGATGATGATGTCTTGTGTGGGCGGCCCCTGGAAAAAGATTGCTAGAAAAGAGCTGCCATGTACCACAGTGCCCTCTGGCGATGACCCAAGTGTATTACCTGCTGCAAGAGATACCCCTCGAAGATCTACCGTTACGGTAAGTATGCAGCTGTACTTTCTGGGAGTGATATGTGGTGTACATCCACACTGAACCACCCGACCTCCCCTGGCAAGTGGTATACTGTACCATACTTGCTTCCAGTGGGTAAGATCTGATGTCACGGGGCGGTGCTGAGATAGTTACCACCTGGGTGGGTGGGAGGATCCAGCTTGAAGACTTTCTGGCAAGCCTTAAAGGGGAAAGGACACTGCCAGAAGTGTGGATGAACACCATATACCACTCCTAGAACTACTGTTACAGGTGAGTAATCTTTTTTTTTTGCCCATATACAATCAGCTGCTGGCAGTTAAGAGGGACCCAATATATTTTTTTCCTTTGAAGCGAGCCCCACAAAAAACAATTACAACTAAGTACATAAATTGCTTTTCTGGAGACATGGAAGGGCAGAGCCCAAACAGCCCTGCGCTTCCACAGCCAGACGGATGTTTGCATCTATGAAGGGATAGAAGCACAGGGCTCAGAGGCCAGATGGATGTGCGTTAATTATGCATATGAGGGAGGATACTATTCTACTGTCTTTAAAGTTAAGGAAATTCTTTGCAAAAAAACGTTGTTAATGCACCAGTTAGGATTCAGATTAAAGTGACAAAAGTAGGGAAATGTGACATTTAAAGTTTCCAACCTTAACTCCCCACCCCCACCCCCAAGCAGGAAAAGGAAAAAACATTACCGTTTTTGCTGTCCTGACTGATGGCAAATCAGGGGTGGGGTCTTCCTTGAGGTTCTCAGCCTTAATGCTCACCCTATTCCATGACAAAATAAGGTGAGATGTGATCTGTTTTCTTCAGGCAGGGCCTGCAGGTTGTTGGCAACGTGTGGGAGACACAGTTCTATATCTTTGAAGACTATGTCACAGTGAGGTGAATGTTAGGGTTGAGAACCAGAAGGAAGACCCCACCCCTGATTCCCCAGCACTCAGGACAGTGAAAACCCTAATTTGTTTTCCTTTTCCTGCTTGGGGAATGGGCCGGGGAGTTAGGGTTGGAAACCCTAACACCACATTTCCCAACTTTAGTCGCTTTAATCTGAACCTTAACTGGTGCATTGACACAGTTTTTGTATATATATATATATATATATATATATATATATATATATGTATGTATGGAGCCGAGGGCTTTAGTGGGAAACTATTGACCCCAAGGGAACTGTTGCTGACAATTGTTATATTGCCCAAACCAAAGGCTGAGGGCGGTATGACTACAGGAAGGCAATAGTTCATCCCAATGGGTCAAATTTCCTCACTATTTTCCAAAACAACTCTGGTATCTGGTTAATAAAACCTTGCGTGAGTTAACTTCCCTGCATGCTGCCCTACATTTTCCCACAGAGAACACATTTAAACAAAAAACAGAGTGTTGATTTACCTGGCTCAATCTATATGTTGGCCTGTAATCCTGGTGTAATGTTCTTTTTTTGCTTGCTGTTTGTGGTCCGAGCCACACAACTACTTTCTGTCCTTCTCTCAAGGAGTTGCAAACTAGGCCGGGAACATTTTGGCAGAGGAGGTCATGGCACCAGTTTTAGCCAAGCTTCTCAGAGCTGATTCATGCAGAGATGCTGCTTCCTCACTCTTTCTCTCCCACGCTAGTGATGCCATCCCTCTGCCACACTGCCAACAAAGCTAATTAGGGAAGCACAGGTGATAGGGAGAAACACAGAACTGTGAACAAGTAAAGAAAGCACTAATAAAGACAAGTTGTCCTGCAGAGATGGTGTGAACGTTGCTATGGCAGCCTTCTCCCGCGCTCTGCTATTTCAAAACTGCTAATGTTGCTGACTCTCTTGCTGTATACCTAGAAGAGCTGGCAGCATATTTTGCAAAATGTAATTAGAAGTGGGGTGGGGGGGGGAGCTAATGGCACCAGGGAATGTGTTGGAGTTTTAAGTGGCAGGGGGCCACTAGCACCAAGGAGAATCAAGTGTGGGGTAAACTGATACCATGGTTTCTTTTTTGAAACTAGTGATGGGGAGTGGTTTAAGTGAGTGACAGGCTCACGGGGCGATAGTAAAAAAACTACTGACCACTTCAGATAAACTGTTGCCAACTTCTTTCTTTTTAACTGGGCAGTAGTTCAAAAACGTTCAGTGTCAAGTGACTGACTCTGGACCATAGTTCAAAAACTTTCAAAATCATATGACTGGCTCTGGACTATTAAGAAACCAGGATATATCAATACATATTTATTGCAAAAAAATTACATTAGCACAGACATTGGGGTTGAAGAACGCAAAACGCTCACAGCAGGGAAGTGAAAAACATTAGGGTTTTGGGTCCCTGGAGTACTAGCAAATCAGTGGTGGGGTCTTCCTTGGGGTTGTCAACCCTAATGCTGACCACCCCCAGCCTATAACCTCCTGTCTGAAGCACAATTTACAGCTCCAAGTCAGTGCCTCATAGTGAAACACTCTTCGAAGGTAAAGAATTATGGTTCACCACATGTTGCCAACAGAATCTGTCGTAACTTTCTTCTCACGCAGGCCCAGTGTAAAGAGATTACATCTTACCTTGTTTACTCAGGGAAGGGGGTGAGTGTTAGGTTGACAACCCTAAGAAAGACCCCCACCACTGATTTGCCAATACTCCGAAGACCCAAAACCCTAATGTTTTTCATTTCCCTACTTTGTGCACTTTGCGTTCTTCAACATTAATATCTACACTAATGTACTTTCTTGAAATTAATTTCCTTTCTTTTCCTGATAGTGGAATTGCATCCTCATTTGCGCAGGTCCTAAATGACATGCAAAAACTGAAATAAACAGAATGCTAGAGATAGTCTGGACACTGTGTTTGGGCCCATCAGGTCTCGACACGCATATCAACACCTTATGACGGAGGGCTCCCCATTACTCCACAAGGTGGTGTGTGTGCACCAGAACACTGCTTAGTCCCTCCCCTGGCTGGGGCCAGTGCATCACGCCACAGCATCTTCCCCTTAGCCTCAGGTCTATTCAGCCGGCTCGCTGAGCTCATGCCCAAACACAGGTCACTGGCACATGAAGGCAGTATGGTCCCCACTGGGCCAGGAGTTGTTCCTGCAAACAGCATTGCTTCATCTTTTTTTCTTCTTGTGACTTTTTGACACCAACATTTCAACTGTCTTTTTATGACCCCTGTTTCTGAACATAGGTGTCATTGTTAAAATACTGGATGAAACATTTTATGCCACAAATGCAAAATCACATTTTGCCCAGGATTTGAAAAATGACAGTTGTCAGATTCATGAGGTGGTGTGAAAAAAAATGGCTGGGTTGAGAATTTTGGATCAAAATATTCCAAATTACCAAAGTTATGAGCATTGAACCGTGTCAACGTACCTTGATAACTTTGTTGTTTTTTTAAATATTTTGACCCCAGATTTTCAATATAGTCTTCTTATGACCCCACCTCATAAACCTGGTATGTGAAAATTTTCAAATCCTGCCCAAAAGGTAGTTTCGCACCACAGGTACGAAAACACATTTTGACCAGGATTTGAAAACTAACAGCTTTCACATTCATGCAGTGGTGTGAAAAACTAACTATGTTGAAAATGTTATGTCAAAATAATAGAGAATTATCATCATCATTCTTTATTTATATAAGGCGCCTTTCTTAAACCAAGGCACCTGTACAATATTACATACAACAATAAATTGATAAAACAGCATTAAGATATTCAAAAATCATTATAGGCTTTACTAAAAAGGTTGGTTTTCAAAGCTCCTTTAAAACTTTGGACATTCGGGCAGATTTGCACCTGACGAGGTAGAGAATTCCACAGGGTTGGGGCCATAAAACTAAAAGATCTTCCCTTGTCAATCTTCACCATTCATTACTTCCTGGGTGTAAGCGAGGCGGCGCACCGTCCGCGAGCTTTTTTTTAAAAAGTTGCCCTAACGACGCCCTAAAGTGGCGTCATCGTCATGCGAGGGTGGCGTTAATGTGACCGACTCCTCCTCCAACTCAGTTCTGTTTCTCCCGCCGTCGAGGCAGCACCTGTTCGCGGTAGCTAACGAAAGTGCGTATCCGACTCTTTTCTACACTCGGCGCCCTCACAGTAAGACTGTTCCTTTTCTTTCCTTATACGGAGCGGGTGTATTTCGACTTGTTTAATCTTGTTTATTTGGCGTTATGTCCGGTTCTGGAGCGAAACGTTCTTCTAAGACGGGCCGTGCCCCTATGCGTCGGTGCTCCTGCGGCCGGCATTTCTCCGTCTCGGACCGGCAGGACGTCTGTCTTCGTTGCCTGGGACCCAACCATAATATGGATTCGTGCGACGCTTGTTTCTCGATGGACCGTCGCGTCCTCGAAGTCCGCGCGTACAAGCTCGGCAAGGCCCCGCCGACTTTCGGGGGACGGCGTCGCTCGCGGGAATCTCGGGCGAGATCCTTAGGCCTTTCCCGGGTCCCTCCGGGCCTGCTCTGATCGAGGAGGGTCTCCTCTTCCCCTTCTTGCCGAGGAGGCCCTTCAGCGGTGTTGGGGGAAGCGTAGCCCCCTCCGGGCATGGCGCTGACACCGCCTCGGCGGTCACCTCTTGGAGGTGCAGGCTCCCCCGTGTCGAGGCCCTTGGCTGGGCCCGGCTCGGGTGGACCCTCGGCGTCGCCCCCGCAGCGCCGTTTTGAATCAGCGCCGTTCGCGGTGCGGTGATCAGCAGCGCCGTTCGGCGCCGTTCCAGATCCAGCGCGCTTCCGGCAGTGCCGGTGATCGAAATGAACGCGTCAGCGGCGCCGCTTTGGATCGGCGCCCGGTTGGCGGCGCCGGCGATCAAAGCGGCGCCCGTTAAGATACCGTTTTGCCTTGGCGCCATTCTTGAGTGCCGATGAGCCTGGCGAGCGCCGCCAGCAGTGCCGCTCGCCTCTCCAGCGCCGCCCGGTAGCATCGGCGGCCTTCCCCTCCTCCAGGCGGTGCGGGTCTGCGGGCCGCTGGGGGTGTGGGGTTGGGCCTTCATGCTGCCCGGCGTGCTGGGGGCGGCGGTGTCGCTTTTCGGTACCGGGGCGTTCGCGGCCCGTGGCCTCGAGGACCCCTGGGGTGGCCAGCATCGAGGTCCTGCTGGTCTCGTCCTCCTCGGAGGATGATGACTCAGATGTGGACCCATCCTGGCATCCCCATTCTTCGGAATCTGGGTCCTCGGTGGCTAGGGGTACCAGGCGGCGGCGGGCCCCTCCCTCTGTCCCCCTTGCCGTCGTCTCCTGAGGGTTCCTCGGCTGGGGGTGGCCGAGAGTCCCGGGGGGCAGACGTGGGGGTGACGGAGGGGGAGGCTCCCCTCTCTGGAGGTCCGGTGACAGCTACCCCCCGGGGTGCTGTTACCTCCTCTGGGGTTAGGGGAACGTTGCAGTCGGGGAGGGGGGCCCTCTCGGAATCCGAGGGGTTGAGGGGCAGGCGTCCTGCTGCTCGGTCTTCTTTGGCCACCTCAGGGGGGGTGGCCAGGAGCGTGGCGCAGAGCCCGCCCCTCCCCCCAGGGTTCTAGGGTGTCCTCTGGCGGCGTTTGTGTGGACTGCCCTTCTGGATCCATGCAGTCCCGGCGTCGTCACAGGGGAGTTTCTCCCCCAGGGCTCTTCCAGGTTCCGCTTCCCCAGAGTTCCGTTCTGCGGCCTGGTTTGATATCCGGGATCCCTCCTACTAGCTCCTTCCCGGTTCCAGAGCCCCCATGAAGCAGTTGCCTCCTCGGAGGTGCCCCTCTCCCATCTCTGCCTTCACCACCCCGCTCCCAGGCCATGTCGGTCCCTACGGGTCCGTTATCCTGGGAGCAGTTCAGGATTCTCGGGCCTTCCCCTCATATGTTAGTTACATGCATGAGCGGGTCTTCGACTCTCCCACCGCCGCAGGAATCCTCTGGACATTCCAGTTCCCCATCATCTCGTCTCCCTCCTCTGAGGAGAGAACCTACTCATCTGTCCTCCGATGCTGATTTCACAGAATATCAGCATTTCCTCTCGAGGATGGTGGGGATCTTGGATTTCCTACGTTCGGAGACAATACCGAACGGGTGACGCGTGAATTCCTTGGTGAATTCAGTGCCCAGCATCTAGTGGTACCTTCCTGGCCTATCCCCTTCCAGGAGGCGTCTATCCGGTCCTGGCAGTTCCCTGCCGTTTCTTCCCCAGCCCCGGCGGACTGCCAGCGTGGGTATTGTACCCCCTCTGAGTCTCTGGTTCCCTTCCAACCCGTCCTCAGGTTTGGTATACCTGGATACTCCTTCTGGGCGCCGTTGCCTGGCGCACGACTGCCCACGGGATTCGGACTCTCTCCAGTTCGACCGTTGGGGGCGAAGAGTGTTCTCTTCTTGCCGTGCGAGTGCATGTATTGCATCACATCAGGCTCACCACGCTGCCTACAACCGGCATCTGTGGTCGATGATGTCCCAGCTGCTGGCATCTATGCCTGACACGAGCAAACCAGACAAGCCGTTGCCCTCTCGCGGTAGGCCTGGAGCTGGCAAGACACAAGCAAGGGCATCTTATGGCGCCAATGAGGTGGCTTCAGGCTTTGAGGACAGCGATCTGCATCAGGCGGACGGCATGGCTTCGTCTCTCCAGGTTGTCACCCCTGGCCCGGCGTAGGGTGATGCGCTCCGCCTTCCGGGGAACCCGTCTTTTCTCATCCAGAGCTAGGAGACTTTTACAGGGGCTCCCTCCGTCTCCTCGTCCTCGGGAGGCACCTCCTAGCTCTTCTCCCACTTAGGCTTTCTGAATAAGCCAGGTCTTCTCCTTCTGTTTCTCACCAGCAGAGGCTGGGGTCTTGTTCCCTCAGGGTATGGCCTCTTCCCCTCCTGGGAAGAGAAGCAGTACTCACCCAGGAAGTAATGAATGGTGAAGATTGACAAGGGAAGATAGGAAAGTACGTACCTACCGTAATTCTTGATCTTCTCTTGTATCTTCACCATTCATTACTTACGCCCACCATCCCTCAGTGGCCTCTTCCTGTGGCTTCTCCACCTCCCGTCTCCTTCCTCTCTCTGCATTATATAAAATATAGGGAAAATTGCTTCATTTTCCAAAAAAAAAAATAAAAAAAAAAAAAATCTTCTTGGGGGGTTTAAAATCCACAAAAATTATTTACTCTAAGATTCATGGGTCATCTCGCGGATTGCATTGGCGATCAGACTGCACAACTATCTCTTGCTATTCTTATGGCAAGATACCTCTGGGGTTGTTTGGCCTGGCTCAGGCTATTCAGTTTTGATCCTGCAATCCCGTGTTCAGGTAGTTGCCCTGAAATCTAATCCCCCCCCCTCTATTCTTGCCTTGCAGAGCAGAGGAACGAGTACGTCTGTTCCTTTCTCTTCTAAAAAAAAAAAAAAAAATGCTGAGGGAACTCTCTCCGACTGCTATAGGCATCTTGGTATCTGGGTCATGCATCTAGTTAGTTATCTGTAAAAAAAAAAAAAAAAAAAAAGGAATAGGAGAAATCAAACAAGAAGGCAAATGAGAAGGTAGGCTATCCTTCTCGCTGGTTTGCTAAGTGGTTTCTCCTTTAAGTTCCTCCTGGACAATTTTACAGTAAAGCTCTGCTGACCATATCCAATCTTAGCCAGCCTAAGCCTTGGCCGGCCTTAGCCAGTCAGTCTGAGTCGTTTCTATCTTGGAGCCTGAAGGCTTACATTTTCCATTTCTAAACCCTGAGCAGCGCTCTCATGCTGCTGGGGTTTTATTCTTCCCTCCTCGGCTGCCCTCCAGTTAAAGGCCTTCCGGCCAGGAGCCGAGGTGGGTGTCAAGAACAATGGCATGTTGAAGATGAGGACTATGCCCTCCTGAGTCTGTCTAGCGGGTTCGGTGAACCTTCTCTTCAGCTCTATCTCCGGGTTCTTGCTTTAGTCGAGCCTTCAGCTACAAGCTAACTATGCTCGTTGGGCATTCTGGTCCCTTCAACATCCCATCTCTCTCTTCTCTTTCTTCTTCTTCTATTTTCTCATTTCCTTACTCATCTCTCCTCCTAGGAGTCGCCCAGGTAAGGAGGCCCTGCACTCCTAGGCTAGGGATGTTCTTATCTCCTCTGTCCTTCCTCCATCGGCTTATTCCTTTTTCAGTTCATTCTTCCTTGCTTTTGCTATCCCTCGGCTATCTTGCCTCGCTATCTATATTTTCTGCTTTCATTTTGCCTCTCCGGCTCACAGAACTGAGTTGGAGGAGGAGTCGATCGCTTCTGCGGCCACCCCTCGCGCATGGCGCGCATGCGTCCACTCGAGGCGGGTCAAGGGCAACTTTTAAAAAAAAAAAAAAAGTTCTCGTGACGGAAGCGCCCTCGCTTACACCCAGGAAGTAATGAATGGTGAAGATACAAGAGAAGATCAAGAATTACGGTAGGTATGCACATTTCCTATCTGGCCCTTGAAGTTTTTAAACGAACCCTGGGAATCTCTTGCAATCCCTCGTCAGTGGATCGGAGAGAGCGGGGGGGACAGTAGGGACAAAGGAGATCTTTCAGGTAAGCAGGTCCCTGATCGTGTAGGGCCTTATAGGTCAGCAAACCGACCTTGAAGGTGATTCGCCAGCAAACTGGCAGCCAGTGCAGTCTGCGGAGCACAGGCGTTATATGACTGGACCTAGAAGAACCAGTCAACAGCCTGGCTGCTGCATTCTGCACTAGCTGCAGGCGGCAAATCTCAACCCCCGGTAGCCCAAGGTAAAGGGCATTGCAGTAGTCAAGGCAGGAGTTAACGAAAGCGTGGACCAAAGTAGGAAGATCATCTGGAGGAACCAGGTGCTTCACCCAGGCAATGTTCCTCAGATGGTAAAAAGAGATTTTGACAACCGCTGACACCTGAGATTTAAATGTCAGACAGTCATCAAACACAACGCCCAGGTTCCGCACCTGGTTTGAGGTAGTCAGCTGGACACCCCCAAGCCATAAACCCGAGGCTGATCCAGCTAACAAACCCGCCTCCCAGCGACCCTGGTCCACAACCAACACCTCAGTTTTTTCCGGGTTCAACCGCAGCCAACTCACATTCATCCAATCTTGGATTTCGGCAAGACAGTTGTTAAAGACTGAAATGGCAGCATCCTGACCGGGCACAAAGGACATGTACAGCTGGGTATCATCTGCATAGCAGTGAAAACCCAGACCATACCGCCTAATAATCGCTCCTAACAGCAGCATATACACTGCAAACAACATGGGTGCCAAAATGGAACCCTGTGGTACCCCGCAGGATAGGGAGATTTATGCCGAGGAAAAATCCGGACACCGCCCTCTGTGTCCTACCCTCGAGGTAAGATTGAAACCAGCTGAGGACTATATCAGACAGTCCACAGATAGATCGTAAACTTTCCAATAGCACACCATGGTCCACAGTGTCAAATGCTGCAGAGAGATATCAAGAAGGACCAAGATGGAACAGGTCCTTCGATCTCTCGTTATTAGGAGGTCATTTAGTACCCGAACAAGTGCTGTCTCGGTACTATGCCTTTTCCTAAATCCAGACTGGAGAGGATCATAGACATTGTGACTGGTCAAATGCTCATCCAACTGCAATGCAACCACCGTCTCAATAACTTTACCCACAAAGGGTAAGTTAGAGACAGCCCTGTAGTTTGCCAGACAGTCCGGGTCGAAGGAGGACTTCTTAAGAAGGGGCTGAACCACAGCCTCCTTGAGAGGATTTGGAAAAATCCCCCTCTCCAGGGACCTCCAGACTATCTCAGCAAGGACGGGGCCAATTTTATCCACACAACCCACTAAGAGACATGTGGGGCCCGGGTCCAAACCCCAGTTGGTCGAATGCAGTGATTGGATGATCATCACAATGTCACTGATTGTGGGGAGGCTGAAGTCAGACCACACAAACTGGGTGTCCGACATCTCCTGCCGACCATCACAACTCCCATTGGAGAGGGTCAAGCGGACATCAGATCTGATTTTGGCAACCTTATCTGCAAAGAACAGAGCAAACTCCTCACACTGTTCATGAGAAAAGGCTCTTCTGGGCTGAAGACAGATTTGACTGCACAATCTGTCCACAGTCCAGAAGAGCTGAGCTGGTCTATTCTGTGCAGCCGCAATCTCTCTGGACAGGAATTCTGCCTTCTTACGAGAGATTGCGGATTGCTAGACCACATAGTGGTCCACCAAACGAAGTTTGTCACCATCCAGACCCGACCTCCGCCAGCACCTCTCCAACCTTCGTCCAGCTCTCCTTAACTCCCTCAGAGTCTCATCGAACCAAGGAGACCTGGGGCGGAGAGTGAGAGGATGAACACGAACAGGAGCAATGGAATCCAGGGCCCCTGCCACCGCCTTATTATAGGCTAGTACCAGCTCTCCTGGATCCATGCAATCTCTCGGCAAGCCCTCATACTGAGGTGGGGCCCATTTTTATGTGGACTTTTCCCTTTAAATATTTAAAAAGTGACTTAAGTTTGGAAGGTAAAAAGCACACACTTTGGTCCAAACTCTGTCAAACCTGCAAGCTTCAGGTTTCAAATCATCCTAGTATTTTAGTCATTGGTGAGCAAAAAAGGTCTTAATTTGTGTGATTTTTGTGTTTTTTGCCTCTTTGTAACTTTGCCCCCAATGAACCAATTTGCCATGACATTTTTAGGATTCTGAGATCCTGGCGCCAGCTCTGTGCTTTCCAACTTTCAAGCAAATCAGTCAAACAGAGTCAAAGTTATTAAGGTGCATAAATTGGGGTTTAACATTGTGCTTACTCAACCCTAATACAAAGACCATGCTTGTGTAATATATGTAGCTATGTGTATGTATTTTTTGGGGTGATATCTGCAGTGAGCCATTTTTTTTCTCTTCCCCCAACAAACCCTTTTCTTCTTTCGTAGATGAGGTATATCTCATTCTTTTTCTGTCACAGTGGAGTATATCCTATTTTTTTTCCTTAGCACAGCATTCTTCGTTTTCTATTTTTGATCTCCAATTAACGTATGGGTCACTGTTTGGCAAAAAATATTATTATGTGACTGTGACCATCTGACAGAAATGTCATTAAGGATGCCTAGCACTATTCTACATATATGTGTGGGGGTGTGTGTCTGTTTGTCTCACTCACTCACAAATGCATGCACCCCCCCCCCCCCACCGCCAACAGTGTTAGGGACCTATTTCATGGCAAGGCTGCGTCCTATTAGAAGTTCTTCTCTTTGGTGTCCTAATCTCTACTGTAGTCAGTCTTTTGAACAGGCAGTACTGATAAAATTTAGCATGCCGTCCCAGGCAGTATACAGACGACTTCTTGTACCTGGCTGTTTTTTTTTTCTCTTGGATGTTCTCTGTGAAATGCCACATGGACCAAAGTTAGCATCTATTCTCTACCTTGTGTGGATATCCGGCGCAAAGCTCCTTTTTCATAGCTGTATTTTTTTTTTCTAATGCTGTAGTTCACAGACCTCACGACTACTGTACTGTATCAGTTGCACGCTCTGTGTTTGTGGTGCAGTGGCCAGGCGCTGTCATTACTTGCATTCCTTTAACTGCACCGCATTTGTTTTTGCCCTAACATGGGTGAACCGTTGCCGACACACTGTTAGGACATGCACGTGCACGCACAGAAACATTCTCTCTCTCTCTCGCATGAATTTGCAAGCGTGCAAACTCGAAGAGAGAAAACAGGCCATTTGTGTAAACAGATAACATGGTGCAGTGCACTGCTACTGAAACAGCAGGAGCTGTGGTAGAACAGACCTGCTGTCCGGACACAACACTGTGTAAGTCTTCTTTGCTTACATAGTGGAAACAGCATTAATGTTCAGACAGGTGGTGAAAGTAATGAAGTTGCAAAGACAAGTGTTCCCCATTAAGCTGTTAGTCCTTTATATTAGGTTTTTTTCCTCTTCTCTATGTACATCCATTTTGTTTTGCCTCTTGGCAAACACTGTACTTGTTTCCCATTTACTTGATGACAGAACTGAGGTCAGATGACTGTGGAATTGTGATTCTAGCAGTGGTGGTGTAAGTGGAATGGGAATGCCACACCCACTAAAAAGGGAATGACCAAACCACAAAGTAACACTGCACTCAAGAAATTCCAAAAGAGTAATCTGCTTCCAAGATATCTCTTGCAGCAGGTCACACACTAGGAACCTCTGTCCGCCAGGCACCAGGATCACATGGAAGTGTTTTACTAGCAGTCTTCCTGGGGCCGCCCAGGACGTCAGCGCTACCCTATATAGTCGTGGGCAGCCCCATACCCTCCTTTGTTCTTTTCCTGATGTCTACCATCATGCCTCGGACTCGGTGGAGCACCGTCACTACAGCTGACTACCATTTCTAACCTCGTTGACAAACTTTGGTTTATTTTTTCTTCTCACACTAGTTTTTTCCCCAGTTGCTTTAGTTCGCTCTAAAGTGGATTTCCCTCTCTCTCGCTCTGTCTTCCGTGTTTATGTCTGACTCAATGTTTTGTCGCTGTCTGTGTGGACAGAAGATCTTTGACGAAGACCTTCATGATGATTGTGGGTTGTGTTCGCTGCCTGGGTGCCACTCACGATGTTCATACCTGTTCCTTCTGCAGTGGGTTCAACAAAGCCACCCATTATTGATGCTTAAAAGAGTAAAAGTCCTTCTTGATGGAGCAGAAGGTCACCATTCTGGAAAAGGAGCTTCAGGCTCGAGGCTCCTCCACTTCCCTGGCACCATCCTTGGATTCCCAGTCCACCAAAGGCTGAGATAAGTTGTCATCGGGGACGTATCGCCATCGGGACAAGGATCACACCTCCTCCCATGAGCGGTCTTGGTCACCGCAACCTGCACCAAACGCCTCAGGATCATCGTCGGGCTTGGCGGCAGCCCCCACTGCCTCTCCAGCACTCTTAACTACCAGGGTGATGCTAGCAGCATTCTCCACCAGTCAGCTCTCCTGACCTCCCTCCGATTATACCTACTGCCTCCCTTACCCTGTCTGCATCGGGGGGAGGGGACTTTGGCAGTGCAGCTTGTGGGATCTTTTGACCCCAGGTCCTTGTCATTGGAGCTTCCTCCTCTTCCCCCTCCAACATGACCACCCTTGCTGACTGTCCCCCCCCAACCAAGGAGTGCACACAGGTGATGGTGGTGGGCCTTTGCTGGTTGGCGACGGTCATTCTCTGGGCGCTTAACTGCCCTCGTCATTGCCCTTGGCCGTCCATTCGACAGTCGGAGTGACGGCTCCTCAGCTGGTATCTCAACCGTCCCCATTCCATTGATCCTGCTTCTGTCTTTCTTTTTGCAAGGGTGCAAAACTCTCCTCCAAGAAGTCATGCCCTCCTCAGTAACAGTAAATGTCCAGGCCCATTTTTGTTGGTCCTGGACTTGATTCAGAAGGTGACACCACCACCTGCATGCTCCATAGTGGGTTCTTCCCCATCAACCATGGTGCCTCACCGCTCATCAGTGAGGCCGGTCCCTTCTCACTCGTCACTATCCTCGGTCCCCTCCTCTGACCCTGGGGACGATGACTGCATTCCAGATTATCTCCTCCCAGAGGGTGACAACTATGATGATGATGATGATGATGCTGGGACTAGGACCTCTTCCAGCACCTCCACCATTTCTTCTGCAGGAGACGACTTGCTAAAGTATGTTCCTCGATTCCCCCCCCCCCCCCAGACGACCCCTCATTCACCTCGGTTATGCAGCAGCTCCAGGTGGCTATGGGGTTTGAGTCCACTGAGCAGGATGATTCCAGGTAGAATATGGCCCATTATCTACACTTGCCAGAGTCCCCACCCCTCATCACTCCGCCCATTATTAATGCCTATGAGGATGACATCCTGACTGCCTGGTACAGGCCTCACGTGGTCTCTCCCCCCCCCCCCCATGCCCAAGAAGGCAGACAAACTGTACCAGGCGACTTTGGGGGGACCTTTCTTCTCGGGGGCCCCCCCAGGTGGACTCTTTTGTTATAAATGCAGCCCATGATCAATCTAAGAGGCCACAACACCGTAGCTCCCTGCCCCTTGACAGGGAGTCTCAGAAGCTTGACTTAATAGGCAAAAGGGATTTTTGCCTCCTCTACTCTGGCCATCTGTGTCTTGAATGAATGATGTGATGAAAAGCCATTGATCACGTAGGGTCAGTGGCCGCATACATGGTATAGGGCCTATAGGCAGACTGGATAGGCCTAGCAATCCTTATCTGCCAACAATTTCTGTCTTTTTATGTAACTGTGCAAAGTGCAGAAAAAAAGCTCATGGTGAAGAGTTGGTGAAGCTGCTGGCCAGTCACCCCAGCACTTTGACTTGAACAGAGTCTTCGTTAGGGGGGCGTAGCTAAGAGTGGTCACATTGTCCTTTAAACGTAGCAACTCATACATATTCATTTATGTAAATTACAATAATACAAAAAAATAGAAATAAATGCAGTGCCTAAAAGGAAATCACAGAGGACTTTAAAAAATTTTAGCTGTTGCTTGTTGCTTTTGGTTTGTTCTTTCAAAAGAAGGCTCCTCCAGCCCTAAGACCAAAGAATGGTGCTCTACGGAAAATATATTCTTGAAGATCTGGAGTTACAATAGTAACTTTTCTTTTTCACCTGTCCACCACTAACTCAGTTATTATATTTTTATAAGACCTTTTCTTCTAGTTCTGTTGTGTATGTAAAAGTTGTACAGTATTACCATAACCGTGTATTAAAATATCTACTATCAGTCTAATGAATGGGCCAGACATTGTGAAATTGTAAAACTGCAAGATTACAGTGGCCTTTTAGATGTACCGGTAGTTGATTTAATCTTTCTCTCACTGGGATAGCCTCATGAGATGCAGCTTCTCATCTTCCAGAGGTTTAGAAAGAGTTTAAAGAGTTTAACTTCTTCAAAACAGAATAGCTGTGCTTTTAAACTCATTGTCAGCTTACTACTCTTTTTAGCAGATGACATCAAATTCAATCCTGGCCCCATTACACCTTCACCTTTGCAACTTCTCAAAGGTTTGAGGGTGGTTCACTTAAACATCCGAAGCCTCCTCCCTAAAAGTGACCAGTTACTTCCAATCATACTTAATCTTCAGCTGTCTGTTCTAGTTTCATCTGAAACCTGGTTTCCTCTAAGATCCATAATTCAGAAGTAACTATACCTGGCTATACCTAATCAGGAAAGATCGTTCTACAAGAAGTGGTGGAGTGGCAGTTTACATTTCCACTAGGCTCCCAATGTATGACTGTTCTTTCTGTCTCCTCCCCCTCTTCCCATGATATGATCCTCCTTAAACTCTCTTTTCCCTTCTCTGTTCCCATCTTTATTGCTGGCGTTTACTGCTGCCCTAGTGTATCCTCTGCTTCAGTTACTGAGCTTATTTCCTTTATCTGTTCTAACTCCTTGAGTGGTGAGCTACTTATACTTGGTAGCTTTAATTTAAATTGGCTCTCCCCTAATTCAAATAAATTCTCACAAAATGTTAAGTTACTTCAGTTGACCCAAATGATTTCAAAACCCACTCATTTAAATTTCAAATTCTCAAACCACTCATTGTTAGACTGGGTCCTCGCTTCCCATCCCCACCATGTAATGGATGAATCCTTCCTGATGCACTTAGCGATCATCATATGATTTAATGTGTGTGCAAGCTACATTGACCTAAAGTGCCCCCCCTTCCAATTCATATTTCTCAGGTCTTTTAAGTCACTTGACTTAACCTCCTTCCTAGTTGATCTTTGGTCAGTTGATTGATTCCCCCATCTCTACAGCCAGTAATATAAATTTGCCCTACAATACTTTCAGTCGAACTTCTTGGCTGTATGGGATTGACATACACCCCTGAGAAAAACCAGAGTGCAGGGTTCGCATCTTTCCTGGATATCTGCTGAGTTACTTACTTGTCTCAGCTCCTGAGACCTTTCCTGGTGTACTTTTAAAATCTCTGGCTCCCATTCTTTTTAGGCCCAATGTAGACACCTCTGCAACTCCTGCACCAAAGCTGTCAGACTTGCGAAGTCTAAGTATTTTGGTTCCATATTCCAAAGCAACATTAATAACTCCTCCAAGTTTTGGAAGGTAATCCACCCCCTTTTTACCCCTCAGACCCAGTCTCCCCCTCCCACTCTTAAGGTTGGTGACTCCCTCATCTCTGACCTGTCTGATGTTGCTACTTCTTTTAATTCTACTTCACTACATGTGCCCTTTCTCTCATCCCTTAGTTCTCCACCCTCCTCCACCCCTCTCTCTGCCTCCCTCTTTCTTTTAATTTTTTTTTTTTTTTTTTACTCCCATCACTCTCCCATTTTCCTTAAAGGCTCTGCTTACCCTTAATCCACTGAAGGGAGGTAATCTTGATGGTCTTGGAGGAGTTACCAGCTAGGGGGAGTGCAGCTAGCCCAGACAGAGGAGGAGAAGGATCTGGGTGTGCTCATTACAGGGTCAATGAACAACTCGGCACAATGTAGGAAGGCAGCTGCAAAGACCAACAAAATGCTGGGTTGTATTGCAAGGGGTATATCCTCGAGGAGGGAGGAGGTGATTCTGCCACTGTATAGGTCATTAGTTAGACCACACCTGGTACTACGTGCAGTACTGGCGTCCGATATCTGAAGAAGGACATTAAGTTACTGGAGGGGTGCAGCATGAAGCGAAAAGATGATCAAGGGGCTGGGGACTTATCATACGAGAGGAGGTTGAAGGAGTTGAACATGTACTCATGGAGGAGGAGAGACAGGGTGACATGATTGAAACCTTTAAATACATGAAAGGAATAAACAAGACAAGCACAGAGGGGCTGTTCAAAGTAAGGGAGGGGAGGGACACCAGGGGCCATGATACGAGACTGGAGCGAGGAAGGTTCAGGAGGGAGATGAGGAGACACTTTTTTACAGAGAGGGTGGTGGCTAGGTGGAATGCGTTACCTCCTGAAGTGGTATGCAGTAGAACAGTGGACTGCTTCAAACGAGGATGGGACAGGACAAGGGGAAGGGTTAATGAAGAGGAAGGGTGGAAGGGAGGGGCAGCTGCAGAATAAGGGGTGCTAGCCGCACATTCGAGCAGACTTGATAGACCTCTAGGCCTTTATCTGCTGGCAAATTTCATATGTTCGTATGTTCATAAACGTATCCTTCTGTTGGCACCTGCCATTGCTCTGCCCACTACTTTACTTCTTAATCTTTCCTTCAGCTACTGTTCCAGATGTCTGAAAACAGGCTATTGTAACAGCTATACATAAAGGTGGTGATCCCACTTCTTCTGGTAACTTCTGTCCTACAGTATATCTCTCCTTCCTGCCCTGGCTAAGTTACAGAAACACATTGTTCTATCTCGGCTCACTTCCTTTCTCGACAGCTCCTCATTTCAAACAACATGAAGTCTTGCTGTATTCTGACTATTGCAGTGATCTCCAACCTTTGAACTGCCCCGGAGAACAAAGAGTTAACTTTCCATGCAGGGCATGGAACGCTGAGCTCGAGCTCGGTTGAAGCCTCTGTCTGCTGTTGTTTAAACCCCAACCGTCAGATTCTTTACTCCGCCTCACTGAACAGTCGCTCCGGAGATTTCTCCTTTGCTCGGTTAAAAAAGTCGGTTAAAGTGTTGTTTTTTCGCTCAGTTTCAACTGAATTTCTGCTTCTAACCTGTCGGTTTAAGTCTCTGTCTGTGGTACCGTGAGTACTAGATAGGTTTTTCTATGTTAGTTTCTGTGTGGAACTTGTGAACATTGGATCGGTTCAGTTTGAACCGATCAGGTTTGTGTAAAAAAACTTCTGTCTTTATTAGAGTGTGGTAACCGGTCTGTATCGGTTCTAAAAAAAACAGATTTCATTACGGTTTCTTCCAAGATCCGTAACATGGTCAGGAACCGATAGGGGTGTCTTGCCTGGCAGATTGCCGAAAAAAGGGTAAGTTTTGGTTAGGATTGGCCATGTCTGAGAAACCCAAGAAAAAAACCGGGCCCCTGGGTTTCAACACTGTAGTGTGTGTGGGGAAGCCTTTGCTAAGGCTGATCCCCACACCACCTGTGTTGATTGTCTGGGGTTTGACCACCTCAATTCAGACTGTAAAATTTGTAAAGTTTTCCCAAAGCTACCCTGGATAAGAGTAGGTAGACTGAGGAAGGAGGCGAGAGTCCGCTGACCAGATGGCCAGCCCGGTTCGGTTCCGACCGAACCAGAAGGTGGCCCTCAGACCAGGCGAAACTTCTTGACAAAGGAGAACCGATTCTGAGAGTGGGTTCCAGTTAAAAGAAAAGAAGGATAAATCATCCGGTTCGGATCCACAAGTTCTTTCTCCGACCGCTGATGAGATAATAAGCGATAGAGATAGTTCAATCGCTAACCGGTTCCAGCCGAACCGGCACCATCGGTCAGGGCTCGGTTGATCGGTTCAGTTCGGATTATACTTTAGAAGAATTTTATGAACCAGAGGAGGAGGAGGAGAGTATGAAGATAATGATGATGATGGTGATTATGAAAGTCTGGATGTGCCTATTGACCCAGACATCTCCCCAGACAGACCTTTCAGGTGTTTCTCATCTAGGCTTTCTGAGTCCCTTCCCACTTTATGTTTTACACAAAAGTGAGCTGAAACCCTCCAGCTTCCTATGGAAGAAGCAGTAGAGGATCAGGAGGGAGCCTGATTTTGTTGAGATGATGGACATCCCAGAGTCCAGGAGATTGTCTGTTCCCTCCATAAGTCTTTTGGGAAACAGACATTTAAAATTCTAAAACTCCTAATTCCATACCTCCTGTGGACAGAAGAATGGACAAGAGGTATACTCTTTCAGAGCTCAGACATGGGTTCCTTTCCAGCATGTACAACCATGTTGGGGTGAGTGCAGGCTGCTGCCTGTGATAAAAGCAAATATTCCCTGCTCACACCCCCAGATAAGGACTCCAGGAAGATTGATGCCATGGGAAAGAAACAGTACATGGCAGCATCTTTGGGACTCAGGCAGGCTAACTATATGGCCTGCACAGCTAGATACCAGAAGTCCAGAGTGGGACACTGTGATGGCTCTAGCTAAACAGGCCCCTGACCAGCTGCCAAGGAGCTGGAAGCGGGTGGCTGCAGATGGGATTGAGACATCCAAGGTGCAATTTCATGCTGCTGTGGACTCCAATGATGTTTCATCTAGAGTCATGGCTACATCTGTGGCCCTTAGGAGGATGACTTGGCTCAGATGTACTAGCCTATCACAGGATCACCAGCTAAGGCCATGGATTTTCCTGTCATTGGTAATTCTCTGTTTGGGGAGCAGACAGAGAACTACATGAAGAAGATGGACGAGTACAGGACCACCTACAGGAGTGCTCAGGCCAAAGAAAGGCAAGCCACTCCTCAGAGGCAGCATTTCAGGGGCAGGGGCAGGCCCTTTCATAGGCCTTTTTACCAAGCCCAGGCCTCCTCTTCTGCTTTTGCTCAGAGGGGGTTCTTTAGAGGGAGAGGCGGACGGGGTATGAGCAGGCCTGCTTCCACCCCTCAACCTAAAGCCCCTGCCAAGCAGACACCCTGATGGGTCTGCCCGGGCCGATTCTCCACTACCTGTAGGAGGCAGGCTGGCTTGCTTTGTCCAGGACTGGAAGTCTTTAACATCCGACAAGTGGGTCCTGGAAGTAGTAAGCCAGGGACTGGTTCTCAGCTTCAAAAAATTTCTCAAGATGAGAACCAGATCCTTTACACCTGCAAATCCTTCAGAGGCCCTTGCCCTAGAGGCAGAGGTTTCTTCCCTCTTGGCTCTCAGAGCCATAGAAAGGGTTCCTACCCTACACAGGGGCAAAGGATTGTACTCCAGGTACTTCCTAACCCCCAAAAAGACAGGAGAATGGCGGCCCATCCTGGATCTGAGATATCTAAACAAGCACCCTTTAAAGCCAAAATTCAAAATGGTGACTCTGGGAATAATTCTGCCCTCTCTAAGGCCAGGGGACTGGCTAGCCTCCCTGGACCTCAAAGATGCCTATTTTCATTCCATCAGGTGCTCCCACAGAAAGTACCTCAGGTTCGAGTTGCCCTCAGGCCACTATCAATTCAGAGCAATGCCCTTTGGTCTATTATCAGCCCCAAGGGTGTTCCAAAGTGCCTAGCAGTAGTGGTTGCTTTCCTAAGGAGAAAAAGATCTCCATCTTTCCATACCTGACGACTGGCTCATAGTGGGTCAGTCTCCAGACCAAGTCAAGTCACATCTTCAGATAAATCAGCAACTGCTCACTTCCTTAGGATTCCTCCTAAACCTTCCAAAGTCAGTTCTAGAGCCAGTGCAGCTCCTCATCTTTATAGGGGCGGAGCTGGATACAATAAGAGCAAAGACCTTCCTTCCCCTGGACAGGGTAAGGACACTAATAGAACTGGCCTCTTCTTTCACCCTTCAGGTGTCTCGACCAGCAAGGCACTTCTTGCAGCTCTTGGGCCACATGGCAGCCTCTACAGCAGTGGTCCAGGGGGCAAGATTTCAGATGAGGGACATTCAGTTCCACTTGAGAGCCTTCTGGTCCCAGAAAAAGGATTCCCTTACCAAACTAGTCCCAGTGACTCGAACCCTGATCCAGGCTTTGCAATGGTGGCAGGATCAGGACAATTTAAGGCAGGGAGTTCCTTTTGTCACTCAGTCTCATTCTCTAATCTTCACCACAGACGCCTCCCTCTTGACTGGGGATCCCACTTGGGGGATCTTGCCACCCAAGGGCTGTGGTCACCTCAAGAATCTCTGCTTCACATCAATCTCTTGGAACTCAGAGCAGTGTTTCTGGCACTACAAGCTTTTTCTAAGTCTGTTCAGAACAAAGTAGTCCAGATCAGAACAGACAGTACCACCACAATGTGGTACATCAGCAGGCAAGGGAGCACTCAGTCTACGACCTTGTGCAAGAAGCAATGAAGTTGTGGTCTCTGGCCTATTCCCTGCGAACTTCTCTGACAGCAGTTCACCTCCAAGGGAAGGACAATGTCCTTGCAGATGCTCTCAGCAGGATATCTCAGGGCCACCACGAATGGTCCCTAGATCCCCTAATTTTGAAAGTGATTTTCTCCAGATGGGGCACTCCACAGATAGATCTTTTTGCAGCCCCAGACAATCACCAACTTCCTCTCTTTTGCTGCAGACCCCCAGTATTGGGCTCAGTCCCCCTGGATGCTCTGGTTCTCAATTGGGAAGGGAAGTTACTGTATGCTTCCCCCCCTTCCCTCTCCTGTTCAAGGTGCTAGTCAAGATCAGCTCTCAGCCCTGCAAAGTGATTCTGATTGCTCCAGACTGGGCCAGATAGCCCTGGTACCCACTGTTGCTGTCCTTAGCAGTCCACCTTCCCCTGTCTCTTCCCAGGAATTACAACCTGTTGACATCCTCTCAGGGAAGGGGTTGGTATCCGAATCTCAAATCTCTCAATCTCAAGGCCTGGCTCTTGAAGAGTTAGAGTTTGCTGATCTGCACCTCTCTCAAGGTGTTCTGGATATTCTAAAGGCTTCTCGAAAGCCTTCCACCAGAAAGACTTGCAACTCCAAATGGAAAAGCTTCACTGTTTGGTGCTCTGGTGAGCATATTTCTCCAGAATCTGCTGGGTTGCCTACAGTCCTGGACTATATGGTTCATCTCAATGGCTTGGGACTCAGACCAGCTACACTCAAAGTACATTTAGCAGCTGTTTCTGGCTTTTTTGTCAGTAGGCAAGCCCTCTTCTCTTTCAGCCCATCCTGTATTTTGCAAATTCTTCAAGGGAATGTTGCACACCAATCCTCCCTTCAGGGACCCTGCTCCTGCTTGGGACCTTAATGTTTGCATTGCTCAGCTTATGCAACCCCCCCTTTGAGCCTTTGTCCTCTGTAGAGCTTAAGTACTTGACTTGGAAAACTGTGTTTTTGGTAGCCATTACCTCTGCCAGACGCATCAGTGAATTGCAAGCCCTGTCAGTGGAGCCTGATTTCATCACTTTCCATAGAGATAAAGTGGTCCTAAGGACTAACAGGAAGTTTTTGCCTAAGGTGGTTTCAGATTTCCACCTTAATCCGTCTGTGTCTCTCCCTGTTTTCTTCACTGACCATTCCTCCTCTGGAGAGAGGAGGTTGCACAGCCTGGACGTAAAAAGGGCCCTTAGCTAGTACATAGAGCGCACCAAGGGTCACAGGTTTGAGTCCCTCCAGTTGTTCCTCACTTAAGGAGAGGTCGGTAAGGGCAAACCTGCCACTAAAAGATCTATTGCCAGGTGGACTGTCTCTTGTATACAATTCTGCTACGAAAAATTGGGTAGAATCCCACCCTCAGGCCTGAAGGCTCACTCTACTAGAGGTACAGCTGCTTCCCTGGCTGCTGCCAAGGACATTCCTATCTCAGAAATCTGTCAAGCAGCCACCTGGAAAACAGTCCATACATTCACCAAGCATTACTCTCTGGATATCCAGGCTAGGAGTGATGCGTGGTTTGGCACAGCAGTGCTTCAGAGCTTATTCCCAAAGTAGGTTCTGTCCCTCCTCCTTGGAGGTACTGCTTGGTAGTCTGCAATAGTCAGAATACAGCAAGACTTCATGTTGTTTAAAGAAAAAATTACTCACCTTAGTAATGTTGTTTCTTCTAATGGAGTCTTGCTGTATTCTGACCTCCCCCCGCCTCCCCTCTCAGAACCTGGTTTTTGAGATGTGGGTGGGCAGGAGCAGTGTTGGCACCTAGAGGTGCCCCCTTTTTCTCAATCTCCTTTATTTTGGGTGTGTGTTGTGTTTTGTTTTTTGGGTTTCCTGACTTGAGTCTTAGCTTTGAAACCGAAAAAAACCTTTTTATCAAATTTAGTTGCCAGTTGGCTAGTGTGAGTTTTCGGTTTCCACACAGAACGCCCAGTGAGTATAGCTCGTAAAGATCTGACGGTTGGGGTTTAAACAACAGCAGACAGAGGCTTCAACCAAGCTCGAGCTCAGCATTCCATGCCCTGCATGGAAAGTTAACTCTCTGTTCTCCGGGGCAGTTCAAAGGTTGGAGATCACTGCAATAGTCAGAATACAGCAAGACTCCATTAGAGGAAACAACATTACTAAGGTGAGTAATTTTTCCTTTTCACCCCTTTCCAGTCTGGTTTTAGGAAATCCCACTCCACTTCCACCTCCCTCCTTAAGCTCACTGACTCTGTACTTACAAATATGAATCAAGGTCTGATTACTTCTGCCATTTTGGTTGATCTCGCCAAAGCTTTTGACACTGTGGCCCATCCTCTCCTTCTGGACAAACTAAAAGCTGCAGGCCTCTCTGATTCTTCAGTAAGCTGGTTTAGTTTTTACATTGAAGGCATGTCTCAAGCTTTCCGAAATAGGAAAATTCATCTCACCCTCACTTCCTATTAGTTCAGAGGTCCCTCAAGGGTCTTTCCTGGATCCTAGTCTCTTGCCCCGGAGCCTAGAATTTTATACTAATTAGAGAACTTACAATGAAATTCCAAACTCTGTTGTGGTCATACTGTCCCCTGGCATCTAACCCCTTCTTTATTTCTGTGCCAGAGAGGAAGCATCATCCCAAAGTCGCTCTTCACAGTGTCAACATCCTGGCTGATTTCTTGTTAATTTAGTTTAAGTTAGTTACTTGTTAGTTTTTAATAATTGCATTTCATTACTAAAATTGTCTCCATGATTCTGATTGTAATTCCATATCATTGTTTTGCCTTCTAGTATTTTAGTATTATATTTTTAAGCTATCTCCTTCTCCACTCACCTCTAGGACTCATCTGAAAACAAGCTGTCATAAGCTCAGTATGTATTTCCTGGTTAAACTTTTTAAATAAATAAATTTCAGCTGCCAGCTCTGTAGCAGTTCTAAAGTCAACAGTTTGAAGGGTCCCTCTGTTACTAATCCTGTTTTATAAGAATTACCTCTGCATATCAGAGGGAGGGAGAAAACCTATTAAAACCCCAGGAGTCCCTCACTATTGCTTGACAAATTGCAATCATTTCCCTGGAATAAGCAGCCACGGAGCCTAGAATGTTATGCTAATTAGAGAACTTAGAATGAAACTCAAAACTCTGTTGTGGTTATACGGTCCCCTGGCCTCTAACCCCTGCTTTATTTCTCTGCCAGAGGGGAAGCATCTTCCCAAAGTCGCTCTTCATAGTGCCGACATCCTGGTCAATTTCTTTTTAATTTAGTTTTAGTTGGTTACTTGTTAGTTTTTCAATAACTCTGCGTCAGGGTATTTGTTTGTTGTTTTGGCTGTATTTCTTCAGTTCCCTTGCAGTTTCAGGGAACTGAGAAATCATTTTAAAAAGTGCAGTTCCTGCCTTAGCAGAACCACATCAAGTCGTCTAAATGTTATTTAATTTGAGATGAATTTGCCTTATCTTGGATAGTGGTGCCCATTTTTTATTCACTGCTTGCGATTCCTGTTCACTAGGTCATGGTTCCGAATTTAGGAACTGAGAGGATATTTTTATTTGGTTGGGCATATTTTATTCTATTACATACAGTATATACATTATTTTTTAGTTTTTACATTTGACTTGCGGTTCTTGTTTCCTATAAGAACCGAACCACTAGCTTATTGGAACCGCCCCTTTTCTCACTTTGGGTTGTCAACAGTTGACATGTCTGACAAGCCCAAGAAAAGAACAGGACCCACAAGTTTTAAAAATTGTGCCAGTTGTTTTAAACTCCTGGCTAAGGCAGACTACCATGAATTGTGTTTCATTTGCCTGGGTACTGAACACAGTTTTTCTAGTTGTGAGCTCCATATCTGGTTTTGCCCCAAAACACTAAAAAAGAGGGCTAAAAAACATGAAGATATTGTAGCTTCTCAGTCTGCCTTCTCCTCACAATCAGGCTCTGGGGAGAGTTCAGTTCCTCATAGTAAGCAAAAGGACAAGGCTGCTGTGGGTGACTCAGAAGTCAGGGTGTCTGACATGGAGACCCCTGAGTCCTCAAAGACTAAAACTTCTGCTGAGCTAGCATCAGAACCTGTGCCTACCAAGAAAATGCAGAAAGAGAAGCATGTCACTGCCCCTCCTGCTGAAGAAGCAAAGAAGATGCCAGTTGACAAATTTAGAATGCCCTCTGCTGGTGGCATGGCTAAGGCATGACAGTTTTTCCAGGCTTTCCAGACTATGGAACCTATATTTCAAAGCCAGCCCCCCCCCCCCAGGCTCCTGTACCTTTACCAATGCTTGTAGTGAAGGAGGCTGAGCTGTTTTATGAAGAGGAAGAGGAGGAGGGTGAACCCATAGAGCTTGCTGGTTCACCAGCTAAGGAGTTTTTAATTCCCTTCCCTAATCCTCTGAGGAATACACCTCACACTATTCTTTTGTGAGGCAGATGGCAAGGACCCTCAACCTCTCTCCACAAGAGACAGAAGAGAATGAGGATAAGGTGGAATTTTTGGATACGATGGGCCACAAAGAGGTTGTTTTTCCTGAACTTGGTCTTCACCATTTGTTCACACTGCTGAATTCTAACCAGAGATGCTGGGACCCTGCGGGAGCCAAAAATCTTAAGGAGGGCTTGCGCCGAGGTAGGACCGTGCATGTGTGGCACCGCGAGGCATGCTTTTGTGTGTAGGCTATCTTGGTGTCGACCCTCCAACCATGTCAGTTTCTTTTTTCCCGCCATCGAGTGTGCTTCAGTGATGATGACGCTTATCTGCCGGGAGTCAGATCTTCATGGCTATATGACAACAGCATTTAGTTCCATCAGTATTAGTTTACATTTATTATTTTCTTAAGCAAAAAAAATATATATATATATATATAGTATATATATTTATATACACACTCTATATATTCTTCAGCCCTGCCAAGCAACTGAGTCAACCATGGACAGTGACAGTAGGCAGTCTCCTTTAGAAGAATGCTCTGACAGCTGGGCTGGGTCCAGTCCACCACCCTGTATAGACGGGATGGGTCAGACAATGGGCAGTCCGATGTTCAGGAGGGAGGACAGTCCTTCTGCAAACACAACAAGAAGCGGGCCTGTTCCCAATCCAGGTCGGGGACCCAGCACCACTCAGCCTTGGGTTCTTCCTCGTTTTGTTGGAAGGGGAAGAAACAGTACTCCTCGAGGTCGCCTGCTGGTATGTCGGCCAGTGAGTCTTCTAGGGCTGCTAGCAGAGGGCTTTCCCTGACGTTGGTGGGGTCCCCGTCACCTTCTGTTCATGGTTGTTCAAGGTCTTGAACCTGGAGCCCTTCTGTGTCCTTCAGCAGGGCTTCCGGGGGCAGTTTCACCAGTGGGCAGCTGTCATGGAGCAGTGGGTACTGCGTCTGTCTCATCTTTCTCTGCCTGCAGACGTGGTGCCAGAGTTTTCGGGCTTGGCTGCTCGAGACCGAGGCAAGGGAGCTCGAGTCCAGTGTTGCTTGGTGGGGACGATGCAGCCAACGCCAGTTCCACATGCCACCTCTCCCCCCCCCACTCTTCTTCGTCGAGGTTAACGGCACTGGTACCTTCTTCAGTTCCTTTGGGGCAGGATCGTCCTTGGCAGTTCGGTTCAGACCCATCGCTAGACTTGGGCCTCGCCTACTCTGGCGCCATGCCTGGCCTCGACTGTGGTTTCTTCATCTGGGTTTTCGGTTGGCACCATCTCCAGTGCTGTGTCCCTTATGGATGGCACCGGTGTCAGTGCCACACGTTTTTTGGTGCTGGTGTCAGGCTTGGTGCCATGATCAGTGCGGACTCCAGCGCCAACCCCTCTTCAGGTACCAGTGTCGCCTGTTTTTCCTACACCCAGGTCTAGGAGGGTCCTTCTGAGGTCCATCTCCTTCCCCCTTCTGAGGAAGATTTGGAGGGGGATGAATCTGATCTCGACCTCATCCTTTCAGAGGGTAGGGATAATGACACTTTCTGTAGTCTGGAGGACAAGTCTGCAGCTCCTGCAGCTCCTCAGGAAGATCTTTCCTTTCAGACTTTATTGAAAAACATGCAGGCCGCCCTGGCCCTCAAGACCTCGGGCCCTGAGCCAGGTAGACGGCTATCTCTCGAGTGGCTCCCTGTGTCAGATATCCTGGTTAACCTCACACCTCCTATCCCTCTAGCTTTCAAACCCCTTTTGGAAGCAGTATGTGCCAGGCCTGCCACTATCCTTACGTTTGCAAATCCATAGATTGGATGTATTCTGCCCCTTTATCTGAGTGTGGTACTCTAACCCAGCAGTGTGAACAAATGGTGATGACCAAGTCCAGGAAGATGTGAAAATTATGTACCTACTGTAATTCTTGATCTTCTTGGATGGTCTTCACCATTTGTTCACACACACACCCGCCATCCCCCGAGCTCACTCTCACTATTTCCTTGGCTTCCTCTCCCTTGTTCAGTTGGAGCTCTGAAGACACATGTGTTCTTGTTGGCCCTTCTTACACTGGTCCAAAGGGCTACTTTATGCCCTCCATAGAATAATGTTAGTTAAGTTAGGTAATGCTGCACCTCCTCAGTAAAAAAGGTACTAAGGCGGTTGGAGGGTCGATGCCTCGCGTTGCCATACATGCGCAGTCTTACCTTGGCGCCAGCTGTCCTGAAGATTTTTGGTTTCTGCAGGGTTCCATCATCTCGAGCTTAGAACCCAGCAGTATGAATAAATAGTGAAGACCATCCAAGAAGATCAAGAATTATGGTAGGTACCTAAATTTCATTTCCTGCCTGTTCACAAATCTCTTAAGAAGACCAGGCAAATTTTATTTTTCAAGGGGCCCAATCCTGGAGGCTCTGGGCACCGTACATTAATTAAAACTAGTAATAAAATACACAACAGATAAATAAATAAATAAATTACAACAAATCCTGTAAAATAAATAAAGCTTAAACTAAAAACAGTCAGGAACAATCCCAGGATTAAGATCTAACAGGCAGTGTCCAGGAAGGCCTGACTGAACAGGAGGGTCTTGAGGCCACCTCCAAAATCCTGACAACTCCCATGTCTGCAGCTGGCATAGACAGAAAGGTTGAAAAGAAATACCAGCTGGATAGGTAGGTTGCTGAATACCTGTATACTCATCCTGACCACGAATGGGTGATGCAAACTGCTGCCTGTGACAAGGCCTAGGTTCCCCTTTCCTCTCAACCCCCTGTAAGTGATTCCTTAAAACTGGACAGCTTAGGCAAAAAAGTATATACTTCCCTTTTGCTGAGGCAGGCAGTTTATGTGGCCTACATAGCTCAGTACCAGAAGGCATTTTGGAGCTGTGAGGTGTCAGTGAACGAGAAGGCTGCTGGGACCTAGTCCAGGACCTGGCTGACATAGCAAAGGCTGCCATGGATGCCACCAAATACCAGTTTCATGTGGCTGTGGAAGCCAGTGAGACTGCTTCCAGAGTAATGGCACATGTGGGTCCTTGAGGAGGTTTGCATGACTTAGGACTACAAACCTCTCACAGGACATTCAGACTAAAGCCATGGATTTCCCCTGCAAAGGAAACTCCTTGTTTGAAGACAAAACAGAGGTATATATAAAAAAGATGGATGAATATGAGACACCTGTAAAAGTAATTCTGAGAAGGAGAAGGCCTCCACTGCCCATAGACCTTATGGAAGGGGAGGTAGGGACCAGGGTTATTTTCCCTGGGCTTATGTGACTTATGATGATCCCCCCCCCCCAAGAGGGGTTTTACCAGGGGAAGAGACAAATGGGGTGCCAAGTGGGCTGAAGTCACCCCAGCCCCCAAGGTGCAGGCAAAGCAGAACCCCTGATATGCCTGTCAAGGTTGCCCAGCCATTTCCAGTGGGTGGAAGGCTGGCTCACTATTTCCAGGCATGGAAAAACATTACCACAGACAAGTGGGTCTTGGAAGTAGTGAGCCAGGGTCTTTTCCTGCAGTTCAAGAAAGTTCCCAAAACTGCAGACACACAGGGCCTTCCCATCTCATACCCCAGCAGAAAAACTCCTGTTGGCTTTGGAGGTGAAAAAGCTGCTGCAGTTCAATGCAGTAGAAAGAGTTCCCCTTCCCAGTGTGGGAGGGGATGTACTCAAGATACTTCCTGACCCACAAGAAAAATGGAGAGTGGTGACCCATTTTAGATCCAAGATATCTTAACAAACACTTGAATAAAAGAAAAGTTCAGGATGGTGACACTGACCACAGTGATTCTATCTCTGCAACAAGGACACTGGCTGGGGTCATTGGACTTGAAGGATGCCTACTTTCACATTCCAGTCTGACCCTCTCACAGAAAGTACCTCAAGTTTAGGGTAGGGCACTGCCACTACCAGTTCAGGCCCTACCCTTCGGCCTGTTATCTGCTCCAAGGGTCTTCACAAAGTACCTAGCAGTAGTCACAGCTCACTTAAGAAGGCAAGGTGTAGTAGTCTTTCCTTACCTGGATGACTGACTAGTCTCAGAAGGGCCATACCAGGAGGTCAGAGCCTCACTTCAGCTCACTCAGACAACTCTAGAGGACCTAGGATTCCTAGTAAACATTCTGCAGTCTCAGACAGAACCTGTCCTGGTACTGGACTTCATAGGAGCAGAGATGGACACCTGGCAGGGAAAAGCTTTCCTCCCTCAGAAGAGGGTGGCAAGCTTCACATACCTTATAAGGTCTTTTCAAGGTAGAATTACCCAGGCCAGCAAGAGTCTTCCTGCAGTTGCTGGAGCACATGGCCACTTCCACAGCTGAGGTTCAAGGTGCCAGGTTTCAAATGTTTGTATTGTCACGTACGTTTCATTGGTTATTTATTTTTCTTGTGTATAGGCAACATGTAAGTTAACAGGACTGTCTTGTAAACTGGGTCACCTGACCTAAAGACATGTTTTCTCTCCTGTATAAAAATAAAGTTTTTACTACTACTAAATGAAGGATATTCTGTACTCCCTAGTGTTTCACTGATTCCAAAAGCAGGACTCTCTGTCAATGTTGATACCAGTTACAAGGTGCCTTCTAAAGGCACTGCACTGGTGGAAGGAAGAGGGGAACCTCATAGTAGGAGTCGCCTTCTTCCAGCAATCATGCACAGTGGTGCTTACTACAGATGCCTCCTTCTTGGTTTGGGGTGCCCACCTGGAGGACTTCACAGTAAGTGGAGAGTAGACCCCACTGGAGTCCCAGGAGCACATAAACCTCCTGGAGTTCAGGCTGTGTGGCAGGCAATGCAACCTTTTTCCTCCAACAGACACCACCACCAACATGTACTATATAAACAAACAGGGTGGAACAAGATCTTCCAAACTGTCCACAGAGGCAATGAATATCTGGAGCCTGGCATATGAACTAGAGGTGCAGTTATCTGCAGTGCATCTGCCAGGGAAAGACAGTGACCTCGTAGATTCCCTAAGCAGAATCAGTCAGGAAAACCACGAATGGACTCTGAACAAACAAGTACTAGCAGCAGTGTTCAGAAGATGGGGCATACCAGAGGTAGACCTGTTTGCCTCTTGGCAAAACTACCAGCTTCCTCGCTTTTGTTGCAGGCCTCCATCATTGGGGACAGTGCCAGAGGACGCCCTAGTCTTCTGTTGCACAGGAAGATTCCTCTACACATTTCCCCCTTTTTCTGTCCTACTGAGGGTTCTGTTGAAGCTCAGAAGGGAACCTGCAACAATGATCCTAATTGCTCCAGACTGTGCCAGGCAGACCTGGTACTCTCTGCTCATGACCCTGTCCAGCAAACCTCCAATCACCCTCCCCCGAGGTACAATCTGCTGACATTGCCTCAGGGCAGGATAACATTCCCAGACCTGAGCACTTGTGCCTCAGGGCCTGGTACTTGAAGAGTTAGAATATTCTGGTTTAAACCTCTCAAAAGAGGTTTTAAATATGTTAAAAGTTTCCCAAAAGCCAGTCACCAGGGAAACATATGCTTCCAAGTGGAAAAGGTTTTCCCTGTGGTGCTCTTCCAAACAGCTTAATACTTTTCAGGCCAGCCTGTCCAATATCTTGGATTATCTGGGACGCCTACAGTCCCTGGCCTTCGGCCTTCTACCCTTAAGGTGCATCTTGCAGCATTCTCAGCATATGCTTCGGCTGGCAGCAATAAATCAGTAGCATCCCTGACTATTCTCAAAAGGTTCTTCAAGGGTCTGATCCACTTGAGCCCCCCCCCCCCTTTAAGGATCTAGTCCCTTTCTGGGACTTGAGCTGGTTATATTGCCCAGCTCATGGGGGCCCCCTGAGCCTATGGCAGCTGCTGCTCTGAAGTATGTCACCTGGAAAACCGTTTTCTTGGTAGCTCTCACCAGAAGGGTGAGCAAACTCCAAGCTCTGTGTACAGATCCTAACTACATTATTTTCCACAGGGATAAGGTGGTTTTGAGGACCAAGTGGAAATTCTTTCCTGAATTGGTTTTAGAATTTCACCTCAACCAATCTGTCACACTCCCTGTGTTCTTTACTGAAAAATTCACACCAGCGGAACAGAGGCTCCATAGTCTGGATGTTAAAAGATCTTTAAAGAGCTAGTGTACTGCCTAAAACTAATATTAGTTTTTAAAAGCAGCCAACCATTAACTTTTATATCTCGGGTACTTTTTATTTTCCTTCTGGTTAATTAGAAGATTGTTTACCTGATGTTAGTAGTTGTGATGTGTGGAACAGCACTCTGCCTGGCAGCTGACATATCTAGCTCTTTCCCCCCACTACATATTCAGCATTGTGACCTCACTGACTGTGATATCACTGCTGCTTAGGAACAGCCACTCAGTAGCTGCCAGGTCAGTCACCTGTGATGTCATTGTCAGTGAGATCACAATGCTGATTATGTAGTGGGGGAATCCAAGATAGATATGTCAGCTGCCAGGCTGAGAGCTGTTCCACATGGCCAGCACAATATTATCACATAGAAAACTTTCTAAACAGCAAAAGGAAAAGGGAAAGGGGAAATTGTTTAATCAGGAAAGGCACACTAAGCCAAAGCTTGTTTCCAGGTGCAACCTGGGAGCACGAGGAAGTTAAGTGATTTGCTCAGGGTCACACAGTATGCAAGTGGGTCTGTGGGATTCAAACCCCGGTCTGGTCTGCTGGATGTCACCAGATTTGCAGCTCAGAGCCAAAAAGAGAAAAAGAAGACTACATCAGAAATAAACAGTACAACTGACTACTACTTAAAATTTCTATCATTTTCCTGTCTGTTTTGATTCCACTAGCTCTTTAAGTTACAATTTGGACTGCACAAAGGAAGTTAGTTCCACAGCTACACAGGTGATCATCACTTATGGGGATGTAGGCCAAGAAAAGCCAGCATCCAGGATTACCATTGTGCGCTGGATAGTGGTGTGTATCCAGTTCTGTTATGGTAAAGCTGGCAAGCTTCCACCTGAGGGCCTAAATGCCCATTCCACATGGGGCAATTCTGGTTCTGTGTCAGAATCTAGAGGTGTCTCCATTCAGGAAATGTGTACAGCAGCTACCTGGAAAGCAGTACACACCTTTACAGAGCATTACTGTCTGGACATACAGTCCAGAAGGGATGCTAACCTTGGCACTGCTGGCTTGCTGAACCTTTTCCCTAAATAGGTTCTGTACCCAGCCTCTCAAGGTACTGCTATGAAGTCTGCATTTGTCAAGCAATAATGAGGGATTCCTAGAGTTTAACAAAAAACATATGGTAGTAATGTTGTTTTGGATCCCTCACTGTGCTTAAAAATCACTTCCCTACCTACCCTTCCAGAACCTAGAAAAGGTTCTCACAACAGACCGTTCTTAGCATAGTTTAGCATTACTTGTTGCATTGCTTCACAACTGAAATTTAGTGTGTCACATTCTCAGTTTTTTTTTGTTTCAACATTTTTTTAATCAAAGGTTTTTGGTAGTCAGCTAAATTTAGTGGTCACTGCTCTCCCACATCTTGAGAAATAAATGTGCCTTTAGAGGGCAGAGGAGAACATGACCACAACAGAGTTTTGAATTTTATTCTAAGTTCTCTATTTAGCGTAAAATACTAGGCTCTGGGGCAGCTCATTCCAGGTGAATGGTTGCAGTTTATCCAGCGTCATGGGGGATCCCTTTGGAAGAAATAACATTACTATGGTGAGCATTTATTGTCTTTTGGAACAAAGCAGCTTAGTATGTTTACTTTATTCTCTTGCAGGCTATTCAGAAGTGGAAAGTGAGAAAGCAGCAGGCAAAAGATGAGCTATTTAAAAAAAAGGAAAAGTCAGAAGAGGAGCTGGAGATGGAATGGCTTGCTCGAGAAGAGGCAGAAAAGCAAAGACTAGAGAAAGAGAAGAAAGAGAAACAAGCTCAGCTTGAGGAGTGGAAGAGAAAAAAAGAGCTGGAAGTTGCACAAGAGAAAGAGAACAGGCTTAAGGAAATATTAGAGAGGGAGAGGAAGCGGAAGGAAGAACGCAGACGTCAGCTTGAGGTGAAGCTACTTGTGGAAGAGTACAGTCGGCAGAAAAAGGAGCAAGAGGAGTTTCAGAGATTAGAAAAGGAAATGAGAGAAGCTGAAATGGAGGAAAGGAAGAGAGTTGCTGCACAAGAGATTTCTAAGTTTCAAGACAGAGTAAGTATATATTTTTTATATATTTTTTGTAGTCCACCACGTACATCATTCTGTAGGAATCATTACTTCATGAGTTCATTCATGAAATGCTGTGTCAGTTGTCCAGTGGCTTAGCAGTTGGAGAATGTTTGCTTGTCTCACTGGTTCAGTCAAGGCCCAGCACATCATGGAGGTGTTAATACGCAACTGTATGCCTTGGGTCGGTTACGCCAATTAAGCAATAAGGTGTGACCAGGATTACATAAATCGTATGTTAATCACCCACTGGGGGTGTAATGTGGCACAAGGCGGCCTTTCTGGTGATGTTAAATAGTCCATCTGCTGTTTTGAGTTCTAACTTGGAGCTTGATTGGAGCTGAAATGTAGCACGCCCATTATGAGGACTCTGAGGCTGTTCAGTGGGTCATGCATCTTATACCACAGAAAATGAACTTGTAGGTAAAAAAAAGAAATAAGTACTTTGTTTCAGTTTTAGGATACTACTTTTTGAAATCCTCAAATATCTTGCTACAGTGCCCTATCAGCACAATTGTGGTGTTGCCATGATGACACTATCTATGGCTAGAAGCAGACAGATTTCTATTACAGTGCTCCCTCACTATAGCGAAACCTCGGTTATACAGTACGGAACATCATGTGTGTCTCCAAACTTGTGCAGCGAGGGAGCACTGTAATACACTGTACACGCTGTAAGTAAAGTCATTTTATAAATAAAATACAGTACTATCGCATTTGGAAAGGTCAGAAAAGTACTGCATTCTCATCTCTTTGCAGGCGTCTATCCCTGTACCCGCCTGCAGGCTGAGATTGATGATTGCAGTGTATACTGAGATACTGTGTATTTGTTAGAGAGACATGGTTTTGGCAGTGGCTCTTTAGAGAGAAATGGTGTGGTGTGGCAGTGGCTGTCTAATCTGGACAAATAAGTTTTCAGTCTGACCGTCGCTGCCGAGTACCGAGTTAACAGATCAGCTGGATCCCTGAGTTGGGCTGAGTGGCACTGTGAGTGTACGATTGCTTGCAGTAGCAGTTGTCAGCAGCACAGGAAGATCATTCTAATAACTGCTTTTTAAAATGGCAGAGACCAATTGAGTAATCTGATTGGTTATTTATAGTGCAATATGAGACAATGTTGCACTATAAATAACTAGTCCTAGTAAAACAGCCGGATAACAGAACCTGATGGCTGCTATAGTCAGGGTGCTTCAAAGGAAGGAGCAGGGGGCTACTAGAGGGCATGGGTGGAAGCTGGAGGGGGGAAGATTCAGGGGAGAAAGGAGGAGGTGCTACTTCACTGAGAGGGTGGTGGAGCCATGGAATGTGCTGCCTAGGGGGCTGGTGGAGGCAGAGATGGTGGAGGGGTTCAAGAGGGGGTGGGACAGGTACAGGGGAAGGGTTCTGGAAGCAAAATCCAATGCAGCGAGAATATCCGGAACTGGGAAGGGAGAAGCCAGAGAAAGCGAGGGGGGCAGCAAGGTCAGCTCCCAGGGTGGGGGCTGACCAAATGAGCAGACGCGAAAGACCGTTAGGCCTATTCTGCTGGCATTTTAGTATGTTAGTATATTCATCTTAAACATTCTATTCAGAATGTTTCAAAACTTTGCTGTCGCCATTTTTTTTTAGCCGGCTTACATTATAAGAAAATAACTTTCATTTTCTTCTTTAGCTTCAGCAGGCAGGCAGGCAAGCGGCAGTTCTCTCCTGTTCCCATTGATGATTTTAGTTGTGAACCCCTGCCACACACACACACACACATATCCCCACCCCAAAACAGCAGGAAGAAATACGTTTTCCTTTTTTAATTTTCTCATGAAATGTGCAGACACCAGCCTGCTTGACTTGGAGCGAGCATGTCCCTAATTGGCCACCATGCAAACCAGTTTAATCTCTGCTCTAGTCTGTGGTGGTAACGGCACCAAAAACTGTCGCAGTGCTCCCCAGCATTAGTCCAGGAGCGCTCCGGGAGAGCAAAGATGTGAGTGGCTCCACCTGCAAGAGCAGGAACTGGGAAACAATGCAGCAGGATCCGTGGTAAGCTCCCAGCATGTAATGGGGAGGTGTTTTACATTATACAGACTTACTGTATCTTCATTTGAGCAAGTCAGGCAAGTGCAGGGGGAGTCAAGTGGCTGGACTTCTCAGTTGTTTATGAGCCGTGACTACAAAAACTTGAATAAATTAGAACACTCAGGTGATGCTAAAAAAAAGAGGAAAATAAAACGTAGCCTGAAATCATACCTCTCAACTGTCCCTGTTTAGGAGGGACTTCCTTTATTTTAGCTGTCAAAATTGCCCTGTCCCTCATAAAAAAAAAAAGGTGCTGCCCACACAGAGAGCATTTTGTAAATTCAGATTTTAAAGCAGAAATTCTTAATAATCCTACATGTTAAATCAAAAATCAAGTTTGCACAAGAATTACAGGCAGTGGTTACCATGGTGTGCTGAGCTCCTTTGAAGATGTGTCACTCATTATAAGTGGTATGAGCCTGATAATTTACTGCTGAGGTGGGCAGGGAGGGACACACAGACATATCAAACAAAACAAAAAACACAGAAACTAAATGTAAGCACTATTAATGTTGTTGTTATCATTACTGTCACTAATTTAATCTAGCACCAGTTGGCGGAGGGACTATTTTACATAAAAAACACGTATTAATTTACATTTTTACTTGTTTAAAAATGTGTATTCAAATAAAACTACCGTCTCTAAAATTAAAGAGCTGTTTTATAAGTGCAATAAGACACTCCGGGGTTGTGCATTACGTTGTGATAACCCCACTCCTGAGGTGACCATCACTCGGCCTTCGGCCTCGTACCTAATTAGGACCCTAGGAGTGCAGTTATCACAACGTAATGCACACCCCGTTGTATCTTATTGCTTACATAGTGTACAGCACTGTACTGTGTTTATTTTATAGTGACAAAGAAGCAGTCAGGGAGCAGGGGTGAGATGCGGTGCCATGTTTGTGCAAGATATAATATACATATTCATTATGTCAGGTTTCAAACATCATTAGGCTCTGAAGCTGATAAGAAAAAATAATATTAATGATAGAACAGTATCTGTAAACAAGTGCACCAGGTCTGAAGTTCAAGACCAGGGAAGCCTTATTTCTAGGGACGTGGATATGTTGTTCAATCCACACTTACTGGCAGGTTCCTTGCCGCTTTAAATCTTGCCAGAAGGTCTTCAAGCTGGCTCCTCCCACCCACCCGGGTGGTAAAACTCTCGGCTCTGCCCCATGACACCAGATCTGCTTTACCGCTTGGAAGCTCAGGTTCCCTCCTTAGCGCTCTGCGTTTTAGGCCTGTATCCACACTCTTCGGTCATACCAAAACTCATTCTTAAGTTTAAAAGACTTCGGTCTCCTCTTTCCCTCGTGGCTGCAATGGACAAATCGACTCCCAGATTTTGTTGGTGCCCCTGTGGGCAGAAGATGTCCTGGACCGATCCGCACTCAATGTGCGTTTATTGCCTTGGACTCGGCCATGACTCACAGGCTTATGAGTTGTGAAAATCCTTTTCGGCTTCGGTCTTGGAGGACCACGCTGCCCGATTGCTGTTGGGGCGACCTGAAAAACATTATCCTCCGGTTAAGTCGAAGGAGGCCCGTTGGGCAGTGTCTGTGGCTGCAGGGTCGACTGGAGCAGATGATTGCCCTCAAGGAGGAGGCGGCCCAGGCCACATCATCATCTTCCTCGGTCGCGGCATTTATCCCACTCTCCTTCCGTTCTTCCTACACAGCTTCTTTTAAGGAGCTTTGCCAATCCCTCTCCACCAAGGGAGAAGGGCCATCGGGACATTCCTCTCGGTCCAAAAAGAACAACTCCAAAGGTAAGTCCCACCATCGACGTTCGTGGGAGTGGGAGAGGTCCCCTTCCCCGGATAGTCGACACTCTACTTCGGTCGAGGTTGCGGCTAAGGCCGCTGGCTTCACGGTGTCCCCATAAGGTCAGCCGGCTGAGACAACCGTCGACGCGGTCGAGATTTTTCTCGACCCATTGGACGGCTTGTCGACTGGAGAAGCCGACAACCCTTCTTCACTGGTTCCCCTGTGGAAACCGAGGACTTGCCTGTGCGGGTCCCGGTTAAGGTCCCTGAACCGAGAGAGGAGTGAATTTCCCCCACTCCCTCTCTGACCCACCCTCGGAATCCCCAAAGGTCTCAGTCTCGGACCTCTTCCAGGTCCAGCCGGTCCCGCCGACGTCGGCGGTCTCGGTCTCGGCACCATGCTCATCCTCGTCGTCCTCTTTGGAGGATCGGTGCTACGAGGATTTAATGTGGCAGCAGCTCTTATTGTCCGGGAATAAGCCGACTCCATCGCCTTCTCCGGCCATTAAATTAGCTGTCACAGATGGCAAAACAACCCCAGTAGTAGTAGTAGTAGTAGAGGCAGGCCGGCACGGTTGTTCGGCCAAAACCGGCAGTGCCACACATTGTGGTGGAACCTTCGCCTCCACAACCAAAGACTGGGGCCCCGACCAAGGATTCTCGGTTGGGTCAGGGTTTGCCCCATAGGTTGTCGGTCACCCTCCCTCCCGATCGACCTTGGCAGGTGGAGGGTGGCTCAGGCACTCGGTAGCTGTTGTCAGACTCCTCGGAGTCTGACGACGACTCCTCCTTGTTCTCCAGGCCGCTTGACTTGGAGTCCACTGGGGGTCAGTCGGTGGACGAGAGCCCATCCTCGTTCCTTGGAATGCTTCAACTCATCTCAGAGTCCACTGGGATGAAGCTCGAACCCGTTTCAAAATGGGCCAAGTATCCCCTCATGGAGATACTGGACCGAGGAGATTCCCCTATGGAGGCCTTCCCAGTGGCCAAAGCCATTGTTGGCCCAGCCCTGGAGCTGTAGCAGAGGCCAGCTTCTTGTCCAGCACCTTCGGCCAGGATGGCTTGAAAGTATGCTGTCCCTACCGGTTCACTCTCCGGTTTCTCGGAGCACCCCTCTGCGGAGGGGTTAGTGACCGACAGCACTTTCCGGCGTTCCGGGAACACTTGGGATGTGGACAAGCCACCCAATAAGGAGTCCAGGAAATTGGACTACTCTGGGTGGAAAGTCTATGCTGCTTCCTCCCTAGGCCTTTGTCAGGCTAGCTCGGCCGTCCTGATGGCACACTTTTCACACGCTCTTTTGGGCTCCCCGGATGAGGTGATTCCTCATCTCCTGGCTGACCTTCAAACGATGGTCAAGCAGGTGCAGGATCAGGGAAGGGTGGTGGCCAAACAGCAGCTCCAAACTTCCTTGGCCATCGCTGACTTGTGTGCCCGGTCAGCAGCGGCCGCAGTAGCCATGCGCCGCAGAGCTTGGCTGCGGATCTCCACCTTCACGGCAGACACCCAGAACATGCTGGCAGACGTTCCCTTCCTGGGCACTGACTTGTTCGGGCCGGGGGTGGAAGGCCATCTCCAGAGGATCGAGAAGTCCAGTGCCACCTTGGACTCTGTCACGTCTGCCCAGAAGGACAAAGGCCGCCAGCAGCAGCATAAGCCCTTTCGTCCTTCAGCCCTTGCGGCACGTCCGGCCCAGCAACACCAGCATCAGGGCCAGCAGGCCGCCAGCACCCCAAAGCCAAGCCTGCTGCTTCCCCCGGCAGGAAGCCGGGAGGGAAAGGTCCAGGCAGCTCCTCAGCTGGCCCTTCCTCCAAGCCTGCCCAGTGACGGGTTGAGGGGTGTCGCCCCCAGCCTCGTCACTCCTCCCCTGGTTCCCCCCGTGGGGGGACGGCTCCACCACTTCCTTTTCACTTGGTCACCACGGACCACTGGGTGTTGGAAGTGGTAGGCAAGGTTCTGCCTCTGGAATTCGAGCAGTCCCACCCTATCGAGCCGTTGCCCCATGGGGGGCTACGAGTTCCGCAGCCTCTCTGTTGGCTCGTCGAGCTGTTATTGCCCTGCTCCTCCAGAAGGAGGTGACCAGGGAGTTGGCGGATCCTCCTCCAGACCCAGGGCTTGTGTCCAGGTACTTCCTGGTCCCAAAACGGACGGGGGGGCGGCTGGCACCCCATTCTAGACCTACATGACCTGAACAAGTTCCTAAGGTCTCGTACCTTCAAGATGGTCACTCTGGCTCAGATCATCCCATCCTTGGAAGGAGGCATGTGGTTCTGTTCTCTGGACCTCCAGGACGTGTTATTTCATGTCCCAATCCTTCCGTCTCACCAGCGATTCCTCCGCTTCAGGACAGAGGGATCTCTTTACGAGTTCCAGGCCATGCCTTTCGGCCTCTCTCCAGCTCCCAGGGTCTGCACCAAATGCATGGCAGTGGTGACAGCATTCCTGCGGCGCCAAAGGATCCGGGTGTACCCTTACATAGAAACATAGAATTTGATGGCAGATGAGGACCGCTTGGCCCACCCAGTCTGCCCATTTCCCTACCTAATGGATAAGCTGCAGATCCTAGTTAACCAGCAGCCTGCTTCTTCCTACCCCCACCCCTAAATTGCCTTATGACTGTCACATGCATTTGAATTCCACCACTGTTTTGACTCCACAACCTCCTCCAGAGCGGCCATTCCATGCATCCACAACCCTCTCTGTGAAAAATACTTCCTTAAATTACCTCTGAGCCACCCCTCTATCTTCAAATTGTACCCCCTTGTTCTTGCACTCTTTTTTGAAAGATGCTACCCTCTTGGACTTTGTTGATTCCCTTGAGGTACTGAAAGTTTCTATCATGTCCCCCCTCTCCCTCCTTTCCTCGAGGCTATACATATTAAGCTCCTTAAGTCTCTCTTCACATGTCTTTCGGTGCAGACCCTGCACCATTATAGTTGCCCTCCTGTGGACAGCTTCCATCCTGTCTATGTCTTTCTTGGAGATTGGGTCTCCAGAACTGCACGAGTACTCCAGATGGGGTCTGACGAGCTGTCTGTACAGAGGGATAATAACTTCTGTTTTCTACTGGTGATGCCTCTCCTATGCATCCCAGTATCCCTAACCCTCCTTGCTGCCCTCTCACATTGCTTGCCCACCTTTAGATCATCTGATATGACTATCCCCAGGTATCTTTCCATTTTTGTTGTTGTTAGTATCTCACCCCCCATTGTGTACTCTTCCCCTGGGTTGTTGTTTCCCAGGTGCATTACCTTGCACTTCTTAGCATTGAATCTAAGCTGCCATATATTTGACCATTCCTCTAACCTTGCCAAGTCCCTTCTCATCCTTTCCACCCCACCTTGTGCATCTACTCTGTTGCAGATCTTTGTGTCATCTGCAAAGAGACATACTTTTCCTTTCAGTCCCTCTGCAATGTCGCTTATAAAGACATTGAAGAGGACTGGTCCTAATACTGAACCCTGCGGTACCCCACTAGTAACCCCCCTTTCTTCAGAGTGGACTCCATTTACTATTACTCTCTGTGTCCTATTCTCCAGCCAATTCTTTACCCAGGCTGTCATCTTGGGACCCACTCCCAGGCTGGCTAACTTGTATATTAATCTTTTGTGTGGGACTGTGTCAAATGCCTTGCTAAAGTCTAGGTAGGCCATGTCCACAGCCCCTCCCTGATCTACTACTTTGGTCACCCAGTCAAAGAAATCTATCAGATTTGTCTGGCATGACCTTCCGCTGTGAATCCATGCTGCCTTGGGTCCTGTCCCCTCTGGCCTCTAGATCTGACAATTCTTTCCTTCAGAAGTGATTCCATCATTTTCCCTATCACTGAAGTTAAACTAACAGGTCTGTAGTTTCCTGCTTCTGCCTTGCTCCCACTTTTGTGAAGGGAATCACATCTGCCCTCCTCCAGTCCTCGGGTACCACCCATCCTCCCATGATTTGTTAAAGAGGGTAGTCAGTGGTGTCACTAGTTCTACCCTTAGTTCTTTTAGAATTCTGGGATGAATCCCATCAGGCTCCATTGCTTTGTCCACCTTCAGTTTTAAGAGTTCTTTCAGAACCCTTTCTTCTGTAAATGGACTGGTATCAACTTCTATATCCAGAGTGTTTCTACTGTTTGTTTTAGGTACCTCCCCCTCTTCATTTGTAAATACTGAGCAAAAATATTTGTTTAGTATCTCTGCCTTTTCACAGTCACCCTCTGCCCACCCTCTCTCCCCTTTATTAAGCCTCACTATCCCTCCCTTGGTCTTCCTTCGCTCCCTGATGTACCTATAAAAGGTTTTATCCCCCTTCTTAACCGAGTTGGCTATCTTTTCCTCGGTTTGGGCCTTTGCTGTTCTGACTGTCTTCCCAGCTTCCTTTTGCTTTAACTGATGCAGTTCTCTGTCCTGCTCCTTCTGTGATTCCTTGTACTTCCTGAATGCTTTCTTTTTCTCATGAACCTTCACTGCCACTTCCTTTGAGAACCATAGTGGTTTCTTACATCGTTTTGTTTTGTTTATTTGCTTCACACAAAGGCTTGTGACCTCTGTGATGGCAGTTTTTATTATTCCCCATTGTTATTCCACCCCTCCTTCCTGCCCATTTGCTAGTGCATTCCTTAGGCACTCACCCATTTTAGCAAAGTCAACCGCCCTAAAGTCCAGTACTTTTGCCTTTGTATGGCTTGACTCTATTGCTGTGTTTATTGTGAACCATACTGTTCAATGTTCGCTAGTTCCCAGATGGCTACCCACTTCTACATCTGTGATCCTCTCTCCATCTCCATTTGAGAGAACCAGGTCTAAGATTGCTCCCTCTCGAGTGGGCTCCAGTACTAGTTGTCTAAGGCATGCCCCCCGTAGGGCATCTAGAATAACCCCACTCTTGGAAGTGGCTGCTGCAACTGCACTCCAGCTGGACGACTGGCTGAGTGCAGCCCCTTCCAAGTTGGAGGTGGAGCGGTCCAGGGATCTGGCCCTCCAGGTCTGCTCTCAGATTGGCCTCCTCATCAACGAGGCCAAATCGGATCTCGTGCCGTCACAGGTGATTTAGTTCATCAGGGCAGAGCTCGACTCTCTTCAAGCCAGAGCACAGCTCCTGGCGGACAGGACCGAAGTCCTTTCCTCCTTTGCCCAGTCATTTCTGGTTGGGCAATTGCACTCTGCCTGGGACTTCCTGCACCTCCTGGGCCTCATGGCGGTCTGCACCAGCATGGTCCGTTGGGCCCACTGGCACATGCGTCCCCTGCAATGGGGGCTGGCCCGCCAGTGGTCATAGTGCTCCGGTCCTCTAGACCAGCCAGTGACAGTGACCCAGGAAATGTGGAAGGCCTCCAGTGGTGGCTCGTTCCAGCTCATCTGCAGGAGGGTATCCCTTTTGTCCACCCAGAGCCGACGGTCACTCTGATGACCAACGTCTCTCTCTGATGGATTGGGGTGCCCATCTGGGGGAGCGCAGAGTGCACGGCCTCTGGTCCCCTCAGGAGTCTCGATGCCACATCAACCTGCTGTAGCTTCGAACGGTCCGACTAGCCCTCACCGCCTTCACTCCGTTTGTACGGGGTCAAGTGGTCCAGGTCCAGACAGACAACACCATGACCATGTACTACCTAAACTGTCAAGGCAGGATACACTTCTTGCCTCTGTGCAAGGAGGCTCTCCACACTTGGTCTCTCATGAGCGGACTGGAGGCGGATCTGCTAGCCATCCATGTGGCAGGAGCCTCCAACATTCTGGCCGATGCCCTCAGCCGGATAGGTGCTGCATCTCACAAGTAGTCTCTCCTGCCAGAGGTAGTACAAGATCTGTTCTCCCACTGGGGCACTCCTCAGGTGGACCTGTTTGCCTCCAGGGAGAAAACGAAGCTGAGGCTGTTTCATGCCTTCCCCCCTCAGCAGGGCTCGCTGCAGGGATATGCCTTCTCGAGGCCGTGGACCCCGGGCCTCTTCTCTGCCTTCCCTCCATTTCCCTTGATCCACAAGGTGCTTCTCAAGGTGAAGAGGGACAAGGCACAGGTGATTCTGGTAGCCCCAGACTGGCCCAGCCAGTTCTGGTATCCACATCTCCTCAGCCTCAGCTCCAGGCTCCCGAGGTGACTTCCAGCCTGCCTGGACCTGATCTCAGTCAACAAGGGGAAGGTACTCCACCTGGACCATCAATCCCTGCACTTGATGGCCTGGTTCCTGAGCGGCTAGAGTTCCAGGCCTTGGGTCTTTCCGACGAGGTCCTCAACGTCATTGAGGCATCCCGTAAGGAGTCGACCATAAAATGCTATGCCTTCAAATGGAAGAGATTCTCCATTTGGTGTCAGGATAAGGGGTTGGACCCTTCCTCCTGTTCTTTGGCTAGCATTTTGGACTACATGGTCCCTTTCTCAGCTAGGGCTTGATCGGCGACCCTTAAGGGTGCACCTGGCAGCCATCTCTGCCCACCGAGTGCGGGCCGGCAAGCAGTCGGTGGCACAGGAGAAGGTGGTTGGGCGCTTTTTCAAAGGCCTTGATCACATATCCTCTCTGGTGCAAGAACCTCCACCTCCATGGGATCTACTGCTGGTATTGGCTAAGCTCATGGCAAGCCATTCGAACCGATGCACAGGTGCGATATCTCCCACCTGTCATGGAAGACTGCCTTCTTGGTGGCTATAACATCAGCCAGAAGGATGGGAGAGCTCCAGGCACTTTCCATCAAGTCTCCTTCTCTGGTCTTCCAAAGGGACAAGGTTGTCCTGCGCCCCAACCCGAAATTCCTTCCGAAGGTGGTGTCGGAGTTTCACCTTAACCAGGTGTTGACTCTGCCGGTGTTCTACCCCAATCACACCTCAGAGGCTGAATATAGGTTCCATTCTCTGGTCCCTAGAAGAGCGCTCTCTTATTATAAGAAGCGGATGGCTGAAGTTCGGGGAGAGGTTCACCAGCTGTTTGTCACCTACGCTGAAGCCGCACCTGGCAGACCTGCACCCAAGCAGACGATAGGCAGGTGGGTCACCTCCTGCATAGATGTCTGCTATAGGTTGGTGGGCATGGAGCCTCCCAAATGGATAAGAGCTCATTCTACCCGCCATATCGCTGCTTCGGTGGCTGCTTCCAGGGACGTCCCTATCCAGAAAATCTGCAGGGCTGCTACCCGGAAGTCAGCACACACCTTCATTACCCACTACCACATCAACCTTGAGTCACACTGGGATGCTGGTTTTGGGACCTCGGTTCTCCAGTCCTTATTTCCTAAGTAGGGGATGCGCGCCTTGCCTCCCTCCCAGAGAACTGCTAGGAGTCTGCCAGTAAGTGTGGATTGAACAACATATCCACATCCCTAGAAATACAGGTTACTCACCTGTAACAGGAGTTCTAGGAGCGGTATATGTTGTTCATCCACACAACCCACCCGACCTCCCTGGCCTCGACGCACAACCTGGCTTCCAGCGGGCTAGATCTGGCGTCATGGGGCGGAGCCGAGAGTTTTACCACCCGGGTGGGTGGGAAGAGCCAGCTTGAAGACCTTCCGGCAAGATTTAAAGTGGCAAGGAACCTCCCAGTAAATGTGGATGAACAACATATACCACTCCTAGAACTCCTGTTACAGGTGAGTAACCTGTATTTTCCAGCATCCCTCAATATAAGTAACATGCGAGTTTAGCATGTCCTCAATTTCCAAAATCAGCTGACCTGCTGATTTTGGTACACTGAGACAGAAATGGCGGTGATTGGAAACAGAAATAGAATGTTAAAGAGTAACATTCTAGAATGGACTAGATGTGGGGATCATGGTGCAGGTGATGAGACTGTAGATGAGTATTAACTAAAGATTAATGTAAGGTAAGATTGCTGCTCTTAGCCATTCAAATATACGTATTGAAACCCCCATTGCTATAATTAAGCAATATGGTACTGTTTGAATACTAAATAGTCTTTCTGGCATTTTCTGAATGAAACACTAGCCATGTAATGTTCTACTGTGTGCTTCCATCAGACATTTGTAGCCTCTGTTGTAAGCGGTGGTGGGTGAATTTGCTACACGGAAGCATTTGTATTTATTTAGGGGATACCGCACTGCTTGCATGACATTTATCGTGATGGAGCCAAGGGAATGACTGTGATTCTTTTGGTCTGATCCTGTTGGGCATGTTCAGTCACTGAAGTTTCGTTTTTTGCCTAGGCAGCATGCTGCATTCCTAATCTATAGCATTGTATGAATGGTACACTATAGATGTTGATTTCAAGGAGGTTGTCATGGCAGTGACAAATTGCTAGGACAGTGCCATGACAACTCTGCTACATGGTGGGTGAAAAACCAAAGGGGATTATGAGTAGAAGACAAGGGAGGTTACAGGAGAAACAATAGAAAATGGAAACAGCAATGTAAGAGTTTACTACAAAACGTATAGAGGATGCTAGATTGATCAGCTGATGGAGACAATTGGCCACTCCAGCCTGTCAATGACAGGAACAAGCTGATCAAGATTGTCACTAACTGTGAAGGGCACTGTCTTGCTGGTGGCCATTTTTTTGTGCTAGCAAACGGCTTTTGTTTTTTAGTTTACTAATTACTTGAAATGCCTCCAATACCGTGGTCACTTAGCGATTGTGCTTTCCGGGCACAGCAATAGCAGTCAGCCTGAACTGTCATGGAATACTCAGGCACAGTCAGATCTGACATTCCATGACATCCTGAGCATCCCAAAGTGGGAATTGTAGCAAATCCTGCTGCACCTAATTAAGTTATACAAGTATATTAATCAGAGATTAATGTAATCTCTGTGCACAGCTGTCAGCCAATCACCTGTCTCCAGTTAAACCTACATTGCTACATTGTACAGTGCCTTTAACCATCTGGGAAGTGTGAATATTACAGTATAACTGCACACCATTGTTGCAATCCCATGGCTGAGGTTGGGTGCCATAGTGCAGCTTGGAGTTATCGAGATGGGGATAGTGGAATCCGGGCACCTGCAAAAGGATAAAAACAAACAATAAAATATAAAAAGACAGAAGTTACATCAGGAATTTATTGATCTTTAGGAGGAAAAAAGAACCAAGCTATTAGTTCATGACTTTTCTTTGTGCTTAGTCCACGCTTTTAAGATTTCATGATCAGAATCCTCCCACCCTGAAATCTTCTCTGTTTTCTTGATAATAGAATTTAAACTAACCCTAATCCAATTGACTTAATCATGGGCAGAAAAGTTTTCCAGATATTTGTGATGCTTTGTATAATTATTTAGTAGTCTGTGTTTCCTGCTTTTTAGAAGTACAGTACCAGATAATCTGGTGGTGGAAAAAGCAACAAACAGATATTTAGGTAAAAGGCATGGACACTTGACACAGATTCATATCGACATGGAAGACAAACATTACCTTTTGAACACATCAGTCTTCATAGCTGGTGGGCATTTCTCTGCATGCTTGTCAAGCTTCCATATCACAGTCATCAATACAGACGCAATGACCTTCATATTTTCTTGCTACTCATTTACCACAGTATTATATACGAAAGGAGCAGGAACTTGTTGCCAGCTATCGTACTGTGCAATTCAAACCTTACTCAGTTCTGTCTTGTAGTGTACTGTATTTCATTGTGATCTTGACTTTATTTTGAATATTTCAACTTGATTCTGAAGGAAGGGTTCAGACATGTAAACTGTATGGAAATTCCCCAAACAGTTGTTTATTCAGATATGAAATAATCAGAATTCTGAATCTCTGGCATGCACAGCTGAAAAGTGGCCATTTGAGTGATGGGAGCACATAAAAACATACACTGTGATAAAGTGACTCAAGAATGTACTTGTTTCTACACAGGAGGAAACTGTTAAATTATTCCAAGTCCTGTTACGTGATGTGCTGCCTGATTGGCCACAGATACTGGCTTGGTGGCATAAAACATGGTCTGCACTTAACTTTGTTGTGCCAAGCAAAGAGGGACGACTGTGACATGCTGGTGACCTGGGTTTGTGTCCCAAGCCTGTGACTTCAGTAGTAGAGGTGATCAGAGAGGCATTGCACAGCACCACTTTTCAGGGGGCAGCCAGTGTAGATGTGATTGTGTCCTTGGTGACATGGGTGACCACATGCTGTTGGGTATGCTTTCAGTATCAGTACTGCATGTGCACCCACTGGGAGGTGGGTAGGGACCAAAAACAGAGGAAGATGGGAGGGCTTATTGAAAGATAACTGCTGCAATCCTTCCACCACACCAAACCCCCTAGACATGTCACACCCTTTACTCTCCCAGACGCAGTTACAATCCATAGACACTGTGTAACACCGTGGTGGCAGAAGAAGGAGCCCATCGTGAAGAGACAGACCATGTTTGTCAGTCTGTAGAGAGCATGGGTGTGTTGGTAGCAGGCACTGGTGGTCAAATGGTGAGTCTGGTGGGCATTAGGGGTACTAGGTGTGCCATATGATGGTTGAGCATCTGAGGACCAGCAGTGCAAAATAGATGACACAAAATATAGCTTGGCCTGCTTCTGAAATGAGCTAAAAATAGGTAAATGGAGGATTGTCTGTGAATACTTAGTCTCTTACTATCCTTGGTTTTGCATAGTCCACCCAGCTTCCAGACTCTAGGAAATTTACCTTGTACGCTCAAGAGATACAGTAGATAACTACAGAGTACCAAAATGCACCACTTCATGGTCTATGTCTTACTTATTGCTTCATTCTTCATTGGGCACTTTACACTTTCATACCACAGTCATGGGCCATCATAGCTAATAGGGAGTTCACTTCCCTTAAAGGACTTAGCCTTGGAATACTACAAGATTCCTTTCTATGATTCTTTCTCTTCAACCTCTTCAAAAATGATCTCTTGACTATAATATTTAAACTCTAGCATCAGCATACATCTTTATGCTGATGACATTGTCATCTATGCTTCATCTAGCTCACTTGCAGTACTCAGTAAAATATTCCAAGATGCATTTGAAGCTACCCAGAGACTGATAAATACATACTGTCTACTACTTAATCATTCCAAGACCAAAAACACACTTTTGTGATAAGAAACTGGCTGCCAATTAATTTCAGATATCATCATGCTAAGATCCTCCACTAAATAAAGTGCAGAGTTTCAAATACCGGGGACTGACTGCTTTATCAAAATAAGTATTGCCTCAACTTAAAATGGGTGGGGAATATATTTCTGAGGCAGAGAAAACAGTGAAAAGAAAACAATGCTAGGTACATTAGCTTACTTTTAATAAAAGAATAGAAAAAATAATTGATTTAAATTGTTGAACATTTTCTTTATTCAAACATTGTTATGTATTCCCATATTTCTGTGAAGCTAAAAGACCTTCTAAAAATAAAACAAATACAATAAATTATTGGCAATTAACCAGTCAGTTAATTCCCTTACCCACCCAGTGCTGTAGTGTAAAACATAAATATTTAAAGATACATAGCAGGGAGGACTGGGAACAGAATGTCCACTATACACTGATGTTCTGAACTCTGAGGGCATGGTTCCCTTCCATAATCTCTAAGGGGCCATTGATATCACAGTTCATTGCATCACAGCTACCACACTGGCTGATGCTGATTTGGGCAGTTTTAAATCTCAGAGTAGTTTCTCCCCTTCTTTCAGCTTACCTTCACAGGGAGAATCCTTTTCAAACAACACAAAGTCTTGCCTGTATTCTGACATATGCAGTTAGCCCCAGCACTTGAACTGCTCCGGAGAGGAAAGAGTTAAATTCTATGCAGAAAATAGAACGTTGAGCTCGAGCACAGTTCAAACCTCTCTGCTGCACTTTGAAGTGTAACCGTCAGATTCTTTACTCCGCCTAACTGAAAAGTCACTCCAGAGATTCCTCCTCTGCTCACGGTTCGGTTGGTTTAAAAATCATTGGTTTTTCCTATACTTTAATTGTTTTTTCCGGTTCAGATCCCTGTCTGTGGTATAGTAAGTGCATAGGTAGTGGACTTGCTTTAAAAACTATTGTGGAAATTGTAATTTAAAGAGTTTCAGCCGGTTCGGTTGAACTAGTTACTATTTAGAGAGTGTTATTCTTCTTTTTCTTTAGGAATTTAGTGTGTTACCAGTTCTTATCAGTTTTAAAAAAAAACATGTTTTATCATTTTTTTTTTCAGATACCTGTAACACGGTTAGAAATCGATAAGGGGGTCTTGCCTGGCAGTTGCCAAAAAAAGGGTAAGTGTCTAGTTATGACTTCATCTGAGAAACGCAAGAGAAAAACTGGGCCCACTGGGTTTCAACACTGCAGTGAGTGTGGGGAGGCCTTTGCTAAGGCCGATCCCCACACCACCTGTGTTTACTGTCTGGGTTTTGACTACCTGGAGTCAGACTGCCAGATCTGTAAAAATTTCCCTAAAGCCACCCTGGACAAAAGATTGGGCAAGCTTAGGGAAAAGGAGGCTGAGAAGTCCGCTGACCCAGATGGCCAGCCTGGTTCGGTTTCGGCTGAACCTGAGGTAGTGCCCACTGACTTGGGCAATACTCCCTCGGGCAAACTGAGAGCCGATCCTGAGGGGTCAGTTCCAGTAAAAAGAAAAAGAAAAGATAAATTGGCTGGTTCGGATCCAGAACCACATCATCCGACCACCGAAGAACTTGCCCGAGCGATTAGCATAGTTGAATCGCTTTGTCCGGTTCCGACTAATCCGGCACCTTCTGGCAGGTGTTCGGTTTGGTCAGGTCCCCAGGTTCAAAGTTATTCCCCTGAAGATTTTTATGAACTGGATTTGAAGGGGGATGATGATTACGACGATGATGATGATTACGATGATGAGGATGTTGAATGGAGTAGAAGGCCTGGATGAGCCCATAGAACCGGATATCTTCCCAGACAGGCCTTCTGGTGTTTCCCCTCCTAGGCTTTTCTGAGTCCCCTTCCCACTTTATGTTCTACAGGAAAGTGACAGAAACCATCCAGCTCCTTTTGGAAGAAGCTGTCAAGGAGCAAGAGGAGCCTGACTATGTGGAGATGATGGACATCCCAGAGTCCAGTAGGTTGTCTATTCCCCTTCATAAGTCTTTTGGGAAACAGACACAAAAGTTGTAAAAAACTCCAAATTCTTTACCTCCTGTAGATAGAAGGATGAGCAAGGGGTACATGTTGTCAGGCTCAGGTACGGAGTACTTGTACCAGCAATGCAGCCATGTTGGGGTTGTGCAGGCTGTAGCCTGTGATAAGGCCAACATACCCTTGGCTTCACACCCCCCAGATAAAGACTCCAGAAAGTTGGATGCCATGGCAAAGAAACAATACGTGGCATCTTCCATGGGACTCAGGCAGGCTAATTACATGGCTTATACAGCCAGGTACCAGAAGTCCAGGTGGGACACGGTACTGGAACTGGCTAAGCAGGCCTCCCCCAGCTTGCCAAGGTGCTAGAGGAGGTGGCTGCTGATGGGATTGAGGCACTGAAAATCCAGTTTCATGCTGTTGTGGACTCCAGTGATGTGTCATCAAGAGTCATGGCTACATCTGTGGCTCTTCGGAGACTAGCTTGGCTCAGGTGTACTAGCCTATATCAGGATACCCAGGCTAAGGCTATGGATTTCCATGTGGTTAATAATTCTCTGTTTGGGGAGCAGACAGAGAATTATATGACGAAGGTGGATGAATACAGGACCACCTACAGGAGTGCACGGGCCAAGGAAAGGCAGGCAACTCCTCAGAGGCAGCAAGCTAGGGGCAGGGGCAGGCCTTTTCATAGGCCTTTCTAGCAAGTACAGGCCTCCTCTCTTTTTTCCCAGAGGGGGTTCTTCAGAGGGAGAGGCAGAAGGGGGATGAGCAGGGCTGCATCCTTCTCTCAGCCTAAGGCTCCTGCAAAGCAGACACCCTGATGTGTCTGCCTGGGTCAACTCCCCAATTCCTGTAGGAGGCAAGCTGGCTTACTTCTTCCAGCACTGGAAGTCTGTTACCTCAGACATGTGGGTCCTGGAGGTAGTAAGCCAGGGACTGGTCCTCAGCTTCAAAACATTTCCAAAGCTGAGAGCCAGGTCCTTTCCACCTGCAAATATCTCCGAAACCATTGCCCTAGAGGCAGAGGTTTCATCTCTACTGGCTTTAAGGGTCATAGAGAAAGTTCCAACAATTCACAGGGGCACAGGTCTGTATTCCAGATACTTCCTTGCCCTGAAAAAAAACAGGGGAGTGGCAGCCCATCCTAGACTTAAGATACCTGAACAAACATCTATTAAAGCCAAAGTTCAAAATGATGACTCTGGGAATAATTCTTCCCTCTCTAAGGCCAGGGGACTGGCTAGCATCCCTGGACCTAAAGGATGCCTACTTTCACATTCCCATCAGGTGCTCCCACAGAAAGTACCTCAGGTTCGAATTGCCTTCAGGCTATTACCAGTTCAAAGCAATTGCCTTCAGCCTAACATCAGTTCCAAGGGTGTTTATAAAATGCCTAGCAGTAGTAGTGGCCTTTCTAAGGAGAAATAATATCTCCATATTCCCATACCTGGACGACTGGCTCATTGTGGGTCAGTCTCCAGACCAAGTCAAGTCAGATCTGCAAGTGACCCAGCAAGTGCTCACTTCTGTAGGATTCCTTCTCAATCTTCCCAAGTCAGTTCTCGAGCCAGTACAACTTCTGACCTTCATAGGGGTAGAACTGGATACTGTCAAAGGAAGAGCATTTCTCCCCTTGGTAAGGGTAAGGGCCATCATAGAGCTGGCTTCTTCTTTCCACCTTCTGGTTTTTCGACCAGCAAGGCACTTCCTTCAGCTTCTGGGCCACATGGTAGCTTCCACTGCAGTGGTCCAAGGGGCCAGATTTCAGATGAGGGACATTCAGTTTCACCTGAGGGACTTTTGGTCTCAGAAAAAGATCCTCTAACCAAACATATTCCAGTGACTCAGACCCTGATCCAGGCTCTTCAATGGCGGCAGGATCAGGACAATCTCAGGCAAGGGGTCCCATTCATCACTCAGTCTCATTCTGTGGTCCTAACCACAGATGCTTCTCTCCTGGAGTTGGGAGCTCACTTGGGGACTCTCACAGCCCAGGGAGTGTGGTCCACTCAGGAGTCTCTTCTCCACATCACTCTTCTGGAGCTCAATGCAGTTTACCTGGCCCTGCAAGCCTTCTCGGAATCAGTACAGAACAAGGTGGTTCTGGTCAGGATAGACAACACCACCATGTGGTATATCAACAAGCAGGGAGGCACTTGGTCTACGGCCTTGTGCATGGAAGCCATGAAATTATGGTCCCTGGCTTATTCTCTACAGGCTTCTCTGGTAGCAGTCCACCTCCCAGGAAAGGACAATGCTAGCAGATGCATTGAGCAGGATTTGCCAGGGCCATCACGAATGGTCCCTGGATTCCCTAGTGTTAAAAGTGATTTTTTTCAAGGTGGGGCACTCCAGAGATAGATCTCTTTGCAGCCCCAGACAATTACCAACTTCCTCTCTTCTGTTGCAGACCCCCAGTCTTTGGCTCAGTCCCTCTGGATGCTCTGATTCTGGATTGGGAAGGGAAATTTCTGTATGCCTTCCCTCCTTTTCCTCTACTGTTCAAGGTCCTGATTAAGATAAGGACACAATCTTGCAAAGTGATCCTGATTGCTCCAGATTGGGCCAGACAACCTTGGTGTCCCCTGTTGCTGTCCCTAACAGTCCATCTTCCCATATCTCTTCCCAGGAATCACAACCTACTCTCGGGAGGATCTGGTATCCCAGCCTTCGGTCTCTCAATCTCAAGGCATGGCGCTTGAAGAGTTAGAGTATGCAGGTTTGCATCTGTCTCAAGGGGTTCTGGACATTCTCAAAGCCTCTCGAAAACCTGCCACCAGAAAAACGTATAACTCCAAATGGAAAAGATTCAGCATTTGGTGTTCCAAGAAGCATATATCCTCAGATACTGCTGACTTGTCTACAGTTCTGGATTACATGGTTCATCATAATGGCCTAGGCCTCTGACCAGCTACCCTTAAAGTACACTTGTCAGCTGTTTCTGCTTTTCTGTCAGTAGGATTGCTTCATACAAATCCCCCCTTTAGGGATCCTACTCCTGCTTGGGACCTTAATGTTTGCATTGCTCAGCTTATGCAACCCCCTTTTGAGCCTTTGTCATCAGCAGAACTTAAGTACTTGACTTGGAAAACTCTGTTCCTGGTAGCTATTAGCTCTGCCAGACCTATCAGTGAATTGCAAGCTCTGTCAGTAGAGCCTGATTTTATCTCATTCCATAGAGATAAGGTGGTCCTTAGAACCAACAGGAGGTACTTACCCAAAGTGGTTTCAGATTTTCATCTGAACCAATCCATTTCTCTCCCTGTTTTCTTCACTGATCATTCTTCTTCAGGAGAGAGAAGATTACACAGTTTGGATGTTAAGAGGGCCCTTAGCTACTACATTGAGCATACTAAGGCACTCAGGCTTGACTCCCTCCAGTTGTTCCTCACTTATGGGGAAGTGGGAAAGGGAAAACCTGCCACTAAGTGATCTCTTGCCAGGTGGATTGTCTCTTGTATACAACTCTGCTATGAAACGCTAGGCAAAACAACACCCTCAGGCCTGAGGGCTCATTCGACTAGAGGTACAGCTGCTTCTCTGGCTGCTGCCAGAGATATACCCTTACTAGAGATATGCAAAGCAGTCACCTAGAAAACAGTCCATACATTCACCAATCATTACTCTCTGGATATCCAGGCTAGGAGTGATGCTCGGTTTGGTACAGCAGTACTGCAGAGCCTATTCCCAAAATAGGTTCAATTCCCTCCTCCATGGAGGTACTGCTTGGTAGTCTGCATATGTCAGAATACAGCAAGACGTCATGTTGTTTGAAGAAAAAATTACTCACCTTAGTAATTGTGTTTCTTCTATTGGAGTCTCGCTGTATTCTGACCTCCTTCCCTGCCTGCCCTCTCAGAACCTGTTTTTGGGGAAGTGGGTGGGCAGACACAGAGTTACACCTCAGGGGTGTACTTTGCATTCTCCCTTTTTTATCAAGGGGAGTGGGTTGTTGTTATAATTTGGTAATTATTTGTTCACTACCTAGTTTTTGTTTTGGATTTCTCAGCTTGAGTCTTTAAGGGATCCAAAATATTTGGTTCCCTTTTTGGCTAGTAAAATTTTTTACAATTTCCACATTGTGGGGGTAGTTAGTATTAGCTCATAAGAATCTGACAGTTTGAAACGAGCTCGAGCTCAACGTTCTATGCTTTGCATAGAATTTAACTCTTTCCTCTCCGGAGCAGTTCAAGAGCTGGGGCTAACTGCATATGTCAGAATACAGCAAGACTCCATTAGAAGAAACACAATTACTAAAGTGAGTAGTTTTTATGTTTGCTTGCACGCATGTGCAAGAAACATAGTGCCATCATCCGAGTTTTCCAGAGGTGTGTCAGCCTCTTCCAATTCAGTCAGTGTGTTTAAAGGCGCGGTCGCAGTGCGCCAATCACTGCTCCAGCTGTCTATGACAGCTGAAAATGCAGTGGCATACAGTTGAAAGGGAGACTCCGCTCCAGTGAGCAGAGCTCCCCTCACACACACACACACACCGCAGCGCACGCGCGCACACTGCGTGCTCATGCGCCTTCCACTCCCCCACTATGCGGCCGATGGGTGCCCAATCCCGTTGGCTCCGCCCCCAAAGCATCAATTGCCGTTGGGAGCCACCCCAAGCGTGGCAAAATGTTATATTATGCAGGGTGCCCAATCCCGTCGGCTCGTGCTCCCTGCAAGCATCCAGGTGCCACGCTGGGAGCCCACCCAGCGTGGCAAAATAATGTTATGGCCGACGGGGTGCCCAATCCCCCGGCTCTTGATCCCCACCAACATCCTTCCAGCTGCCACGCTGGGAGCCCACACCACGTGGCAAATGTCCTGTCATCTTATGAAATAAAAAACCTGTAAATACAAAAACTGTCCTCAAGCTTCTCCCTGCCCCCCTCCCACAACCCGCACCCACCCACTGCGCACCCTGCCTCCCACCCCCTCACCCCATACTTACCTCCGGATCTCGGCACGATGATCTTCGGTGGACTGGGAACACGTCTGCACTCTTCAAAGCCGACCGCGAACTGAGGAAATGCCGGTAAGCTGTATAATGGGATAGATAGGGTTTTTTCAACTTTATTGCATATCTCAGGCATTTTTTGGAATTTGGGCACCAAATTTTCAACATGGGGTTTTTGGGACCCCTTCTCATGAATGCTGTCACTGTCATGGCGTTACTCGGGCCCGAAGGGTGATATCGCAGCCACTGCGCGTAATCTCCTTTCCGGAACGATTAACGAACGACACTGCCAGTGTTCATAAGGTGGGCTCTCAAAAAGCCTATTTTAATTTGGTGGAAAAACTCTCTAAAATGACTGCGTTGATTGACAGTGCATGCTGTGCAGTTCCTACTTACTGAAGTTTGCAATTGGCTTACCCAGATTTTCAACATTGCCATTTTACCACACATCCTTATGAGCAGTACAGCTGTCATTTTTCACATCTCACCCAAAACGTGTTTCCTACCTGTAGTGCCCAATGGCGCAGTCGGTAAAGCGCAAATCAATGTAGGATACATTAAGAAAATCACAGTGACACTGTTCATGAGCAGAGGTCTTAAAATGGCTATGTTGAAAATTTGATGAAAAAATCTAAAAATGACTGTTTTCGTGTCGTTGCAGAGTTCCTACGCACGCTCGTAAGTTCGCAAATTTTCAATATTTTCACTCCAGATTTTCAACATTGCCATTTTACCACACCTCCTTATGAGCAGTACAGTTGTAATTTTTCACATCTCACCCACAACGTGTTTCTGTCCTTGTAGCGCACAATGGCGCAGTCGGTGTACAAAATCAATGTATGGGACACGTTAAGAAAATCACAGTGACACTGGTCATGAGCAGAGGTGTTACAATGGCTATGTTGAAAACTTGGTGAAAAAATTCCCAAAAATGACTGTTTTAGGAGCGCACGTTACGCAGTTCCTATGCACGCTGGCAAGTTTGCGAATTTGTAATATTTGCACACCAGATTTTCAACAGTGCCATTTTACCGCACTTCCTTATGAGCAGTACAGCTACCATTTTTCACATCTTGCCCAAAATGTGTTTCTGCACATGTAGCGCACAATGGTACAGTCGGTGTGCGAAAACAATGTTTGGGACAGATTAAGAAAATCACAGTGACACTGGTCATGCGCAGAGGTCTTAAAATGGCTGTGTTGAAAATTTGGTGACAAAACTCCATAAAATGACTGTGTTACGAGTGAGCATTGCGCAGTTTCCACGCACCCTCGTGAGTTCATGAATTTGTAATATTTTCAGTCCAGATTTTCACCAGTGGCATTTGTCCACACCTCCTTATGAACAGTACAGCTATCATTTTCCACAACATGGCTGAAATGTGTTTTCACACTTTCAGCACAGAAATGCATGGTCACTGTGGGAAATCATTGTTCGGGACAGATAAAGAAAATCTCACTGACACTGTTCATGATCGGAGGTCCCAAAATGCCTGTGTTAACAATCTGCTGTAAAGAAAAATCCCAAACTAGTTACATTACGGTGTCGTTGCACAGTTTCTCTGACTTCATTGGCTTCACCAGTTTTTAAGATTTTCACAGCAGATTTTCAACATTGCCATTTTCGCCTCCCCATGAACAGTACCACTGTCATTTTCACATCCTGTTCGAATGTGTTTTTGCACCTGTGGTGCCAAATGCCATAGTCTCTGTGCAAAAGCAGTTTTGGTTAACAAACTGATATTGCCACTGTTCATGAGGTGGGGTCACAAAAAACCATGTTGAAAATTTGGAGTGAAAATACCAACGAATTCCTGAGGCGTTAGGGTTTCCGACCATAACGCCCCACCCTGTAGAGAATGGCAGGCATCAGGGGTGTGACTTGGGATTCTTGCCTGTCATGCTCATACCATATCACCCCCACCCACACCCTGCAGCCAGTGAGAGGCATCAAGGTGTGCCTCGGACTCTTCGAGCCCAAACTTCACCCCATTCTCCTGTACCGCACCCATCTCACCGTATTTCCTGATGGAATGGGGTGCGCATAAGGGCCAAAGACCCCAAGGCACACCATGACACTGGTCAGTGTCTGCAGTGTAGGGTGTGGTGAAATGGCGTGGTCGTTATGCCTGACGACCCAAAGGCACACCCCAATGCCTGTCACTCTCTGCAGGGTGGTGGTGGGGTTGGCTTCAGTTCAATACTTCGTTGCCATTCCTATTATGCAGCTCTGTAACTTCTACACTACCAATGCCAATGCCAGCAAGCAAAGATTCGGCATTGACAAATGCTTGTTTCTTCTGGCATGCAGTTTAATATCTGATTTTGTTAAGCATTTCCTTGTAGTTCACAACACTCCATAAGAGAGAGCCACACCAACAGACAGCATTCAGAAAAGCCTCCCTCGTTTAATTAAATATTGCCATATGCCTTACTGAATAATATGTAACATATTTCTTCATTGCTAACTTATGCAGGTAACTTCCAAATTAGATGATTTGATTATACTGAACCCTTGTCTATGCAATGTATGTCGTATTGTTTTATACAAATGGTTCACAAAATTTCAGTAAAAATGTTTTGGACAAATAGCATTTCCACATCGGTCACATCTGTGCAAAATGTTGACGTAACTTTAATTTCTGATCATTTTTAACTTCTGAGAAATTAATTTATTAAAATCTAATTCTGATAATGGTACAGTTCTGAAAACACATATTTTATTTTTTTAATCCATCAGATGAAGTATGTAAAGTCACAGTATTTATAAAAACCTCTTTATAAGATGCAGTTGAACACTGTAAAAAGCAAGTTTCTTTGTTTAACTGCATGCTTCTCAGCCCAGGAGTCCTTAAGCATCAGTAGCAGTATGCAGAAAGCTAGCTAGGTTGAGCTGCCTCGGAGGTGGAGTTCATGATAATGAATAAAATGAATTAGTCAATCAGAAGAGAGTTAGAGGGTGTGCTGAGTGGAGCTTGCCGAGAGGGCACCAGAATTTTTTCTCCACCTGACTGAGCAACACTGCCTCTAAGGTACTCTCTCACTCTTGACTGAAGAGAATTTCTTACCAAAAGTTTTTCATCTTTTCCTTACTTTTGTGCTGAGTTAGTGAGTTTTTCACTGTTTTCTTATGGTTTTTTTTTTTAAGTTTTTAGCAGTTCTCTTCGGTTCCAGGGAACCGCGTTTTTCTGTATTTACAGCGGTTCCTCCGCTGTTCGTCTCATTTTCTGAGGTAAAACTTCATCGTGTACAACTAAACTCAACTGTTCTTTATTTTATTTAGTTTTCGGTTCCTGTTTTTTAGTGGGAACTACATTTTTTTTAACTTTTAGTGTATTTTCACCTATTTTATTTGCGGTTCTTTACCTCAAGGGAACTGACCTCTAAACTCTATTTTCCCTATTGGAAACCATAATATTTCACGTTTTTCTGATGTCTGGCATGTGAGAAAGACCAAAGAAAAGGACTGGACCTACAGGTTTTAAAAATTGCCTAAAGTGCCATAAAATAGTGGCTAAAGCAAACAGTCATGATTTGTGTTTATAGTGCTATTCTCCAGACCATTATTGTGTACTTTGCTCTAAATTTTGTTCAAAAACTATTAGAAAGAGAGCCAAAAAATTGGAAATTATGGCTTCTCAGTCTGTTTCCCCCGCTGCCAAAACTTCTGAAGAGAGATCTTCTTCTCAGGTCAAACCCAGAGATAAGTCCCCTAGGGACTCCATTGAAACTAAGTCTGATAAGAATAATAAAAATAACGATAACAGTGGTGACCAGCTTTAAAAGAGACATGGTGAGCAGGTCACTGATTCAGTACCTGAAAAAAAGAAGTTTAAAGAAAAACATATCACTGCCCTTCCCGCGTTGAGGCAAAGGGAGATGTTGGTGACTCAAAGAGAAAAAGAAAGTCATAAACAAAAAGAAAAACAAACAGACTTGGAAAAAGATTTGCCCTCTATGAAGGAAATGGCTAAGGCTTGGCACCTTTCTCAAACTATACAGAGTATGGGCCCTATTTTTAATGCCCTCTCTACTCCAGTTTACCCTCACAGTTCTGTCCCTACTTTTGGGCCAGACTGTTACTATGGTGAAGGAGATGATGAAGAAGAACAACAAGAACAACAACAAGAACAAGAATAACAACAACAAGAACAACAACAACAACAACAACAACCACCCCCACCACCAAACTGGACATATTCCCTGACCAGGAGTTTGGTACCTCCCCAAATGGACAGGAGTATTTTTCCTCCCTTTTTACTTTTTTACAACACATGGTGGACGCTCTGGACCTTCCTACCCAAGAGATCACTGAGGAGGAGGATGAAGACTATGGAGATATGATGGGTCTTCCCTCTCCCAAAAAGATTAAAAACATAGACTTTGACAGCAGATAAGGCCCACTTGACCAACCCAGTCTGCCCATTTCCCTACCTATTGAATAAGCTGCAGATCCTAGTTAACCAACAGCTTACTTCCTCCTACCCCCACTATAATTGCCTTATGTCTGTCCCATGCATGCTTGAATTCCCCCACTGTTTTTGACCCCATGACCTCCTCATTGTCTTACCTATATACAAATCTTTGAGAGAAAAACACAATGACGCTACTCCAAACCCCTACTTCCTTACCTGGAGTAGGCAAAAAGATTGACAGAAAGTATCAGCTCTCCAGAAATGATGCTGAGTTTCCGTTTGTGCACCCCAGTCATGAGGGAGTAGTGTGGGCTGTGGCTTGTGACAAAGCTAGAGTTCCTCTTTTCTCACAGCCTCCTGAGAAAGAGTCCAGAAAACTGGACTCTATGGCTAAAAAGTCTTATACAACAGCCTTTCTACTCCTCCGCCTGTCTACTTATTTGACATATGCTGCCAAATATCAGAAGGCTTTCTGGAACTCTGTCCTGGCCATTCTATACCAGAACTCTGACAAAATGGTATAGGATATCACTGAAACTGTAAAGACTGCCCTTGAGGCAATTGAATACCAGTTCCATATCGCTGTAGACAATAATGATACAGCTTCCAGGATCGTAGCACAGGCTATGTCCCTGAGATGCTTTGCATGGTTAGGAACCACAAATCTTTCACAGGATACACAGACTAAAGCAATGGGGTTTTCCCTGTGAAAATAATTCTGTCTTCGGAGATGGAACAGAAGCTTACATGAAGAAGGTGGAAGAATACAAAACCACCTATCAGAGTATTGCTGTCAAAGAAAAGGCCTCTACTTCCCAGAAAACCTAGTACAAGGGAAACAGAGGCAGGGGCTACTGCCCTAGGGCATTTTTTCATATGCCAATGCCTTTGGATTATTCTCAAATGAGAGGATATTTCAGAGGAAGAGGCAGGAGAAGACAGAGGAAAGCTGCATCCACTCCTGCCCCTGCCATTCTGCGTAAGCCCTGACTTCAGCAACCAGGTCACCTCCCCTCTCCTAGTAGGGGGCAGGCTCTCCCATTACAAGCAACATTGGACTCACATTACCTCAGACAAGTGGGTACTGGAGGTAGTGGCACAGGGCCTACCTTTGCAGTTCAGAAAGTTTCCATTCCTTCTGGCACCCACAATGTCAAAACTCCAAACTCCAACAGAAAGACTTCTGTTGGAACTGGAGGTCAGAACATTGCTGTTTGCAAAAGTAATGGAGAGACTTCCCTTTTACAGTGGGGAAAAGGCCTCTGCTCCAGATACTTTCTCACGCTAAAGAAAAATGGGGAGTGGTGACCTATTCTCGACCTCAGGTACTTAAACAGACACTTACTGAAACCAAAATTCACTCTCATAACTGTGATTCATTATCTGCATCAGGGAGACTGGCTGGCCTCTCAGGATCTCAAGGATGCCTACTTTCATATTCCAATAAGGCAGTCCCACAGAAGGTTTGTGAGATTCAGCCTGCCCTTGGGACACTACCAGTTTGCAGCCATGCCATTCGGCCTAACATCTGCTCCCAGAGTGTTCATCAAGTTTTTTGCTGTTGTGGCAGCTTATGTAAGAAAGCAGGGCATTTCAGTCTACCCATATTTGGATGACTGGCTTCTCGTAGGCAAGACCCCTCATCAGGTCAGAGAGGCTCTCAGCTGTACAAAACAAACCTTGCACTCTCTGGGCTTTCTTATCAACAAAAAGAGTCCCACTTAGAACCAACACAGCTCCTGAATTTCATAGGAGCAGAGTTGGATACCCAGCAACCCAGCAAGGCAAAGCCTTTCTCCCAGCAAACAGGATCCAAAACTTTCTGTCAGTGGTAAATTCTTTTGTCCTAGGCCAGCCCGGCACTTTCTGAGACTGCTGGGGCACATGGCCTCCATGACAGCTGTTGTACCAGGTGTCAGGTTTCAAATGAGGAACATACAGTACCACTTGCAGGCACACTGATCCCCAAAAAGACATTCCCTATCCAAGCTGGTACCAGTGACAAAGACACTGCTGCAAACACTGGACTGGTGGAAGGAAACAGACAACCTCTTAGCAGGTATTCCATCCCAGTTTTCTTGTCCAGCAAGAATCATTACCACAGATGCCTCTCTTCTGGGCTGGGGAGCTCATCTGGATAAGCACTCCCTAAGTGGCACTTGGATCCCCAAGGAATCTGCACACCACATCAGCCTTTTGGAACTCAGGGCTGCATACCTCGCCCTGAAGGCCTTTGTTCCTCTGGTCAGAGGCCACACAGTACAGGTCAGAACAGACAACACCACTGCTATGTTTTACATAAACAAGCAGGGCGGCACAAGGTTGACTGTGCTTTGCACAGAGGCCATGAAAATTTGGTCTCTGGCCTACTCCCTAGATGTGAGCCTCTCAACCTTTCTGGCAAGGACAACACCCTGGCAGATGCCTTGAACCACATCAGCCAAGGCCACAACGAATGGACTCTGAACAAGCAGGTCCTTGCAATAGACTTCAGAGAGTGTGGCACACCAGAAATAGATCTGTTTGATTCTCACCTCAGTCATCAACTTCCTCTTTATTGCTGCAGGCCCCCAGCACTGGGAACTCTTCCAGCAGATGCCCTAACTCTGGACTGGGCAGGGAAGTTTCTTTATTCAAACAACATGAAGTCTTGCTATATTATGACATATGCAGTGAGTCTCAACCTTCGAACTGCTCCGGAGGTGAAAGAGTTAACTTTCCATGCCAGGCATGGAACTTTGAGCACAAGCTCGGTTGAAAGCTCTGTCTGTTGTTCTTCAAACTCAAACTGTCAGATTCTTTACTCCGCCTCACTGAACAGTCGCTCCGAAGATTTCTCCTTTTGCTCGGTTCATTTTGTCGGTTAAAGTATTAATTTTTCGGTTTTTTAACGAATTTAAACCCATAACGGTCGGTTCCAAGCTCTGTCTGTGGTACCGTAAGTACTAGATAGATTTACATTTATTTCTGTGTGGAACTTGTAAGCGATGATTATCGGTTCGGCTTGAACCGATCAGGTTGTGAAAATTCATTGAATTCTGTCTTTTGAGTGCGGTTCCGTTTCTTATTAGTTCTAAAAAGCAGTTTCATTACTGTTTTTCCGACCCGTGACACGGTTGGGAACCGATAAGAGGTCTTGCTTGGTGGATTGCCATAAATGGGCAAGTTTTGGTTAGGCTGGCACTATGTCTGAGAAACCCAAAAGAAAAACCGGGCCCACTGGGTTTCAACACTGCAGTGTTTGTGGGGAAGCCTTTGCCAAGGCTGACCCCCACACCACCTGTGTTTATTGTCTGGGGTTTGACCACCTCAATGCAGACTGCCAGATTTGCAAAAATTTCCTGCAGCTACACTGGATAAGAGAGTTGGTAGGCTCAGGGAAAGAGAGGCCAAGAAGTCTGCTGACCCGGATGGCCAGCCCGGTTCGGTTGCCCTCTGACCAGGGCGAGACTTCCTCGGGCAAAAGGAGAGCCGACTTGGAGGAGTCGGTTCCACAAAGGACTAGAAAATCAGCAGGTGTGGGCCAAAATTTCCATCTCAACCGCTGAAGAAATAATAAAGCGATTAAAATTGTCCAGTCGCTTTCCCGGTTCCGACCAAACCGGTACCATCAGGTAAGCGTACGGTTCAGTCGGTTCCACCGGTTCAAGAATATGTTTTAGAGGAATTTTATGAACCGGAGGAGGGGGAAGAAGAGTATGAGGAGAGTGAATGTGCATTTGAAAGTCTGGATGTGCCCATTGAACCGGACATCTCCCCAGACAGACCTTCAGGAGTGTCTCCCCCTAGGCTTTCTGAGTCCCCCTCTCATTTTATGTTTTATAAAAAAGTGTCTGAAACCCTCCAGCTCCCTGTGGAGGAAGCTGTGGATGATCAAGAGGAGCCTGACTATGTAGAAATGATGGATATCCCAGAGTCTAGGAGACTGTCTATTCCTTTGCATAAATCTTTTGGGAAACAGACAGTAAAAATTCTAAAAACTCCTCACACTATACCTCCTGTGGATAAAAGAATGGACAAGAGGTACATATTGTCAGGCTCTAATACAGAGTTCCTTACACAACAATGCAGCCATGTTTGGGTAGTGCAGGCTGCAGCCTGTGAGAAGGCTAATATTCCCTTGGCTTCACACCCCCCTGACAAGGACTCCAGGAGGATTGATGCTATGGCAAAGAAACAGTACATGGCAGCATCCTTGGGTCTCAGACAGGCAAATTATATGGCTTATGTTGCTAGATATCAGAAATCCAGATGGGATACTGTTATGGCTCTAGCAAAACAGGTCCCTGGCCAGCTTGCCAAGGAGCTGGAGCAGGTGGCTGCTGATGGTATGAGGCATCAAGGTGCAATTCCATGCCGCAGTGGACTCTAATGATTTGTCATCAAGAGTCATGGCTACATCTGTAGTCGCCAGAATGGCTTAGCTCAGATGTACTAGCCTGTCACAGGATACCCAGACTAAGGCCATGGATTTTCCTGTTGTGGGTAATTCTCTGTTTGGGGAGCAGACAGAGAATTACATGAAGAAAATGGATGAGTATAGGACCACCTATAGGAGTGCACAGGCCAAGGAAAGGCAGGCCACTCCTCAAAGGCAGCCTTCCAGGGGCAGGGGCAGACCTTTTCATAGGCCTTTTTACCAAGCCCAGGCCTCCTCTTCAGCTTATGCCCAGAGGGGGTTCTTTAGAGGGAGAGGCAGACGGGGTACAAGCAGACCTGCTTCCACCCCTCAGCCTAAAGCCCCTGCCAAGCAGACACCCTGATGGGGTGGCCAGGGCCGATTCTCCACTATCTGTAGGGGGCAGGCTGGCTTACTTTGTCCAGGACTGGAAGTCTTTAACATCAGACAAGTGGGTCCTGGAAGTAGTAAGCCAGGGACTGGTTCTCAGCTTCAAAAGATTTCCAAAGATGAGAACCAGGTCCTTTCCACCTGCAAATCCATCAAAGGCACTTCCTAGAAACAGAAGTTTCTACCCTCCTGGCTCTCAGAGCTGTGGAAAGGTTTCCACCCTACACCAGGGCAAAGGGTTGTACTCCAGGTACTTCCTTACCCCAAAAAAGACAGGAGAATGGCGGCCCATCCTGGATCTCAGATACCTAAACAAGCACCTTTTAAAACCAAAATTCAAAATGGTGACTCTGGGAATTATTTTACCCTCTCTAAGGCCAGGGGACTGGCTAGCATTCCTGGACCTCAAGGATGCCTACTTCCATGTTCTTATCAGAAGCTCCCATCGAAAGTACCTCAGATTCGAACTGCCCTCAGGCCATTACCAGTTCAGAGCAATGCCCTTGGCCTCACCTCGGCCCGAGGTATTCACAAAATGCCTGGCAGTAGCAGTTGCCCACTTAAGAAGGCAAAAGATTGTCTTTCTCTCTACCTGGATGACTGGCTCATAGTAGGCCAGTCTCCAGACCAAGGTTAGACTACACCTTCAGGTAACTCAGCAACTGCTCACATCTCTAGGTTTCCTTCTCAATCTTCCAAAGTCAGTTCTAGAGCCTGTCCAGCTTCTTACCTTCATAGGTGCAGAACTGAACACAAAAAAGGCCAGAGCCTTCCTTCCTCTGGAAAGAGCAAGGATCCTGGTTTCTCTGGCCTCCTCCTTCACCCTGCAGGTCTCTCGAACAGCAAGGCTTTTTCTGCAGCTCCTGGGGCACATGGCTGCTTCTACAGCAGTGGTGCAGGGAGCAAGATTTCAGATGAGGGACATCCAGTTCCATTTGAGAGCCTTTTGGTCTCAAGGAGACCCTCTAACCAAATTGATCCCAGTGACTCGAACCCTGATCCAAGCCCTTCAGTGGTGGCAGGACCAGAGCAATCTGAGACAAGGGGTCCCCTTCACCCCTCAGTCTCACTCCTTAATCCTTACTACAGATGCATCCCTCTTGGGGTGGGGAGCTCACATGGGCGACCTAACTACCCAGGGATTGCGGTCCCCTCAGGAATCTCTGCTCCACAACAACCTGTTGGAACTCAGAGCAGTTTTTCTAGCACTTCAAGTTTTTTCCACATCTGTTCAGAACAAAGTTGTACAGGTCAGAACAGACAACACCACTACAATGTAGTACATCAACCAGCAAGGAGGCACTCGGTCTCTGACCTTGTGCACGAAGCAATGAAGTTGTGGTCTCTGGCTTATTCCTAGAACACCTCCCTTCACGGCAGTTCACCTCCCAGGCAAGGACAATGTTCTGGCAGATGCTCTCAGCAGGATTTCCCAGGGCCATCACGAATGGTCACTGGACCCCTTAGTACTGGAGGTAGTATTTGCCAGATGGGGCACCCTGCAGATAGATCTTTTTGCAGCCCCAGACAATCGCCAACTTCTCCTTTTTTGTTGCAGGCCCCCAGTGTTGGGTTCAGTCCCTCTGGATGCCTTCCTTCTCAGTTGGGAAGGGAAGTTTCTCCGTGCTTTTCCCCCCTTCCTTCTTCTGTTTAAGGTGCTAGTCAAAATCAGATCTCGACCCTGCAAGATGATCCTGATTGCTCCAGACTGGGCCAGACAGCCCTGGTACCCACTCCTTATGTCCTTAGCAGTCCACCTTCCCTGTCTTCCAGGAATCACAACCTGTTAACCTGTGCTCAGGGAGAGTTTGGTACCAGATCTCAAATCTCTCAACCTCAAGGCCTGGTTCTTGAAGAGTTAGAGTTTGCTGACCTACACCTTTCCCAAGGTGTATTGGATATCTTGAAGGCTTCTAGGAAGCCTTTCACCAGGGCTACTTATAATTCCAAATGGAAGAGGTTTTCCATATGGTGCGCTGGCAAGCACATTTCCCCAGAATCTGCTGACTTACCCACAGTCCTGGATTATATGGTGAATTTGAATACTTTGGGGCTGAGGCCAACTAACATTAACGGTGCACCTGGCAGCCGTGTCTGCTTTCTTATTAGCAGGTAAACCCTCTTCTCTTTCAGCTCATCCTGTATTCTCCAAGTTTTTCAAGGGGTTGCTTCACACCAACCCTCCATTCAGGGACCCTGCCCCTGCCTGGGATCTTAATATTTGCATTGCCCAGCTTAGGCAACCCCCTTTTGAGCCATTGTCTTCATCAGAGCTTAAGTACTTGACTTGGAAAACTGTGTTTTTGGTAGCTATCACTTCTGCCAGGCGCATAAGTGAATTACAAGCATTGTCAGTGGAGCCTGATTTTATCTCCTTTCATAGAGATAAGATGGTCCTCAGGACTAACAGAAAGTTCTTGCCTAAGGTGGTTTCAGACTTCCACCTTAATCAATCTATGTCTCTCCTGTGTACTTCACTGACCATTCCTCCTCTGGCGAGAGGAGACTGCACAATTTAGATGTCAAAAGAGCCCTTAGTTACTACATAGAGCGTACCAAGGGTCACAGGTTTGACTCCTCCAACTGTTCCTCACTTATGGTGAGGCTGGTAAGGAAACCTGCCACTAAAGATCCATTGCCAGGTGGATTGTCTCTTGTATCAATTTTGCTATGAAAAACTGGGTAGGTTCCTCCCTCAGGCCTGAGGCTCACTCTACCAGAGGTACAGCTGCATCTCTGGCTGCTGCCAGGGACATCCCTATCCTAGAGATATGTCAAGCAGCTACCTAGAAAACAGTTCACACTTTTACCAAGCATTACTCCTGGACATCCAGGCTAGGAGTGATGCTCGGTTTAACACAACTTTGCTAGAGCCTATTTCCTAAGTAGGTTCTGTCCCTCCTCCATGGAGTACTGCTGTGTAGTCTGCATATGTCATAATATAGCAAGACTTCATGTTGTTTGAAGAAAAATTACTCACCTTAGTAATGTTGTTTCTTCTAATGGAGTCTTGCTACATTATGACCTCCCCCCTGCCCCTCTCAGAACCTCTGCTTTTGGGATGTGGGTGGGCAGTGCAGTGTTGGCACTAGTAGATGCCACCTTGTTTTTCACCCTCCTTTTGGGGTGTTTGGGTGTTGTGTTCTTATTTTTGGATCCCTGACTTGAGTCTTTGTTTTGGGACCAAAAATGTGTTTATATTTAGTAGCCAGTTGGCTAGTGTAGGTTATAGCTTCCACACAGAACCTTAGTGAGTTTTCTCGTAAAGATCTGACAGTTTGAGTTTGAAGAACAACAGACAGAGCTTTCAACCGAACTCGTGCTCAAAGTTCCATGCCTGGCATGGAAAGTTAACTCTTTCACCTCCGGAGCAGTTCGAAGGTTGGAACTCACTGCGTATGTCATAATATAGCAAGACTCCATTAGAAGAAACAACATTACTAAGGTGAGTAATTTTTTCTTCTTCCCTCCCTTCCCTCTTATTTACAGAGTGTTGCTGAAGCTCAGGCACCACTCAGCAACTGTGATTCTGATTGCCCCAGATTGGCCAAGGCAACCTTGGTATCCTCTCCTACTAGCCCTGTCTCACAAGAAGCCTGTTCAGCTTCTCCTCAGTCACATTCTCCTGACTCTACCACAGGTATGACTGACCTATCCAGACCTACAATCTCTTCACCTCAAAGCCTGGTTGTTGAGGAGCTAGAGTTCCCAGATACCCAGTATTCAGAACAAGTCTTGAAGATCCTGAGGATGGCCAAATAAACAAAGTACCAAGAAAACCTATGAAGCTACAATAAGTGGAAAAGGTTTTCTTTCTGGTGCAAGTGGAAATGAATAAACCCTCTCAAAGCCTCAGTTCCCAGCCTTTTAAACTGTTTGGTTCACCTACAGGCCTCGGGCCTCAAGGCTTCATCCCTAAAGCTTCATCTGGCTTCAATTTCAGCTTACCTTTCCACTGGAAAGGATAGGTCAGTCATTTCTTTGCCTGTATTCAAAAAGTTTTTCAAAGGCCTCCTCCATCTTCAACCCCCAATTTCAGAAACGTTTCCCCTTGGGACCTCAGTCTGTGTATTGCCAAGCTCATGGAGCCCCCTTTCAAGCCCATGGCTATGGCCCATTTGAAATATGTCACCTGGAAGACAGTCTTTTTAGGTGCCATCACTTCTGCAAGAAGGATATTAGAACTTCAGGCTCTCTGTACTGAGCAAAACTACATTATTCCTCACAATGGCAAGGTAGAGCTCAGAACAAACAGGAAATTTCTCCCTAAGGAGGTCTCGGAGTTCCACCTCAGTCAGTCCATTACCCTTCCAGTATTCTTCACTGACAAATCCACTGCTGGAGAGCATAGACTATACAGTCTGGATGTCAAATGAGCTCTGTCTTACTACTTGGAGCACACCAAGCAGTTCAGTGGCTCTACTACCCAGCTTTTCCTCACCTATGGGGAGGTAGGTAGAGGAAAACCAGCCACTAAGAGAACTTTCTCTCGCTGGATAGTCTCCTGTATTCAGTTTTGTTATGACAAGGCTGGTAAACAGCCTCCCTCAGGGCACATTCTACTGGGCAATGCTGCCACAGTGGCAGCTGCAAGGGACATTGTCTTGCTGGATGTTTGCAAAGCAGCCTCATGGAGGACTGTACACACATTCACAAAGCATTATTGCCTGCATGTACAGTCCAGATCTGATGCCAAATTTGGCAGGGCGATCCTGCAGAGCATCTTCCCTAAGTAGGTTCTGTACCCACCTCCCAACTGCACTGCTCTGTAGACTGCATACTGTTACTGATGCTAAAGGACCTGGGGTGAGAAGAAAAAAATACTCACCATAGTAATACAGTGCTCCCTCTCTATAGTGAACACCTCGAGCTGCTAATATGCCTACTTAGGGAAAAATGGGAGCCATCAAAGGTGTTCGCTATAACTGGGAGTTTGTTAGAGAGAGGTTATTTATAGCAAGGGAGCACTGTATTGTTTCTTCTAAGGTGTCCTTTAGCATCAGTAACCTGCCACCCTTCCTCCCCAAGTAACCTAACCAAAGAGGACTCTGCTTCCTTTGTTTCCAAATTTGTTTCTGGTTTTTTGAATTGAATTTAAAGCAAAGTGTATATTTTACTACAGTTGTTAATTGTTCGTGCTATTACATGATTTTTAAAGTCTGTTCAGTCAGACTTTATACGGGCATGTTCCCATCATAGATTCGAAAAAATGATGGTGCCCTCCGGGCATGCTCCACTCAGCACACCCTCTAATGCTCTTCTGATTGGCTAACTCATTTTATTCATTATCATAAGCTCCACCTCTGAGGTAGCTCAACCTAACCAGCTTACTGCATACTGTTACTGATGCTAAAGGACACCTTGGAAGAAACCATATTACTATGGTGAGTATTTTTTTTTCTTTTCTCTGTCTGGAGTTGGAATGTAGTCTTTCACAAATGTCTAGCTGTCCAACATTTAGCATTTTTGCCCAGTGTTTAAAATGTATCTTTCCACACACACATATCTGCTTTTCCATACATCCTTTGAGCAATAACACTTCTTCATTAAAAAAAAAAATATTTTTGGACATTTCAGGAGTCATTGTTTCACAAAAGGGCAAGTTTACTATTATAGTTTAGGAGAATTTATTCTTAAGCAATAATGTATGTACAGGGGTTAGATTAACAGTCTGTTAATCTCCCCCTTGGGGCGTAATGTGGCACGAGGTGCAGCCAAGTGCCATATTGCCCCAAGGGGGTGATTAACTAACAGTTAATCTAACCCCTGTACATACATTATTGCTACTATTATAATGTTGAGGATTTTTTTTTGTGGTACAGTTCATTCAAACATACCCATTGTGATGTTAAATAGTCCCTCCGCTTATAAAGACATTCAGTTTAATAGGGTTCATAAAACTTTATTTAAGAATGTGTCCCATTGCAGTATTTCCCTAGTTACTTTTCATACTCTTTCACATAATCATTTTTAAAAGCTGTATCCATTTATTATATAGCATGAAAGACTGTGGCATCCTGTCCGACGGCATATACACTAGACCCTCGCTATAGAAAATTCCGTGATAGCAAAACCGCGGTTCTGTCCATAATTGCAGGCATCTGTGAAAGTAGCGTATCTTGGATAGTTGTAGATTAAAATGGAGTGAATGAGACAGTAGCAAAAAAGACAACTGTGAGTCAGTCAGTGGAGGAATGAGTAATTTCAGCCAAGCCAAAGTGTTTTTGCCTTCTAAAAAACATTTTTTTTAGTAACAGTCACTTAGTGGATCATGGAGGACTGACCAGCTGACAGCAGGCGTTTAAAGCAGCCAAGAGCTATTGTCAGAATCAGTCAGCTTTTTAAAGCAGCACAAAGGTCAGTGAGGTGGGGACAAATACGTGTTTGGAGAGCAAGCCCCTCACTGTTTACTGTTTTTAACAATTGTCTGAGTTGATTTCATATGGAGTGGGTTTAAACTGTGTGAGCAAGAGGTGCACTCATGGGTGATACAGTATATATTAGCATCCGTCGATGTAACGGAAAGGGAGTTGTAATGAATGCATGTTATGGCTCCCATTCTGTCTTACAGTGCGAGAGTACTGTATTTATTTTTTTTTAAATGCATGTCTTACTTTTGATAGTTTTGAGTTTAGTAGGCTTAAAATGCACTTGCGCTTTACTGTCAGCTAAACTGCTTGTCTGACTGTCATGCGCATTCTTCTCCCAAAGTCCAATTTCAGAAGGGTTTTCCAATGCTCGTTGTATTAAAATACACCATGTCGTTGTGTGAACACATCATCTACTTCAGAAACTCATTCTTAGTTCATAAGTCTTGGAAAACAATCAGGTCTGTTCAAAGCGTGAGTTAACGGACAGCAGAAATGTGTTCAGATATCTTTCTTTGTCCATACCCCGCAATATAGAGACAGTTCACTTGCAATGTTTGGGTTTATGATTCATTAGTCCAAAATGTCCCCCACAGTCACAATAACCTGAAATAATCGCCATTTGTTTAGTGCATAAAGAGAAACAGCACTAAAAATATCGAATCTAACCAAAGCGCGAGTCAAATAACTGTCAGGTGAACTGTACCTAGCATTCATTTCATTTGGCATACAACTTACAAGCGGCTTTCACTTTAACAAAAAACCTAAACATTTCATGTAGTCGAGTGCAGTGAGTGTATGTATGTATGTATGAAAGCATTTCACTCAGCCTGTGTAAGATACATGATAGGTGCTAGGAGCAGCCATGTTTTGGAAATTTTTTTTACCTTCACAGACAATAACTGGAACTTGTTACACTACTATTTTTAAAAACATCCGCCATTATCAGGCTCTACATGCTAGGTTAATGTGGGTTAATGTAACCCTTTTAGAACCATGGCAGCCAATCAGATTACTTTAAATGTCCCTGCCTTATAATAATTGTGCATAATTCAATCTTTAAACAGTAACACTTTACGTGTCCTTAACTACACTGTAACTGTTGTATAACTACACTTTAGAAAATGGGCTTTTTATTTGCTGAGCTCTGATTGGCTGGTACCCCTGCCGGGGGGTACATTAACTTTCAATAGATGCCCAGCAAATAAAAACTTCCAGCACAAGACCCCTTCACCCACTGAAGAATCCTAGTGCCCACCCTGGTTCCTGACTGGCTAAAACCACAAAATTGAAATTTAAAATTGCCGCCATTTTCTGCCCTCGCTAAGCGACAGTAAAGACCAACTAGTCACACAGACAGACACGCACAACCCTGCCCACAACTCCAGTGCCCTATCCCCAAAACCTAGCCTATTTATTAAAAAAAAAATAATAATTCAATTCACAGAGAAAAAACGTCGGGCTAGACGCTCGTAACACAAAATTAACTGTTGGCAAGATTACGTGACTCAGACATACAGAGCACCTATGCCCCTTCTCAGTAGTTTACCGCCTGTGTCCCCAGTACCCTACTTAAAAAATAAACACCCATCTTACAGTACCAAACGCAGCAGTACCTGCTGTATTTTTAGCTCCTCCATCTCCTTTATTTTCACATGCTGCTCTGGGCTGAGCAATGGCGACTTTCAAAACAGATCCACGGTTGGCATTCACGTCTCCTCACTCGTCCGTGATGCCGCCTGTCTCATTTCTCCTTCCTGAGTTCTCCAACCCCACATCAATCGCTGACTATAAAATGAATTTCCAAAAAAAACAACCCAAAACTGCACACAGAAATAAAAAAGAAATAAATTACTTTTCATTGAAGCGCCTCTTCTTCCGGGTATGATGTCATCAACCACGCGAAGTAACGCTGCATGTAATCAAGCACACGAGAAGTAACGCTGCATCTCTAAATAATTAAAGACATCACATGTATACATTTTCAACCCCAATTAAAGTAAAGGCACTGCTGTTGACACAGTAAGTACAAACTCTGTGTGGGGCTAACTTCAAGATTCTAGTGGGGTAGTGGACAACTCTTAACTATATTTAAACATATTAAAAGCGGACTATTTTTCTCAAATTTCAAAAAATGTTAAAATAAAACTTCATTTATTCACAACCAAATTAATACTATGTATCTTTATTTTTCAACAGTTAGCCCATTTCAGCTAATAATGCCCTCCAGAGTGGGCGGTATGAGGCAATACCGGACGGCCAAAGGGCTATGGGCCCCTCCGCCTGCGCGTCGGGCCTCATCACACCCTGGCCGGTCCGGTATTGCCCAATACCGCCCACCCTGTCGGGCATTATTGCTTAAGTAACTGCTATGCAGTTACATGTAACTACTATGTAGCTGTTAATCAGTTTCACATTTGTGTGTTGTGTACTTACACACAATTTGCATGAAGTAACTACAGTGTAACAGGTGTGCAGTTACATGTAATTAATATGTAGTTGACTAGTGTCATGTGTGTGTTATGTAGTTACACAGTTTGCATACATGTGCAACTACTGTCTATCAGCACATATCATTTCATTCTGACACATGTAACTACACATGTAGTAACTGTTGCAAAGTGTAACAGAAAATATGTTGTGCAACTACAACTGTGTCTCTTCTGGCATTATGTAATTTGTTCTTACAAGGGCAACTACACACGTTATAGCTATTACAAATTGTAACAGAAAATTTATTGTGTAACTACTATGTTACTACTTTTGGCATTCTAAAATTTGTTCTTACAAGTGTAACCACATATGGATGCAGGTCTTGTGCACTGTTTCAACTGTCTATGTCTATCTGACATTTATTTAAAAGGTAATCACACAGAAAAACGTAAAAGTGTAATCAGAATGGTAAATAAAACATGATTACAATATAAAAACTTCAGTCTGCTACACTTAAATGCACTGACTGGCAACTCTTTAGATGATGTTCCATGTCTGCATTCCAGTTTTTCATGAACCTACAGGTTAATAATATGCAATCTAATACTGTAATTTTTTTGTGTGTGTGTGTGTGGGGTCCATTTCAAACAACATGAAGTCTTGCTGTATTCTGACAATTGCAGTTAGCTCCAGCACTTGAACTGCCCCGGAGAGTGAAGGGTTAAAATTCTATGCCAGGCATAGAACGTTGGGCTGGAGCTCGGTTGAAAACTCTGTCTGTGACACTTTGAAACCAAACTGTCAGATTCTTTACTCCACCTCACTGAACAGTCGCTCCGGAGATTTTCTCCTTCTGCTCAGTTCAAACGCGGTTAAAGTTTTCGGTTTAGTCCACAATATGTTCCGTTTTTCGGTTTGAGGCTCTGTCTGTGGTACCGTAAGTACATAGGATAGTTATTGTGGATAATTTTTGTGTGGAAATTATAAAGCTTCTCGATCGGTTCAGCTGAACCGATCCTTAGACAAAAATCTTTGTGAAAAAGTTTAGTGTGTGGTTACTGGTCCATATCGGTTTTAAAAGAAATGTGATTTGAACGTTTTTTTCTAACACCCATAACACGGTGAGAAACCAATAGGGGAGTTTTGCCTGGCGGTTGCCTTATAAAGGGTAAGTTTTGTTAGGTTGGCCATGTCTGAGAAACTCAAGAAAAAAACCGGGTCCACTGGGTTTCAACACTGCAGTGTGTGTGGGGAGGTCTTTGCTAAGGCCGATCCCCACACCACTTGTGTTTACTGTCTGGGGTTTGACCACCTCGATTCAGACTGCCAAATTTGCAAAAATTTCCCTAAGTCTACGTTGGATAAAAGGTTAGGTAGACTTAGGGATAAGGAGGCCGAGAGATCTGCTGACCCGGAAGGCCAGCCCGGTTTGGTGCCTACCGAACTAGAAGGAGTGCCCTCTGACCAGGGCGATACTTCTTCGGGCAAGAGGAGAGCCGATCCTGAGGGGTCAGTTCCTACAAAGAGAAAATGCAAGGATAAATCGTCCGGTTCGGATCCAGAACTTCATGTTCCAACCATCAAAGAGATAGCCAGAGCAGTTTGGATTGTGGAATCGCTTAGTCCGGTTTCAACCAATCCGGCACCTTCTGGCAGGGGTTCGGTTCGGTCGGTTCCCCCGGTTCAGGATTATTCCCCTGAAGATTTTTATGAACCGGAGTTTGATGAGGAGGAGGATTTTGAAGAGAATGATTATGATGGTGAAAGTCTGGATGTGCCTGTGGAACCAGACATCTCCCCAGATAGATCTTCTGGTGTTTCCCCTCCTAGGCTTTCTGAGTCCCTTCCCCACTTTCTGTTTTACAGAAAAGTGGCTCAAACCCTCCAGCTTCCTATTGAGGAGGCTGTGGATGATCAAGAGGAGCCTGATTTTGTAGAGATGATGGACATCCCAGAGTCTAAGAGGCTGTCTGTTCCCCTCCATAAGTCCTTTTGGAAACAGACACAAAAAATTCTTAGGTCTCCTAACTCTGTACCTCCTGTTGACAAGAGAATGGACAAGAGGTACACCTTGTCAGGCTCAGATACGGAGTTTCTTTATCAGCAATGCAGCCATGTTGGGGTAGTGCAGGCTGCTGCCTGTAACAAGGCAAACATCCCCTTGGCTTCACACCCCCCCAGACAAAGACTCCAGGAAGATAGATGCCATGGCAAAGAAGCAGTACATGGCATCATCTTTGGGACTCAGACAGGCTAACTATAGGCCTATACAGCCAGGTACCAGAAGTCCAGGTGGGACACTGTACTGGCACTGGCTAAACAGGCTTCCCCCCCAGCAAGCCAAGGAGCTGGAGGGGGTGGCTGCTGATGGGATCAAGGCATCTAAGGTGCAATTTCATGCTGCTGTGGACTCCAATGATGTGTCATCAAGAGTCATGGCTACGTCTGTGGCTCTTCGGAGAATGGCTTGGCTCAGATGTACTAGCCTTTCGCAGGATACCCAGGCCAAGGCCATGGATTTCCCTGTGATGGGTAATTCTCTGTTTGGGGAGCAGACAGAGAATTACATGAAGAAAATGGACGAAAGTACAGGACCACTTACAGGAGTGCCCAGGCCAAGGAGAGGGAGGCAACTCCTCAAAGGCAGCAAGGCAGGGGCAGGCCTTTTCACAGGCCTTTCTACCAAGCACAGGCCTCTTGTTCCTTTTCTCAGAGGGGGTTCTTCAGAGGGAGAGGCAGAAGGGGGATAAGTAGAGCTGCATCCATTCCTCAGCCTAAAGCTCCTGCCAAGCAGACACCCTGATGTGTCAGCCCGGTTCGGCTCCCTCATTCCGGTAGGAGGCAGACTGGCTTACTTTGTCCAGGACTGGACGTCTGTTACCTCAGACAAGTGGGTCCTGGAGGTTGTAAGCCAGGGGCTGGTTCACAGTTTCAAAAATTTTCCGAAACTGAGACCCAGATCTTTTCCACCTAGAAATACATCAGAAACCCTTGCTCTAGAGGCAGAGGTTTCCTCTCTACTGGCCTTAAGAGCCATAGAGAGAGTTTCTACCCTATACAGGGGCAAAGGTCTGTACTCCAGGTACTTCCTTACCCCAAAAAAGACAGGGGAGTGGCGACCCATCCTAGATTTAAGATACCTAAACAAGCACCTGCTAAAGCCAAAATTTAGAATAGTGACTCTGGGAACAATTCTTCCCTCTCTGAGGCTAGGAGGCTGGCTAGCCTTCCTGGACCTCAAGGATGCCTATTTTCACATTTCCATCAGGTGCTCCCACAGAAAGTACCTCAGGTTCGGATTGCCCTCAGGCCATTATCAGTTCAGAGCAATGCCCTTTGGTCTAACTTAAGCTCCAAGGGTGTTTACAAAGTGCCTAGCAGTGGTGATGGCCTTTTTAAGAAGGAAAAGGATTTCTATTTTTCCATACCTGGACGACTGGCTCCTTGTGAGCCAGTCCCCAGACCAAGTCAAGTCAGATCTGCAGGTCACCCAGCAAGTTCTCACTTCCCTGGGGTTCCTTCTCAATCTTCCCAAGTCAGTTCTCGAGCCAGTACAGCTCCTCACTTTTATAGGAGCAGAGCTGGACACGCTCAAGACAAGAGCTTTCCTTCCTTTGGAAAGGGCAAAAGCCATCTGTCAGCTGATCTCTTCCTTCCTTCCTCTGGTTTCTCGACCAGCAAGGCATTTTCTTCAGCTTCTGGGCCACATGGCAGCTTCCACGGCAGTGGTCCAAGGGGCCAGGTTTCAGCTGAGGGACATTCAGTTCCATCTGAGGACTTTTTGGTCCCAAAGGAAAGATCCTCTTACCAAGCTAGTTCCTGTTATTCAGACCTTAATTCAGGCCGTTCAGTGGTCAGGACCTGGACAATCTGAGTCAAGTTGTTCCATTTGTCACTCAGACTCACTCTGTGGTTCTTACCACAGATGCTTCCCTTTTGGGGTGGGGAGCCCATCTGGAGGCTCTCACAGCCCAGGGACTGTGGTCCCCTCAGGAATCCCTTCTTCATATCAACCTCCTGGAGCTCAGAGCAGTACTTCTTGCCCTACAAGCTTTCTCTCAGTCAGTACAGAACAAGGTGGTTCAGGTCAGGACAGACAACACCACCACCATGTGGTACATCAACAAGCAGGGAGGCACTCTGTCCACAACCTTGTGCATGGAGGCCAGGAAACTATGGTCCCTGGCTTATTACCTACAGACCTCGCTAGTAGCAGTCCACCTCCCAGGAAAGGACAATGTGATAGCAGATGCATTGAGCAGGATTTCCCAGGGCCATCACGAATGGTCTCTGGATCATTTGGTGTTGAAAGTGTTTTTCTCAAGGTGGGGCACTCCAGAGATAGATCTCTTTGCAGCCCCAGACAATCACCAACTTCCTCTGCTTTGTTGCAGACCCCCAGTCTTGGGCTCAGTCCCTCTGGATGCTCTGATTTTAACTGGGAAGGGAAATTTCTTTACGCTTTCTCTCCTTTTCCTCTACTGATCAAGGTTCTAGTCAAGGTAAGGTCACAACCATGCAGAGTGATTCTGGTTGCTCCAGACTGGGCCAGGCAGCCTTGGTACCCACTGTTGCTGTCCCTAGCAGTCCATCTTCCCCTGTCTCTTCCCAGGAATCACAACGTGTTAACCTCTTCTCAGGGGAGGATTTGGTACCCCAGTCTCCGGTCGCTCAATCTCAAGGCATGGCTCTTGAAGAGTTAGTGTATGCAGACTTGCATCTGTCCCAAGGGGTTCTGGATATTCTCAAAGCTTCTCGAAAGCCTACCTCCAGAAAAACTTACAACTCCAAATGGAAAAAGTTCAGTATTTGGTGTTCCAAGAAGCATATATCCCCAGATACTGCTGAGTTGTCTACAGTTCTGGATTCTATGTTTCACCTTAATGGCCTAGGCCTCAAACCAGCTACCCTCAAAGTTAGTTTGTCAGCTGTTTCTGCTTTTCTGTCAGTGGGGAAGTCTTCCTCTCTGTCATCTCACCCTGTATTCTGTACATTTTTCAAAGGATTGCTTCATACCTATCCCCCTTTCAGGGATCCTGCTCCTGCCTGGGATTTGAATATTTGCATTGCTCAGCTTATGCAACCCCCCTTTGAGCCTGTGTCCTCAGCAGAGCTAAAGTACTTGACTTGGAAAACTGTGTTTTTGGTTGCTGTTACTTCTGCCAGACGTATCAGTGAATTACAAGCCCTGTCAGTGGAGCCTGACTTCATTTCATTCCATAGAGATAAGGTGGTCCTTAGAATCAATAGAAGGTTCTTACCTAAAGTGGTTTCTGATTTCCACTTAAACCAATGTATGTCTCTTCCTGTGTTCTTCACTGATCACACCTCCTCAGGATAGTGGAGGCTACACAGTTTGGATGTTAAAAGGGCCCTTAGTTACTACATAGAACGTACAAAGGGTCACAGGTTTGACTCCCTCCAGTTGTTCCTCACTTATGGGGAAGTAGGTAAGGGAAAACCTGGCACCAAGAGAACCATTGCCAGGTGGATTGTGTCCTGTATCCAATTCTGCTATGAGAAACTGGTAAAAACTTCACCATCAGGCCTGAGGGCTCATTCCAGTAGAGGTACAGCTGCATCTCTGGCTGCGGCAAGGGATATTTCTTTGTTAGAAATTTGCCAAGCAGCGACCCGGAAAACAGTTCATACCTTCACCAAGCATTACTCTCTGGATAACGAGGCTAGGAGTGATGCTAGGTTTGGCACAGCAGTTCTTCAGAGCCTATTCCCAAAGTAGGTTCTGTCCCTCCTCCTTGGAGGTACTGCTTGGTAGTCTGCAATTGTCAGAATACAGCAAGATTTCATGTTGTTTGAAGAAAAAATTACTCACCTTAGTAATTGTGTTTCTTCTAATGGAGTCTTGCTGTGTTCTGACCTCCCTCCCTGCCTCCCCTCTTAGAACCTGTTTTGGGAAGTGGGTGGGCAGGTGCAGTGTTGCACCCCAGGGATGTCTTTAGCCCACTTCTGTTGTGTTGGGTGCCTTGTGTTTTATTAGTTAAGGGTTTTTATTTCTTATTGCTTGGTTCTTGGTTTTTGGGTTTCCTGACTTGAGTCTTTCGGGAATCTAAAGTCTTTGTTGCCAGTTGGCTTGTAGGAATTTTACAATTTCCACATTATATAGTCAGTGAGTTTTAGCTCATAAGAATCTGATGGTTTGGTTTCAAAGTGTCACAGCAGAGTTTTCAACCGTGCTCGAGCCCAACGTTTTATGCCTGGCATAGAATTTTAACCCTTCACTCTCTGGGGCAATTCAAGTGCTGGAGCTAACTGCAATTGTCAGAATACAGCAAGACTCCATAAGAAGAAACACAGTTACTAAGGTGAGTAATTTTTTCTTCTGCACCCTGCCCTCGGGGCATCTCTCAGGGTCTCACTGACAGCCGCCACACTCAACCGCCCACCTGAACTGGCTGCTCCGGAGACTACATCGGGTATGCGGGATCTGAGGCTCTCCTAGCCCCACGGAAAGGCCCTCAGACCCCAAGGAGAACCGGAGAGTCAGCTGATATTGGGTGTGTGGTGGGTCGGCTTGCCAGAGATTGCCATTGCCTCACCTGAGGGCAGAGGGATTTTCTTCATGTTTCCTCCCCTGAGGCAGAGATTTGCAGTGACATCCTGCCCGGCGTTTACACGCTCCTGTATGCACCCAGAGGACATCTGCCACTGCCCCAATCCCCATGCCTCTGCGTTGTGCACTGCAGTGCCCCCAGCCTCCACCAGGGGTTGCTAGCACAGCGGAAGAGCCCCTTACCCACCCCAGGACTAAGAGAGCTGTCTACGGATGCTCAATCTTAGTCCTTCCTGCCGACCCGGCTTCCATTCCCGAACCCGGTCACCACGCATGCAAGGTGTGGCATCCAGCGTCTCAACCCTCAGCGCCACCGGGCCGGCTGTAATATTGTAAATTGATATATAACTGTACACAAAATATTTAATTTGCATAATTACTAATTGGTGTTATAACAATATGGTGGCTAAGAAATAATGGTATGTATGGTAGAACATTGTTTTACCTCTATTTTTATATCCGCTAAAATGCTGTTGTACCACAGTTGAAAGGTCATGGAATGCTGTTCAACCCTTCTGTGGTACAACAACATCATTCAAGCTGATTTCAGGAGCATACGAGCCACACCAACAGAAACCGCAGGATCAACCAGATCAAAGGAGGCAGCAATGGAAGGAACAGACAGCCACGTAATCCAGCAGATGCAGTATCAACCAGATATGGTAAAATAATATGCAGGATCAACCAGATATACTGTCCTATTGGAAAAAAAATAAATAAATGCAGGATTAACCAGATATTTACATTTAATACAGAAACATAGAAGTTGACGGCAGATGAGGACCGCAAGGCCCATCCAGTCTACCCATTTTTTCTACCTTATGAATTTTACTCACAGAAAGCACTTGCTCCAGCCACTTACTCTTGCTAAGCAAGAAATATAGCCACCATTGTTTTTTTTCTTAAAAATCCCTCTCAACATGATTTTCAACCAGTGGGAGTGCGCAACACAAATGTAGGGATGTCTGGTTGCTAACAACCACACCACTGGTCCTAGTAACCAGATGTAATTCTCGGAAGAAGACGCGGATAGCAAAGTCTTCCTCTACTTAAAAAAATTAAGGGAAAAAAACTGCTAAAACTACATAAAAATTGATGTCAGGGACACCATACACCATAACAACTAGTGGATGGGCAAATCTATTCAGAACCAGTGTGTTCTGCCACCTTGGGGATCTGATTCCCACGTACCTCTCAAGCTTCGCTGTCGGGGTCAGTAGCAATCAGAATCCCTCTGTGGCAGAACACACTGGTTCTACATGGTTGCCCATCCACTATTCTCTGTGTTTTCACAGTTAATGCCTAGGTAACATGTATTTACATTTACCAAATCTCAGTACTGTAGCTGTGATGTAAGTTCTCATTCAGAAATCAGCCCCTTATGAACTTGCTGCTTACTAAACTTACAGTCTAATATTGGACCCTTTTCACATAAGGACTTATGTATCAATGGCGTGCCGGGTACGCACAAAAGGAGCATACCTGGCATGCGCAGCTGTGAACCCATGGATGGTTGTGCAGTGGCTGGCATGCACCGTTGCCAGCCACCATGCACCTCTCATCCATGGCTCCGCCACCCATCATGCTAGTGCATGAGAGGCAGATCGGTGGACACTTGCGGGCATCTATTGGGATGCCCGTTTCAGGTCCATGAGTGGATCCATTTCTCCATGCGGAGTAGGGGATGCTGGATGGAACACAGGGTTTACAGGGTTGAAATGCTCCAAAAGTGTGAAATGTTTTCAAAATCACAGGCACTTGCCTGAGCAGTTGTCCCTAAGCCCTCCCTGTTGTCCCTGAGAAGTTTCCACAAGTTGCTGCACTCAAGCAAAGCATTGCACTGTCCTCACATAGGAGAAGATTTCTAAAGTAGTCTTTATTTCACCAAAGGATGAATGCTACCACACATAGGAGTCAGAACTACTTATACCAGTGTTTTGCCAGAAAGGCTTCATCAGGGAACCGCTAACCCCAACAACGTCTCGACAATTTCGAAATTTTGCTGCACTCTGGCAAAGCTTTGCACTGTCCACATGTAGGAAAAGATTTCAAAAGCAGTCTTTACTTTACCAAAGGACAACTGTCGCCACACATACGAGCTGAAGCTACTGACCCCAGAGCTTCACCAGAAATGCTTAGTCAGCCGAGATGATACTGGTTCAGTCTGGGACTATTGTCATTGAGGGCTGGGATGGCATGGTGGGGGGTGACAGCACATCTCCACATGGCTGGCAGCTGTACCTCGTGGAGGAGCGTAAGAGTTATGGCAGGATCCCCTCTGCTGTAGCTTGCTCCCCCTCGCCTGGCACTCTGCGCCATAGTGAATGACGTGGAGTGTGGGCATGTCCCCTTAACCACCCCTGGACTGGCCCTGCACGGATCTTCCAGACTGGTCAGGGGATTAGGTGCACAAGGGACGCATGCTTTGGAGCATACCGCCAGGGTCCACTGGACCATGGGCGCGCAACTTTCCGACTTTGAGTCACCTGTGCCTCTCAGATGTGTGGTGTCTAGGCGATCAGATCATTTTGTGCATAGACCCCAAAGGCACCAGGGAATGTGTCAAATGTGCATACCCAGGCCTGGTGATTAATAGCCATCCAATCAGATGGACTGTCCACCAGCAGACTGGATCCTGCACTCTGTGGGGAGTGGGAAATTGTGGGATATGGCTAGTCCTCCCAGTACTGCTGTTTTCCAGTAAGGGAATCTACTGGTCTACACATGTTCACCACCATGTCCCAAGCCGTCATGGTACAGTCAGAGGGCTGAGGTAGCTTGGTATGAAGGATGGTGCCATGGCTGCCACTCCATTCATAAGAAATAAAGTATAGCCTGCCACACATGCTATGTTTTCAAAATCCAGTTTCTTTATTTTTCCATGGACACAGGAGGATCTTATTTGAAAAATAAAGAAATTGGATTATTTTGGTAACATAGCGTGTGTGACTGGCTATACTTTATTTCTTATGGATCTTTCACATTCCCAGCCCCAACTTTACAAAAGATAAACAGACTTGGAAAAGGGACCCACCCAGCTCTGTGCTTTGCCGCCCCATTCAGCCAGTGGGAAAGGCATGTAATGGCTAAGGAAGGGTCCCTGTTTGAGTATCCGGAACCACCTACCATCACTCCACACAGCAGATCGGAGATAAAGCATGGCATGTAGTCATGCCCCACCACCAGCCACCCACCAGGACAGCAGGACAGGGGTGTGAATGCAGAAGAGGTGTGGGTCAATCTCACAGACGCAGCACATTTAAAGTTATGGAAGTACACAACGCACATTGCGAAATTAGTGAACAACTGCATAGTAGTGCAGTTACAGTGTAGTTATAAAGTAGTTACAGTGTACAGTAGTTAGTGACACTTAAAATTATCCTTCATGAATCATTCCATCATGAACTTACTGCAGTATAGTGTAGTGATTAATAGCACTGACCTGCAAACCTGGAGAACTGGGTTTAAATCCCAGAGCCACCACTTATATACTGTGTGACCAAAAAAAGAAGTAGAAATAAACATGCAATCTAATATTGTAAATTACTATACAATAAAAAATCATTATTGGCTTTTATCAGTGCTATAGTTACTAAGGAACATGCTGCTTCTGTGGTATTGTTACCACAGTTAATATCTAACTAACATGTATTTGCAAAACAAGTATGCAGAAATTGACATTTAAAATAAAGCATAAGAAGAAGGGTGTAACTACTATACACTTACACTGAATGCCAGTGCTGTAGTTCTGATGTGTTTTCTTTCAGAAATCATTCCCTTATGCACGTACTGCTTAATAAACATGCAATCTAATATTGTTAATTGCTATACAACTACATTGTTTATTTCTACAATAAAAATCATTTACATCATTACTTATTGGCCTGTAACAATGCTGTAGTTGCTAAGAAATATGCTGCTTCTGTGGCATTGACCCACACCTGTTCTACACCCACACCCCTGTCCTGCTACTGCCCAGGTGGGTGGGGCATGGCTGCATATCATGTTTTATCATCGATCTGCTGTGTGTAGTGGTGGTGGGTGGCACCTGATACACAGGCAGGGACCCTTGCTTAGCCATGACATGTCCTTCCCACTGGTTGAACAATGTGGTGTCCATGACACCATCCTTCACATCCAGCTACCCCAGCCCTCTGACTATACCATGAGGACTTGGGGCAAGGCAGTAAACATAGGCAAGACCAGTAGGTCCCCTTAGTGGAAAACAGCAGTAATGGGAGGACCACCCATAACCCACAGTTTCCCACTCCACACACAGTGCAGGATCCAGTCTGCTCCTGGTCAGTCCATCTGATTGGATGTCTGCTATTGATCACCAGGCCTGGGGATGCACATTTAACACATTCCCTGCCACCTATGTGAATAGGGTCCAATGTTAGATTGCGTGTTTAGTAAGCAGTAAGTTCATGAGGGAATGATTTCTGAATGAGAACTTACATCACAGCTACAGTACTGACATTTGATAAATGTAAGCGTGTGCAACTGCAAATACATGTTACCTGGGCATAAACTATAAAAACAGTACCATTATTTCTTAGCCACAGTATTGTTATAGCGCCAGTTAGTAATTATGCAAATGAAATATTTTTGTAGTTACATATCAATTCACAATATTAGACTGCATGTTTACTAGCCTGTAAGTTCATGAAAAACTAGAATACAGACATGGAACATCATCTAATGAGTTGTCAGTCGGTGCATTTTACTGTAGCAGACTGAAGTTGCATTGTATTCATATTTTAGTTACCATTCTGATTACACTTTAACATTTGTCTGTGTAATTACCTTTTAAATAAATGTCAGATAGGCATAAACAGTTGAAACGGTGCACAAGACCTGCATTTATATGTAGTTTCACTTGTAAGAATAGATTTAATAATGCCAAAAGTAGTAACTTAGCAGTTACACAATAGATTTGCTGTTACAATTTGCAATAGCTATTGCATGTGTAGTTGCCCTTATACGGACAAATAACATAATGCCAGAAAAGATGTAAGCATTAAGCCATGACAAAGGAGGCTTCTACTAGAACAAGCACCCAACCATGCATTAATTCTCTAGTAAAAGCCTCTTTTGGAGTGGCTTAATGTGCTTGTAACATGGCACGCGCAAGGTAACTATTGTTAGAAGTGAATGAAATGTGGCAAAGAAATTAAAGATCAATTGCAATGATGTTATTTTATTTACTTCACATAAGTAATTCTGTGACATCCTGTACCTAATAAAGACTTGTTTTTTTACATATATATTCCAGTGGTGTGTTTTTCTTTCTTACTACATGTCGTATGGTCGTTTCTTGTTGTCAGCTGTCTCACTGGAAAAGCAACCTGCTTTCCCAATCGCGGCTGAGTGCTGTTAGCCATTGACGTCATTCATGGAGTGATGTCAATGACTACCATGCGAGTGACAGACTGTCAGAGCTGTTCAGAAGCCGGCTTGTGACTGTCACTCGTATCTACATTTCCTAAACAGGGCAGCACATTCTTGTTTTGGCACCTACGGCTTCATAATAATTACAGTATTTACTGCCACTGAAATTCATAAAGTATTTATTATTTTGAAAACAGGTTTCTCTGCTCAGATCACTGTCCATGTGAGACTTGGCGCATATTTATTTATCACAGGGAAAAGGAAAAGAGCGGAGCACACTATTAATCCGACACCTAATAATTTTTAATTGTTATGTGCTGTCATAGAATTAAAATAAGACGCAGATCTGTATAAATCACTTTCCCTGCTCTGTTGTCGGCCAGCGCCACGGATACACACTGAGGCAGACAGTTCAGTGCAGCGAGATGCACACATTTAAAAACTCGGAATCCAAACCACAGAACTCAACCAGTTTTTATTTAGTACCTGTATGTTGTGCTAACTATAAGAATGCTATTGTGGTAAACGCGGCTGATTTTTTTTTTCCCCTCAAAATAGTCGTCTCCGATTGTTGTTGCTCACTACGTTGGGAACCATATCATGGAGTGGTATTGCTGACTTGCAGACAGGTTTATTCCAGCAGAGTTTTACACTGCTGCTGTTATGTTTGTGTTCATACTGGCTGGCACACTGAGTTTCTGACCCTTTTTTTTTTTTAATTATTAATTTTGGTGCTGCAACTCCTCCGGTTTAATTCCCGACCTCTGTACCATTGCTCTTACAGCTCAGCTATACTGTTCTGATTCCGTCTGGCACCCAGGGGCATATTATTGGCGACTCTTTTTTTGTATATTTCTTTGTTGAAATTGCTGCTTGATAAAATAAGGTATTCATTTTCTCTTGTTTTCACTACTATGTCTGTCTCAGTAAGGATATTTATAGTTGCTAAGATTACTGATATTTTATTGGGTTACAGTTGGTGAGGCAGCAATGTGATTCCTTGAGGAAGGGATGTGGCAACTTTTTGAAATCCCTTTTGACTAATAGCAAAGATTCAGTTTTCTAGTGCCTGATGTTTTTGCAGTTTGACAACCGCTGCTCTGCCCACAGACCCAACAAATGACCATATGACATGTAGTAAGAATTAAAAAATATTAGCTGACAGTGATCCAAGCAGAGAAACCTGTTTTCAAAATATTAAATTCTTTATGAATTTCAGTGGCAGTAAATACTGTAATTATTATGAAGCCGTAGGTGCCAAAACAAGAATGTGTTGCCCTGTTTAGGAAATGTAGATATGAGTGACAGTCACAAGCCGGCTTCTGAACAGCTCTGACAGTCTGTTACTCGCACGGTAGTCATTGACGTCACTCCATGAATGACGCCAATGGCTAACATCACCACCTGCGATCCGGAAAGGGGCTGGCTTTTTCAGTGAGACAGCTGACAACGAGAAATGACCATACGACATGTAGTGAGAAAGAAAAACACACCACTCGAATATATATGTAAAAAACAAGTCTTTATTAGGTACAGGATGTCACAGAATTTCTTATTTGAAGTAGATAAAATAACATCATTGCAATTGATCTTTAAGAGCAACTGACAGTATTGTTTAAACACAATATTTTATGCTTTTTAAGTCTGCACTTTTCACTGACTACAAAGATATCCAACTGTGCGCATGCACGTTAAATATTGGCTATTCATTAACATTGTGACTGCACTTTTAATACTCATTGCAGTGTTATGTTTTGTATTACAGCAGTCCGAAAGGGAACAAAAATATGAAGCTAACTTTTAAAACAGTATTCTGTGAACTTGTTTAGTTAGTTTTGAGTTTTGAGTAATGCATTACAGGTAAAGTACTCCAATTTACAGACATACTGTATGCAAATAATTTTACTGTGCCCAGTATCTTTACTGAATCAAAACAAAAATGACCCAGACGACTTAACAGAACACTTCTTACAAAAAAGTGGATCATAATTTTGGTGCTCTTTCACTGGAGAAATGCAGAGTGACGTGCACAGAGAACGATCACTCCTGAATTTTGTGTCTCACTCCTCTCTGCCGGGGTACACAATACAGCCGGGAGGACAGAAAAACACAGTGGAGTACTTCGGCAGACGGATGTCTCTCTCAAATTACAGAGCATTTCTGTGCACTTTCTCTGTGTCCGGTTTCTGGACTGTCTTCCTATAACCGACTAAGAGTGCTGGGCGGCTGCTACAGTAGCAAAAAAAGAGGAAGTGGTCATGGTTAAATACTTTACTCTGTTTTTCTTTGCCTCTGTTCCTTCTTTTTCTCGACTCGAGAGGTACATTCCACGTTATGACAGACAGTGCTCCAAACTCGGAGTTCTGTGGGACGGGTGGATGGGAACGGACAGAGACACAGAGGCTGAGGTTAGCGCCACCTATAGGAGAATTGAGGTACAGGACAAATGCATAAAGGAACATATCTGCAAGAAGGCAGTGATTACTCCTGTGGCTGTTTTATTCAGTAAGCGCGCTCCCGACGCCAAGCGGGCATTACTAGGGAATTAATACTCGCTTGGTTTTCTGTTGTGAGTTGTGGTTCCACCAATGTAATTAGTTTATTCCAGTAGACCATTAATTGCCATGTTACAAAGAGTGGTAGTTGCACAATAGATTTTCTGTTACACTTTGCAACAGCTGTTACATGTGCAGGTACACTTTATTTATTGAATTATTTTACCAGGAAGACATACTGAGCAATATTGCTCATTTCCAGATGCGTCCTGGGGGAAAGGGGAAGTGGTAATACAGCAGGTAATAATAATTTTGGTACAAGAATCAGAAATAACAGGTGCAACAATACAAAATGCAGAGTAATAGACATCATTATATACAACAATGCAGGGTAGTAGACAATATTATATACAATAATAAGTGCATTCATTTAAATCAGATGACATGACACACTAGCGTGTGGTGGTGTAGAAAGAATAAGGGTGAACAAAACGAAAATAAAGTGGGAGAAAGATGATGGAAGGGTAAGAAAATGAGACTGGGTGCCAATTGTCAGGGTGTAGCAAGCGGATTGCCTGTGAATTAGGGGCAGGTGCAAGTAGGGGTTGTGTACAAACTCATGAGATAGCAGAGGACATGGGACGATGGGACATTTCTAAATGTTGATGAGAAGGGAGTTCCATAGCTTGGGTAAGTGGTAGGAGAAGGAAGACTGACCAACAGTGGTGGTCTGGGAAGGGATGGCAAGTGTGCGGGCAGCACTGCTCCTTAAAGTGCAAGATGTTGGCAGTAGTGAGAGCAAAGGTGCTAAAAAAGAGGGGATCTGCCAGTAGTAAAATTAGTGCAGTGAGCAAGACAGCGATCAGTGAGGGATGGGAGTGCCAAGGATTGGTATAAGGAACAGTGGTGAGTGCGGGGTGGGCAGCCACGGTCGAAATGACAGAAGGAGTGGAAGAGGGCATCCAGTCTGGCTGAGGTGAATTTGGCGACGGCACTGTAGATTACCTCACCATAGTCGAATGTTGAAGTATTCTCAAAAGAATTTCTCTGTGAGCCGATAGTTGGACACAATCACAGTTCTGGTAAAGGGCACCCAGCTTGGGGATCAGTTTCTTATGAATTGCATCCACATAACTAGAGAATTCAAGGTGTTTATCGAGCCAGACCCCAAGGTATCTGAAGGAGGCAGTATTTTTCCAACAAGCTGGTTCCATCAAGAGTGTGGAAGGAGGTGACAGAGGAGAGCCTAGTGCCAAAGGTCATGGAGACTGTCTTCTTGGGGTTTAGAAACAGCTGGTTTCTAGACTACACTGAACTGAATTATTACTTTTTGGACCTGTGTAAGTAACTAGTATTGATTCTGTTTTTGGGGTTGACTTTTCTTAGTTTAATTTTAATTTGCGAGGGAGGAACTGTAGCTGGGTGATATTTGCAGTCATTTGTGACTAGACCTGTTACTTAACCACTGTGAAATAGGTGTCTGAAAGGAAGGAAGGAAGGCACTCACGGGGTGGAGGTCAGAGTTGTACTGGATTGTTTCTGGATGGCATAGGTTTCTCCCAAGCACCCTACCCCTCACCCCACCCACCCCAAGCGTTTAACTTCCTTTCTAGTAGGGGTTCTGACATCACTTACCTAAAACTGCTAACAACATACACCTATTCATATCCTTAAAGGCACAGCAGACTGAATAGGGGGTAGAGACACTCACAAGCTTGCACACACTAAAACAAGAAAAAAAAAAAAGTAAAGTGTCTGTAACAGGAAGGGATACATACATGTGGGGAGTGTTGCAATGCACTGGCTGTGGAGCAGCAGTCTTCCGGGAGGCATTCTGGAGACTGCGTTGCTCCCGTATTTGCAGATACTTCTCTGGTCTGAGGGAGGAGGTTGTTCATCTCCATGCTGACCTGGCAAGGATTCGGGAATCCTGCTCCCCCACCCAGGGACCACCCAGGCTACCGCCACTACATTAGAGGTTGCCAAGAAAGAGGAGTGGTTGGACCACGGTGGGCTCAGAGAGGGTGAGGGTGGTGGAACAGAGGCGCATCCCTCCAGTTGTGCCTCTCCACAATTCATTCGCCACTCTGGCAGAGCATGGTTCCTCTATGGAGGCACCTGCAGTGGAGACCAAGAAGGATGCTGGGAACCTCCACAATGGAGACCCACAGGAGGGTGGCACAGGACCCCACAGGGGAAGGAAACAACTCCAGGTGGGAGACTCAGCTGTTGGGGGTAGAACTGGGGAGGAGGAGGGAGGGAAGGGAGGAAGTGTCCGCCAGGCGCCATGACTTGGAGGGACAGGAAACTAATCCTGAGGATTGTGGGAGTAACTGCAAGGGGGAGTTAGATGTATGTCATTATCCATCTAGGGAACGAATGACCTGGCTGAGAATGGGATCAGAGCAGAGCAACAGGAGTTTATGGAGTTGGGGAGGGGCCTTAGACAAGTAGCACTCACGGTAACTTTCTCAGAAGTGCTACCTGCCTATGACATGGATGAGGCTAGGGTACTCCGCACCATGGGATTCAATGACTAGTTGAAAAACTGGTGCAGAGCTCAGGGATTTGGCTTCATTAGAGACTGGAGCTCCACCTGGAGGGATGCAGGCCTATACAGGCGCGATGGTCTGCATCTATTCAAGAGGGGAACCAGGATCCAAGGTGATAGGTTTAAATGCTTCATTGGCAAGCATTTAAACTAGCCATGGGGGGAGACACTGAAAAGGAGAAGGGAAATCCTAGCCCCCCAAATTAGGGTAGTTAGTGAGGTAAACACCAAGATAGAGCAGTCGATAGGGAGAAGGGCAGGGGTAAATGGAGAAAAAAAGACAAAGGCAGTAAGGACAGGGATGGGGCAAAAAGAAATAAAGCCATAAAAAAATAGAGGGTAATGAGTACCAATGCCTGTAGTCTAGGTACAAAGCTCCCCGAAATGGTGGCCTTGATGGAAGAGGGATGCCTGGACATCGTGGCAGTCACAGAAACATGGTACACAGAGAACCATGACTGGGATGTCAACATAACAGGGTACACAATCTACAGGAGGGAGGGAAGAAGAGGAGGAGGAGTAGCAGCTCTCTATTTAAGGAAAGGGATCAAAGCAACAGAGCTAAAGGGTAAACAGGGAGGAGAGGAGGCACTGTGGATCACCCTGGAGACTGAAAATGGCTCCACAATCTGCACAGGGGTTGTGTACAGACCCCTTTCTAAAGGTGGGCCAGCAATGTGAGAAGGCAGTAAGGAGGGCTGGGGGGATACTGGAATACATAGGGAGAGGCATCACCAGTAGAAAACAGGAAGTTGTTGGCCCCTCTGTACAGACAGTTGGTAAGACCACATCTGGAGTACTGTGTACAGTTCTGGAGACTCCATCTCCCCAAAGACATAGGCAGGGTGGAGGCTGTCCAGAGGAGGGCAACCAAAATGGTGCCAGGTCTGCACCAGAAGACATATGAAGAAAGACTAAAGGAGCTTAAAATGTATAGCCTCGAGGAAAGGAGAAAGAGAGGGGAGACATGATAGAAACTTTCAAATATCTCAAGGGAATCAACAAAGTCCGAGAGGGTAGCATCTTTCAGAAAAAGAGATGTGCAAGAACAAGGGGGCACAATTTGAAGATAGAAGGGGGACGGCTCAGAGGTAATGTGAGGAAGTATTTCTTCACAGAGAGGGTTGTAGATGCATGGAACAGCCTTTCATGGGGAAGTCGTAGAGTCAAAAACAGTGAGGGAAATTTAAGAATGCATAGGACAGACATAAGGCAATTCTAGTGGGGGGTAGGAAGAAGTAGGCTGGTTAACTAGGATCTGCAGTTTATCCATCAGGTAGTGAAATGGGTAGATTAGGTGGGCCAAGCGGTCCTTATCTGCCATCAAATTCTGTGTTTCTATGTATATTATCAAAGTCCAGCTGACGAGTGGACTCCACCAATTGGGCCAACCAGAAGCATACAGTACAGTGTCATCCGCATACATGTGAATAGATGGAGTTTGACAGACCAAAGGGAGATCATTAAGGAAAATGAAGAACAGAATCAGGCCAAGGACTGAGCATTGAGAGACCCCTGTGTGAATGGGGAGAGGAAGAGAGAGGGAATCCCCAATCCTGACTGATTGTGACCTGCCCACTAGGTAGGATTTGAACCAGTTTGTGGTGGGGGAGACAGCCCAGCTGTTGAAAGAGTGTCCAAGAGGACGGAGTGTGAGACAGTGTCAAAAGTCTTCGCTAAGTTGACAAAGATGGCGGAAGTGATTAGTCCCTGATCCATACCAGTAAGGACAGGACTGAGGGAGCCTAGTTGGTGAGTTTGTGACTGTGTGTTTGTAGATGAATTTGACATCTTTTCTTAACTGCAATTTCTGTGTGCTTTTCCATTTAGTTTGGGCAGGATTGAGGGATTCTAGCTGATAAATTTGTGACTATGTGTTTGTAATTGGCTGTGTCTGGTCCACGGTGAATGGAGTGAAAAGCCACTGCCAGAGGACTCTTTGGCAGATTGTTTTTGGACACAGCCTGTGGTCTCACCCTACATTTATAAGGTGGGTCCCATAGGGCCTTGCAACATCCTGCATCCATACAGGAAGTAGAAAAGTGAGAAAGCATAACAATAAGCAAAAGAAAAAAAAAACAAATATTTGAGAGATAATAAATAGCCGTCTTAAGCAGGCAGTTGATTGAGGAGAGAAACAGACATGATGGGAGTGGTGCAGTGCAGTGGTTATGCAGCAGCTGTCTTCAGGGAGACATTCTGGAGGCTGCGATGCTGACCTATCTGCAGGCATCTCTCTGGGCTGAGGGAGGAGGTTACTTGTCGCCAAACAAAGTTGGCCAAGCTGAAGGTGGCATCCCCCCCCCCACCCAGAGACCACCGGGTCCACAACCTGTACCTCAAAAGATGCCAGGGAAGAGGCGTGATTGGACTATGGTGGGCTCAGGGAGGGTGAGGGAGGGGGGTCGAAAGCACATCCCCCTAACCGGTCCCGCTTAGTAACTCCTAAATTGTTTTGGAGGAACGGGAAAGACCCACTCAGCAACCCGAGGCTGGGACCAGGGAGGATAGGAGGGTCCTCCAGGATAGAGCCCCAGGGAAGGGAGGCAGGGGACCCCCAGAGGAGGGGGAAGCTTCTCCTAGTGGGAGACTGTGTTGTCTAGGGAGTTAGGGACACCTAGCAGGGGAGAGAGAGGGAGGTCAAGTGCCTCCCCGGAAGCACTGCATGGAGGGATGGGAAGCTGATCTATAGGATCACTAAGGTAGTAGATAGGAGGGAGCAGCTGGATGTCATTGTCCATTGACATTCAGAGCAGGTTCCCGATTCAGTACCTGCTAAAAAGAGAGAAAAACATACCACTGCCCCTCCCACTGAAGAGCAAATTGAGATGCTAGTGTCACAACAAAATATACCCTCTGCTGAGGAAATGGCAAAGGCTTGGCAACTATATGAGACTTTTCAAGCTGTGGGCTTTGGTACCCCAACTGGCCCTTCCACACCTATTCCAACTGACCCTGACTTAGGCTTGGATCTTTTCTTTGAGGGAGGTGATGATGAAGAGGAGGGTGAACTCTTGGAGCTTGATGTTTCCCCTTACCAGGAATTTGGTTCTCCTTCCCATGGTCAGGAGGATTTTTACTCCCATTACACTTTTGTCCAACACATGGTGGGCACTCTTGGTCTATCTATTCAAGGAGAGCATGTCAATTTGCTCCCATCAATTTACTCCTAGAAAATGCACTACCGACAATTCGATCCCATTTTTTCGCTTCTGTGGCATCCCGTTCCTGGTCAGTTTGCTCCCATTCATTTCACACAACTTTCCCCCCTTGCACATTTCAAACAGTTCAATAGTTCAAATCTACCTCTGAATACCAGCAAATACCCTACCCTGCACATTAAATATCTGCAGCAACTTTCCCCCTCGCACATCGCAAACCCAGTACCCTATACTGGGTTCTCCATTAAGCACCTAAAGAAAGTTACTATATTGTCAGAATCCCAGCTTCTATTAAATACACCAAGATAGTTCATCGTTTGAAACTATACTCTTTCTTATTTTTCAGATGTTCATCTAAAAAAAAATACTCTGCTGTAATGTGGACTTTTTCTCTTACAACCTGACTCAGGGAAACAGTGTGGTAGATTCGGGCATGCTTCACTTCAAATACTGCACTGTACATCAACCTCTGCTATTCCCAAGATACACTATCACGCATGTTATTAGTTAACTGATGCATTTCTTGCTGCCTTTGCTCTCTTTTATTCTCATCAACAGGAAAACAATAAACAGTAAATTGTGTTTTCAAACAACATGAAGTCTTGCTGTATTCTGACTATTGCAGTGACATCCAACCTTTGAACTGCCCCGGAGAGGAAAGAGTTAACTTTCCATGCAAGGCATGGGACGCTGAGCTCGAGCTCGGTTGAGACTCTGTCTGTTGTTGTTTGAACCCAAACCGTCAGATTCTTTACTCCGCCTCACTGAACAGTTGCTCCAGAGATTTCTCCTTCGCTCAGTTCAATTTAGTCGGTTAAAGTGTTGTTTTTTTCCCTCGGTTCAACCGAATTTCTTCTATCTAACCTGTCGGTTCAGTCTCTGTCTGTGGTACCATGAGTACTAGATAGGTTTATTATTATTAGTTTCTGTGTGGAACTTGTAAACATCGGATCGGTTCAGTTTGAACCGATCAGGTTTGTAAAAAAAGTTTGTTCTGCTTTTTAGAGTGTGGTTTCCAGTCCTTATCGGTTCTAAAAAAGACGGATTTCATTACGTTTTTTTCCACGACCCGTAACATGGTCAGGAACCGATAGGGGTGTCTTGCCTGGCGGATTGCCAAAAAAGGGTAAATTTGGTTAGGACTGGCCATGTCTGAGAAACCCAAGAGAAAAACTGGGCCCACTGGGTTTCAACACTGTAGTGTGTGTGGGGAAGCCTTTGCTAAGGCTGACCCCCACACCACCTGTGTTGATTGTCTGGGGTTTGACCACCTCGATTCAGACTGCCAGATTTGCAAAAGTTTTCCCACAGCTGCCATGGAAAAGAGAGTAGGTAGGCTGAGGGAAAGGGAGGCCAAGAAGTCCGCTGATCCGGATGGCCAGCCCGGTTCGGTTCCAGCCAAACCAGAAGGAGGCCCTCTGACCAGGGCGAAACTTCTTCAGGCAAAAGGAGAACTGACTCTGAGGAGTCGGTTCCGGTTAAAAGAAAAAGAAGGGATAAGTCAGCCGGTTCGGATCCACAAGTTCTTTCTCTGACAGCTGATGAAATAGCCAAAGCGATAAGGATTGTTCAGTCGCTAACCTCGGTTCCGACCGAACCAGCACCATCGGTTAGGGGCTCGGTTCGGTCAGTTCACCCAGTTCCGGATTATAATTTAGAGGATTTTTATGAACCGGAGGAGGAGGAGGAGAGTATGAGGATAGTGATGGTGATTATGAAAGTCTGGATGTGCCCATTGACCCGGACATCTCCCCAGACAGACCTTCAGGTGTTTCTCCTCCTAGGCTTTCTGAGTCCCCTTCCCACTTTGTTTTACAAAAAAAGTGGCTAAAACTCTCCAGCTTCCTGTGGAGGAAGCAGTAGAGGATCAGGAGGAGCCTGATTATGTTGAGATGGTGGACATCCCAGAGTCCAGGAGACTGTCTTTTCCCCTCCATAAGTCTTTTGGGAAACAGACATTTAAAATTTTAAAGACTCTTAATTCCATACCTCCTGTGGACAGAAGAATGGACAAGAGGTATACTCTTTCAGGCTCAGATACGGAGTTCCTTTCCCAGCAATGCAGTCATGTTGGGGTAGTGCAGGCTGCTGCCTGTGATAAGACAAATATACCCTTGGCTTCACACCCCACAGATAAGGACTCCAGAAGGATTGATGCCATGGCAAAGAAACAGTACATGGCAGCATCTTTGGGACTCAGGCAGGCTAATTATATGGCCTACACAGCTAGATACCAGAAGTCTAGATGGGACACTGTGATGGCTCTAGCTAAACAGGTCCCTGACCAGCTTGCCAAGGAGCTGGAGCAGGTGGCTGCAGATGGTATTGAGGCATCCAAGGTGCAATTTCATGCTGCAGTGGACTCCTAATGATGTTTCATCTAGAGTCATGGCTACACCTGTGGCCCTTCATAGGATGGCTTGGCTCAGATGTACTAGCCTGTCACAGGATACCCAGACTAAGGCCATGGATTTTCCTGTTATTGGTAATTCTCTGTTTGGGGAGCAGACAGAGAACTACATGAAGAAAATGATTGAGTACAGGACCACCTATAGGAGTGCTCAGGCCAAGGAAAGGCAAGCCACTCCCTAGAGGCAGCATTCCAGGGGCAGGGGCAGGCCTTTTCATAGGCCTTTCTACCAAGCCCAGGACTCCTTTTCCACCTTTGCTCAGAGGGGGTTCTTCAGAGGGAGAGGCAGACGGGGTATAAGCAGGCCTGCTACCACCCCTCAGCCTAAAGCCCCTGCCAAACAGGCACCCTGATGGGTTTGCCCGGGCCGATTCTCCACTACCCGTAGGGAGCAGGCTGGCTTACTTTGTCCAGGACTGGACGTCTTTAACATCAGACAAATGGGTCCTGGAAGTAGTAAGCCAGGGACTGGTTCTCAGCTTCAAACAATTTCCCAAGATGAGAACCAGATCCTTTCCACCTGCAAATCCTTCAGAGGCCCCCTTGCCCTAGAGGCAGAGGTCTCTTCCCTCTTGGCTCTCAGAGCCATAGAAAGGGTTCCACCCCTACACAGGGAAAAGGATTGTACTCCAGGTACTTCCTAACCCCCAAAAAGACAGGAGAATTGCGGCCCATCCTGGATCTCAGATATTTAAACAAGCACCTTTTAAAGCCAAAGTTCAAAATGGTGACTCTGGGAATAATTCTACCCTCTCTAAGGCCAGGGGACTGGCTAGTCTCCCTGGACCTCAAGGATGCCTATTTCCACATTCTCATCAGGTGCTCCCACAGAAAGTACCTCAGGTTCGAGTTGCCCTCAGGCCGCTATCAATTCAGAGCAATGCCCTTTGGCCTAACATCAGCTCCAAGGGTGTTCACAAAATGCCTGGCAGTAGTGGTTGCTTTCATAAGGAGAAAAAAGATCTCCATCTTTCCATACCTGGACAACTGGCTCATAGTGGGTCAGTCTCCAGACCAAGTCAAGTCACACCTACAGATAACTCAGCAACTGCTCACTTCTCTAGGATTCCTCCTAAATCTTTCAAAGTCAGTTCTAGAGCCAGTGCAGCTCCTCACCTTCATAGGGGCGGAGCTGGATACAATAAGGGCAAGAGCCTTCCTTCCCATGGATAGGGCAAGGAACCCTTGTGACACTGGCCTCTTCATTCACCCTTCAGGTGTCTCGACCAGCAAGGCATTTTCTGCAGCTTCTGGGCCACATGGCTGCCTCTACGGCAGTGATCCAAGGAGCAAGATTTCAGATGAGGGACATTCAGTTCCACTTAAGAGCCTTCTGGTCCCAGAGAAAGGATTCTCTGACCAGGCTAATCCCAGTGACTCGAACCCTGATCCAGGCTTTGCAATGGTGGCAGGATCAGGACAACCTAAGGCAAGGAGTTCCCTTTGTCACTCAATCTCATTCTCTAATCCTTACCACAGATGCCTCCCTCTTGGGCTGGGGAGCCCACTTGGGGGATCTGACCACCCAAGGGTTGTGGTCACCTCAAGAATCTCTGCTTCACATCAGTCTCTTAGAACTCAGAGCAGTGTTTCTAGCACTTCAAGTTTTTCCAAGTCTGTTCAGAACAAACTAGTTCAGATCAGGACAGACAATACGCACACAATGTGGTACATCAACAAACAAGGGGCACTCGGTCTCGCCTTGTGCACAGAAGCAATGAAGTTGTGGTCTCTGGCCTATTCCTGAATACTTCTCTGATAGCAGTGCACCTCCCAGGGAAGGACAATGTCCTGGCAGATGCTCTCAGCAGGATATCTCAGGGCCATCACGAATGGTCCCTGGATCCCCTAATTTTGAAGGTGATCTTCTCCAGATGGGCCAGTCCACAGATAGATCTTTTTGCAGCCCCAGACAATCACCAACTTCCTCTTTTTTGCTGCAGACCCCAAGTGTTGGGCTCAGTCCCCCTGGATGCTCTAGTTCTCAATTGGGAAGGGAAATTCCTGTATGCTTTTCCCCCCTTCCCTCTCCTGTTCAAGGTACTAGTCAAAATCAGGTCTCAGCCCTGCAAAGTGATTCTGATTGCTCAGACTGGGCCAGACAGCCCTGGTACCCTCTCTTGCTGTCCTTAGCAGTCCACCTTCCCCTGACTCTTCCAAGGAATTACAACCTGTTAGCATGTTCTCAGGGGAGGGTTTGGTATCCGAATCTCAAACCTCTCAATCTCAAGGCCTGGCTCTTGAAGGGTTAGAGTTTGCTGATTTGCATCTCTCTCAATGTGTTCTGGATATTCTAAAGGCTTCTCAAAAGCCTTCCACCAGAAAGACTTACAGTTCCAAATGGAAAAGGTTTACTATTTGGTGCTCTGGTAAACATATTTCTCCAGAGTCTGCTGGGTTGCCTACAGTCCTGAACTATATGGTTCATCTCAATAGCTTGGGATTCGGACCAGCTACATTTAGAGTGCATCCGGCAGCTGTCTCTGCCTTCTTGTCAGCAGGCAAGCCCTCTTCCCTTTCAGCTCATCCTGTATTCTGTAAATTCTTCAAGGGATTGCTGCATACCAATCCTCCCTTCAGGGACCCTGCCCCTGCTTGGGACCTTAATGTTTGCATTGCTCAGCTTATGCAACCCCCTTTTGATCCTTTGTCCTCAGCAGAGCTTAAGTACTTGACTTGGAAAACTGTGTTCTTGGTAGCCATTACTTCTGCCAGAGCATAAGTGAGTTACAGGCCCTGTCAGTGGAGCCTGATTTATCTCTTTCCATAGAGATAAGGTGGTCCTCAGGACTAATAGGAAGTTTTGCCTAAGGTGGTTTCAGATTTCCATCTTAATCAGTCTATGTCTCTTCCTGTTTTCTTCACTGAGCCATTCCTCCTCCTCTGGAGAGGAGGCTACACAGCTTGGATGTGAAAAGGGCCCTTAGCTACTACATAGAGCGCACCAAGGGTCACAGGTTTGACTCCCTCCAATTGTTCCTCACTTATGGTGAGGTTGGTAAGGGAAATCCTGCCACTAAGAGATCTATTGCCAGGTGGATTGTCTCTTGTATACAATTCTGCTATGAAAAATTAGGTAGAATCCCACCCTCAGGCCTGAGGGCTCACTGTACTAGAGGTACAGCTGCTTCCCTGGCTGCTGCCAGGGATATTCCTGTCTTAGAGATTTGTCAAGCAGCCACCTGGAAAACAGTACATACTTTCACCAAGCATTACTCTCTGGATATATAGGCTAGGAGTGATGCTCGGTTTGGCACAGCAGTGCTTCAGAGCCTGTTCCCAAAGTAGGTTCTGTCCCTCCTCCATGGAGGTACTGCTTGGTAGTCTGCAATCGTCAGAATACAGCAAGACTTCATGTTGTTTGAAGAAAAAATTACTCACCTTAGTAATGTTTCTTCTAATGGAGTCTTGCTGTATTCTGACCTCCCCCCGCCGCCTCCCCTCTCAGAACCTGGGTTTTGGGATGTGGGTGGGCAGGAACAGTGTTGGCACCCTAGAGGTGTCCCCTTTTTCTTACCCTCTTATTTTTGGGTGTGTTATGTTTTGTTTTTTGGGTTTCCTGACTTGAGTCTTTGCCTTGGAACCAAAAAATCTTTTAATTAAATTTAGTTGCCAGTTGGCTAGTGTAAGTTTACAGTTTCCACACAGGACGCCCAGTGAGTATAGCTCGTAAAGATCTAGCGGTTTGGGTTCAAACAACAACAGACAGAGTCTCAACCGAGCTCGAGCTCAGCGTTCCATGCCTTGCATGGAAAGTTAACTCTTTCCTCTCCGGGGGCAGTTCAAAGGTTGGATATCACTGCAATAGTCAGAATACAGCAAGACTCCATTAGAAGAAACAACATTACTAAGGTGAGTAATTTTTTCTTCTTTCCCATATACAGTACGTTAGAGTTCCACCTGGTGCTTTCTTCATATCCATTATTGGGGTTGGAACCGCTCTGCCCCATCCCTATTTAAATACAACACTGCTAAAGTACTACGGCTAACAGGTATGAAAGCTGACTGCATTACTTTAATGTAAGGATGCGACTTTGTGATCAACTTTTATGAGTAGCTGTAGTTGTAGAAGGGAGCATGTCAATTCTGACTGCATGAAATACAAGGGAAACTGTGATACATGAAGAGGAAGTGGGAGTGGGTTGCCTGGGAGTGAGATCTGTGGGAGCTAATTGACGAGGGAGTGGGTCGTCGGGAGTGAGTTTACGGGGAGCAAAAGTGCTGAAGCAAATTGACATAGACCTCTGTTTAAGAGACCACTGAAGAGGATGAGGCAGATTTTTTCAGATATGATAGGTTTATAGCTTCATAGGAGGGGATTCAAATTGAGTGAGCCAAGGCCCTTTTTTGAACTTGCCACCTGTTCAGAGGTGGTATTTATATTTCTTATCACCCATGTATTCATCCAGATACTCTTTGAAAACTGTCATGTTTGCACTTTCCACTATTTCCTTTGGTAATTCATTCCATTTGGTCACCACTCTTTGTGCAAAAAATTTACTTCTTTTAACTGTTTTATTATTGCCACCCTGTAACTTATATTTATGGGACCTGGTAGATATTACACCTGTATGCAACTTTAATCCAAGTGTTTCCCTCAGTGATGGATCATTCTTAGTCCTATAACTGAGACAGAGATCACCTCTAAGCCTTATGTATTCCATAGAATACAAGTTTAAGCTTTGAGTCTCCCTCCTCCCAGAAAGATACTCCTTCCAGTTCATAAGTCCCTTTGCAGTGCCACTTTCAAGTTACTCCAGAACCCCGCCTCTATCCCAGGAGTGGATAAGAAAATAGAGAAAAAGTACCAGCGGGATAAGACAAATGCTATGTACCTTTACATACATCCAGATCATGAAGGAGTGGTGCAGGTCACAGCCTGTGTATGGAGGGGTTGTGGAATAACAGATGGACCAGACACCAAACTTCAAGTTCAACACACAATCTCTATGTTATGTTTATTCAAAATGCAGGAGATAACCTTTAGCAACGGCCTATCTCTTCTTCAGTACATCAGCTTATAGCAACAGACTATGCAAGTCTTTTCTTCACACTTAGCCAGCACCTACTGACTCACTGATCTCTAATCTAAACATTTTTTGGTGAAAACCCTTCATCCCTATGTGGGCCTTGTTTGCTTGGGTAGTGGGGGCGCAAAAAGAAAAAAAACAAAACAAGCTATAGACAAAGAACCTCAGAGCAGAATCACTGAAAAAGGGTTGCCCCAAAGGGCATTGGCAACAAATCAAGTTTCAAAGAAATACAATATCATACATACTTCCATAATGCAAGGCATCATGGGATATATACAGATCACCATGACATTTCAGACCTGTTCAGTTTACAGCAATTTACATGCATTTTTTTTTTAAATCACTCTTTTATCCCCCTACATCCTGCAGACCCAACCTTTCGGGACCACCAAGGAGTCATCCTCCTGACTCATTCGCTCTACCGAGACCTGCCTCTCCAGTCCCCATGTAGCTGTGGCTTCTCCCCCAAGCGGGGCCGAGGTGTGATTGGCAAGCACCCCGATACTCTCATCTCGTTGCACCGGAGGTAGCAGGCAGGCGAGGGCATATTGGAGGCACGCTTCGGGCGCTCCTTCTTCCCGGGCACTGCAGGCGTTTTTACCAATTTCTGTGGGGGAGTGGCACGCACCCTATGCGAAGGCATCACTGCTGGCATCACCACTCCCCCATCCCTCCATGTCTGCTCTGGGCTTGCCGTGCCACTGGCTTCTGCCAGAGCCCAGCCAAGCACCGAGCATGGACTCCCCCTCCCTCCCAGGACAGGAGAGCTGTCCTCTGGATGCTCAATCCTCTCCCTCCCCTGCTGACCCCCAATGGCCCTTGCTCACTTCCGAACCCGGGTCGCCAGCATATTTACATGCATTTTAAATAGCACAACTTACTTAATTTCTATAATACCTAGTATTTTTTACCATTATCAAAAACACCTAGTGCCATGGTTATTTTCAACATTTACAGGTTTCATAAACATAAGGTATATACATCAGGTATTTATGACATAGTGCCATTACATACTAAATCCAACAACAATAAACACAACCTGTTTTACATATGTTTGGAGGTCACCACAATAACCTCCGTGTATGAGGTCCTGAGAGGGACAAGGAAAATTAAAGAGGACACTATAGCATAGTCAAGAAAAGGAAGGGGGTGCCCATAGGTGGCCAACCTTATGGACTAGAAATAGTAAAGGATAGATTAGGATTAGAAATAGAAGAACTGTTGCAACAGATTTAAGAAAAGGTCGGTCCTCAAGGGTGGCAGGAGCTGCTAAGGTGCCCCTTTCATCCTAGCCTCCAGAAAAAGAGTCTAGGAAACTGGACACTGTGGGTAAGAAATCTTACACCACAGCCTCTCTCTGCTGCTCTGCCTCTCTGCTTATATGGCGTACACAGCTCAGTATCAAAAGGTACTGTGAAACTGTGTTCTGGCTATCAGCCAAAAGGCTCCAGATAATGTTGCTCAGGACCTGGCAGAAATTGTAAAAGCTGCCTTGGAAGCTACAAAGTACCTGTTTCATATGGCTGTAGATGCTAGTGACACTGCCCCCAGCTCTATGGCTCAGGCCATCTCACTCAGAAGGTTTGCCAAATTGAGAACAACCAATCTCTCCCAGGACTCCCAGACTACAGGTATGGATTTTCCCTGGGAGAACCATTCTGTTTTTGGGAACAAAACAGAAGCATACATGAAAAAGGAGGAAGAATACAAAATGACCTAGCAGAGTAATGCAGCTAAAGAGAAAGCCTCTACTTCCTATAAGCCCCAGGGAAGAGGGGGCAGAGGAAAGGGTTATTACCCCAAGGCCTCCTATCCTATGCCTGTGTCCTTGGATTACACTTAGATGAGAGGATTCTTCAGAAGAAGAGGTAGGAGTGCTTAGAAATGCACTGACTCCACTCCCTCTACAAAGATCCAGACCAAACAAAACCCCTGACTGGAAAGCCCAGGTTACCTCCCCTCTGCCAGTAGGGGGAAGGCTGACCCACTACCTCCATCAGTGGCAATGCATCACCACAGACAAGTGGGTGCCGGAGGTGATAGGCCAAGGACTTACCCTGCAGTTCCATAAATCTCCCACACAACAGGGCTACAAGAGTTTCAAACCTCTAACTCCCACAGACAAGATTCTGTTGGAGTTGGAGATAAAGTCTCTTCTGTTAGCAAATGCAGTAGAAAGAATACCCCTTTCCCAATAGGGGAAGACCTCTATGCAATATACTTTCTCACCCAAAAGAAAATTGGGGACTGGTGATCCATTCTAGATCTCAGGTACCTAAACAAACACCTGGTCAATCCCAAATTCAAGATGGTCACCCTGTCAGTGGTGATCCCTTCCTTGCAACAGGGAGACTGGCTAGTCTCCCTAAACCTTAGAGATGCCTATTTTCACATTTCAGTCAGGCCCTCTCACAGAAAGTATCTCAGATTCAGACTGCCCTCTGGCCACTACCAGTTTGCAGCACTGCTATTCAGCCTTTCCTCAGCATCCAGAGTTTTCACAAAGTGCCTGGCAGTGGTGGCAGCTCATCGCAGAAGACAGGAGATCTCTGTCTTCCTCTATCTGGATGACTGGCTAATAGTGGACAAGTCTCCCCAAAATGTCAGACTCCCTCCACCTCACACTGCTCACCCTGGAGTCGCTGGGCTTCTTGATCAACACAGAAAAGTCCCACTTAGAGCCATTTCAATTCCTGGAGTTCATTGGAGCAGAACTGAACACACAACAAGGGAAAATTCTGCTCCCACTAGACATGGTAAAGAACCTCAAGGCCTTGGCAAACTCGTTTGTCCCTAGCCAACCATGGCCAGCCAGAGACTTCCTCAGACTTCTAGGCTGCATGGCATCTACAACAGCAGTAGTTCCAGGTGCCAGGTTTCAAATGAGAAACATGCATTACCATCTGAGGGGACACTGGTCCCAAAAAAGGGACTCTCTTTCAAAACTAGTTCCGGTCACAAGGACTCTTTTGCTAGCCCTGGGCTGGTGGAAAGACACATACAACCTCAGGGAAGGAATCCCCTTCCAACAGAATGAACACTCCAAAGTCCTCACTACAAATGCCTTCCTCCTAGGGTGGAGAGCACACCTAGCAGACCAGTCCATAAGCAGTGTGTGGTCTTCCAGAGAGTCCAAGTGTCACATAAACTTTCTCAAGCTCAAATCTATGTACCTGGCTGTCCAAGCCTTTGCCCCCCTCAGCTTAAAAGCCAATCTGTCCAAATCAGGACAGACATCTCTGTTATGTTCTACATCAACAAAGGGGGTACAAGATCTTCAAAGTTCTGCACAGAGGCCAAGAAGATCTGATCACTGGCCTACTCCTTATACATGCAGTTCACAGCTATTCACCTGCCGGACAAGGACAGTGTGCTAGCAGACTCTCTGAGCCGCATCAGTCAGGGCCACCACAAAAGGACCCTAAACAAACAAGTGCTGGCTACTGTCTTTAGGAGGTGGGGCACTCCAGAGGTAGATCTCTTTGCCTCCAAACACAATCACCAGATCCCCTATACTGTTGCAGATGCCCGGCACTGGGCTCAGTTCCAGTGGATGCCCTGTCCGTGGACTGGACAGGGAGGTTCCTGTACACCTCCCCATTTCCCTTGATCCTAAGGGTGCTCCTCAAGTTCAGAAGCCAGCCAGCAACAATGATACTGGTGGCTCCAGACTGGGCAAGGCAGCCACGGATGGTACTCCCTGCTCCTCACCCTGTCAGACAAACTGCCCATTCACCTGTCCTTGACCCACAGTCTCCTGTCTCTGCCTCAGATGGGGATAACATACCCAAGCATAGAGTCTTTTTCACCTCAAAGCTTGGTACTTGAAGAGCTAGAGTTCCCTGACTTTTAGTAATTAGAGAAAGTCCTGGAAATTATTCAACTAGCCAAGAAACCAAGTACCAAAAAGACCTACAGTATGCTTCCAAAGGGAAGAGATTCTCTTTCTGGTGTAAAGACAGGCATATTGACCCACTGCAAGCTAGCCTGACCTCTATACTAGACTATCCGGTACGCCTACAGGCATCAGGCCTTAGAGCCTCATCCCTGAGGGTCCACCTGGCAGACATTTTGTCCTACATTTCAGCAGGCAAGGAGAAACCTGTAATTTCCCATTCCATTTTCAAGAAATTTTTAAAGGCCTGCTGGACTTAAACCTCTGTATAGCTGTTAATTGAGCCCATGGCTACTGCAGACCTAAAATATGTCACCTGGAAAACTGTTTTCTTAGTGCCAGTCACTTCAGCCAGAAAGATTTCAGAGCTGTCAGCTGTATGTAATAAACCAAACTATATTATTTCCCACAGGGTTAAAGTAGATCTTACTTCGAGAAACAGCTCTTGCAGCAGGTTACACCATTAGGACTGAAGCCGGCAGGCGCAAGGACCCCACGGAAATTTTCTAGCTAGCAGTCTTCAGCGGGGACCACCTCCGACATCAGTCCTGCCCCCGACGTCAGGCGTAGTACATAAGGAGGCAGTCCCCCCATAATCCCCAGTTCTTTTCCCGCCGTTGACTCGCCAGCATCGGCCTCTCGGTCTCCTTTCTAGCGTACGACGACTACTGAACTATGAATATTTTTGACCTTTTTTGGCTCTGCCCAACTGATATCCTCTCCAACTCCATCTCTAGAGGGTCACCATTCGAAGTGCACCTGCGGCAATCAGATCCCCTTCAAGGATCTCCATTCATCCTGCATGCATTGCCTAGGCCCGGACCACGACACCAAGGCCTGCTCCTTTTGCCAGGGTTTTAACAGCCGCACCAGGATCCACCATCAGAAGGCACTTCAAGCATTTCTTTTGGAAGAAAAGCTGAAAAGTATCGACCAGAAACCTTCCTCCCAGGGAGAATCTTCAACTAAATCCCACAAACACTGGGACAAGCACCGGGAGAAGGCGAGGTGTAGGTCTCCTACACGGGCCTCGGACTCCCGCAGCTCCGGCTCTAAATCAGACCACTCTCCCTCCAGGGCTCGGTCACAACCTCCCCCGGTCTAGGTCAGGTCCGCCAGTGGTTCTTCATCGCTCCAGCCTCTGAAGACTTCGAGGCCCTCGGCTTCTTCAACACCCTCCAAGGCCTCTTCAAAGTCAGGTGAGCGCCACAAATCTTCATCCTCCCATCGCTGGGACACCGACTCCAGGTCAGTCTCCTAACCACCCCGAGGTCCTGATCTGGCACCTAGGAAAGCTAAGGACCTGACGCCCCTCAAACGGCCTACCACCCGACGTTGGCCAAGCACTCTAAATCGGCTCGGCTCTCACAGGAGCCGGCGACACTACTGAACACCGTCGCCGGCCAGGCATTCGCCAGGTCCAAGGACGTCGGCCAGGGGACCGACATCGACTACCCCGGAGCGGAAGACCACACCCCCCATCGTCGGCGGATGCCGGTAGTAGGGATTCTACAGAGGAAGATGCCACACAGCCCGAAGACCAGGCAGGCAACACCGAGGATGCCGGGCTCCCACGGGTACCCTCCCCAGAGCGGGAGAACCCCGGGGACCCGACGCCCAACCCCGGCGCCAGGTCCGTCGTCGGGTATGAACCTTGCGGAGGTAAAGGAGCTCTTTACCTTTTGGTGGGACACCATCAAGAAGGATGTGGTCCCCGCACGTCCTCCTCCTACTACTCCTCTTCCTTCCACTCCTTCACTGCCTACGCCTCCTCCTCCACCTAAGGGGCCAGAAGGACGACCTCCATCCCCCAAGGAGTAGACTCCACCTCCTAGGGGTAGATCTACCGACAGGAGAAGGCCTCCCTCCAGATCCTCCTCAGGGTCACCCAGCCCCAAAAGACCCAGACGACGCTGGTACACTCCGTCGGGGAAGGATTCAAGGTCGGATGCTTCAGAGTACTCCAGATCACCTTCTCCACTCAGCATCCCCTCTCCTGACCCACACGACCTCCCCAGGTCTCCACCGGATGATCCCTTTTTCGCCAAGATCATGAGGCACATCCAGAACAACATGGGGTGTGATGCTGAGGAGCTTGGCCCCGAGCGACAACACCTTGCCTTCTACCTTTGGCAAAAAGACCCAAAGCCTGTGGTAGTGCTGCCCTTGGTGGACGTCACCAAGGCTGTGTGGAAACGTCCACATTCCACTCCCGCGGTGCCGAAAAAGGCTGACCGCCTATACAAGGCCCCTAGGGAGGACCAGTATTTGGTGAACCATCTACTCTGGCAGATTCCCTGGTCATAACTGCTTCACATGACCGGTCTCAGAGACCACAGCATATGAGCACTCAGCCACCAGACCAGGAATCCAAGCAATTGGATGCCCTGGGGAGGCGCATGTATGCGGCTGCTACTTGTGCCATCAGGTCACTGAACTATCTTACCCCTATGGTTCAGTTCCAGAACGCCCTGTGGGAACAGGGCCAGGATCTAGTTGAAAAGCTTCCCGATGGTGACCAGAAAGCGGAGCTCCTAAACCTCCTCCGCACCTGGTCAGATGTAGGGACCCAAGTGCTCAGAGCCGCATATGATTCTGCGAACTCTTCGGCCAGAGCTGCAGCCTCAGGCATTTGTCTCCGGAGACACTCTTGGCTCCGTGTCTCCGGATTTACCCCGGACATACAGAAAAACATTCTAGATGTCCCATATAATGGTGAGGTGCTGTTTGGTGAAGCCTCTTAGAAGGTTATCACCAAACTCCAAGATGCAGGGAAGGCAGTCCAATCTGTACAAGCCATGTACAGATCTAGGCCTAGTTCCTTTCGCAGGAACCAGAGCCGTTTTTGCGGCCGGCTACAAAGGCAACAGCAACATTCCGGCCAACAGCAGAGGGGCTCTTTCTCATGCAAGGCCCAGGCCAAGTCGTCCCCAGGCAGAGGCCAATGCTACTCTAAGTCGGCCCAGCCCACAGGGACAAACGCTGCCATAGCATGACTCCTTCCTGGCCCCCGCCCCTCCTCAGGATCAATGGGCAAAGAAAGTCGGGGGTCGCATCGCACGCCACCTTTCAGGGTGGCGATCAATCACCACCGACAGGTGGGTCCTACAGTTGGTCAAAAAGGGCCATTACATAGAGATCGTAGACAACCCACCTACAAGACCTCCCCTGCTTTCCCATTATTCGGGTCAACATGCCCTGCTCATACAGCAGAAAGTGCTCGCACTTCTGGAAAAAAAAGCCTTAGAGCATGTACCAGGGAACCAGAGAGGACTAGGGTACTATTCTCACTTCTTCCTGGTTCCAAAGAAAACAGGGGACCTCCGTCCAGTACTGGACCGCAGTGATCTCAATCTTTCGGTCGCTTACAATTGCTTCCACATGGTGACCCTCCCGGGCCTGATTCCCATGCTGATGCAGGGCGCATTTCTTGCATCCCTGGACATGCAGGATGCATATCTGCATATTCCTATTGCTCAGGCACACAAGAGGTTCCTGCGCTTTGAGTTTCAGGGCCGCCATTATCAGTTCTGAGCTCTTCCCTTCGGGCTGTCATCGGCACCTTGGGTATTCACGAAGTGCATGGCGGTCATGGCCACGTCTCTGAGGAGACAAGGCCACTGTGTGTTCCCCTACCTAGATGACTGGCTTCTTATGGTGCCCTCATGGGAGACCTTGATGTCTGCCATTCTCTGCACCCAGTCTCTGTTCGAGACTCTGGGCATTCTCATCAATTCCGAGAAGTCACACCTGATTTCATCCCAGAGGCTGCAATTCATTGGAGCAGTTCTGGACACCGTCCGAGGAAAAGCTTTCCTTCCCACGGACAGAACGGAACACATCAGATCCCTTATCAGGGAGTTGTCGGCGAAGACCATCCCAGCCAGACTGGTCCTTTGCCTGCTCGGACACATGGCTGTGGCCATTGCAACAGTCCCTCTAGCCCATCTCCACATGCGGGTAACCCAGTGGATGTTACGGGTACAATGGGACCAAAGGCAAGACCATCTGCAGCATCTAGTCCGAATCACGAACACCGTAATTCGAGATTGGCAATGGTGGCTGCATTCAGGGAACCTCTTGACGGGAGTCCCCTTCACAGCGCCGTCCCCGACTGTGACACTCTTCACAGACGCCTCAGGGCTCGGGTGGGGAGCACACCTCAATGGTGTTCGGTCTCAGGCCTGTGAACAGCCCAGGAGTTTCATCTCCACATAAATATACTAGAAATGAGGGCAGTTCTTTCCACCCTGTAGGCCTTCCAGTCGGAGAGTCCACTGGGTACACTTCTGTTACAAACAGACAATTCCACAGTGATGTATTACCTCAACAAACAAGGAGGCACCCACTCCTACCTGCTTTGCAGGTAGGCCATGAGAGTGTGGGATTGGGTCTTGCAACACGGCGCAAATCTTATTGCAGTTCATGCTCCGGGAGTGGACAACATCATCGCAGGCAGCCTGAGCCACACTCAGGCCAGAGTCCATGAATGGGAACTACTCAGGAGGTGGCAGAAGATCTGTTTAGCAGATAGGTACTCAGAGATAGACCTCTTTGAGGTCCCCAACGCCATAAACTGCCCAGTTTTTGCTCACTAGATCCAGGGCCTGGTGTTTTCTGGTGAGACGCATTGTCCCTCTCCTGGGCAGGCAGATTCCTCTATGCCTTTCCTCCTTTCCCGTTGATCCAGAGAGTTCTTCTAAAACTTCGCAGGGAGCAAGCGACGGTCATTCTGATCACACCCTTCTGGCCCAGACAGATATGTTTCCCTCTCTTGCATCAGCTATCCCAGGAACCTCCAGTGCCTTTGCCAACCAGCTCCCATTTACTGTCTCAGGAGGCGGGTTCCTTAGTCCATCTGGACCTACTTTCCCTGAACCTGCATGCTTGACTCCTAGAGACATAGCCATGATGCGATACGGGGTCTCGCAAGAAGTAGCAGATGTGCTTACTGCCGCTAGGAAACCGGCTACCCACGTGACCTATGCCGTGAAATGGCGCAGGTTCTGTTTATGGGCTCAAGCACGCGGTTTTTCGCCTTTGGACTGTCCAGAGAAGCTGGTGCTGGACTACCTGCTATCCCTTTTCCACTCCAGCCTGGCTTACTCCTCGATTAAATTGCACCTTTGTGCCATTTCAGCCTACCATGTCCCCGTAGGCCAACACACTGTGGTCCAGCTGGACACGACACGTGCCTTTTTGAGGGGCGTCCTCCACCTTAGGCCCCCGATTAAGGATCCAATCCCTCCATGGGACTTACCCTTTGTCCTGGAGCAGGTCACGCTGCCACCTTTGAACCAGCCCCGCGGACTAGAGACTCGTTTTCTCTCTGGAAAACGTTGTTTTAGTGTAGTTACTTCTGCCGGAAAGGTTTCTGAAGAATACTGTAGCACTTATGTGCAAGGAGCCTTATTGATTTTCCACCAGGACAGGGTATCCCTAAGGACTAATCCTAAATTTCTGCCTAAGGTGGTCTCAGCTCTCACCCTTAATCAAGACATCGATCTACCAGTGAATTTTCTGAAATACTCTAATCGAGGAGAAGCCCTTTTGCACACCCTTGATGTGCATAGGTACCTCAAATACTACCTGACCAGAACCAAACAACACCGAAAGTCAGACCAACTTTTCATCTCCTTTGCCCATAGGATGAAGGGAGCTCCTGATTTGAAGCAGTCGCTGTCTAGGTGGCTTATCCAGTGCATTACATTCTGTTACCAGAAGCACAATGAGCCCTTGCCGGGCACGGTTAAGGGTCATTCCACCAGAGGGGTGGGTACCTCCTTTGCGGCTTTAAAGAACGTTTCCACCTCAGCTATTTGCGCTGCGGCTACTTGGAGCTCTGTGCATACCTTTATCAGGCATTACAGCCTGGACATTGCATCAAGGTGAAGAGCAGGGTTCGGTCTAGCTGTTCTTCAAGGCCTTCTGTCCTAGGCTCATGGTATCTTGAGGTTTCTACCTTTCCTCCTCCCGATGGTGCATGATTGCCATTACTGCTTGGAAATCAGTCCTAATGGTGTAACCTGCTGCAAGAGCTGTTTCTCGAAGTAAGATGGTACAGTTATGTAAGAACTTACCGTAACAGTAGATCTTCGAGAACAGCTCTTGCAGCAGGTACTTTCCCTCCCACCATCCCCGCTGGAGGTAGGTCGTAGTCAAGCATCCATCTCCTAGGATGGGACATTTACTGTTGCCTTGTTTTGCCATCTGATGGCGGATCCTCGGTCTCCCCTTCTGATGTCATCCAGCAGCCAGGAGTCTTCGTCGGGAGAACTGAGGATTATGGGGGGACCGCCTCCTTATGTACTACGCCTGACGTCGGAGGCGATCCCCGCTGAAGACTGCTAGCTAGAAAATTTCCGTGGGGTCCTTGTGCCAGCCAGCTTCCGTCCTAATGGTGTAACCTGCTGCAAGAGCTGTTCTCGAAGATCTACTGTTACGTTAAGTTTTTACGTAACTGTACTTTCTCTGGACTAACAGGAAATGTCTTCCCAAAGTGGTGTCTGAATTTCACCTTAACCCATCTATAACTCTCCTTGTATTTTTTATAGACAAATCCACTCCTGGTGAGTGCAGGCTTCACAACTTGGATGTAGAAAAGGCACTGACCTACTATCTAGAGCATACTAAGCAGCTCAGGTCTTCACACACCCAACTGTTCCTCACCTATGTCAGGGGTGTACAAATCCTATTGCCCCCTGTCTGGGGCAAGTACAAACATTTCATTTTAATGACTAGGGACAAGTGAAAATTCAGTTACAGTCATGGCTGGGCAAGTACTAAAAGTTTTGATTAGAACACCCCTGCCTATGTCGAGGTGGATAACGGCAGTCCAGCCTCTAAGAGGACTACCTCTCGCTAGATAGTCTCTTGCATCCAGTTCTGCTAGAGTAAGGCTAGCAGACAGCCACCTCAAGGCCCCAGGGCTCACCCCACTAGAGGCACTACAGCCTCAGTGGCAGCAGCAAGAGATATACCCTTGCTCAACATCTACAAAGCAGCTACTTGTTGGACTGTACACACTTTCACAAAGCACTACTGCTTTGGTGTACAGCCCAGATCAGATGGCAAATTTGGCGCTGCAGTCCTGCAGAACCTTTTCCCTAAGTAGGTTCTGTTCCCTCCTCCCAACTACACTGCTTTGTAGTCTGCATAAGTCAAGCATATTGAGGGATTCCTGGGGTGAGAAGAAAACATTACTTACATAGTAATATTGTTTCTTCCAGGGGATCCCTCAGTAAGCTTGACCTCCCACCCATCCTTCCCTCACAGAACCTTGCTGAAAATAGTTCCGCAGTCCATGCCACAGGCAAAATTTCTTACTGTAGAGCCTTAACATGTGTAATATTCCACAGTGAAGCATGGTGTATATAGTTCACCTATAGACGATTCCCTTTTTCCATTTATTTTTTTTCCCAAAATTTTTTCTATAGTTCTAGATTAGATTTAGGAATTGGGGCCTTTTGCCCCTCAAGCTACAAAATAAATCTGACTGATTAACAGCAGCACCTACAGGCAGCACTGTGTAGCACTCCTTTCCATCATTAGCATAAACTCCACTTCCAGTGCAGTTGAACCAGCTAGCAGTACTGCACAAGTCCAGCACACTGAGGGATCCCCTGGAAGAAACAATATTACTATAGTACGTAATTGTTTCTTCTAGGAGCGTGGATATGTTGTTCATCCACACTTCTTGGCATGTCCCCTTCCACTTTAAATCTTGCCGGAAGTCTTCAAGCTGGCTTCTCCCACCCACTTGAGTGGTATATACCTCAGCTCCACCCCATGACACCAGATCTTCCTTTCCACTGGAAGATACAGGTTCCCTCATGCTCTCAAAGCAATTCATAGGCCCTGGATTCTAATTGTCGGTTTTTACCAAAACTTAAACTTAAACTCTTTCGAGTTAGCGATTGCACTTTCACCGCGTCCGCCATGGAAGAAAAATCTTCCCCCAGATTTAGCCGGTACCCCTATGGCCAGAAGATGTCACGCACTGACCCCCACCTAACGTGCGTTTACTGCCTAGGTGTCGGACATGACATCTCGTCATGTGGTTTTTGCCTGGCCTTCCATCCCAACGTCCTGGACGACTGCAAGGTGCGTTTGAAGCTGGGGAGACCGGAGAAAAGGAACCCGCCGGTGAAATTGAAGAAAGCGAGAAGGGCGGTTTCCGCAGCTCCGGGATCCGTCGAACAGCTGGAACAAATGAAAGCATTTGAGGAAGAAGCAGCTCAAGCTTCAGCAATCAAAGCTTCTTTGTTCCTCTGAACCTTGGCTCCACATTTATGGGCTCCTTCAAGGAGCTGTGCCAGTCTCTCCCCACTTGGGGTGAGGCACCCTCGGGCTCGCACTCCTCCCACTCTCGGAAGAGAGAGAAGGACCCTGTGTCTTCATCTCGGCAAAAGGCGTTCTTGGGACCGAGAGAGGTCAGGTCCCAGAACCGCAGTCTGCGACTTGATCCGAGATCGCATTCTTGGCCGCCGGCTTCACGGATCTTCCGTCTGGCCAGTGGACCGAGGAAATGGCCGATGACGTCAAAATTATTCGTGGCCAATGACTCTTTGGAAAGGACTCCAGTCCTTGTCTTCCCTGATGAGTAGACCCAGCCCACTGGTGTCCCCATCAAGGATCCGGTTCCGGACCCTCGGTTTTCACCGACCCCGGTGTCTCCTAATCAACTGAGTCAGCCTCCCCAATCTCGTGGAGGTCAAGGTCCAGAACCCCCTCGGCTGAACGGCTGAGAAAGAGCCATAAGCGCTCTAAGAAGAGGCATCACCACAGGTCCTAATCCTCCTCAGACGAGGAGAGGCTCCGGCGGAAACTCCTGCGCTATGAAGACCTCATGTGGCAACAGCTGATTGTGACCGGGCAGAAGCCGGCTCTGCCCCCCCCCCGCTATAACTTGGCTCCAACTTGCTAGGCCAGTGCTGACCCCTCCAGAACTGAAGCCACCGGTTCCTCTGCCCATGGGGCCGGCCCGTCTCCCGGTTTGGCCTATTCCGGTCTCTCCACCGATTCTGGTGGAACCACCACCTAAACAGCCTGAGGAAGGGGCACCCTCGAAAGAGAACCGACAAGACACCAGACTTCCCCAATGCCTGTCGATAACGGTCACCCCCGACCACCATCGGCACTTCGAGGGTGATTTAGGGCGTAGACCGCTCTACCACAACTCCTTGACTCTGACACTGCTTGCACTGTGATCCCGGGATGATGAGTCGACGGTCGGTGCAGGGTTGGAGGAAGGCCCTTTTTCCTTCCAGAGCATTCTCCGCCTCATTTCTGACTCCACCAGAATGCCCCTGGAGTCCATCCAGAAAAAAGTGGAGTACCCTCTGACTGACATCCTCAAGAGAGGGGACACCACGATGGAAGCCTTTTCAGTGGCCAAGGCCATCGTTGGCCCAGCCCTTGAACTTTGGCTGCATCCTGCCCCCTGCCCAGCACCATCTGCCCTCATGGCCCGCAAGTACGCGGTGCCCATGGGTTCCCCTGTGGGATTCACTGAACACTCTTCGGCCAACACTGACCGACCCCCGGACAAGGAGTCCTAAAATATGGACCACACTGCCTGCAAGGTCTACGCTGCCTCTTCTCTGGGCCTTCGTCAGGCCACCTTGGCTGTTATTATGGCACACTTCTCCCATGCTCTTCCAGGGTCATTGGATGAGGTCCTTCCTCATCTCCCACCGGACATGCAGACTACAGTCAAACAGGTCCGTGACCGAGGTCGTGCTGTCACAAAACAGCTCCAGACAGCCTTGGATATCAGAGATTCTTGTGCCTTCTCGTTGGCAGCTGCAGTAGACTCTGGCCGCAGGTCTTGGCTGAGGCTTTCCTCCTTCCCGGCGGATACACAGCATAAGCTTGTTGATGTGTCCTTCCTGGGGACCGACTTGTTCGGTCCAGGAGTGGCCGGTCACCTTCAGCATATACAGCAGTCCAGTGCTACCTTAGACGCTACTTCTGCCAAGGGTTCTTCGGGAAAGAACCGGCAGAAGAGAAAGAAGAAGTCATTTTGGCACTCTTCCCCTGCGGTCAGGCAGCCCTTCTATCAAGGAGGTCAGCAACAACAGCAGCAGCAGGCTCAAGCTTGGCGCCTGCGGCCCAAGTAGGGTCCTCAACAGCCCCGTAAAGGAGGCCGAGGCACAGGTCCTGGAGCCTCCTCCTCCTCTTCCAAGCCTGCTCAGTGATGGGTTGGGGGTTGCCACCCCTACACCCATCACGCCAGCTCTGGGTCCTCCCATGGGGGATCAGCTCTGCCACTTCCTTTCCGCCTGGTCCGCTGTCACTTTGGACAGGTGGGTCCTCGAAGTGGTGGGTCAGGGACTGCCTCTGAAATTCAAACAGTACCCTCCCAGCCGAGCCCGCTCCCCTCGGGAGGAAAGGATCTCCGCATGCACCCAGTCGGCTCTTCGAGACAACGTGGCTCAGCTCCTCTGCAAGGAGGCAGTAGCCCCTGTGCTGGATCCTCCGAAAGACCCAGGCTTTGTTTCCAGGTAATTTCTGGTGCCCGAGCAGACGGGTGGTTGGTGCCCCATCCTAGATCTCCATGACCTGAATCAATATCTCAGGTCCCGCACCTTTCAAATGGTCACTCTGAACCAGATCATACCATCCCTGGAGGGAAACATGTGATTCTGTTCACTGGATCTACAGGACATGTTCTTTCATGTCCCAATCAGTCCATCCCATCAGCAGTTCCTCCACTTCAGGGTCGAAGGGACCCTGTATGAGTTCCGAACCATGCCGTTCAGCTTGTCATCGACCCCTCGGGTCTTCACCAAATGCATTGCAGTGGTGGCAGCCCACCTTCGGCATCGAGGAGCCAGAATCTACCCGTATCTTGACGACTGGCTCCCGTCCAGGGATCTGGTCCTGCAAACCTGCACCCAAGTCGGAACTCATGCCCTCTCAGGTGATGGGCTTCATCGGGGCAGAACTCGACTTTTGTCAAGCCAGAGCTCAGCTCCCGGCAGACAGGGTGGAGGTTCTCTTCTCCTTTGCCTAATCATTTCTGGTTGGGCACTTGCTCCCTGCCCAGGACTTTCTGTGCCTTCTGGGTTACATGGCGGCATGCACCTCAGTGGTCCGTTGGGCCCGGTGGCATATGCACCCCCTCCAATGGGAGCTGGCCGCCCAGTGGACTCAGCTGTACAGTCACTCCGACCAGCTGATCACTGTAACCCAGAAGATGTGGGATGCTCTCCAATGGTAGACCGCCCCAGAGCGTTTGCAGGAAGGGATCCCATTTGTCTGCCCCGAGCCGATGGTCAGCCTCACGACCAATGCCTCTTTCATGGACTGGGGAGCCGACATGGGGGACAAGAGGGCCCATGGATTCTGGAGCCCCGAGGAGTCCCGATGCCATATCAACCTGTTGGAGCTCAGAGCAGTCAGACTGGCATTGTCAGCTTTCGCTCCTCAGCTCCGGGGTCAAGTGGTTCAAGTTCAGATGGACAATACCATGACCATGTACAGTCGTGGCCAAAAATATTGGCACCCTTACAGTTTTTTCTAATAATGCACCATTCCTTCCAGAAAATTGTTGAAATTAAAAAATATTTTGGTATCCACAAATGTATTTCTTTGGTTTGCAGTGGAACAAAACACAAAAAGCAGAAAAATTTAGTAAGTCTTAGCTTATTCCACACAGAAATTCTAAATGGCCCAGACAAAATTATTGGCACCTTTTAGAAGTAGTTAGAAATAATTAGATTTCAAGCAGGTGATTCTCCTTCACTTTGGAATTGAACTCGCCTGTGGTGAGTTACAGGTGCTTGCAATATAAAAATCACTCATTCAACCAGTTTGAATAGAGAAAAGGGCTCATTCTCCTGTTTGTGTCACTGTGTGTACCGCAATGAGCATGGAGAAAGAAAGACAGCCAGAAGAGTGTCTGAGAGGTCAGACAGAAGTTGTAATAAGCATGGTCAATCTCAAGGCTACAAATCAATCTCCAGAGACCTTGATGTTCCTGTTTCCACCGTCGTAATGTTATCAGGATGTTTAAGGCCCATGGCACTGTAGCCAACCTCCTGGAGCGTGCGCAAGAGAAACTTGATCGAAGATTGCAGCGCAGGATTGTTCGAATGGTGGAGAAAGCACCTCGATCAACTGCCAAACAGATTCAAGCTGACCTTCAGACACAAGGTACGACAGTTTCAACTCGTACCATCCGTCCCCAACTGAATGAAAGGGGTTATATGGTAGGAGGCCCAGGAGGACCCCACTGCTGAGAGAGAGACATAAGAAAGCCCAACTGGGGTTTGCCAAAACACACCTGAACAAGCCAAAATCCTTCTGGGAGAATGTCCTGTGACAGATGAGACCAAATTAGAGCTTTTTGGTAAAGCACATCATCTCTATGTTTACAGAAAACAAAATGAAGCTTTCAAAGAAAAGAACACCTTCCCTACAATCAAACATGGAGGAGGTTCAGTGATGATCTGAGGTTGCTGTGCTGCCTCTGGCACTGGGTGCCTTGAACGTGTGCATGGCATCATGAAATCTGGAGATTACCAGGCCATTTTGGAGTGCAATGTTGAACCCAGTGTCAGAAAGCTGGGTCTCCGTCGAAGGTCATGGGTCTTCCAGCAGGACAGTGACCCCAAACACACTTCAAAAAACACCCAGGAATGGTTCAAGACAAGACGCTGGACTGTTCTGAAGTGGCCAGCAATGAGTCCAGATCTAAATCCCATGGAAAACCTGTGGAGAAATCTGAAAACAGCAGTTGGGAGAAGGCACCCTTCAAATCTGGGGGAACTGTAGCAGTTTTCACAAGAAGAGTGGGCCAAACTGCCAGTAGAGAGGTGCAGGAAGCTCATCCATGGCTATAGGAAGTGGTTGATTGCAATTATTTTGACTAAAGGCTGTGCTACCAAATATTAAGTCTAAGGTGTCAATAATTTTGTCAATGCCATTTCTTTTCATTTTCTGATTTAAAAGGATATATTAAATTCTGAATAAAAAACAAAGGTTCTGTAATATTAACAGAGAAATAAAGAATTGTGGAGACCAAATACTGTACTGTTGTTAATTTCAACTTATGTTTAGAGGAAATTGTGAGTTATTTGAAAAAGTGCAAGGGCGTCAATATTTTTGGCCACGACTGTACTACCTCGGCAAACAGGGCAGCACGCACTCCCATCTGCTGTCCAAGAAGGTGCTCTGCATCTGGACTCTCGTAAGCTGGTTGGAGGCAGACCTCCTAGCCATCCATGTGGCAGGAGCCTCGAACCAACTGGCGGATGCTCTCAGCCGCTTAGGCCAGACATCCTATGAGTGGTCTCTCCATCCAGTGGTAGCTTACAGCCTGTTCTCCCGTTGGGGCAAACCGCTGGTGGGCCTGTTTGCCTCCAGCGAAAACACCAAGCTGAGACTGTTTCATGCCCACCCCCCCCCCAGCAGGGCTTGCTGCTAGGGGATGCCTTCTCGAGGCCGTGGACCCCAGGCCTCTTCTATGCCTTTCCTCCATTTCCCTTGATCCACAAGGTGTTACTCAAAGTGAGGTGGGCCAAGGCAAAGGTGATTCTGGTAGCCCCAGACTGGCCACACCAGTTCTGGTACCCAGATCTGCTCAGCCTCAGCTGCAGGCCCCCGGAGCGCCTTTGTACATGCCCGGACCTGATATCTCTGAACCAGGGGAAGGTATTCCATCTGGACCTTCAATCCCTGTACCTCACAGCCTGGTACCTGAGTGGATAGAGTGCCAGGCTCTGGGTCTTTCTGAAGATGTCTACACCAGATTCTGGCAGACCGGCAGCCAAACAGACCATAGCAAGATGGATTACATCATGCATAGTTCAAACAACATGAAGTCTTGCTGTATTCTGACAACTGCAGTGATTCCCAACCTTTGAACTCCCCCGGAGAACTAAGGGTTAACTTTCCATGCAGGGCATGGAACGCTGAAATCGAGCTCGGTTGAAGTCTCTGTCTGGAGTGTTTTGAACTTAAACCGTCAGATTCTTTACTCCGCCTCACTGAACGGTTGCTCCGGAGATTTCTCCTTCAGCTTGGTTCGAAGTCGGTTAAAGTTTTTAGTTTTTCGTCGGTTTAAACTGAAAAAAGTATCCGCATAGTCGGTTCAGTCTCTGTCTGTGGTGCCGTGAGTACTAGATAGGAATTGTTCTATTTTTCTGTGTGGAACTTGTAAAAGTGCGGTCAGTTCGGCTGAACCGACCATTTGGTTGTGAATTTTGTTATACTTAGTGTGTGATTACCGGTTCTTATCGGTTCTAAAAAAACTTGTTTTTAGCCATTTTTTTCCAATACCCGTGACATGGTTAGGAATCGATAAAGGAGTCTTGCCTGGTGGTTGCCGAAAAAAGGATAAGTTTGGTTAGGTTGGCCATGTCTGAGAAACCCAAGAAAAAAACCGGGCCCACTGCGTTTAAACACTGCAGTGAGTGTGGGGAGGTCTTTGCCAAGGCCGATCCCCACACCACCTGTGTTTATTGTCTGGGGTTTGACCACCTCGATTCAGACTGCCAAATATGTAAACATTTTCCCAAATCTACCCTTGAGAAGAGATTAGGTAGACTGAGGGAAAAGGAGGCCGAGAAGTCCGTTGACCCAGATGGCCGGCCCGGTTTGGTTTTGACCGAACCAGAAGGAGTGCCCTCTGACCAGGGTAAGCACTTCTTCAGGCAAAGGAGAGCCGATTCTGAGGATTGGTTCCGACAAAAAGCGCAAGGTGTCGACCGGTTCGGATCCAGAGGTTCATGTTCCGACCGCCGAAGAGATAGCCACGGCGATTCAGATTGTGGAATCGCTCCGTCTGGTTCCGACCGATCCGGCTCCTTCTGGCAGGGGTTCGGTTCAGTTGGTTCCCCAGTTCAAGAGTATACCTTTGAAGATTTTTATGAACCAGAGTTTGAAGAGGAAGGGGATTTTGAGGATTATGATGTAAGTGAAGGTCTGGATGTGCCTGTGGAACTGGACATCTCCCTAGACAGACCATCAGGTGTTTCCCTTCCTAGGCTTTCTGAGTCCCCTTCCCATTTTATGTTTTACAGGAAAATGGCTGAAACCCTCCAGCTTCCTATGGAGGAGGCTGTGGAAGATCAAGAAGAGCCTAATTATGTAGAGATGATGGATATCCCAGAGTCCAGAAGACTGTCTATTCCCCTCCATAAATCTTTTGGGAAATGGACACAAACAATCTTAAAGTTTCCTAACACTATACCTCCTGTGAATAGAAGAATGGACAAGAGGTATACACTTTCAGGCTCAGACACGGAGTTCTTATATCAGCAATGCAGCCATGTTGGGGTAGTGCAGGCTGCTGCCTGTGACAAGGCAAATATTCCCTTGGCTTCACACCCCCCTGACAAGGACTCCAAGAAGATTGATGCCATGGCAAAGAAGCAGTACATGGCATCTTCTTTGGGACTCAGGCAGGTGAATTACATGGCCTATACAGCCAGGTACCAGAAGTCCAGGTGGGACACTGTACTGGCACTGGCTAAACAGGCCTTCCCCCAGCTAGCCAAGGAGCTGGAGGCGGTGGCTGCAGATGGGATTGAGGCATCTAAGGTTCAGTTTCTTGTTGCTGTGGACTCTAATGATGTTTCATCAAGAGTCATGACTACATCTGTGGCTCTTCGGAGGATGGCTTGGCTCAGATGTACTAGCCTTTCGCAGGACACCCAGGCTAAGGCCATGGATTTTCCTGTGGTGGGTAAGTTTCTGTTTGGAGAGCAGACAGAGAATTACATGAAGAAAATGGATTAGTACAGGACCACTTACAGGAGTGCTCAGGCCAAGGAAAGGCAGGCAACTCCTCAAAGGCAGCAGTCTAGGGGCAGGGGCAGGCTTTTTCAAAGGCCTTTTTACCAAGCACAGGCCTCTTCTTCCTTTTCGCAGAAAGGGTTCTTCAGAGGGAGAGGCAGAAGGGGAATGAGCAGGCCTGCATCCACCCCTCAGCCTAAAGCCCCTGCCAAGCAGACACCCTGATGGGTCTGCCCTGGTCGACTCTCCTGTTCCAGTATGGGGCAGGCTGGCTTCCTTTGTCCAGGACTGGATGTCTATTACATCAGACAAGTGGGTCCCGGAAGTAGTAAGCCAGTGACTGGTTCTCAGCTTCAAAAAATTTCCAAAGATGAGAGCCAGATCTTTTCCACCTGCAAATCTTTCGGAAACCCTTGCCCTAGAGGCATAGGTTTCTTCTCTCCTAGCTTTAAGAGCTATAGAGAGAGTACCTACCCTACACTGGGGCAAAGGACTGTACTCCAGGTACTTCCTGACTCCCAAAAAGACAGGGGAGTGGCGACCCATCCTGGACCTAAGATATCTGAACAAACATCTTTTAAAGCCAAAGTTCAAGATGATAACTCTGAGAATAATCCTTCCCTCTCTAAGGCTAGGGGACTGGCTAGCCTCCCTGGACCTCAAAGATGCCTACTTTCACATTCCCATGAGGTGCTCCCACAGAAAGTACCTCAGGTTCGAGTTGCCCTCAGGCCACTATCAGTTCAGAGCAATGCTCTTTGGCCTAACCTCAGCCCCAAGATTTTCACAAAGTGCCTGGCAGTAGTAGTTACCTTTTTGAGAAGGCAAAAGATTTCCATATTTCCTTATCAGGACGATTGGATAATAGTGGGTCAGTCTCCAGACCAAGTCAAGTCTCACCTGCAAGTGACCCAGCAAGTGCTTACTTCCCTAGGATTTCTCCTCAGCCTTCCCAAGTCAGTTCTCGAACCAGTCCAACTCCTTATCTTTATAGCGGCAGAACTGGATACACTCAGAGCAAGAGCCTTTCTTCCTTTAGAAAGGGCAAGAGCTCTTATGAAACTAGCTTCTTCCTTCAGCCTTCAGGTATCTCGACCTGCAAGGCATTTCCTCCAGCTCTTGGGCCACATGGCAGCTTCAACAGCAGTGGTCCAAGCGGCAAGATTCCAGATGAGGGATATTCAGTTCCACCTGAGAGCTTTCTGGTCTCAGAGAAAGGACTCCCTTACCAAACTGATTCCAGTGACTCTGACCTTGGTCCAGGCCCTCCAGTGGTGGCAGGATCAGGACAATTTAAGGCAAGGTGTTCCTTTTGTTGCTCAGCCTTGTTCAGTGGTCCTTACCACAAATGCTTCTCTTCTGGGCTGGGGAGCCCACTTGGGGTCCCTTACTGCCCAGGGCCTGTGGTTCCCCCCAAGAATCCCTTCTCCACATCAGTCTTCTAGAGCTCAGGGCAGTTTTTCTGACTCTAAAAGCATTTTCACAGTCAGTTCAGAACAAGGTGGTTCAAGTCAGAACAGACAACATTACCACCATGTGGTACATCAAGAAGCAGGGAGGCACTCGGTCCATGGCCTTGTGCACAGAAGCCATGAAGTTGTGGTCCCTGGCTTATTCCCTGCAAGCCTCTCTTGTAGCAGTTCACCTTCCACGCAAGGACAATGTGCTAGCAAATGCACTGAGCAGGATTTCCCAGGGCCATCACGAATGGTCCCTGGACCCTCAGGTTTTGAAAGTGATTTTTTCAAGGTGGGGCACTCCAGAGATAGATCTCTTTGCAGCCCCAGACAATCACCAACTTCCTGTCTTTTGTTGCAGACCTCCAGTCCTGGGCTCTCTCCCTCTGGACGCCATGATCTTCAATTGGGAAGGGAAGTTTCTCTATGCTTTTCCCCCCTTCCATCTCCTATTCAAAGTTTTGGTAAAAATAAGGTCTCAGCCATGCAAGGTGATTCTGATTGCTCCAGATTGGGCCAGACAGCCCTAGTAACCCCTGTTGCTGTCCCTAGCAGTCCATCTTCCCCTATCTCTTCCCAGGAATTACAACCTGTTAACATTATCTCAGGGAAGGATTTGGTACCCCAATCTTCAGTCTCTCAATCTCAAAGCATGGCTCTTGAAGAGTTAGAGTTTGCATATCTGCATCTTTCCCAAGGGGTTCTGGATATCCTCAAGGCTTCTCGAAAGCCCTCCACCAGAAAGACTTACAACTCCAAATGGAAAAGATTCGGCATTTGGTGTTCTAAGAAGAATATTTCTCCAGACACTGCTGAATTGCCTACGGTTCTAGATTATATGGTCCATCTTAATGGCCTAGGCCTCAGACCAGCAACTCTCAAGGTACATTTGTCAGCTGTTTCTGCATTTTTGTCTGTGGAGAAGCCTTCCTCACTATCTTCCCATCCTGTGTTCTGTAAATTTTTTAAAGGATTGTTTCACACCAATCCCCCCTTTTAGAAACCCTGCCCCTGCCTGGGATTTGAATGTTTGCATTGCTCAGCTTATGCAACCCTCCTTTGAGCCTGTGTCTTCAGCAGAGCTTAAGTACTTGACTTGGAAAACTGAGTTCTTGGTAGCCATTACCTCTGCCAGGCGTATCAGTGAATTGCAAGCCCTGTCAGTGGAACCTGATTTTATCTCCCTTCATAGGGATAAAGTGATCCTTAGAACCAATAGATGGTTCTTGCCCAAAGTGGTTTCAGACTTCCATTTAAACCAGTCTACGTCTCTCCCTGTTTTCTTCACTGATCATTCTTCCTCAGGAGAGAGGAGGCTACACAGTTTAGATGTCAAAAGAGCACTTAGTTACTACATAGAGCGTACCAAGGGTCACAGGTTTGACTCCCTCCAGTTGTTCCTCACTTATGGAGAAGTGGGAAAGGGCAAACCTGCCACCAAAAGATCTATTGCCAGGTGGATTGTGTCTTGTATACAATTCTGCTGTGAAAAACTGGGGAAAAACTCCACCCTCAGGCCTGAGGGCTCATTCCACAAGAGGTACAGCTGCTTCCCTGGCTGCGGCCAGGGATATCCCTCTCTTAGAAATTTGTTAAGCAGCCACCTGGAAAACAGTCCATACCTTTACCAAGCATTACTGTCTGGATATCCAGGCTAGGAGTGATGCTCGGTTTGGCACAGCAGTACTTCAGCGCCTATTCCCAAAGTAGGTTCTGTCCCTCCTCCTTGGAGGTACTGCTTGGTAGTCTGCAATTGTCCGAATACAGCAAGACTTCATGTTGTTTGAAGAAAAATTTACTCATCTTAGTAATTATATTTCTTCTATTGGAGTCTTGCTGTATTCTGACTTCCCTCCCTGCCTTCCCTCTCAGAACCTGTTTTTGGGAAGTGGGTGGGCAGGTGCAGTGTTGCACCCAAGGGGTGTATTTGCTTACACCCTCCTCCCTTTTTGTTTAGGTGCTTATTTATTATTGTTATTTTTGAATACATTGGGTCTTGGTCTTGGGTTTCCTGACTTGAGTCTTCCTTGGGAGTCCAAAACTTTTCAACCAGTTGGCTAGTAGAATTTTTACAATTTCCACATAGAATTTTAGTTTAGTTGGGCTTGTAAGAATCTGACGGTGTAAGTTCAAAACACTCCAGACAGAGACTTCAACCGAGCTCGAGCTCAGCGTTCTATGCCCTGCACGGAAAGTTAACCCTTAGTTCTCCGGGGCAGTTCAAAGGTTGGGAATCACTGCAATTGTCAGAATACAGCAAGACTCCATTAGAAGAAATATAATTGCTAAGGTGAGTAATTTTTCATCTGTGCTATGAGTTGGCGGGCAAGAAGCCTCCCAGAGGATAAGAGCTCATTCTACCTGCCATACTGCTGCATGGGTGGCTGCTTCCAGGGACATCCCTATCCAGGAAATCTGCCGGGCTGCTACCTGTACCTGGAAGTCAGCAAACACCTTCATTACCCACTACCACATCGACCTTGAGTCACACCGGGATGCTGGTTTTGGGGCCTCAGTTCTTCAATCTTTATTTCCTGAGGTAGGGGGTGTGCGCCTTTCCTCCCTCCTCCCAGGGAACTGCTTGGAGTCTGGCAAGAAGTGTGGATGAACAACATATCCACGCTCCTAGAAGAACAGGTTACTCACCTATAACAGTAGTTCTAGGAGTGATGTATGTTGTTCATCCACACTACTCTCGACCGCCCCAGCTTGGGCGCACAACTAGCTTCCAGCAGGCTAAGATCTGACGTCATGGGGCAGAACCGAGGTATATACCACCCGGGTGTGTGGGAGGAGCCAGCTTGAAGACTTTCGGCAAGATTTAAAGTGGAAGGGGACATGCCAAGAAGTGTGGATGAACAACATATATCACTCCTAGAACTACTGTTACAGGTGAGTAACCTGTTCTTGCATGCCAAGGTATCAATTGAAAATGAGCGCTAGCTCAATGGGCTTATATACCTGTTCATGTTTTTTCCATGAATAAAATACTACTATTACTAAAAAGCTGGTGCAGAGTGTTTTTTTTTTTCTTTTTTTCATGAAAAACTGACTCCCAAGTGTTGGTTTAAAAATGACAAATTCCATTTTTTACCATTTTTTTCTGTTAAAAATGGAAAATCATTGGCCCTGCAAAAGTAACAGTGTAAAATGGAAAAAAAACCTTTGTCCATATCAGAATAGGATTAAATATTGCAGATAGTTATTACAGCAGAATTCATCATTGCATGTTCCAGGGAGGTGACCAGGGTGGTAAGGGCAGCCAAGGCTGAGAAGGAAGTATGGCTTGCTCAAGGGATTCTTCAGGGTGAAAAGGGGCTCTTCAGATATATCCAGGAGAAAAGGAAGTGCAGGGAGCAGATCTCTAGAATTAAGACAGATGAGGGATGGGTAGACAAGGGGGATAAACAGGCAAAGGTATTTAATGAATATTTCTGTTCAGTTTTTACAAGGGAGAGGGGATTACCTAGTCATCATAGGCAGAGCAATGAGGGTAATGTTGAGGGAGCAAGGATGGTGGATGAGGAGATCCCTATGCAGAGGGTACTAGAGGGTCTAAGGGCTCTGCAAACTGATAAAGCACCAGGATCAGATGGGATACACCCAAGGATTTTGAGGGACCTAGTGGACATGCTGGCAGAGCTTCTGACAGACGTTTTCAACACATCCCTTCAATCAGGATGTGTGCCCCAGGATTGCAGAGTGGCGCATGTAGTGCCCATCCACAAAGGAGGCTCTTGGGATGATTCAGGGAACTACGGGCTGGTTAGTCTCACGTCAATAGTGGGTAAACTATTGGAGACTATCCTGAGGAGAAAAAATATGGCATTTCTGGAGGAGAATAGTGTATCAGATGAACGGCAACATAGGTTCACGCAGAGAAGGTCTTGTCAGACCAACCTTGTGGATTTTTATGACTTGGTGACTAGGGTTTTGGATGAGGGTAAGGCAGTGGATGTTCTGTACTGGGACTTTAGCAATGCCTTCGACTCGGTGCCACACAGGGGTCTGATAGGCAAACTGAGGAAACTGGGGGTTAGTGATAGGGTGGTCAGCTGGACTGGTAACTGGCTGTAAAAGAGGCAGCAGAGGGTAGTGGTAAGGGGGGAAATAACATCACGGGAGGTCATCAGTGGCGTCCCACAGGGCTCGGTGCTGGACCCAATGTTATTCAACATCTTTGTAGCAGATATAGCAGTTGGAGTTCAGAGTCGGATAAGTATGTTTGCTTATTATACCAAATTGGGAGCACTGGTGGATGGGGGGGTGCTGCAGAAGGACCTAGAAACCTTTGAGATGTGGTTAAAGACCTGGCAGTTGGGCTTCAGTGTTAGGAAGTGCAGGATTGTGCACTTTGGGACTAGGAATCCTGGATTCAGTTATAAGCTGGGAGGGGTGCAGTTATTGGTATCCATTGAGGAAAAAGATCTGAGTGTGCTAGTCATTGGCCATATGAATCGCTCTGCACAGTGTAGGAAGGTGGCTGTGAAGGCTAATTGGATGCTGGGGTGTATAGCAAGGGGAATCACCTCAAGGAGTGAGGAGGTGATCCTGCTGCTCTATAGGGCATTGATGCGGCCTCCTTGGAGTACTGCGTGCAGTTCTGGCCTCCCTACTTAAAAAGGGACATCAGACTGTTGGAGGGGATACAGAGAAAAGCAACCAAGATGCTGAGTGAGATGAGGGAAAAGACATATGAGGCTAGGTTACAGATGCTCAGTATGTACTCGCTGGAGAACAGAAGGGACGGGGGGATATGATTGAGACCTTGAAATACTTGAAGGGCATTAATAGGGTAAGCTATGAGGATCTGTTTAAAATTATAAGGGAATGGATCACAAGGGGGCATAGTCTAAAGCTGGGAAGGGGGGATTAAGAAGGGCGATGAGGAGACACTTTTTCACTGAGAGGGTGGTGACACCATGGAATGCTCTGCCTGAGAAGCTGGTTTTGAAGGCATCAGTGGGGGGATTTAAGAAGGGTGGGATAAACTTAAGGGCAAAATCAAAATGGGAAAGGGGGAGATGGTAAGATATTGGGATCATTTGATGGGGAAGAGAAGAGAGGTGTTGGGGGGCAGCATCAGTGTATAACACTGAGAGTTGTACACTCAGGCAGACTTGTTAGACCATAAGGCCTTTATCTTCTGGCTTCATCGTATGTTATACAATACCCTAAGCTTTCTCTCCCTGGAGAGGGGTAGAGGTTAAATAGACATCTCTAATATATAAATACCTCCATTAGCGTCTCTCTTTCATACCTCAATAAGCTGCCATCTCCCCTCTTTCCCCACATACACACGCAGTGTATCAATTTGTGTCATACTTGATAAATCTCTTACACCTACCAAGAGTACTGGAAGCATTCAGGGAAAAGGCATTCTCCACTTCAGCTCGTACTGTCTGGAACCTCCTCCCTGAAAACCTCAAAGATAGCAACACCTTCAGTTCCTTCATGAGAGCCTTATTCTGTTACATCAATAAACCGTGTGACTGCTAATTCCTTCCTATAGCCTCCTCTGTTCCTATTCTTTTACCTACCCTACTCCTACTAGTATCTGTATGTTATTTAGAAATTTTTTCATAATGTGATTTTATGTTTGCTTGCACGCATGTGCAAGAAACATAGTGCCATCATCCGAGTTTTCGTAGGTGTGTTAGCTGTCTTCCAGTTCAGTCAGTGTGTTTGCAGGCACGGCCACAGTTCACCAATGAATGCTGCAGCTGTCTATGACAGCAGTTGAAAATGCAGTGCCCTACAGCTGAAAGGGAGAGCTCCGCTTCAGTGAGCAGCGATAAGATAGTGCATGCTCATGTGCCCCCCACAACACACACACGCATATTGTGTACTCATGCGCTCCCCAATGCACACACTGTATGACCGGCCAGGTGCCCAATCGTCGGCTCCTGGCGCTCTTCCTCTCCCCAACAGACTACCGGGTGCCACGCTGGGGCTCACCCCAGCGTGGCAACAGTCCGTATGGCTGACAGGGATGCCCAATCCCCCATCGGCTCCACTGCCCCCCAACAGCCTTCCAGTTGCCATGCTGAGAGCCCACCCCAGTGTGGCACAAGTCCCGCATCGTCTAAAAAAAAAAAAAAAAACCTGAAAAACCTTCCTTAGCTGACTCCCCCCACCCCGCGCCCCACCCTCTGTGCTGCCTCCCCACACCCCACCCCCATACTTACCTCCGGAGTCCGGCACGACAATCTTCAGTGGACCGGGAACACGTCTGCACTCTTCCAAGCCGACCTCGAACTGAGGAAATGCCAGTAAGCTGTATAATGGAATAAACAGGGTTTTTTCAACTTTGATGCATATCTCAGGCATTTTGGGAATTTTTCACAAAATGTTTAACATAGGTTTTTGGGACCCCACCTCATGAATTCTGTCACTGTCATTGTGTTAATCCATGAAAGGTGATTTCGGTCACTGCTTGAAACCACCTTCGGGACTTGTTGAAACTATAGTGTCACAGTTCATGGGGTGAGCCTCAAAAAACCGTATGTTGAAATTTGGTGAAAAATTTCGCTCGACTATTTCTATTACTGGCACGCCGGCCGCTGCCTGTTCCCACGCACACCGTAAGTTCACGTAATTTTCAATATTTTCATTCAGATTTTCAACATTGCCATTTTACCATACCTCCTTATGAAAGTACAGCTGTCATTTTTCATATCTTGCCCAAAATGTGTTTCCATGCTTAACTGCGATGGCACAATCCCGATTATGCGAAAATCAATGTTCGGGACATATTAAGAAAATCACAGTGGCACTGTTTATGAGCAGAGGTATTAAAATGGCTATGTTAAAATTTAGTGAAAAAAGTCCATAAAATGACTGTGTTATGGCGACCATTGCGCAGTTTCCACGCACCCTCGTAAGTTCATGGATTTCTAATATTTTCAGTCCAGATTTTCACCACTGGCATTTTTCCACACTTCCTTATGAACAGTACAGCTGTCATTTTTCACACCATGACTGAAATGTGTTTTCGCACTTCCAGCGCAGAAATGCGTGGTCGCTGTGGGAAATCACTGTTCGGGACAGATTAAGAAAATCACAGAGACACTATTCATGAGCAGAGGTTCCAAAATGCCTGTGTTGACAATCTGCTGTGAAAAATCCCCAAACTAATTGCATTACGGGTGTGCATCGCGCAGTTTGTACGCACGCTTGTGACTTCAGTTTTTAATATTTCACTGCAGATTTTCAACATTGCCATTTTTTGCACCTCCCCATGAACAGTACAGCTGTCATTTTCACATCCTGTTGAAATGTGTTTTGCACCTGTGGTGCCAAATGGTGTAATCGCTGTGCAAAATCAGCTTTGACTAACGAACTGATATGCCACTGTTCATAAGGTGGGGTCATAAAAACCATGTTGAAAATTTGGAATGAAAATGTAGCGAACACCTGAGGCGTTAGGGTTTCCGACCATAACGCCCCACCCTGTAGAGATTGACAGGCATCAGGGGTGTGACTTGAGATTCTCGCCTGTAATGCTCATACCATTCCACACCCTGCAGCCAGTGAGAGGCATCGAGGTGTGCCTTGCACTCTTTGGCCCCAAAGTTCACCCCATTTTCCTATACAGCACCCATCTCACCGTATTTCCTGATGGAATGGGGTGAGCATAAAGGCCAAAGACCCCAAGGCACACCGTGACACTTGTCAGTGTCTGCAGGGTAGGGTGTGGTGAAATGGCGTGGCCGTTATGCCTGTGACCCAAAGGCACCCCAGTGCCTGTCAGTCTCTGCAGGGTGGTGATGGGGTTGGCTTAGTTCAATACTTCACTGCCATTCCTGTTATGCAGCTCTCTAACTCCTGCACTAGCAATGCCAATGCCAGCAAGCAAACATTCAGCATTGACAAATGCTTGTTAAGTTTTACTACTGTAACAAACATGTAACTACTCTGTTGCTGTATTGGTTTTCCTAGGTCCCTATTGAAAAGTAGGTACTACAGCTGTACAAGACTGTTCTGGTGTGCAACATCTCAAATAAACAACGCCCTGTATAGAGACTGTATTGCATTACAGGCTGTAAATGTTTTGGTGTGGTATGCAAGTTATTTATCCTTTTAAAATGATGATTTTGAACACCCAGTCCCTCATTACATTGGTCTTTTATGTGTGGTGTTAGTATGCAAAGTCCAGTCATTGTTAGGACTTTTTTGCTATCAGATGTATTAATAAGCCTTATTTCTTTTCAGTTACAAGTATATTATGTATTATTGTATTATGTATTTCAGGATATGCACATCTTGGAGTCCAAATTACTTGAGAAGCATTCAAAGGAGGAAGAAGCAAAGGAAAAAGAGGAAAGACTAGCAAAACTGAAAGAGAAGGTTGTTTTAATACTAGCTAATGTGTGGCTGCTTGAAAGTTTCCTTCTAATTTATATAGTGGATAATGTATGGGAAGTCATCGGTAACCACGCTGTAATTGCTTCAAGAATTTACCGTGACAACTTTGTAAACCTAAGAGGCGAGGAAACAAAGGAGGAGTTTCTGTGTCACAGTAACCTCAAGCGATTTGAGTGAGAGTTACGTGACTCTCATTGTATTTATAGTGTGCGGGTAGAAAAAAAAATCAAGTGAACACTTGTTTTGCATTGGGAAAAAATCCCTTACTTTTCCATTTCCCCATAGAGCCTCACTTGATGCCGCCACTCTCCATAGGTCTCATTGCCACGGCCGTTTGGTCTGAGCCGCTACTTAAAATGCATGCATGCATGCACAGACTGGCTTCTGTTAGAATCCCATCGCTATGACATTACTCAAAAGGGGTTAACAACCCCTTATGTCATGGCGATGGGATTACAAGAAAATAATCTTGATGCTTTTTAGTGGTAATAAGGGCTCCCCATACATTATAGGTATATATATATATGTACAGAGCTGGGTGGAATGGAATCTCTAACAACATGAATGTGATGCCGCATTATTACTTGCATAGTCATCTTGCACAGCTGATGGGCCACAGAACTTAAAGTGTTCAAAATTCAAAGAATATTTTCACACTGTGCTAGTCACATGAACATAGGCTTCCCAACGACAGATTTTTGTTTCTGCTGAAAAAAATGGACACCCCAATCAAGCTCCTGTTCCTCTAGCCAAGTTTCTCCTTAAAATAAATATCACAATTTTTCAACTGTTTACAGTTATTGTTTCCCTTACATTGTTTTTTAGGGTTGAAAGTAATGTTTTCACTTTCCCAGTTGGTGTCAAGAAACCGCAGTAGCGGTTCTTAACCGATTACCGCATTTTAATATATTTTCATAAGAACTGCCATTTTTCCACAAACCTTCAATGGAACAAAACCATTTTAAACAACTTGAGGTTTTTACTTTTCTTGGGTTATGACAGATAAACCTGTTACAGCACTGAAACACTGTGCTTCCTGTGGCTCGAAAGAGGCAAAGGCAGATGGCAGCTCATTTTGTTTTGATTGCCTGAGCCCTAATCTTGACTGTTTAAATATCACTATAAAGGATTTTGCCATAAAACAAATATGGAGAGTGTTGACTCCAGATTCTGCTTTTAACTACATGAATTAGAACATCCAAGTCAAACTTTGTGCATCATTTCTGCGAGGTGCATGTTCCCTCAGAATTTAGAATGTTTTTCTCAAAAATGCTTTTCTCACTGTGCTGGTCTTGAGCATCCCAGCATTCACTGTGAAATCTTTAGTTTCCACTGAAGAGAGCAGCCACCCCATGTGGTGCTTCCAGCTAATTTGTCGGCAACGTCCTGAAGTTTTGTTGTTTTATTAAGTATTTCAATATTTTGGTTCAATTACAGTTCCTCTCATTTGAAAACGATGTTTTAGCACTAGAGCTGTGCGAAATTAAGCCTCTGCCAGTGGAATATTGGCAAAAGTTGGAATCTCACTTTTGCAAAACTTCAGAATGCACTTTGGCAACTTTTGCGGAAATGCCGACTTGGAACGGTGAAAGAATGTATGAATTGCTGATTAGTGTATTAAATTCAGTCTTCATTTCAGGCTGCGGGTCCGACCGATGGCAAGCCTGTCCCCTCTTTATAGTGTTGCTTGGGTCTTTAGCCACATCTGCAAGTTTAAGAAATATGAGCACGTGCAGAGCATGCGCACTTTAGATCCACAGGCACTAAAAGGCATTCGGCCCCTGGGGGTGTGTTCTGCAGCTGGACTTGGAGGACTGACAGTGAAGAATGCCCCCTGGGAGTGTGTCAGACACAGAGGGACTCACTGTTTTGTTTGGCACTGGCTGCCGAAAACAGTCCGAACAAATAAAACACAAACACTGGTTGTGCATTTATATATTTGTCTGAGCCACAAAATTAATGTAACAAAGCATGATCTCCAGTACTTATTAGTCTGCAAACATCTCTGCTCTCCTGCTGTTGCAAACTGCTAGATGACTAGTATAATCCTTTCAAAAGTTTTGAAACAGACACCAGGAAGCTGTAACTACATTGTGCTGGTGGTGTTTATGTAGTTTACATGTCAGGCAGCAATCTGATCCAAGTGGTGACCTAGAGTCTCCATATTTTTAGCAGCTTGCCTTGCTTTGTAAGATCACCTTGACTTTAGTGCAATAGGAGCTAGAGAAACCGCAATTGCGATCTGTTCCGTCTTCACAGTAATGCATACAGCTCTTGGGAGGGAGTGTGAGTTCTCAGTGACTGTTTCTCCCAATCGAGGGAACAGATCACAATCGCTCTTCCTCTAGCTCCTGTTGCTGTAATAAAATCATGGCACTCATACAGTGGTGATCTGCTACAGATGTGGTGAATCGGGTCACCACTTAGAAGTAACATAGTGCTGCCTGACATGTAAAAGCTATATAAACACCACCAGCACAACTCAGATGCAGCTTCCCATCTGTTTCAAAGGAGATTATTAGAAGGCAAGTATCTGTCTGCACCAGAAGTGCTGAGCCACTTGCAGACTATTACGTATTGGAGATCATGCTTCTAGCTAGCAGTCTCCAGCTGGGAGTGCCCCCCCTCCCACCACCACCACCAAAATGCCAGCTCCACCCTGACATCGGTTGATGGTATATCAGGGGGCGGTCCTCGGACCCACCTCAGTTCTTTTCCCGCCGCAGACCCGCTGACATCAGTTCCTCGGTAACTTCTGGAAAAAAAATAGTGGTTTTTTTTTGGTCTCCTCTTTGCCTGCTCTCGTTGAAAAGTCTGCTTTTCATCATCTCGGATTGCTGTATGTTGTCTTCTCCATCTTTCGTCTCCTCCACGGAAAAGAAGAGGCTGAAGTGTGCCTCTGACCGGCAGATACCGGCGAAGGATCAGCATGAGGCCTGCATCTTCTGCCTGGGGCCCGACCACGACACCAAGGCCTGCTTAGTGTGCAGAGGCTTTACCGGCCGGACCAGGATTTGCCGCTTAAAGGCACTCAAGGCCGGCCTATCTTTTAGAGCAGCAGGTGGCAGTGATGCTGGCCTGCCCAGCGATGAAGTCGTCTTTTTCTTCTTCTTCCTCCCAGAAGCATGAGGACAAACGGAAGAAGTCAGACAGAAAATCCCAAGATAAGGACCGGGATCGGTCCAAGGGGCATTCCCGCTCCCGGTCCCCTCCTCGGAAGAAGCCCTTTTCGGAGTCTGCTTCAGGAGGATCTAACCATTCCTCCCACCATTCTCAACACTCCCCCTCCCCCCCGTCAGACCACCGGCATCAGGAGATGGCAATCAGGGCTCCAGTCCCTCTGTGGCTCAGTCTTCCCAGAGGGTGAAGGCCATTCCCTTGAGAGTGTCTGCCACCTCGGGAGCTGGGACTCTTCTTCAGCCGTAGGGGCTTAGGCCCCACCTCCTAAGGCCCCAGCATCGGTCCATCCTGGTACACCAGTTAAGGCTTCTGCCTCTAAGGACCAGAAGTCGGTCACTTGACCGTTAATGGCCCATAGGTCTGTAGCGGCATTAGCCGTGACTTCAAAACCGGTGTCGGCCTCAAAGCCAACTGGCTGCAATCCGTCGTCGGTCCATGAGCAGGAGCATTCGTCGGGTCAGGTCTCTGTAGCACCTGAACGATCACCAGTCCACAGGACACCTATGCCTGAGGACCAGCAGGGTCGGTCCTCTTCCTCACCTTGGAACCTAACTGACCTCCTGTCATCTCCCATTGCTCCCCCCACTCCAGAGAGGCCTTCACCGTCAGGGGAGTCGGCCACGTTGAAATTTTCAAAGGAGGAGCTGACCAAATTGCTTCAGTTTTGGTGGGGACAGGTCAAAAAAGATGTCTTGCCACCGTCGCTGGTCCCAGAACCCGTGCCAAATAAGGATCAAGAACAAGGCTTAGCTAGGAAGCCCTCTTCCCCTGTGCCTACGCCATCTTCCCCTAGACCTAGAACCAAGTCCCACACTAGAAGTTCCTCGGACTCTCATGGTCAGTCTTTTCAAAAGGAAAGAAGACACAGATGGTGCTCACAGTCCCATAGCTCTGACCGACGATGCTCCAGTAGCCAGGGACACTCATCAAGCTGACATTGGTCTGTTAGCCATCGGTGGCGGTCAACCAGCCAGCGCCTGTCCCACTCCTGTCTTCTAGTCAGCGTCGGTCCACCAGGGGATGACATCCCCACAGGGGGCACAGATCCTCTTCAGGGTCAGCTACCCCCCTCTTCTAGGGGTAAAAGCTTGGAATTCACCTCTGGGTCAAACCGCTCCCTGTCTAGGGAACGGCAGGTGTCACTGGACAAAAAGGACACCGCTAGGTCGCCTCCAGATGATCCTACATTCATGGATGTCATGAGGCATATCCAATACTCCAACGGGTGGGAGATGGAAGATCTGGATCCCAAGTGCCGGAGGCTCTCAAAGTACCTGAGGCAGAAGGAACCAAAACCATTGGTTGTCCCTCCTCTTGTGGATACTTTCCAAGATCTCACCAGGATTACTTGGAAGCATCCAGCCTCTACTCCGGCGGTCTCAAATAAGTCAGATAGGCTGTACGGGGCATCGAGGGAGGAGCCTTTCCTGGCAGAGCACCCTCAGGCAGACTCTATGGTGATCACAGCTGCTCACAACAAGTCAAAGCAGCCAAAGCATCTCAGTTCTTAGCCTCCTGATGTAGAGCCCAGATCCTTAGACCAGGTAGGCAAGAAGGTCTACTCTGCCGCTACCTGCTCTATTCGGTCCCTAACCTCCTAACACATATGGTACAGTATCAGAACGTGTTAAGGGAGAAGGGACTAGAGGTTGCTCAGGCTTTGCCAGACTCAGCACAAAAGACCAAGATCCTGAACATTTTGAAGTTGTATTCTGACATAGGCACTCACGTACTGAGGACCCCGTATGACACTGCAGATACGGTGTCTAGAGCAGTGGCTTCCGGTGTTTGCCTTAGGTGCCACACCTGGCTTACAGTCTCAGGATTCTCCCAAAATCTGCAGTCTGGGATCCTGGACCTCCCATTCCTGGGTTCCATCCTCTTTGGAGAGGAGACTGAGAAACTCATTTCACGTCTCCAGCACTCCGGGAAGTCAATCTGGTCCGTCCATAAGATGTACACAGGGGACCAGAAGACATTTTGCAGACTCCCTTTCGCAAGTCCTCAGGCCAGAATACCTGTGGTTAGTTTCAGCAGAGGGGCACTTTTAAGAGGAAAGCAGCAGCCCAGTCCTCTGAGAGCTCTGCCTCTAGAGGCCCTAAGTCCTCCCAGCCCTCTCTGTCCACTTCCGGAGCTACCCAGTGACTCCTTACCAACCCCCACTCCTCTGCTGGAGGTATTGGGGGAGGCAGTAGGGGGGCACTTCTCCCTTTATGTCAAGGGTTGGAGCAGCATCACATCACACACCTGGGTCTTGGACCTCATCAGGAGAGGACATACTTTCGAGTTCACACAGTTCCCTCCGGACATGCCACCAGGGTCCTCCCATTATCCTCCTTCACACATTCCATTAATAGAAGGAGAGATTCAGGCCCTTTTGCAGAAACAGGCGATAGAGCCAGTTCCCCCAAACAAACAGGGGAAGGAATTCTATTCTCATTTTTTCCTGGTCCCAAAGAAAACAGGAGACCTTCATCCCATCCTGGACTTCAGCTGTCTAAACCTCTTTATAGAATACAAAAGGTTCAGGATGGTCACTTTGCCAGGCCTCATTCCCCACTTGCACCGGGGGACTGGCTCTGTTTGCTGGACATGCAGGACACCTATCTGCACATAAAGGTCTTTTCTCTCCATTGGAAGTTCCTGAGGTTCCGCTTCCAGGGGAGACATTACCAGTTTCGAGCCTTACTGTTCGGTCTCTCCTCCACTCCTCGAGTCTTCACCAAGTGTCTAATGGTGGTGGCTGTGGATCTCAGATGCCAGGGCCATTACATCTTTCCATATCAAGACAATTGGCTCCTGGCAGTTTCCTCCAGGGATCAAGTTGTGCGCACTCTCGGAGACACCTTTACTCTTTTCCGAGTGCTGGGAAACACCCTGAATCTTCCAAAGTCATTCCCAGAGCCCAGCCAATGACTCCTCTTTATCAGAGCGGTCCTGGATACCATTCGGGGCAAGGCCTTCCTCCCACAGGAAAGGGGGGATTGTCCAAGGAGCATAGCCTGAGCAGTAGACATGGCTCCTCAGGTTCCAGCCAGGACCTTCTTTCAGACTTCTGGAGCACACCTGCATATGACAGTCCCACAGTGGATGCTCAGGGTGCAGTGGGACCAAAGGTCAGATGTCCTAGACCAACTGGTCAGGATCTCCAACCTGATCAGGAGAACGCTTTCCTGGTGGCTAGACCCCTCCAACCTGGTACAAGGGGTTCCTTCCCGGCAGGAGCCACTGAGACGGGTTCTCACTATGGATGCCTCCAGTCTCGGTTGGGGTGCTCATCTGGGAGACAAATGGACCCAGGGAACATGGTCTCCAGAAAAGCAACTACTCAGTATCAACGTTCTAGAGGTGCGAGCGGTCCTGAACGCCCTGCGGGCATTTCACATGGACCTGCCGCCAGGCCCTTTTCTTATCCAGATGGACAACACATCAGTGGTGTTTTACATCAACAAGCAAGGGGGCACATACTCCTACCCCCTTTGAAGGGATGCGATGAAGGTCTGGTACTGGACACTGGAACATCGCTTAGACCTCACCGCTGTTCATGTTCCAGGCGTCCAAAACATCTTGGTCGACAGCCTAAGCTGATCTCGGTCCAAGGCTCATGAGTGGGAGCTCCTCCAGTCATTGGCAGATCACCTGTTCGACAGGTGGGGCCATCCAGAGTTGGACCTCTTTGCATCTCCACTCAAAGCCAAACTGCCCAGTTTCTGCTCGCTAAGCCCACACCTGGTGTATTCTGGCAAGACACTTTGTCCCTCTGTTGGACAGGGAGGTTTCTGTATGCCTTCCCTCCCTTTCACATTCTTCAGAGGGTCTTACTGAAGCGTCAGGCAGAGGGAGAAAAGATGATCCTCATTGCTTCTTTGTGGCCGTGGCGGATTTGGTTCCCACTTCTTCAGTAGCTGGCAGTGGAGCCTCCAATACAGCTGCCTCTGAGGTCGAGCTTACTGTCTCAGGATCAGGAGACCCTGGTCCATCCAGACCTCAAATCCCTACATCTTCACGCTTGGCTTCTGCAGACTTAGTCAAAACTAGGTATGAGGTCTCCCAGGAAGTGGAGGACATTCTCGTGGCTGCAAGAAATCCCTCTGCTAGATCCACTTATGCCATGAAGTGGAAACGGTTTTGCTTGTGGGCTTTCTCCCATCAATTGGAACCGCTTACCTGTCCAGTAAACTCAGTTCTAGAGTACCTCCTCTCCTTGTCCAATCAAGGCCTGAGCTACTCTTCCATAAATGTGCACCTTTTGGCAATCTCGGCCTATTATATACCTATGGAAGGGAAAATCCTTGCGCAACTGGACGTGTCCCGTACGTTTTTACGGGGCATTCTGCATATCATGCCTTCCATTAGAGACCCAGTTCAACCCTGGTATCTCCTTTTTATGCTGGAGATGCTCACCCTTCCTCCATTTGAGCCTGCCGTGGAATGCGAGCTTTGCTTTCTTTCATGGAAAGCATTATTTTTAGTTGCTGCTACGTCGGCCCAGAGAGTTTCCGTGCTTCAGGCTTTGATGTGTAAAGAGCCTTATCTAGCTTTTCATAAGGACAGGGTGTCTTTAAGAATGAATCCTAAGTTTTTACTAAAGGTGGTGTCCTAGCTGACTTTTAAACCAGGACATCAACCTCCCTGTATATTTTCCTGACCGCTCAAACAGGAGAAGCCCTCCTGCATACTCTGGATGTCCACAGGGTGCTACGCTATTACCTCACTCGTACTGCTCCACAGCATCAGACTGTTTGTGGCCTTTGCACCACGTTGTGCAGGCATCGTGATGTCTAAGCAAACATTGTAGAATTGACAGGTCAACTGTATTGTTTTCTGTTATAATAAGTACAGCAAACTCCTCCCGGGTGCAGTCAGGTGTCATTCTACCACTGGAGTGGCTACCTCCTTCACACCCTTACACAACGTCTCCACCGGAGATATCTGTGCAGCGGCTACCTGGAGTTCAGTGCATACTTTTATCAAGCTCTACAGCCTGAACATTGCCTCTAGGAGAAGGGCAGGTTTTGGCCTTGTGGTTCTCGAGGACCTCCTGTCTTAGGTTCCTACCTAAGGCTACCGCACTTCTAGCCACCTCCTGGACTTACCTCTCTCCCTTTCTTGGGATTGCTTGGGACTCAGTCCTAATGGTAATAGCCTGCTGAGAGAGCTCCCACTCAAAGTAAGATAGTAGAGTTACGTAAGAACTTACTGTAACAGTAGATCTTAGAGAAAAGCTCTTGCAGCAGGCACTGCTTTCCCTTCCTCCATCCCCATGGTGAGTTCTGCATCTTTACTGCTTGGGCATGCTCCCTCCTCGTCCACCTGCTGGGCCTATCACTGGATCTCCGGCAGGTGAACCGAGTTGAGGCCAGGGACCACCCCCTGATATACCATCGATCGGCATCGGGGGGGGTGGTCCCCACTGCAGACTGCTAGCTAGAACTTTGCCGTGGGGTCCTAGTGTCTGGCAGCATAGTCCCAGTGGTAATAGCCTGCTGCAAAAGTTCCTCTCGAAGATCTACTGTTACAGTGAGTTCTGCGTAACTGTACTTTTTTTTTTAACTGGGGACTCATTTTATAAGCAGAATAAGACACTCCAAAGTGTGGTTTATGGCCTGATAAGAGCACTTCCCAGGTGTTACAGGCACTCGGCACATGCACCTCATGCCTTATTATGTACCTAGGGCGGGCTTTTATCAAGCCATAAACCACACCTCATCATGTCTTACTCCTTACCTGTTACATGGCAGAATGGAATTCCTCAGAACTGTCATTCTGTAGTTCATGTGTATTATTTTGCAATTCAGCCAGAAAATTCCACGTAACGTGGTGAAAATTTGCCACACACATTTGGAAGATTCTGATTTTGCCAAAGGCGGAAGTGCGGGAAATTTTGCAATATTTATGAAATTTCACGAAGATTCTGCAAAAGCAAAATTTGCAACTTCTGCCTTGCTCTGACTATTTCGCACACAAAAGTAATTTTTCAGCTTTCTTACAGTTCTAGAGCGGTTCCAGGAATTGTGGCTCTGTCCACAAGTATGCTCTGCTCAAACTGGTTGTGGTGGGGTTTGCAGTTTAAAGCAGCAATGCAACGAAAAATGTTTTTCCAAACAGAAACATAGAATTTGATGGCACATAAGGACCGCTTGGCCCACCCAGTCTGCCCATTTTCCTACCTGATGGATAAGCTGCAGATTCTAGTTAATCAACAGCTTACTTCCTCCTGCCCCCCTCTAGAATAACCTTATGCCTGTCCCATGCATTCTTGAATTCTCCCACTGTTCCTGACTCCACAACTTCCTCAGGAAGGCTGTTCCATGCATCCACAACTCTGTCTGTGAAAAAATACTTTCTAACATTACCTCTGAGCCGTCCCCCCTCTATCTTCAAATTATGCCCCCTTGTTCTAACTCCAGTAATGCTCAGAATATTCATAACTTTGTGCAGTCAGCCTGGTGGGTTGGACTGCCCGGAGAGATGGAACACATGCAAATGATGGAATTCTTTGCACGTGAGCATCTATCAAATACTGCCTTTACTAACTGTAGTGTTCTAAACCCTTCAGATTTTTCTCTCCGCCTGAAAGTCTGGTCGCTCGGAGTCTCTGTTGCCCTCTTTTGCGTGAAGAAGATAGAAAAAATCACTAAAACCATAAGTATATTTAGTGTCTTTTACTGCCTCTACTAATAATTAGTTTACATCTAGTTTATTATTTAAATAGTTGTTTTTCTCGGTTCCTCGCGGTTCGGCATAACCATGAGGGATCCGAGTTAGTTTAACTTTATTTCGGTTCTCTGACTAAAGAACCTATTCATTATCACTAATTTTTGGTCCTCATAAACTTTAGTTGTAACCGCATTTTATCGGTTACAGAACCGCTGAACCGGTTCACATTTCTTCTCCTCTCTCGGTTCCTTCGGTTCCGGAACCGACCGCAAAAAAACCCCAAAAAAAACTTTTTAAGCTGTTTAAATAACCGCAACAGCATTTAGTATTTAGCTGTTGGGGTTTTTCATCTTGCTTTTCACCATGACTGAGAAACCTAAGAAGAGAACCAGGGAGCCCGGGTTTAAAAACTGTTTAAAGTGTGGAGGTGTGTTTGCCAAGGCAGACAAGCACACTTTCTGTGTAGCTTGTCTGGGTTTTGAACATTTGGACCAGGAATGTGAGATATGTAAAACTTTCCCAGAAAAAAACTGTTGAAAAGCACCTTGAAAGGCTTAATAAAAAGTTTCCTAGGGGTCCCTCAGGCTCTCACCAGCTGACACCCCAGTCTGTTGTGGTTGAAGCAACAAGTACTACTACCCCTGCCCCTGATACGGGCAAAAAAGGGGCAAAAAGAGGGAAAGAACCGGCTGACTCTTCGGTTCCCTCAAAGAAATTAAGGAAACTCAAGCATGCAGAATCCTCCCCTGCTAAACCAGGGACTTCTGTGCAGCTGCCTGTAATGCCTTCAGCTCATGAGATAGCTCAGGCGTTTAAAATTATTCAGGCTCTGCAGGGCATCATCCCTCAGCCTCCTGCCCCTTCACAGGGTCCCCAGGTTGCTGCTACTATGCTGCCCCCTGCTCCAGAGCAACACTATTTTGAAGAGGATGAGGAGCCTTTTGAGGAGGATGAATGTATCCCTCCAGAGGTGTCCCCTGAGCAGGAATTTGGCTCGCCTCCCAGGGTGTCTGAGGATGTTTCCTCCCATTTTTCCTTCGTAAGGAAAATGGCAGATGCTTTAGATATTGCCACAACAGAACAAGTGGAAGATGAGGAGGAGATTGAGTACCTTAATATGATGGGTCTAACACCCACAAAGGCCCTCCTCCTCCTCCTCCCACTATATAAATTTTTCAAGAAGGATGCTATGAAGCTCCTGCAGACCCCAAATTCTATTCCTCCAATTGACAAGCGAATAGATAAAAAATACCAGCTGGGTAGGGAGGGAGCTGACTTCCTCTTCTCCCATCCTGATCAAAAGGGGCAATACAGCAAGCTGCCGGTGATAAAGCTAAAGTCCCTCTGTCCTCACACCCACCGGACAAGGAGTCCAGAAAATTGGACAGTATGGCCAAAAAGGGCTATTTGTCAGCCTCATTGGCCATGAGACAGGCTACTTTTAAAGCTTATACTGCCCAGTATCAGAAATCCCTGTGGCAGTCGGTACTGGCAATGTCCATGAGGCCACCCACACCTTTGTCTGATGACCTGGCTGAAACTGCCAGGTTTGGGCTAGAGGTGGCAAGTACCAATTCAAATGGCTGCTGATCTAAATGACACACTAGCCAGATGGATGAGCTAACACAGTGGCTCAGAGGAGGTTTGCTTGGCTTAGGGCTACAAACCTCACTCAGGATACCCAGTCAAAGGCCCTGGATTTTCCCATTAGAAGGAAATGCACTCTATGGGGAGTCCACAGTGGCCTATATGAAAAAGGTGGATGAATACAAGGCTACTTATAGAAGTAACTCTGCTAGAGACAGAGCTTCTTCATCCACCAGGCCCTATGGAAGGGGGGCTAGGGGTCATTCTTTCTTGTCAAGACCCTGTTTCCAGCCAGTAGCCATGCCCCAATACCAGCAGTACCCCCCACAGGGCTACTCAAGGGGTAGGGGTAGAAGGGGCTCTAGGCAAGAGGCTCAGGCACAACCTCAACCCCAGCCTAAACAGAACCCCTGAGATGTAGGCCTCCTCCTCCCTACCTTTTGGAGGCAGACTGTCCCATTTCCTCCCCCTCTGGTCTACCATCACTACAGACAAGTGGGTGTTGGAGGTAGTGGGCAAAGGTCTGTCTCTGGACTTCCTCAAAAAAAAAACAGGGTTCCCATCTCCCCACCCCAGCACAAATTTCATTGCTAGAGGCAGAGTTTCAGAAGCTGCTTCAGCTCAAAGCAGTGGAACTAGTCCCTGCAACCCTGAGAGGAAGAGGTTTTTACTCCAGATACTTCCTAACAACAAAGAAAAATGGAGAATGGTGGCCAGTTTTGGATCTCAGAGCTTTAAACAAGCACCTGAAAAAGCCAAAGTTCAAAATGGTAACTTTGGCTCGAATTCTGCCACAGTCCAAAAAGGGGACTGGCTGGCATCTCTGGACTTACAGGACGCTTATTTCCACATCCCCATAAAAGAATCTTTCAGGAAATATCTCAGATTCAGACTCTCATCAGGTCATTATCAGTTTGCAACCCTGCCCTTCCGGCCTTTCCTCGGCACCAAGGGTGTTTACAAAATGCCTAGCAGCTGTGGTGGCATTTCTTCGAAGACAGGGAGTGACTGTCTTCCCATACCTGGACGACTGGCTGGTGGTGGGCAAATCACCAGAACAAGTCACAACCTCTCTAAAGCTCACACAGGATCTTTTGAAGTCCTTGGGTTTCATAGTAAACCTGAAAAAATCTGTCTTCACCCCTACACAGACTTTACAGTTCAAAGGGGCAGAGATCAGTACTCTACAGGCCAGGGCCTTTTTTACCACTAAACAGGGTGCTAAGCCTTAAAGCCATAGCAAACTCCTTCAAGTTGCACAGTCAAAAAACAGCCAGGCAATTCCTGCAGCTCTTGGGCCATATGGCTGCATCCACGGGCACAGTGCAGGGTTCCAGGTTTCACATGAGAAACATCCAGTTTCACCTCAGGGATCATTGGAGTCAGAAAAAAGATCCCTTTTCAAATCTCATTCCAATGACAAGGCCTCTGTTACAAGCCCTCTTGTGGTGGAAAAAGGAATCCAACCTAAGGCAGGAAGTCCCCTTCCAGAAGGAGGATCCTTCACTAGTCCTCACAACAGATGCATCCCTTCTGGGCGGGGTGCCCATCTGGGGGAGCACACAACTCAGGGTAGCTGGTCAGAGGCAGAGTCCCTCCAGCATATAAATTTCCTGGAACTCAGAGCAGTGCGGCTGGCACTAAAAATTTTCTCTACACTGGTGATGGGCAAGGTGGTACAAGTCAGAACAGACAATACCACCACTATATATTACATAAACAAGCAGGGTGGCATCAGATCAGGTCCCCTATGCACAGAAGCCATGACAATTTGGACTCTGGCATATTCTCTAAAGGTGTCCCTGCAAGTCATCCATCTGCCAGGAAAGGACAATATCTTGCCAGACACACTGAGTTGGATCAATCAGTCCCATCACGAATGGACACTGAACAAGCAGGTGGTGCGGGTAATTTTCAGCAGGTGGGGCATTCCAGAGATAGACTTGTTTGCATCCCACCAGAACCACCAGTTGCCTCAGTATTATTGCAGGCCACCAGCCCAGGGCACAATCCCTCTGGACGCCCTGGTACTGGATTGGTCAGTCAAGTTTCTCTATGCCTTTTCCTCTGGTCTTCAGGGTACTGCTGAAGCTCAGATCCCTCTCAGCTTCTCTGATCTTGATAGCTCCAGATTGGCCCAGGCAGCCATGGTACTCTCTTCTGCTCTCCATGTCAGTGAGCAAGCCAATAAGCTTGCCTCTCAGGCACAATCTTCTGACCTCCAATCAGGGAACATTGCTGTTCCCAAATCTCAAGTCCCTCCACCTCAAGGCATGCTCTTGAGGAATTAAATATCTTGGACTAAAACCTTTCTGAAGCTGTTAAACATCTTGAAAGGTTATAGGAAGCCTTCCACTAAGAAAACTTATTCTGCTAAGTGGAAAAGATTCTTCTTCTGGTGCTCTGGTAGAAACTTCGCCCCAAATGATGCAGGGGTCTCAGTGGTGTTGGATTATCTGACTCACTTACATTCACAAGGTCTACAACCCAGTTCTCTAAGAGTTCACCTTGCAGCAGTATCTGCATACCTTTCTGCTAGGACAAAGGTGTCTGTAGCATCAGATCCCATTTTCAAAAGATTTTTTAAAGGCCTGATACATTTGCACCCTCCTCACAGGGCACCAGTGCCTGCTTGGGATCTTAATATATGTATAACCAGATTGATGCGGGCTCCTTTTGAGCCCATGGCTACAGCCCATTTAAAGTATGTTACCTGGAAAACAGTTTTCCTGGTAGCAATTACGTCAGCAAGAAGAATCAGTGAGCTTCAGACTCTCTGTGTTGAGCAGGACTACATCTCCTTCCACAGGGATAAGGTAGTCCTCAGAACAAAGACAATTCCTTCCCAAGGTTGTTTCAGATTTCCATCTGAACCAGTCTCACTGCCTGTCTTCTTCACAGACCATACAAGCTCTGGTGAAAGAAGGCCCCACAGTCTGGATGTGAAAAGAGCTCTCAGCTACTACATGACAGCTACTAAAGGCCATAGGCAAGACAAGAAACAACTTTTCCTTACATATGGGGATGTCGGAATGGGCAAACCAGCCTCAAAAAGATCCATTTCTCGGTGGATTGTCCAGTGTATTCAATTCTGCTACACTAAAGCAGGTAGGGAGTCCCCAGCTGGGCTGAGGCTCACTCAACAAGAGGAACAGCTGCCACTCTTGCAGCTGCTAGGGAGGTGCCATTATTGGACATTTGTAAAGCAGCTACTTGGAAATCAGTACACACCTTTACAAAGCATTATATCTTGGATGTTTTGTCTAGATGTGATGCCAGGTTTGGCACAGCAGTCCTGCAAAGTCTGTTTCCAAAATAAGTTCTGTGCCCACCTCCAGGGGGTACTGCTTGGTAGTCTGCACAAAGTTATGAATATTCTGAGCATTACTGGGGTTAGAAGAAAAAATTACTTACCATAGTAATCTTCTTTCTTCCCAGTGATGCTCAGATATTCATAACTCCCTCCCATCCTCCCCTTCCAGAACTTTAGCCTCTGCATTCCGCATGCTAGTGCCACGTAGCCATACCCTTCTGGGTACACTTCTCTATGCTAGATTGAGTTTAACAGAGTTTTCTGTCTCTCTTAATAGTTTTTCTCACTGTCTGGTGAACACCATTGTTACAGATATTGTCCCTCCCTTGGAGGTTTTTTTGAAGTAAATTGTTTTATTAGGCTAATCCTAAAAAATATATAATTAATTAGTTGTCAGACTTTTTCATATTGCCTGACTTCCAGGCTTCTTACAAATCTGAAGGGCTTAGAACACTGCAGTTGGTAGAGGCAGTATTTGAAAGATCCTCACGTGCAAAGAATTCCATCATTTGCATGTGTTCCATCTCTCCGAGCAGTCCAACCCACCAGGCTGCCTGCACAAAGTTATGAATATCTGAGCATCACTGGGAAGAAAGAAGATTACTATGGTAAGTAATTTTTTCTTCTTGCACATCTCTTCTTCTGAAAGATACTACCCTCTTGTACCTTGTTAGTTCCCTTGAGATACTTGAAAGTTTCTATCATGTCCCCCCTCTCCCTTCTTTCCTCAAGGATATACATATTAAGCTGCTCTAGTCTCTCCTCGTATGTCTTCTGGTGCAGACTTTGCACCATTTTGGTTGCCCTCCTCTGAACAGCCCCCACTCTGTCTACGTCTTTGCGAAGATGGGGTCTCCAGAATTGCACGCAATACTCCAGATGGGGTCTCTCTAACTGTCTGTAGAGAGGGATAACAACTTCCTGTTTTCTACTGTTGATGCCTCTCCCTATGCATCCCAGTATCCCCCCAGCCCTTCTTACTGCCTTCTCACATTGCTTGCCCACCTTTAGGTCATCTGATAAAATTACTCATAGGTCTCTTTCGATTTTTGTTGTTGTTATTAACTCACCCCCCATTGTGTACTCTTCCCCTGGGTTTTTGTTTCCCAGATGCATTACCTTGCACTTCTTTGCATTGAATCTGAGCTGCCATGTATTTGACCATTCCTCCAACCTTGCCAAGTCCCTTTTCATTCCTTCCACCCCACCTTGTGTATCAATCCTGTTGCAGATCTTTGTGTCATCTGCAAAGAGGCATATCTTTCCTTCCAGGTGCTCTCCAATGTCACGTATAAAGATATTAAAGAGGACCGGTCCCAGCACCGAACCCTGCGGTACCCTGCTGGTTACCCTCCTTTCTTCACTGTGGACTCCGTTTACTATTACCCTTTGCGTCCTGTTGTCCAGCCAGTTTTTTATCCAGGCTACCACCATGGGACTCACTCCAAGGCTGGCTAACTTGTATATTAATCTTTTGTGTGAGACTGTGTCAGATGCCTTGCTAAAATCTAGGTAGGCCATATCCACAGTCCCTCCCTGGTCTACTACTTTGGTCACCCAGTCAAAGAAATCTATTAAGTTCATCTGACATGACCTTCCTGCTGTGAAACCATGCTACCTTGGGTCCTGTGCCCCACTGGCCTCTAGGTACTCAACAGTTCTTTCCTTCAGAAGTGATTCCATCATTTTCCCTACCACTGAAGTCAAACTAACTGGTCTGTAGTTTCCTGCCTCTGCCCTGCTCCCACTTTTGTGAAGTGGAATCACATTTGCCCTCCTCCAGTCCTCAGGTACCTCCATCCTCCCATGATTTGTTAAAGAGAGTTGTCAGTGGTGTTATTAGTTCTACCCTTAGTTCTTTTAGTATTCTTGGGTGAATCCCATCAGGCCCCATTGCTTTGTCCACCTTCAGTTTCAAGAGTTCTTTCAAAACCCTTTCTTCTGTGAATGGACTGGTATCGACCCCCTATTCAGAGTTTCTCCCTTGTTTGGTTTAGGCACCTCCCCCTCCTCATCAGTTGTGAATACTGAGCAGAAATATTCGTTCAGTATCCCTGCTTTTTCACTGTCACCCTCTGCCCACATTCTCTCCCCTTTATTAAGTCTCTGTATCCCTCCCTTGGTCTTTCTTCGCTCCCTAATGTACCTATAAAAGGTTTTATCCCCCTTCTTAACAGAGTTGCCTATCTTTTCCTCAGTTTGTGCCTTTGCTATTCTGACTGCCTTCCCTGCCTCCTTCTGCATTAACTGATAAAGTTCTCTGTCCTGCTCCTTCTGTGTTTCCTTATATTTCCTGAATGCTATCCTTTTCTCCTTAACCATTCCTGCCACCTCTTTTGAGAACCATAATGTTTTTTTCCTTCATTTTGTTTTATTGATTTGCCTCTGTGATGGCTGTTTTGATTATTCTACATTGTTCCTCCACCCCTCCTTCTTGCCCATTTGCTAGTGTTTTTCTATGGCACTCTCTCATTTTCCCAAAGTCAGCCTTCCTAAAGTCCAATACTCTTGTTTTTGTATGGCTTGACTCTATGGCTGTGTTTATTGTGAACCACACTGTTTGGTGGTCCACTTGTTCCCAGATGGCTACCCACTTCTAAATCTGAGATCCTTTCTCCTTCCCCCATTTGAGAGTACCAGGTCTAAGATTGCTCCCTCCTGAGTGGGTTCCAACACTAGCTGTCTGAGGCATGCACCCTGTAGGGCATCAAGAATGACCCTGCTCTTGGATGTGCCTGCAGCAAAGGTACTCCAGTTAACATCTGGCATATTCAGGTCCCCCATCAACAATATCTCCCCTTTTTCTGCCATTTTACGGATGCAGTCTATCATTTCCTTGTCCATTTCCTCCCCCTGAGGTGGGGGTCTGTACACAACCCCCATGTGGATTGTGGTGCCGTTTCCTGTCTCCAGGGTGACCCACAGTGACTCATCAACTTCCTGTTTACTCTTTAGTTCTGTTGCTTTAATCCCTTCCCTTATATAGAGAGCTACTCTACTACTACTACTAGAGGAGGGCAACAAAGATGGTGCATGGATTGCAACACAAGTCCTATGAAGACAGGCTGAAGGAACTGAACATGTACTCCGTGGAGGAGAGGAGGGAGAGAGGGGATATGATAGAGACATACAAGTATCTTACAGGAAGGAACAGGGTGCAGGAAAACACTATTTTTAAGCGAAAAAGATGTTCCAGGACTAGAGGGCATGGGATGAAGTTGGAGGAGGGGCGATTCAGAGGAAACATAAGAAAGAATTTCTTCACAGAGCGAGTGGTGGACAAGTGGAACACCCTGCCAGAGGAAGTGGTGGGGGCTGAAACAATCACGGGATTTAAGAATGCATGGGATAGACATAAAGGAATTCTGGAGGTCAGGGGTAAGGTGCAACAGACTTCTAGGAAAACAAACTGAACTTACAAGCTCAAATGGGCAGACTGGGTGGGCCATAGGCCCTTATCTGCCGACACTGTCTATGTATCTATGTATGTACTCCTCCTCCTCTTTTACCCACCCTGTCCCTCCTATAGACTGTGTATCCTGATATGTTGACTTCCCACTCATGGTTCTCTGTGTACCATGTTTCAGTGACTGCCACAATATCCAGGCATCCCTCTTCCATCAAGGCCACTAGTTTAAGGAGCTTGTTGCACAGACTTCAGGCATTTTACTCATCACCTTCCATTTATTTTTTATGGCCTTATCCCTTTTAGCCCCATCCCTGTCCTTAACACCTTTTTCTGCATTTATCCCTGTCCTGCTCCCTACTGACTTCTCTGCCTTGGTGTTTACCTCTCTAACTACTGCGCTTTGTGGGGGGAGGCTGGGACTTCCCTGCTCCTTTTCAGTGCCTCCCCCCTTGGCTAGTTTAAATGCTTGCCAATGAAGCATTTAAACCTGTCACCTAGGATCCTGGATCCCCCCTGGACAGATGCAGACCATCGCGCCAGTATAAGCCTGCATCCCTCCAGGTGGCTCCCCAGTCCCCAGTGAAGCCAAAACCCTGAGCTCCACACCACTTTTTCAACCATTTATTGAATCCCATGGTGCGGAATACCCTAGCATCATCCTTGCCATAGACAGGCAGCACCTCCGAGAAGGTCACCGTACATGCTACTTGTCTAAGGCCCCTCCCCAACTCCACAAACTCCTCTTGCACCGCTCTGATCCCATTTACAGCCAGATCATTTGTCCCTAGGTGGACAATGACATCCAGCTCCCACCCTCGTGTAGCTGCTTCCGTGATCCTGAGGATTCGCTTCCTGTCCCTCCAAGCAGTGGCGCCAGGCAGGCACCTTACCTCCCTATCCCCTTCCTCCCCCACGTCTACCCTCCTAATGATTGAGTCCCCCACCAGGAGTTGTTTTCTTCCCCTGTGGGGTCTTGTACCACCCTTCTGTGGGTCTCCTTTGTGGAGGTTCCCAGCATCCTCCTTGGTCTCCATTGCAGGTGCCTCCATAGAGGAACCACTGTTTGCCAGAACAGCATATGTTTTGTGGAGAGCTACAACTGGAGGTATGCACCTCTGTTCCACCACTCTCTCCCTCCCTGAGCCCACCTTGGTCCAACCGGTCCTCTTTCTTGGCAACCTCTGAGGTAACGGTGGTGGCCCTGGTGGTCCCTGGGTGAGGGAAGAGGTTTCTCAAATCCTAGCCAGGTCAGCCTGGAGACTGGCAACCTCCTCCCTCAGACCAGAGAGGTGCCTGCAAACAGGGCAGCATCGCAGCTTCCAGAATGTCTCCTGGAACACTGCTGCTCCACAGCCATTGCACTGCACCACTCCCATCTGACGTATTTTGTGTCCCCTCTCCTGTTGCTTTGTATGCTTATTGTCTCCTCCCTCTATGTATTTTTACACTTACTTTCCTACTGCCTATGTGCCCTTACAGCTCTCACCCTTCCTGTTCTGGGAAAGGAACTTCCTGTAGTCTTCAGTAGTCTCCTTCCTCCGTGCTTGATTCAGACCTCCAGCAGCCGGGGGATAAAGTAATTTTTTTTGTTTAGGTTCCTTCAAAGTTGCTGAAACTAATGTGTCTCAGTGATCCTTCCTTTCTACTGCCAAACAGGAAGATCTTACTTGAGAGGCTCTTGCAGTAGGTAATTACATATAGGACTGGCGCTTGACGGCTTGGGACCTCGAGAAAAAATTTCTAGCTACGCGGTCCGCTGGAGGACCGCCCCACTCAGTGACCCGGCGTCCAGGCGGCGTCGTTATAAAGGCGGTCCCAGGCGCCCGCTTCAGTTCTTTCCCGCCATCAGCTCGTGCAGTACCTCGCGGTGAAGTTCATAACGCTCAGTCCTGTTGCTTCGTTGGTTTTTCCGAAAAGTATCAGTATTTTGTATTTTCTTCGTCAGGTGAACATCGGTATATGTCGTCCCCTTCAAAAAATAAGTGCGACTTGTGCGGCGCCCAACTGCCTCACAAAGACGGTCACTCCCTCTGCCTTTTCTGTTTAGGCCCCGACCACGCGGTCGACAAGTGTCCGCACTGCCTACATTTCAACGCGGCCACCCGCAGACGACGCCAGCAGTCTCTAGAAGCCCATCTCCTCAAAAAGAAGATGTCCGCGATGGAGAAGAAGTTGAAGAAGCTTTGGCAGGCGTCGACCTCCCCTGAAGAACACAAGAAGCGGGACAAAGAAAGGCACTGGGAGAAGGTCTCCTCCTCTGCGACTCCGGCGGAGCCATGGCCAAAGCTCAACGTCCTCCGGGGATACGCGAAGGCAACCTCAAGGCTTTGGAGGGCGTCGGCCCACCCGTGAGTTGTCGATCGAGCCGCCGGGTGCCTCTGAAACAAAGGCTTCAGCCCCAGTACCCGCCAGGCTTCGCGGCCTACTGGTGTGGGTGCCTCCCATAAGCGACGTCGGCTCCTCCGGCGTCCACTGGGAAAAGCCGCTAGGCGCCCGACCGCCGGAGCGCCGCGGCGGCAGCGTCCCCTCCGGACCGGAGCCTCTTCACATCCTCGGCCCGCCTCGATGAGGACCCCCAGAAGTCGCCGGGTCCTCTGGCGTCGCAGGACTTCGGCCCCTAAGTGCCACGTCGGCTCCTCCGGCGTCTTGCTTGGTCTCGGAGCCTACAGCAGACCTGCTTCATCTGTCGTCCCACGTTCCCCGCAGCCTTCGCTGCCATCCAGGAACCCGAGTCCCCCTGCCTGACCCAGGGACTTTCCCTCCATCCCGGGCAAGGCTGGGATGCTGATCGCCATCTGATTCCCTTCCTACAGAGCGGATCTGGCGCGGCTCCCGGACACCGGCTCCGATGCCGGCCCTGGCGCCGGCTCCCCCGACACTGGTCCTGCTGATGCCGGTTCCAACGCTGGCCCCTCCGACGCCAGCGGGGGATATTCCTCGCCCATCGGGTACTCCACCCCACGGGCCTATCATGGTCGATCCACCCGTGGAGTTCCCTACTGGGCCGTCTGCTCCGGCAGCTCCTCCGGTGCCTGGGTATCCACCGTCTTATCCGGCGCCGGCTTTCCCAGGTCCACAGTATCCTGCGCGCAGTACCTGGCGCCCGACTCCACCGGCGCCGCGGTACCCGATGCTGCAATACCCGCTCCGGTATTCCGCAGCCTGGTTACGGATACTCTCCTTCCGGTTTCATCTGTACAACAATCCCCCTCCTCCTCCACGCCCCCCTAGGCATGGGTGGATCTCGAGACTCTGGCCTCCTGGTGGGCTTGAGGCCAGGCTCAGCTCACCAAGGAGAGTCGGAGCCGTCTTATGACAACGGTGCCACCCGGCTCTCATACGCCCCAGGCAGGCGCCTCCTCTCACGCCTCCGAGATCCCGGACGCTGCCCTCGGGGTCCAGAGAGGGCAGGACCGCGTCAGGGATCCCCCTAAGGAACCCGTTCCCTCCCCTAGGCGAGCCAGGAGTCTTACTCTGCTCAAATTCCTCTTCTTCTTCTCTCTCGGACTCCTTGGATTCCTCCGATGGTTATTCGAGAAGGCGGCGACCACGCTCTCCGTCCAAGCCCGCCGAGACTCCTCCAGTCTCTTCCGGAGGATCGCCCTTCACGAAGTTGCTCAGGAAGATCCAGGAAGTCCATCAGTGGCGTTCCTTAGAGCCAGATCCTCAGCGGGTTAAACTCGCTGAACATCTGGACTTGCCCCTTACGGCACCTACTCTAGTGCCACCCTGGATCGAGCCTCACGCCCACCTTGTTTCCACCATTTGGAAACAACCGTTGGCTTTAGCCCCACTTCCTTTTTTTTTTGCCATTAAATCTTTATTCCAATTTTTATAGAGAATACATACAAGCACCATAATCATAAGCATAAAACATACAGGAGTGCACCAATACATCATACAATTATTGACAGGAGTCTTTCTCTGCAATACCCCCCCCAATAACAGCAAACAGAACAAAACAAAACAAATACCCCGAAAATAAATAAAATATAAACCCCCCAATAAGGGTGAGGGTTCCCTTGCCCCCTCTTCCCTCCCTCCTCCCTACAAAGACCATTCAAACTAATTTCAACCCAAGAGGTGCCTAAATCACTCCAACGAATAAATAGTATAAAATGGCCCCATATCTTTTCAAACAGAGGACTCTTGTTTTGGAGGACAGCTATCATCCTCTCAATCCTGAGGCTCGAAAGAAGTTCCTCCAGCCATTCGAATAACTGATCACACTATTGTCCTTCCAATATCTGAGGACCACTTTTTCAGAGTAATTGAGATCAAGGCCATATAGAATTTCCTATTCTTAACCATAATACTTGACATATCCCCAGCAGACATATCTCAGGCTTAAAAGGTCATCCAGGCCCAGCAAGGGTCTATCTTATTTTAATCTTTGTCCAAAGTGGGACAATTTTGGGCAATTCAAAGATATGTAACAGGTCTCGTTTCGAAGTTATATCTATTACATTTGGGATCCTCTATCAACTTTAAATTACAAGCTTTTGAGGGGTAGTAAATGTTATGGAGAATTTTAAACTGTATAAGCCTTAACTGATCTTGCTGGATAAATTTGTAGCAACCTTGCCCGAGAGGACGTGATTCAGAACTTGGTCGGAAACACTGTGGCCCAATACGAGCATGGGCGAGATTTTTTAGAATAGGCCCAATTAAATATCGGTATATACCTTGGAAATTGCCTGTGAAGTCCCACCAGAGGCTCCAAGGTCTCAAGAAAATCAACCTGTGGAGACTGGACTGGATTTCTACCTACTTTTTTGAGTAGAAGGTGCCGAAGCTGATATGTTTTGAAAATTGCTTTAGAGGGCAGCTTAAAATTATGCAAAATCTCCAGAGAGGAACATATATGTCCTTCCTCGTTGAGAAAATCTTTCAGACAACATTTATCTGGCAAGATCAGCCAGTCGTGTCTGATAGGTTTATTATCAATCAAAAAACGCGGGTTACCCCAGATAGGTTGGGACCAGTCCTTAACCTGGTCATGTTTTAGGAAGCTACAAAGTTGAGCATGGATCTTTAGGGATACACCTATCAGGGATTTCCTCAAAGGAGAGGGAAGTAGTTTTGGAGTAAGATAAAGTAAGGCCTCTGGGGCCAGCCCATGTTTCTTGATAAGACCTATCTCCAAATTTATCCACAAGGGTACATAGGTTGACCTCTGAAGCAAGTCTGTATGTTGGACCCATCTACAATATTTATTAACCTGACCCGCCCAAAAATAAAGAGCAAAATGAGGTAGCCTTAATCCCCCGAGTAATTTAGGGGCCGCCAGTTTGTGATATGCCATCCTGGCTTTCTTATATCCCCAAATAAAGTTGGCTATCATCCCATGAAGCTTCTTGAACCATGAAAGTGGAAGCCAGATGTTTAACATACTCAAGGGATAGAAAAGCAGAGGGAATACATTCATCTTGACTATATTTATCCTACCCCATAGAGAAAATGAAAGTTGTGCCCATCTTGTGAGATCTGAATCAGTGGTATGCACCAGGGAATCCAGATTCAGCTGGCGAGTCCGTACCATGCTCCTCATCAGAGTAAGACCCAGATATTTGAGAGAGTCAGATTTCCACCCTAGACCTAGCTCGATAATCTCTTGCTTGAAAAGGTTTTTACTAAGGGGGTAAACCACAGTTTTATCCTGATTCAGTTTATAATTAGCAAGACAACTATATTCCCGAATAGACTCTAGTAAGGCTGGGATTGACGTATTCAGCCTGGATATGTATACCAAAAGATCGTCTCCATATGCTGTTACCTTAACGGCCTGATCCAGTATTTTTATGCCCTTTATCTCCCTATTATGCACTATGCTCCTGATAAGAGGTTCCAAATACAAATTAAAGAAAAGGGGGGACAAGGGGCATCCTTGTCTAGTGCCTCACATATAGTGGAAAGGGTCCGATGTTGGCCCCATTGCAACTGATTCTAGCTGTGGGATTTGGTACAGGGCACACTATCCATTCCAAGAACCTCTCTGGAAACCCAAATTTACCCATTGTGGCAGAAACCCAGTGTGCCCTGTCAAGCGCCTTCTCGGCATCCAAGGAGACCAAAGCCATGGGAGAGTTGTTCCCCTCGGATGCCGAGAAGACGTGGGCCAGTGTCCTAAGATGATCGGCAGCGGACCTGCCTTTCATAAAACCCACTTGCTCTGCACCTATAAGTTTAGTCAATATTCTGTTCATTCGTTCTGCCAGTCATTTTGCCAGAATTTTAATATTGTAATTTAACAGGGATATTGGCCTGTAACTGGCTGGCTTTTCAGGAGGTTTGTTAGGCTTTGGAATTAGGACTATGAGCGCCTCTGAGAGTGACTTATCCAACTTATGACCGGTGAGAATATATTGAAATAACATAAGCAACAGTGGGGCTAATTGCTTAGAAAACTTCTTATAAAAATTAGATGAGAATCCATCCAGACCAGTGTTTTGTCTAGTGGAAGGTTTTTCATATACCTCAGTCTCCTCTTGAGTTATATCGACGTCAGACATGTCCGATCCGACTCGGCCAATGAGGGCTCCAAATTTTCAAGAAAGCAAGTATCTCCGACTTGGTTGGAGGAATTCCATAGCCCGTACAGAGATCCAAAATACTTCAGAAAACCTGGACAATCTCTCCGGGGGTGGTTTAATATCACCATCCTCCTCCGGATTGAATCCCAGAGATTATTAGGAAGATTCTAACTGTGTGTATCGCCTTGCCAGGAGTTTTCGGTCTTTTCCCTTGATCTAAGTAGTTGGCTCTAGTTTTTATTAAAGCTAATTCTGCTTGCTTCCTAATAAACTAAGGTTGCATCTCTTAATTTAACTAGCTCCACTTTGTCTTCATCCGGGGTGGGGAAAATATTGAACTCTAAAGCCTTTATCCGTGCCAGTAAATCCGACATAATGTGTTCCTTCTCCTTTTTTGTTAACACCTGACTAATTAAGATGCCCCTTATAAAAGCCTTGAATGCCCCCCAAAACATATCTGGACGGACATTATCTTTCAGGTTATTCATAGTGAACTCATCTATTTGTTTTGAAATAAATTGGGCCACCTTAGGTTGTCTCAAAATCTGATTGTTTATTTTCCACCTATTACCTCTTTTGGGCAGAGACGTAAAAGATATTGAGGTTGACACTGCAGCATGGTCTGAAGGAGGTCCCGCCACAATTGCCAAGTCCAGAACCCCTGGAAGAAGAGTTTGGGAAAGCAATATGTAGTCAATGCGGGATGCTGTCCCGTGAACTTGAGAGATGAAAGTGTATTCCTAGATTTTAGATGGAGCACTCTCAGACATCTCCCAATCAAGCTGATCCACCAATTCCTCAAAGCTCTTAGGGCAGGGGTAGGGCCCATTTGAGACTGCTGGACCTATCCATTAAGGGGTCTAGGGCCAGGTTGAGGTCTTCCCCAAAATCATGGGAAGTTGATTGAGCGAGTTAGTGCTTTCAGTAACCTCACAGCAAAATCTTGTTTGTCAACATTAGGACCATAGACAGAACCTATCAGAATCTCTGTGTTCTGCAGCTTGCCTTTGACAAGAACATATCTACCCTCATTATCCTGGATCACTTGTATGGGAAATAAAGGGAACTGATCTATGTACCAATATCATAACACCTCTGCTTTGCGTGTTTCCTTGAGAGGAAAAAACCTTCCCTATTTGTAATCGCCTTATACAGTTCGTCTCTGTGTGGAGTAAATGCGTTTCCTGTAAAAACACAAACTTTGCTTTCACGACCTCTACATGCTTCAGAATCCTATACTGCTTTGCCTTAAGTCGTGCCCCCTTAACATTCCAACTAAGGAATTTAATAATCATATTTGATGCCATGTTTCTTCACATTGACCAGTACCATGATATACCCAACCCACTTCGGTATGTCGAACATTGAAACCTGAGGTCTTGTGCCCCCCTTCCCAAGCTCCCAAACACAATAAAACCCTATATAAAATATCCACCCAGTCCCCCTATCACCCCTCCCCCAAAAAAAAAAATCTCACGCTCCCAACAAACCTTCCCCCTCAACCCACCCCTACTCTCATGGCCCATGACAACAGTCCACTTAGCCCACTCTCCACTACTCTTCCCACCCTTCCTCCATCACAGTAACTCACAGTTGCCCAATCAACTACCACTATATTATTTACCTACCTTATACTACATTATTTAACCACTATTACCTACTTTAAACCTCATATTGAATCTAACAGGGTCCTATGGAATGTGTTAACTAAGAGCATGTAACATTCACCATGCGAACTCGCTGAAATGTGCTACCCAGTTGGATAGCGATCCATACATAACAGTGCTAAAACACTGCATGTTGGTGACCTAATATGTCATTGTAACTCAGCCATTATTTCGCTAATAGCATAAATGTCTTGGCCTCTTGGGCAACTGCCCATATCAATACAACCCTTTGGTTGCGAGAAAACCACAGTAACTTAAGCTTAAATCAGAATAAGTCTCTCGCAAATGTTTTGCGTTATAACATTTTGACGGTCTCTGGCTCCCTCTTGTGTCCGATCGATTAAATCAAAAACACCATTTTTCTGGCTAAAATTGAACCGCTACCAAACGTGGATTTCATAGCATTACTCCTTCAGCATTCCAAATAGTAGAGACTCGCCAGTCTTTCCTTTCTACTTCGTGCAAAAAAAAGAAAAAAGAGAAAAGCCAAATGAGCTTATTGTTATTGCGATTTCGTAAGCTGATCTCGCTCCCAAAGACAAGGCACCACTGTAACAGAGCGAAAGCCTGTATTTAAGTATCGAGCCACAAAAAATCAGACACTGCAATGAAACGGCTTGCTTTGATTCCAACACAGCAGTTGACCACACAATTATAGAGTTGGATAGCGATCCCTACAAAACAATACTAAAACACTACATGTTGGTGACCTAATGTATCAATGTAACTCAGCCATTATTTCGTTAATAGCATAGATGTCTTGGCCACTTGGGCAACTGCCCATATTAATACAACCCTTTGATTGTAGAGAAACCACAGTAACTCAGCTTAAAACAGCTTAAGTCTCTACTTAAATGTTTTGCGTTATAACATTTAACGGTATCTGGCTCCCTCTTGTGTCCGTCGCTCAAATCAAAACACCATCTTCTGGCTAAAATTGGAGCCGCTACCAAGCGTGGATTTCATATCATTACCCCTTTAGCATGCCAGTTAGTAGAAACTTGCCAGTATATCCTTTCTACTTCATTGAAAAGAAAAAAAAAAAAGAAAAGCCAAATGGGCTTATTGTTATGACTTCTTAAGCTGATCCAAGCTCCCAAAGACAAGGCACCACATTAACAGGCAAGCCTGTATTTAAGTATCGAGACACAAAAAATCAGTCACTGCAATGAAACAGCTCGCTTTGATTCCAACACAGCAGATGACCACACAGTTATAGAGATCAGTCCACAAGACTTTCAGCAGGCACATCAAAACGAAAATTCAGCCATGGATCCCAGGCAACACACGATGTATCTCCTATGCCACTTTAACTTCTCCGGTCACTTCAGGGACCCTTGAATAGATTGGGGAGTGCGGTTTGCAGGACAGACAATGCAGCTTCCGCAGTCTCGAACGATTTCCACTCTCCTTCAATCAGCACCTGAAATTTCACTGGGTATCCCATTCGAAATTTGATATCAGCCGCAATCAGTTTATTCACCAATGGATGAAAGGTAGCTCACTTTTGTCGGACCGATAGCGGTAGATCTTGCGCTACCCTGATCTTAACTCCCTCCCAGTATAACTCCTTGGCTTCTCTGGTTTTCGTTATGAATAGCTGCCGTTCCTGATAATTAAGGAAACGGAATATTAAGGTACGTGGCGGTGCATTAGGTGGAGGTAATGGGCGCAAAGCGCGGTGAGCCCTTTCAATTGTATATGAGGATCCGAATGGTGAAGGTCCTGCCATTTTTTCAACCAATCTCTGTACAAATTTGATCGGGTCTGGACCTTCCTCCTTTTCAGGTAGTCCGATGACCACTGCATTGTTGCGGCGACTTCTTCCCTCCAAGTCCTCTACTTTCAGCTCAAGCTTAGCGACTCTTTGCTTCATCTGGTTCACCACAGTGTCTAGCCTTTCTTTATTCCCCTCCAGTGACCGTATTCTCACTTCATTATCAGAAGTTCTATGAGCAAGATCTTCAAGCGTACAGGTAACATTTTTGATTTCGCTCGCCATTTCCTGCATCTCTGTTTTAAACGGACGGAACTCCTCTAAAAATCTCGTTAAAGTAAGAGGTTCTTCTTCCAAAGTTCCTGTCCCGGAGCTCTGTGATTGATGAGAGGTCGAGGCCCTGGATTTTTTCACGGCCTTCTCCGGAGTCGCCGGCGGGGTATGCTTTGGAGGTGTTTTACGCATTTCTGCATCCATGAGGTCTTCAGCCTTGTTTGTAAGGTCTTCCTATTTATCTAAAGCGATTATAGTACCTTTAAAAGAAGCTGGAAGGAGGTTTTGAGCTATTTTGGAGGAAGGGTGGTCGGAGCACTCGGAGAAAGCAGCTACGCAGTGCTCTGCATCACATGACTCCTTTAGCCCCCCTTCCTCAGAAGTCCAACAGGCTATACCAGGCTCCGGAGGGTGTAGACTTTTTAGACTCTCACCCCCGTGCAGACTCGGTTGTGATTAGCACCGCTCACGGCCTGTCAGCACACCCGAAACGTTTGAGCTCGTCTCCCCCGGATAAGGAATCTCGCCTTCTGGATCAGTATGGAAGGAAGATCTATGCTTCTTCCACACTGGGGATTAGGGCCCTAAATTATGTAGCACATATGGGGGATTACCAGAAGGCTGTCCTTACCCAGGCGGAATCCAAGATTGACTCCTTGCCTGACTCCCAAGTCAAGCAGGAGTTAGCCGACCTGGTCCATTCTGCTCGTTCGGCCAGTCGTCACATTCTGAGGACAACCTACGATGCAGTGGACACCGCAGGACGGAGCTCTGCGTTCGCCGTAAGTCGTCGGCGTCATGCATGGCTCCGTGTGTCAGGTCTGGTCCCGGAGGTGCAGTCAGCAATCCAAGAAGCTCCTTTTAGAGGTTCTGCGTTTTTCGGTGGTGATGTCAAGGACATCATCACTGACTTGCAGGAGAAGGGGACAGCCCTTAAATCTGTTGATTCAATGTACCCGTCCCCATCCCCACAGCGCCGTCCCTTTACTGAGCGCGCCCGGCCTCAAGTGAAACCTCTCAGGAAGGCGGGCCACTAAGCGTCAGGCCCCACAGCTGCCAGGCCCCCGCCGCCCAAAAAAGCAGCGGGTGCCCCAGCTGCTAGGCTGCCTCACACCACCTGACTCCTTCCCTCTCCCACCGCCTCCAGACGCCCCGGAGGAACTGGTAGGAGGGAGATTCTCCCTCTACCTTCCAGGTTGGGAGAGGATAACATCGGATTCATGGGTGCTTCAGATCATAGCAGAGGGGCACTCCATAGAGTTTCTGCAAAAACCTCCACGTCACCCCCCTCTGAACTCCTCTTACTCAAGGGACCATCTTCCTTTGGTCAAGGAAGAATTTCTGCTCTCCTTCTGAAGCGAGCCACATAGAGCCATCCCCTCACCTTCACGGGACGGGTTACTATTCCCATTTCTTCCTTGTACCAAAGAAGGCGGAGATCTCAGACCCATTCTCGATCTCAGCTCCCTGAACCTATATGGAATACAAGAGGTTCAGGATGCTCTCCTTCAGACCCTCTTGCCCTGCTTGGCCGGGCCAAGTGGCTTTGTGCACTGGATATGCAGGATGCGTACCTGCACATCCCGTCGCCCTTCGCGAAAGTACCTCAGGTTTTACGTTCAGGGGACCACTACCAATTCGGGCACTCCTTTTGGTCTTTCCTCGGCTCCCAGAGTCTTTACTAAATGCCTGGCAGTGGTAGCGGCCCACCTGCGTACTTTGGGAGTTCAGGTTTTTCCCTACCTGGACGACTGGCTCCTGGCGGCCCCATCCAGGGAGGAACTCCTGCATTTTCTCTCCTTCACCCAGCAGGTTTTCACTGGCCTGGGTATCACCATCAACCATTCCAAGTCTCACCTGGATCCTTCTCAGAGACTCCAGTTCATCGGGGCAATCCTCGTTACGACAATGTGCAGGGCCTTCCTGCCTCCGGACAGGGGGACCTCCCTCCAGTCCCAGATTTCCCCTTCTATCGGAATACAGGAGGGTTCCGGCGAGGTCGGTCCTCCGTCTCCTGGGGCTTATGGCGGCTGCCATCTCGACGGTTCCGCGCACGCCTCCACATGAGGATCTCTCAGTGGACTCTCCGCTCTCAGTGGGATCAACTGGTAGATGACCTAGATCATCTGGTACTGATCTCCTCGCCGATGATAAGAGACTTGCAATGGTGGATGGTTCGAGAGAACCTATTCCGAGGGATCCCTTTTTCATCCTCCCGCTCAGACTCTGACCACGGATGCTTCAGAGGTTGGGAGCCATCTGGGTCCTCACTGAACCCAGGGCTTATGGTCAAAATTGAGTTAGTTCTCCACATCAGCGTGCTCGAGCTTGAGCAGTTCTGTATGCTCTCAGGCCCTTCACCAGCCATCCTTCCGGTCACCTAGCCATCCAAGCGGACAACATGTCGTGGTGTGGTACATCAACAAGCAGGGAGGGACTCGGTCCTACCCGCTATGCAGGGAAGTGATGAGGGTTTGGGAATGGGCAACTCTTCACAACCTTCACCTCACGGCAATCCATGTTCCGGGAGTCGACAATGTCCTGGCAGACAAGCTAAGTCATTCTTCGGCTCTGGCACACGAGTGGGAACTGGACCAAAAAGTTCTAAAAAGCATCTTCCAAATTTGGGGGACTCCACAGATAGACCTGTTTGCCTTCTCCCAAAACTCAAAGCTTCCAACTTTTTGCTTGCTCGCTCCAGAGCGAGGCACTTTGTGGAGCGACGCTCTGTCTCTAAACTGGAAGGACAGATTCGTCTATGCTTTTCCCCCAATTCCTCTGGTCCCTCGCGTGTTGCAGAAACTGGCATTGGAAGGAACAAGAATGATTCTGATCGCTCCTTTCTGGCCCAGGCAAATCTACTTCTCTCTTCTACAACAGTACTCAGAGGTTCCTCCTCTTCCTCTTCCTTTATCTCGAGGATTGCTGACCCAGGATCAGGGGACCCTGGTCCATCCGGGACTAAATTCTCTTCAACTTCATGCATGGCTCCTGCAGACCTAGCCCAATCTCGCTTTGGTGTCTCTCCTAAGGTGGCTGAGATTCTGGTGGAGGCTAGAAAACCCTCCACTAGGTCCACCTACGCCATGAAATGGAAAAGATTTTCCATTTGGTCTGCATCCAGGAATGTGGAGCCCTTTTCCTGTCCTGTAGCCGTTCTGCTTGATTACCTGCACCATCTTTTCGACCTGGGTCTCAGTCACTCCTCTTTGAAAGTCCATATGGCAGCTATTTCAGCCTACCATGTCCCTTTCGCTGATAAGGCATTTGCCCAACTGGAGGTATCCAAAACTTTTCTCAGAGGGGTCCTTCATCTCAGGACCCTGTCCGGACTCCAGCTCCCCCTTGGGACTTGAACTTTGTCCTCGAGAAACTTACCCTTCCTCCTTTTGAGCCTGCGGCTTCCGCAGACTTGAAGTTTTTATCGTGGAAGACGCTCTTCTTGGTGGCCATTACTTCTGCTCGCAGAATTTCCGAGCTCCAGACCCTGATGTGCAAAATCCCTTATCTGATTTTTCACAAAGAACGAGTAGCTCTTTGCACGAACCCTAAGTTCCTCCCGAAGGTGGTAGCGGAATCTACCTTAAATCAGTCTATTGAATTACCTGCCTTTTTCACGCAGTACTCCAACCAAGGAGAATACTTGCTCCATACCATGGATGTCCACAGGATTCTGAGATACTACACCGATAGGACGAAGGATCTCAGAAAGACTGATTAGTTGTTCGTCTCTTTTGCTCACAAAAGAGAAGGCAATGCTGTTTCTAAGCAATGCCTATCAAAGTGGTTGGCTCATTGCATCACTTTCTGTTATGACAAGTACAACAAGACCCTACCGGGTCAAGTCAGAGGTCACTCCACTTGTGGAGTAGCAGCTTCTGCGGCTTGTTTCAAGAACGTGTCTGCGGCAGACATCTGTGCTGCCGCCAATTGGACTTCCGTCCATACCTTTACTAAACATTTCAGTTTGGACATTGCCTCTCACCGTAGAGCAGGCTTCAGGTTAGCTGTCTTGCAAGGCCTCCTTTCTTGAGGCTTGCAAGGTTATTAGCTACTTCTTGGAGTAGTTCCTCCTCCCGGTGCCTTTCATTTGTTCCAGACTGCTTGGGATTCTGTCCTATATGTAATTACCTACTGCAAGAGCCCTCTCGAGTAAGATAGTACAGTTACGTAGGAACTTACCGTAACAGTAGATCTTGAGAAGGCTCTTCTGATAGCTAACTCTTCCGCCCTCCATCCCCTAGGCTTTTTCAGCTCCTTTTCCATTGGGAAATATCTGCTTCTCTCTACGTCTAGGTCTTCCTGGCCTGTGGCGGGAAAAGAACTGGAAAATGACGTCTAGGACCACCCTTATACCCGATGTACGTCAGCGCCCGGTCACCCTGGACGTAAGGCGGTCTCCATGAGGACTACTAGCTAGAAATTTTCCGTGGGGTCCTGCCGCCGTCCGGCGTCCAGTCCTGTATGTAATTACCTACTGCAAGAGCCTCTCTCGAAGATCTACTGTTACGGTAAGTTCCTACGTAACTGTACTTTCCTGTTGTCAGTCAAATTCAGTGGCTATAAAACTAGAACTGGCTTTGGGTGGGAAGAAGGGCAATTAGTAAAAAAAATCTGTGGTTCTGGACTTCTGTTTCTTGCTCTGCAACCAGTTCTCTTCTGCCAGAAAGAGCCGGAAGCTGTAATTGGAGACAGGTGCCTTTGTACACCTAAGCTGCTAAGCCACACCCCCAATTAGATTCACTCTCTGCTCTCAGTAAATTAAGCTGATACTGCCCCTTCCTCAGAAAAAATACTTTTTTTTTTACTTCTAATAAAGTATCTGTTTGCTTAATCCAAATGGGTACTACTCTTGCTGAGACAGAAGTGATTAATTAGTAAAAAATCTGTAGTTCTGAACTTCTGTTTCTTGCTCTGCAACCAGTTCTCTTCTGCCAGAAAGAGCCACAGGCTAGATCTTCGAGGATATCTCTCTCATCAGACCACACCATTGGAACAATACCCACGTCAGCACTAGGGCTACATGGAAACTTTTCAAGCAGACAGCCAGGGGCCACCCACAATGACGTCACACGTCAAAATCTATGTAAACATGGGTGGCCCTCCTCTCCTCAGTTCTTATCCTGCTGTCAATCAAACTCATCAGACCTGCCATTGGAAATGTCGCAGCAAAAAGCCATCATTTTAATTTTTTCTTTATACTCAAGTAATCACTTTTACAGTGATTTTCAACGACCTGTATCCTGCCAAAAGAACTGTCCAAGCTTTTTCAGTACTGAGAGTGCAGAGAGACAATCTACAAGGACGCCACCCACAGCATGTATGTCTGCTGCCTAGACCTCTCTCACAATGTAAGCCTTTGAGATTTGCTGGGGGTTCAGCTCCATTACCAGGTAATGCCGGAAGGGGGCTTTGGAAAGATTCCACCTTCGGAAGACCATAGCAGCAGTGGAGCAGGAAGTACACAGCAAATCCATGTTTTCTTCCCTGTCGAGAAATATCCTCATTGGGGAGCCACAAACACAAGCGCCAGGACAAGGATAAGGCCTCCAAGGCAAGTTCCAGGTGGCCTCTGAACTGATCTACTATAACGCCATCCACTCCAGTGGTGGCACTGACTGCCTTCCTGACCATCGGCCAAACACCAAGGTCGGGGCTTGGTCCAGGCACCGCTAGGCTTATTGTGGCCAGTACATCGCCATTGTCGATGGAGATTCAACCTCCAGTGTCAACTACTACAGTTTCACCCACTACTCAGAGTGGCACCAATGCACAGACAGTACTCCTATCATTTTCAAACATGATATGGCATCTACTGCCAGGCCTTTCTGCTGCTGGGGGCCCATCGATGGGGACTCTTGCAACTACCTCATCTACGTTGCAGGTTAATACCTTGCAGAATAGACCTCCTCAGCTGCCACCAACATTGCCAGCACTGTCATTCCTTCTCACCGTTGAGAGAGATGACAACGAATATGAATGTAATCCTGACCTCCAAGTGGAGGAGGATGAGGACTATGCTGAGGAAAGCCAATATGGACATGGCACAAGCTCCACAGTCTCCTCCTGTAGTGAAGGCTGTGTAATGAATACACCCATATCTCCTCCAGAGGATCTCTCATTTTTTGCCATGATGAAGCAAATGTAAGCTGCCATGAGCTTCACCTTAGAGGTGCAGGATTCTACCAAAAAGAACCTGTTGGAGGTTCGGGTACTTTAGGAGTTAGAACACTCTGGTTAAAATCTCTCAAAAGAGGCTTTGAATGTGTTTAAAGTTTCCAGAAAGCCAGCCACCAGGAATACCTGTTCTATATATTTATTTAAAATTTGGTAACTGGAAAAGACACACTGAGCCGAGGCTCATTTCCAGGTGGAACTTGGGGAGGAGTGGGTTACAAATACAGACAGAGGGTAGAGACATCAATCCAGCCATTAATGCAAAAGGGAAATTATAAGTAACAAGGCAGCGACAGTCAATAAACTACAATAGGAGTCATAGTGCTTAAAACAATAGATCATCACAGGGTTAAAGTAGTGGAACAGTAGAGGAGTAAACAGTGTCTAGGAGCTGTCGCGTGTCAGTAGGGTGAACCATAGCATCAAGAGGGATTAGGAAGGTTGGGGAAGGGGAACTAGAGAGTTAGAAGGGCAAAAGCAAGGTGGAACAGGAGTCGGCTGTAGCAGGTGCTGGAGAGTCTCAAAATGGGAAAGGTTTTCCCTGCGGTGCTGTTCCAGGCAAGACAGCCCTCTCCAGGCCAGTCTGCCCTGCATACTGGACTACCTGGTACACCCGCAGTCTTTTGGTCTTCACCCTTCTGCCTTTAAGGTGCATTTTGCAGCAGTCTCAGCCTATGCTTTGGCTGGTAGGATGAGGGCAGTAGCCTCTCTGGCTATTTTTAAAAGGTTGTTTAAGGGTCTGACCCACTTGAACCCTTCTTCTAAGGATCCAGTCCCTCCCTGGGACTTAAACTCATGTATTGCCCAGCTCATTGGTGCACCCTTTGAGCCTATGGCAACTGCTGCTCTGAAATATGCTACCTGGAAAACAGTTTTCTTAGTAGCCCTCACCTCTGCCAGGAGAGTGAGCAAGCTGCAAGCTCTGTGTACAAATCCTAACTACACTGTCTTCCACAGAGATAAAGTAGTTTTGAGGACCAACAGAACATTTCTTCCTAAAGTGGTTTCAAAGTTTCACCTCAACCAGTCTATCACACTTCCTGTGTTTTTCACAGCAGAATCCACACCAGGGTATCAGAGGCTCCATTGCCTGGATGTTGAAAGAGCTTTAAACTGCTACTGTTTTTGGACAGCACTAAGGATGTCAGGTCCACTTCAAAACATCTTTTTTTACCTATGGGGATGTAGGCCAAGGCAAGCCAGCATCTAGGAGGACCATTGTTCGCTGAATAGTGGCATGCATACAGTTCTGTTATGGCAAAACTGACAAATGCCCACCTGAAGGCCTAAGGGTCCACTTCACAAGGGGCACCTCTGCCTCTGTGGCAACATCTAGCGGTATCTCCATTCAGGAGATTGTAAATTAGCTACATGGAAAACAGTACACACCTTTACAGAGAAGTATTGTCTAGACATACGTCCAGAAGGGTTGCCAGCTTTGGCACTGCTGTCTTACAGAACCTTTTCCCTAAATAGGTTCTGTACACAGCCTTCCAAGGTACTGAAGTGGAGTCTGCACTTGTCAAGCAATAGTGAGGAATTCTTGGGGGTTCGAAGAAAGAATTACTCACCGTAGTAATGTTGTTTTCTTCCTGAGGGATCCCTCACTGCGCTTGACAATCCCTTCCCTACTGCCCTTCCCAAAACCTGAAAAAGGTTCTCTAAACAGCCAGCTCTTAGTGATATTAAGCATTTCCTGTTGTTTTGGCTAACAACTGAATTGTTTTGTCCCATCCAGTCTGCGCATTTCTCTCTACCTACATGATTTCTGCAGATGGTGCCAGAACTAGAGGAAGAAAGAGCTGTAGATCGGGCATGGTATGCAGAAATAGTGTAGGTAGGGAGAAGTAAGTAATAATCCACGACAGGGTAGGATTAATGCATGCCTCAAGGGTGTAGTAAGGCACGAGGTGGAAGGTAGTGTTCTTATGTCCCTGGAAAATGCATTAAAATCCTATGATGCACACCCTGGAGGAACTTATTACACTTATAAAATGGCTCTAAGTAGGTTTTTGGGGAGGAATATGAGATTTGGCACCTAACCATACATTTATAGAGATTTAATTCATGGTCAGGTGATGGCTGTCGGCCAAAAAAATTTCTAGATTTTTTTCTAGCCATTTTATAAATTGGATGTAATGGGCAAGAGAACGTATACCTCTTCCAGTTTGGTCATTAACCATCTGGGAATCTGCAATAGAGACAGGGAGGGTAAAAAAGGAGAAGGAGTAGCTCTCTACGAAGGGATCAAAGCAACAGAACTGAAGGGTAAACACGGAGGAGAGGAGGCACTGTGGGTCACCCTGGAGACAGGAAATGGCACGACAGTCCGCAAAGGGGTTGTATACAGACTTCATTTTAGGGGGAGGAAATAGACGAGGAAATGATGGAAGACATCCTTAGAATGACAGAAAAAGGGGAGATATTGTTGATGGGGGACCTGAATATTCCAGATGTTAACTGGAGTACCTTGCTGCAGCCACATCCAAGAGCAGGGTCATTCTTGATGCCCTACAAGGGCATGCCTCAGACAGCTAGTGTTGGAACCCACTCGGGAGGGAACAATCTTAAACCTGGTACTCTCAAACAGGGATGGAGAGAGGATCTCAGATTTAGAAGTAGGTAGCCATCTGGGAACAAGCGACCACCAAACAGTATGGTTCATGATAAACACAGCTGTAGAGTCAAGCCATACAAAAGTGAGGGTACTGGACTTTAGGAGAGCTGACTTTGGGAAATTGAGAGAGTGCCTCAGAAAAGCACTAGCAATCGGTCAAGAAGGAGGGGTGGAGGAACAATGGGGAAAAATTAAAACTGCCATCACAGAGGCAACAAGCCTTTGTGTGAAGCAAATAAATCAAAACAAAGGAAAAAAACACTATGGCGGGGCAGGTTAGGGAGAAGAAGATAGCATTCAGGAAGTAGAAGGAAACACAGAAGGAGTAGGACAGAGAACTGTACCAGTTAAAGCAGAAGGAAGTGGGGAAGGCAGTCAGACTAGCAAAGGCCCAAACCGAGGAAAAGATGGCCAACTCAGTTAAGAAGGGGGATAAAACCTTTTATAGGTACATTAGGGAGTGAAGAAAGACCAAGGAAGGGATAGTGAGGCTTCATAAAGGGAAGGGGGGGCAGAGGGTGTCAGCGAAAAAGCAGGGATACTGAACGAATATGTCTGCTCAGTGTTCACAGAAGAAGAGGAAGGGAAGGTACCTAAATCAATCAATAGAAGCACTCTGGATGGGGGGGTCAATACCAGTCCATTCACAGAAGAAAGTGTCCTGATGGAACTCCTAAAACTGAAGGTGGACAAAGCAATGGGGCCAGACTGGATTCACCCCAGAATTCTAAAAGAACTAAGGGGAGAACTAGTGACACCACTGACTACCCTTTTAACAAATCATGGGAGGATGGTGTGGTACTTGAGGGCTGGAGGAAGGCAGATGTGATTCCGCTTCACAAAAGTGGGACCAAGGCAGAGGCAAGAAATTATAGACCTGTTAGTTTGACCTCAGTTGTAGGGAAAATGATGGAATCAAGAATTGTTTAGTACCTAGAGGCCATCGGGGTACAGGACCCAAGGCAGCATGGATTCACAGCGGGAAGGTCATGTCAGCCAAATCTCACAGATTTCTTTGACTGGGTGACCAAAGTAGTAGACCAGGGAGGGGCTGTGGACATGGCCTACCTAGACTTTAGCAAGGCATTTGACACAGTCCCACACAAAAGATTAATAAACAAGTTAGCCAGCCTGGGAGTGGGTCCCAGGGTGGTAGCCTGGGTAAAAAATTGTCTGGACAACAGGACACAGAGGGTAATAGTAAACAGAGTCCGCTCCAAAGAAAGTGGGGTTACTAGCAGGGTACTGCAGAATTCAGTTCTGGGATCGGTTCTCTTTAATGTCTTTATAAGTGACATTGCGAAGGGACTGGAAGGAAAAGTATGGCTCTTTGCAGATGACGCAAAGGTCTACAACAGAGTTGATAAACAAGAGGGGAAGGACAGGATGAGAAGGGACTTGGCAAGGTTGGAGGAATGGTCAAAAGTGTGGTAGCTTGGATTCAATGCAAAGAAGTGCAAAGTGTTGCACCTGGGAAACAAAAACCCAGGGGAAGAGTACACAGTGGGGGGGGTGTACTAACAACAGAAATGGAAAGAGACCTGGGGGGGTAGTCATATCAGATGATCTAAAGGTAGGCAACCAATGTGAGAAGGCAGTAAGGAGGGCTGGGGGGATACTGGGATGCATAGGGAGAGGCATCGCCAGTAGGAAACAGGAGGTAGTTATCTCTCTGTACAGACAGTTGGTGAGACCCCATCTGGAGTACTGCGTGCTGTTCTGGAGACCCCATCTCCACAAGGACATAGACTGGATGGAGGAAGTCCAGAGGAGGGCAACTAAAATGGTGCAGAGTCTGCACCATAAGCCATACAAAGAGAGACTAAGGGAACTTAATATATATACCCTCGAGGAAATGGGGGGCGGGGACAGAATAGAGACTCCAGGTACCTCAAGGGAATCAACAAAGTCCAAGAGGGTAGCATATTTCAGCAAAAAGATGTGCAAGAACAAGAGGCAAATTTGAAGATGAGGGGCAGCTCAGGGCAACATGAGTATTTTTTCACAGAGAGGTTGGTGAACATGGAATGGCCTTCCTGAGGAGGTCGTGGGGTAAAAAAACTGGGGGAATTCAAGAATGTATGGAACAGACATAAGGCAATTCTGGTGGGGGGTAGGAGGAACTAGGCTATTGGTTAACTAGGATCAGCAGCTTATCCAATAGGTAGGGAATTGGGCAGACTGGGTGGGCCAAGCGGTACTTATCTGCCATCAAAGTCTATGTTCCTGTGTTGGTCATTCGTACTGTAAACTATAAGGCTTATATTATTAAGTGTCAGAATAGCTTCTGGAAGTCCTCTGTAGCCATGATGCAGACCCTGACGAACAGACCGGCAAAAGCAGAACTGCTGAGAACTGCCTCTACTGGTCTAGATACTGTTAGACATTTACTAAGGTCAGCATATGATGTCTCAGATGCGCTACTAGATCTCTCTCTTTCTGGTGTATGCCTCCAAAGATATTCCTGACTCAGAGTGGCAAGATCTGCTTCAGGTGTGCAACAGGCTGTACTCACTGCCCCTTTTCAGGGATTTACGATCGTACTTCGTGGGGGAGCTGTTGCAGCAGGTAATACCAATAGTACCAAGCCACCAGATGTTAGGACCCCATGGAAAACTTCTAGCTAGCAGTCTATGGCAGTGGACCTCCCCCAACCCCGACGTCAGCTCTAGTATAAAGGGAGTGGTCCCCCGGCACCACCTCAGTTCTTTCCGCCGTCAACCCACTAACATCGGCTCCGGATGCCTTTTCTTCCGCATCAACGCCATATTAGCCTCGCTTTGATCACCGTTAGTCACCTTTTTCTCCATCTCCAGTGCATGTCTTCTTTGTCTTCTCAGCGACAGAAGTCGAAGTGCGCTTGCGGCAAGCAGATCCCAGCGAGGACTGGCCACTCCACCTGCCTGATCTGCCTAGGCCCCAACCATCGGTCAGACGACTGCCCACACTGCCAGAAGTTCAATAACAAGAACCGCATACGCCGCCTCAAGACACTCAAAGCCTATCTGCTAGAACAAGTGGCCACCATGGAGAGGACCCATTCGGGGCAGAGTTCTTCCTCCTCAGCTAGGGACCCCCCCCCCCAGGAGAAAAGATCGGGCAGGAAACATCACCACAGGGATCAAGAGAGAGCTAGGTCTGAGTCCCACCCTGGGTCCCCTCACAGGCCTTCTGTTTCTTCCACCTCCGGCGGGAGGTTGGAATCCTTTCCCCCAGGTTCAACAGCTGTTGCTGGGGCTTACTATAAGAAGACTACCACCTCCTCCCACTCTAAAGGTAAGGAGTGTTCTTCTCACGGGCATTCATCCACCCAAGTACCCTTGGCGCATGGGTCAGGGCCAGAGGGATAGGTGTCTCTTTCTGGCAAGAAATCAGATGCTGCTGCCTGAAAGTCTTCAGGGTTGTCCAACAAGCACAAGAGGTCGGATGACTATTCCAGATGCCCGGAGGTCGTCAGGTACCACACGCCTCCTCCACCCGAAAACAGGGTGATGTCGGCTTCAGAGGGTCTACACACTACGGGCCACTCCAATTCTGCATCGGAAATGGACCAGGTGCCACCAGTGAAAAAGCAGCCATCTCTCCCGAAGAACCAGACATCAGACCAGGCTCTCGGTGCCCCAAAGAATAAGGCACCAGGGCCTGCAGATAACTGTCCGCCCCCTCCTCCTCCGCCTCCTCCTAAGGCTGCAGATGCCAGACCCCAAGGAGGCTCGGCACCACCGGATAGGGCCCCATTAGCCCTGATGCCTGAGGCATCGGTAGACAAGGAGCCTCAGGACCAGACGTTGGCACCCAAAGTGCCTCAGGGTCTGACGCCAGGCCCCTCAAATATCCCTACTCCTCCACCTCCACCACCAGTCGTCCTGCTGGCAGTAGGGGGTCTCTTTAATGCGTACTGGAACACTATCAAGGGGAACTTGCTGCCAAAGCCCAGAGAGCCATCCCCTGTTCAGGTACCACCCAGGGAACCATCGCCTCAGAGACCCAGGTGACCTTCCCTGCTGTCAGAGCATCTGCCGCCCAACGACAACAACCGGCACTCACCAGCCCCAGGTGACCGGAAAAGGCACCCTTCGTCTGTTCCTTCGTGCATGGGATGCCTACCCTCTACCTCAGGGGAAGATGCAGGTGATTCCTCCTCAGACTATTCCTCAGAGGATGAGCTACCCCTACCCCCTCTGGATCCAAAACAGGACTCCCCGCGGTCACCCCTGGATGATCTGTCCTTCCTGGACCTAATGAGACACATCCAAGCCCTAAATCAATGGGATATGGAGGAACTTGATGTAGAACACCACTGCCTGGCTAAATTCCTAGGGGCAAATGACCTGAAACCTCTGGTCATCCCTCCACTCGTCGAACCCTTTCAGGACGTTACAAAGTTGACCTGGAAACACCCAGCTACTGCTGCAGCTGTGCCAAGAATAGCAGACTGGCTCTATAAAATGCACAAGGAAGAGCCTCACCTAAGCGAACAGCCGAAGGCTGACTCTTTGGTGCTTGCAGCAGCACATGGCAGAGTGCAGCAGCTGAGACACATGAGCGCTCAGCCCCCAGATCCAGAATCGAAGAAGCTGGACCCGATGGGCCGAAAGGTCTATTCTTCAGCCACCTGCACAGTCAGGTCGCTGAATTTCTTAGCTCATATGGTCATGTACCAAAAATCACTTTGGGCTAAGGCTATGGATTTGGTGAAAGCACAACCAAACTCTGACAGCAAGTCAGGGCTCCTAGCCATCATCCAGTCGGGCATGGATGTGGACAAACACGTGCTGAGGAGTTCCTATGACTCCGCAGACACAGCAGCCAGGGTGGCAGCAACCGGGATTTGTATGAGGAGACACGCCTGGTTGAGGGTCTCTGGTTTTCACCAGGACTTGCAGGATGCCATATTGGATGCACTCTTTCAAGGGTCCATCTTCTTCGGCACAGAAACAGAAAAGCTCATAACAGGGCTGCAGGATTCAGGCAAGGCGGTGTCTGACGTTCATCAAATGTACAGGTCAATCACTGGCAGCTCGGCGCCGTCCCCCCTTTGGTAAGAATCAAGGACAGCAGGGCAGACACCAACCACAGCATAAAGGAGGATTTAAGAGAAGAGGCCCTCCCCTTGCTCCAGGTGCCCAGGGCCTCAAAAGTGCAAAGGCGGCTAGACCCCCTTTGCCCACCCCTTCCACCATGGCATGACTCCCTGCTGACCCCCCCCCCTCCTCTGGAGGAGGTGCAAGGGGAGGCGGTAAGAGGGAGATTCTCCCTTTATCTATCAGAATGGTCCAGCATCACAACAGTCCATTGGGTCCTCCAGATAGTTGAAAGGGGGTACTCTCTAGAATTCACCCAGATTCCATCGGACAGTCCACCCATTCCCTCCCACTGCTCCCCCTCTCACACAACTGTCCTGCGTATAGAGATACAGGCTTTGCTTGAAAAGAGAGCTATTCAGGAGGTACCTCGAGCTCAAGGAGGCAAAGGGTATTACTCCCACTTTTTCCTAGTCCAAAGAAGGCAGGGGGACCTCTGTCCCATTCTGAATCTGAGCCAGCTGAGCATCTTCAATGAAAACAAAAGGTTCAGAATGGTGACATTAGCAAGCCTGCTGCCCATGCTCCATCAAGGAGACTGGCTGTGCTCCCTGGACGTGCAGGATGCTTATATGCACATAAAATCCTGCCATCTCACAGGAAGTACCTTCACTTCACCTTCCAAGGAAAGCACTACCAGTTCAGCGTGCTCCCATTCAGCCTTTCGTCGGCAGCAAGGGTTTTTACCAAGTGCCTATCAGTAGTGGTGGCAGCACTCAGGAGAGGGGGTCATTATATCTACCCCTACTTAGATGATTGACTTCTCTCAGCTTCGTCAGAAGACCAGTTGCATCGAACACTGGAGGAGACTTTCAGTCTATTCTGAACCTTGGGCATCACACTCAGTTTTTCCAAGTCATGTCCATGACCTGCTGAGAGGCTACAATACATCAGAGCAGTCCTGGACACCGTCCAAAGAAAAGCCTTTCTTCCCGAAGACTGAGCAGTCAGGCTAAGGGAGGTTGCTCACAGGGTGATGACCTCAGACCAGGTCCCGTCAAGGGTGGTTCTGCAGCTCCTGGGCCATATGGCCACAGCCATAGCCACAGTTCCCCTCACTTGTTTGAACATGAGGGTCCTGCAGTGGAACCTCTGAGTTCAGTGTGACCAAGGCACAGATGATCTCGATCAGCTGATCTGAGTCTGCACTGTGGTCCACCAGTCTCTGGTTTGGTGGGTCACCCGGCTCAGCTAGGCAGAGGGGTTCACTTCCAACATCCCAGTCCCCAACAAATTTTGATGACAGATGCCTCGGGACTGGGAAGGGGAGCACATCTCGTATCTTACCAGACGAGGGGCTCCTGGAACTCCACAGAACAGTCTCTCCACATAAACATTCTAGAGATGAGAGCTGTCCTTAAGCCTTTCAAGGGGTATTTTTACCCGGTCCCCTTCTGGTCCAGTCAGACAATACCCCAGTAGTCTTCCATCTCAACAAGCAAGGGGGCACTCGTTCTAACCCCCTGTGCTGAGAGGCAGTGAGAGTATGGACCTGGGCAGTGGATCACAGCCTGGATCTCACAGCAGTCCACATTCCAGAGATCCACAACATCCTCGCAGACAGCCTAAGCTGATCTTGATCTCAGAACCACGAATGGGAACTACAGCAAGAAGTCATAGATGACCTCTTCAGAAGGTGGGGTCGGCCAGAACTGGACCTCTTTGCGTCCCCACACATCATCAAACTGCCCAATTTCTGCTCGCTAGATCCAGGGTCTGGTGTTTTTTGGCGAGATGCATTGTCCCTCTCTTGGACAGGGAGGTTTATGTATGCCTTCCCTCCCTTCCCTCTTCTTCAGAGGATCCTGCTCAAGTTGCAGGTAGAAGGTGCCCAAATGATCCTTGTTGCACCCTTCTGACTTAGACAGATTTGGTTCCTTATGTTACAACAGCTGGCATTGGAACCACCAGTTCTGTTGCCCCTGTCCACTTACTTGTTCTCCCAGGAGCAGGGGATGCTGGTTCATCTGGCCTTCCAATCCCTGCATCTGCATGCACAGCTACTGCAGACTTAGCTAGCGACAGGTTCGGAGTTTCCCTTAGAGTGGCAGAGGTTCTCATGGTAGCGAGAATGCCCTCTACCAGGGCAACATATGCCATGAAGTGGAAGCGTTTCTGCTTGTGGGCATCTCTCTGTTCTCTGGATTCCCTCACCTGTCCGGTGGAATCTGTGCTGGAGTATTTCCTTTCCCTCTCAGACTTGGGTCTTAGCTACTTGTCCATTAAGGTGCATCTCAGTGCGCTGTCAGCTCATCATGCACCTCTGAATAGTAAGACTCTGGCACAGCTGGACCTATGCAAGACCTTTTTAAGAGGAATCGTATATATTAAACCCCCCAGGAGAGATCCCGTACTGCCTTGGGACCTCCTGTTTGTGTTAGAAAAGCTTAACTTGCCCCTTTTTGAACCAGCCGTGAGTTGAGAGCTATGCCTTCTATCATGGAAGGTGTTATTTTGTGGGCTTACCCAGTTATCAGAATCTAAATAAATAAATACATTTTTAGTTGCCCGTACTTCTGCTCAGAGGATTTCCAAGCTGTAGGCTGTGATGTACAAAGAGCCTTATCATATTTTTCACAGGGACAGGGTAGCCCTATGCACAAATCCAAAGTTTCTTCTGAAGGTAGTGTCTGAGTTCACTTTGAACCAAGACATCCAGCAACCAGTTTATTACCCAGAATGCTCAAACAGAGGGGAGGCCTTGCTACGTATCTGGATGTACATAGAATTCTTCATTACTACCTTGCTCGTACTAGTTCCTCCAGAAAGACAGACCAGTTGTTTGTCTTGTTTGCCCAAAGGAAAGTAGGGGGCACCATTAACAAAACAGACATTGACCAAGTGGCTCGTGAATTGCATTACATTCTGTTATCAGAAGTACAATAGACCTTTGCTGGGACTGGTCAGGGGTCACTCTACCAGAGGGGTCGCAACATCCTTCGCATCCATCAGGAATGTCTCGTCAGCGGACCTCTGTGCAGCCGCTACTTGGGGTTCGTTCCACACTTTTGTTAGGCACTACTGTCTGGACATTTGCTTCCAGAAAGAGAACAGGTTTCGGCCTGGTGGTCCTTCAGGGACTTCTCTCCTGAGGTGCCTAGGGCTTTTTGCTTAGACAGTTCTCCACCCTTCTGACCTGGGTCTCTCTTTGGGATATTGCTTGGGACTCAGTCCTATTGGTGTTACCTGCTGCAAGAGCACCCCCCCCCCAAAGAAGGATAGTACAGTTACGTAAGAACTTACTGTAACAGTAGATCTTTGAGACGAGCTCTTACAGCAGGTGGCTTTCCCACCTACCTGCCCCCGGGAACTAGTGTTTCATTTTTCTCTTTGGGGGATGGGAGATCCTCCTCAGTTCTCCATCTTCATATCAGCCGGGTCTCCGGCAGGAGAACTGAGGTGGTGCCGGGAGACCTCCCCCTTTATACCAGAGCTGACATCAGGGCAGAGCCGACATCAGAGGTGGTTCCCCCGCCATAGACTGCTAGCTAGAAGTTTTCCATGGGGTCCTAACACCTGGTGGCTTAGTTCTATTGGTATTACCTGTTGCAAGAGCTCCTCTTGAAGAGCTACTGTTACGGTAAGTTCTTGTGTAACTGTACTTTATTTAGCCATGCATTAGAAAACCTCCGATTGTCTAAACTCACTCTTAATGTTTGTAAAATCCTTGGTGCCCCAGAATGTAAACAGAGGTCATTACAGAAGTGTTTTTCAAGAGTCTGCTCATCAAGGTGGCCGTGGCTACCATCCCAAGCACTATGGCAGAAGAGGCTGTCCCCCAGCTGAACCTGCTACCCTGGGTGGCCACTCCAAGGCACCCAAAGGTTCTAGTTCAGGTGGCCCTGCCATCCCGGCACCTTCTGATTCCCCACTTCCTCATCTCCATGGTTTCACCTCAGGTGAATAGGTTGTGGGAATAGTACCTGTTGATGAAAGAAGTTCAGTCTGTACATCAAAAGAGAGGAACAAGGGATTTTACTCTAGGTGCTTTCTGGTCCCAAAAGCTACATGTGATTTGCAACCCATGTTGGACCTCAGAGCCCTGAACAAATCCATTGAATACAAAAAGTTTAGATGGTGTCTCTTTAGGCTGTCATTCTCCTTCTGCAAAAAAGGGGATTGGCTTTGTGCTGTGGAAATGAAGGACACTTTCCTTTATATCAAAATTAGACATTGTTACAGGCAGTACCTCATTTTCATACTGGAGGACTGCCATTATTGTTTCTGAGTATTGCCCTTTGGTTTATCCTTGCGCCACGAATATTTACTAGATGCTTTGCAGTTGTGGCAGCAGCTCTCCAGAAGGAAGGGCTTTATCTTCCCCTATTTGGAAGACTGACTGTTGCAGAGGTCTTCCAGGGACGTGGTGCAGTATCTTGAACGCAGCAGTTGTTTGAGGACCTAGGTATCACAGTGTAGCAGAATCCATTCTCACGTCTTGCCAATTCCTACGATATATTGGGGCAGTACTGGACATGGCAGTGGGCAGGGTGCTTCTGCCCCAGAATAGAGCCAAGATCGTAATTGCACAGGCCTGTCTAGTGCACAGGAACCACTGTGTGTCTGTCAGGACTAGGCTTTGCATCCTGGGTCTTATGGCAGCTGCCATTGTAACCATCCTCTTTACACACCTACATATGAGCATCTTACAGTGGATTCTTCGGGTGCAGTGGGATCTGCTGACGGATGAGTTAGAACAAGTGATCCTCTTAGGGTCTCCTCTCAGAAAGTCTGTATTGTGGCAGATGGAACCTCTGCAGTTGTTGCAGGGTAGCCCTCCCCCCCCAACTCTGGAGCAAATCCTCACAACAGATACCTCCGGGATGGAATGGGGTGCCCACCTGGGCCTTTACAGACCCTGGGGCTGTGGACAGACTGGGATTCGGATCTTTTACATCAGTGTTCTGGAGATCAGGGCTGTTCTTCTTGTGCTCCAGGCCTTTGGAAGACACCTCTCTCTAGGTCCAAAGTGTTCTATGCTTCTTGAAGGGTGTTCTGCATATGCATCCTCCTATTGATAAACCGGTTCCACTATGGGACCTTAATTTTATTCTGGAAAAGTTGTCTTTGGCGCCTTTTGAGCTGCTGCCCTTGTGAACTATGCTTCCTTTCCTGAAAAGTGCTTTTTCTGGTTCTTTCACCTCGGCCCAAAGGCTTTCTGAAAGTGTGCACCCCCACCTTATCTTCCACAAGGATAGGGCGGCATTGCGTATGAATTGTCATTTTTTACTTAAGTTGGTCTCTGACTTCACAATGAATCAGACCACCTACCAGTGTATTACCCTGAGTGTGCTGACAAGGGGGAGGAATTACTCTGTTTCCTTAATGTACATAGAACACTGCTCTTCTGTATGAAATGCACAAAGGACTGCAGGAAGTCCCTTCAGCCTTTTTTTTCCCTCCCTGGAAGAGATGGTGACCTGTGACTAAACAGTGCCTGTCCAAATACCTGGCTAACTGTATTACATTTGGTTATAGGAACTATGGTAAGGAACTTCCTGGTGAAGTTCATGGCCACTCGACTTGGGGTATGGCCTCCTCTGTTTCCTGTTTCCAGGACATGCCTGCTTCTGATATTTGTGCTTCTGCCACATGGAGTACTGTCCCTACTTTTACGAAATGTTACAGTCTGGACATCATCTCATGCAGATGTGCTGGCATTTGGTCTTGCTGTCGTGCAAGGCCTACTATCCTGATTTCATATTGGACTTTGCCATTCTCTCTGGGTACTTTGTACTGCTTGGAAGTCACTCAAAAAGTGAGGCCCAATGGAGGAGATAACCTTGATGAAGACAGAATGGTTATCTACCAGTAACAGTAGATATTCAAGAGAATCTCCTCCAGTAGGCCACAGTGCAGCAGCCCTCTTTCTCCCTTTCTGAGGTACCAGCTGGCAGGCCCCCTGCTTTTGTGGAAGATGTGGTTGTTTATTTTTTTTATGTCTTCTGTCACCAGTCCCATGCTTCTCCTTGTGTGCCTGGTCTTGATATAGTCTTCTGGTTCCTCTTGGTAAGTGGTCCTCTGAGCTTATCTCTGGTGGGGAACTGAGGAGCGAGGGGGCCGAACATGTTTTATAGGCGCCAACATTGTACATCATTGTAGGCTGCCCTCAGCTAGGCAAACGTTTCTAGAAGGTCCTATTGCTGACAGCTTACAGTTTCCAAAGGTGTAGTCAAATGGAGGAGATCCTCTCAAAAATCTACTGTTGACTGGTAGGTAAATGTTCTTTCTAAGGACGTGGATATGATGTGCTATCCACACTTTTGGCAGTATTCCTTTCCCTTTAAAGGGTTTTCAGAATATCTTCAAGCTGGCTCCAGGTGATAACTCCCTCGGCACCACCCTATAACATCAGATCCTTCTTTCTGCTGGAAGAAGAAGGTCCCCTTCTTACCACTCTCCATGCTAAGTAGGCCCTTTGCTTCAAACCTTTCCAAAACTTGCAAAATTACTTCGTCTTCAGGCGATATCTCAGTCTCCGACATGGATGACTCAAAGTCAGCACCAGGATTTAAAAAGTGTGAGTGTGGGCAGAAGATGTCCTGGATGGATCCACACACCTCGTGAGTCTACTGCCTAGGCCACGAACACAATCCCCAGGTGTGTGTCCTTTGTCGCCCCTTGCATCCTTCAACTTTAGAAGACCGGCATGCTCGGCTTCTTTTAGGAAGCCCAGATGAATGGGATCCCTCTATTTGCTCGAAGGATGCCCGTCGGGTGGGGTCCAGTGAACAACTTGCGACTTTTGAAGAGGCTGCGGCTCAGGCCGCGGAACATACCTCTTTGGCATTGACCTTTGTGCCACTTTCTTTTGGCACCACCTTTGCAGGGGCATTTCGTGATCTGTGCCAGTCCCTTCCCACCTTTGGGCAGGGCCCCTCTAAGGTCACAAAATCCAGGTCTTCAAAGGAGGAGACTAAAAAGAAGTCTCACCATTGATCGTGGGATCGTGAGTGCTCTCAGGCCTTGTATTCCAACGCTTCTCTGGAGGTTTTGACTATGGTCGCTCCTTCAGCCCAGGCCTCTGGCTCCACAGTCTCCCTATCGGGCCAGTTGGTCAAGATGCCTGGTGTCCAACCTGTCAAGATTTTTCTTGACCCGGTCGATGCGTTGTCGCCAGATGAGGCTTATACCTCCCTCTCTAGGGCTCTGGTCCTGCCTGTCACCTCTCAGGGTGGGTCGGACCAGCCTGCTGATCTGGTCCACAGTCCTCAGGATCTGATAAACAAGGAGGTTCCTTGGCTTTCACAGCTCCCTCTGAGACCCACCGTCGGCATCCCTGATGGTTGAGGTCAAGGTCTCGATCCCAAATCCCTGAGTCGAGCAGCATGTGTCGGCATTGGCATTCTCGTTCTCGGCATTCAGGCAAGTGTCATCGCTGCTACTCCTCCCCTGCGCTATGGGAAGCTCATGTGGCATCAGCTGATGTTTACCAAGTTCAAGTCGGTCCTGGCCCCCATCCTGGCTCTTCCGTGGCTCCCACCACCCAGGCCCCAGCCTACTCTGGCTTGGCCTATTCTGGCTTTTCTGCCTATTCAGGTGGAGCCACCGCCTAAGCAAATTGGCTAGTACCCATTGACCGAGATTCTTGACTGGGTTGACTCCCTTGGGGAGGCATTCCCAGACACTGAGACCATTTTTGGCCCCGCTCTGGAGCTTTGGCAGCACCCTGCCTCTGGCTCTGTGCTGTTGACCCGGATGGCCCCAAGTATGGGGTCCTTACCGGTTCATTGTCGGGTTTCACCGAACATCCCTTGGCCAAAGGTCTGCTGGGTGACTCCATCTTTTAGCGTACTGGCAACATCGGGGACGTGGACTAGCCTCACGACAAGGAATCCAAGAAATTGGATCATATGGCCAAGAAGGTCTATGCGGCCTCTTCCCTCGGCCTTCGGCAAGCAAGTTCGGCCCTTTTAATGGCCCACTACGCTCATGCTCTTTTAGGCATGCTTGGTGAGGTGCTTCCCCAGCTCCTGGCTGACTTGCAGATCACAATCAAACAGGTCTGGTACCAGGGCCAAGTGGTGCCTAAGCAGCAGCTCCAGACAGCCATGGACATCAGCGACTGCTACACCCGGTCTGTAGCTGTCGCGGTGGCCATGCGCCAAAGGGATTGGCTGAGGATCTCAATCTTTATGGCAGATACCCAGCACAAGTTGGCAGATGTCCCCTTCTTGGACACGGACTTGTTCGGGCCAGGGGGTGGGGACCTTACTCGCATAGAGAAGTCCAGTGTTACCCTGGACTCTGTTACCTCTACCCAGAGGGATCCCTAGGGCTCTAAGCTCCAAAGGAAGAAGCCCTTTCAGACCCTCTCTGCCCATGCAGTCAAGCCGTCCCAGGCTCTCTCCTCCTTTGCTTGATCATTTCAGGTTGGGCAGTTGTGCCCTGCTTGGGACTTTCTGCACCTCCTGGGATACATGGCAGCATGTGCCAGCATGGTCCATTGGGCCCAGTGGAGAATGCGCTCTCTGCAATAGGAGCTTGTCCGCCAATGGTCTCAGTGCCAGGGCCACCTCGACCAGCCAATTACCATGACCCAGCTGATGTGGGACACTCTGCAGTGGTGGGTGGCCATATCAACTTGCTGGAGTTTCGGGCAGTTTGGCTGGCGCTGACAGCCTTTGCTCCGCACATTCGGGGTCAGGTCGTTCAGGTCCAGATGGACAACACCACAACCATGTACTTCCTCAACAAACATAGTGGGATGCACTCCCTTCCTCTATGCAGTGAAGCTCTCTAAATCCTGACCCTTGTGCTCAGCCTGGATGCTGATCTCCTAGCCATCCATGTGGCTGGCGTCTCCAACCAAGTGGCGGATGCCCTCAGCCGTGTGGGTGAGGTGTCTCACGAATGGACTGTCCATTCAGAGGTAGTACACCACCTGTTCTCCCAATGGGGCATCCCTCTGGTAGATCTGTTCACCTCCAGGGAGAATGCAAAGCTGAGGCTGTATTGTGCCCACCCCCCTCAGCAGGGAACACTTCAGGGGGATGCCTTCTTGAGGCCCTGGACCGCGGGCCTCCTCTGGGCCTTCCCTCCTTTTCCTCTGATCCACAAAGTGCTGATCAAAGCCAGGAGGGACAAGGCATGGATGATCCTGGTGGCTCTGGACTGGCTCCAGCAGTTCTGATAACCCGATCTCCTCAGCCTCAGCTGCAGGCTCCTGTGGCATCTTCCTCTTTGTCTGGACCTGCTGTCTTGCAGTCAGGGGAAGGTACTCGATCCAGACCTTCAATCCCTGCACCTGACAGCCTGGTTCCTGAGTGGCTAGAGTTCCAGGCTTTGGGTCTCTCTGAAGATGTCCTCCCTATGGTTGAGGCTTCTCAGAAGGAGTTGATACAAATTTGCTATGTCTTCAAATGAAAGAAGTTCTTCATTTGGTGCCAGGGTAAGGGACTTGACCCCTTGTCTTGTCTGGTGGCTAGCATTCTCAACTACCTTTGGTCCCTTGACTTAGTCGGGCCATCGATCGACAACCCTCAAGGTGCACCTGGAAGCCATCTCAGCGTACTGGACATGGGCTGGTATGCCATCAGTGGTGCAGGAGTAGGTGGTCTGGTGCACTTTCAAAGGCCCTGGCCACATTTTCCCTCCACCGTGTGAACCACCACCACCACATTGGGACTTGTTGCTGGTGTTGGCAAAGCTCATGGGCAAGCCATTTGAACCAGTGCACAGGTGTGAAATGTCTCACCTGTCATGGAAGACTGCCTTCTTGGTGGCTATCACATCAGCCAAAAGGATCAGTGAGCTCCAGGTGCTTTCGGTGGATTTTTCTTACTTGGTCTTCCACAGGGACAAGGTTGTCCTTTGCCCCAAACTGAAGTTCCTCACGAAGGTTGTGTCTGAGTTTCACCTTAACCAGGTGATCAATTTCCCAGTGTACTTCACCAACCGCACCTCAGGGGCCAAGCACAGGCTTCATACTTTGGACCTGTGGTGAGATCTCGCCTACTATAAGGAGTGCACGGCCGGAGTTCAGGGAGAGGTTCGCCCGCTATTTGTCACCTACAGTGAAGCTGCAGCTGGCAGATCGGCAGCTAAGATCCTTCCTCTACTGAGCCCCCACCTTGTTCAACTCCCTTCCTAGCTGCATCTCCAACTTGCAAAAAATTGGCTCCTTCAAAACAGCCCTTCGGAACCATATCTTTAATACCCGCTGTTGTAGGTGCAACTAACCCCCTGTTGTAACCTGTGGTTCCCGCCTGCCTTGCCCTCTGGCTCAACAATGTCCACTGGACAGCCTCTCCCTCTCCCAGACCTACCCCTTCCCTACTAGGTCCAAACAGGGATGTAACCCACTGTCTTCTCTGAGGACCTACTATATCCATGAGTGTAACTCACAATTTTGTAACATTATGTAACCTAAGTAACATACAAACTACTACATTATGTAACCTAAGTGTATCTATGTTAAATGTTTTTTTTACTGCACTTGTAATGTTATCCTCTGTTTTAATCTGCACTGTAATAACTGTCTTGATGTCTGCCCCCCCGTGACAAGGTGCCTTTGTAAATGAGTCTCTGACTCAAAGGTTGTAAACCCGATTTGTAATGAATAAGTGAATGTTTGGCAAGTGGATTGTATCCTCTATCAACCTCTGCTATAGGTTGGTGGGTAGGGAGCCTCCCATAGGGCTAAGGACTCATTCCACCCATCATACAGCTGCCTCGGTGGCTGCTTTCAGGGATGTCCCTATCCAGGAAATCTGCAGGGCTACTACGTGGAAGCCAGCACACACCTTCATTTCCCACTACTACATCGACCTTGAGTCACGCAGAGGTTGCTGGTTTTGGGGCCTGAGTTCTCCAATCTCCCTTCCCTCACTGGGGGTGTGCACCTTACCTCCTCCTCCTCACAGAGAACTGCTAGGAATCTACCAGAAGTGTGGATAGTACATTATATTCACATCCCTAGAAAAACAGGTTACTCACCTGTAACAGTAGTTCTAGGAGTGATATATGATGTACATCCACACTGACCAACCCGACCTCCCCTGGCAAGTGGCACACCGGTCTTGCTTCCAGTGGGTAAGATCTGATGTCACGGGGTGGTGCCGAGGGAGTTACCACCCAAGTGGGTGGGAGAAGCCAGTTTGAAGACATTCCAGCAAGCCTTAAAGGGAAAGGAACACTGTCAGAAGTGTGGATGTACATCATATACCACTCCTAGAATTACTGTTACAGATAAGTTACCTGTCTTTGCCCCCACAAATGCATTTCACTAATGGAAACTGAGATTTAAACAGTTAATATATTAAAGGTGTATCATAATTGTAACACTTCTTCTAACCATCAACAGGTTGAAGTTCATGTAAGGAGAGATCCTTCTAGACTGTGGAAACCTACCAAGGGATGGGAGGAGCGAATGAAGGTAGTGGGGCCAGAAGGAGGAGGACCAATGTTACATATCCCTCAAAGGTATGAGCAAAACTAAATAAAAACGCTTTTCTTTAAAATGTGCAAGCATTTATTAACCAGTGATCCATCATTTTTATTTTCACAGAGCTGTTCCATCCTGGAGACAAGGACTATAAATGAATGTTTATGAAAGGAAAATGATCGCCATCATGTGCAACTCTTCTACATTTTTATTGTGATGATGCTGCTGCAATGTTTTCTACTAGGCGTGTTTGCATTCTTAAAGTGAAGACCTGATGTGTTGTATCATCAGGCTGAAATATGTAAATATACAGCATTCAGTGTGGTTTCCAGTGCTGCTTGTAAGAATACTAAGCAGTAATCTGTTTGAAAGGAAACAGCATAGACCTGCAAAACTTGCATTTTCTATTGACTCGCATGATCTTTATGATTTAGTCTTTTTTTTTTTTGTATCATCTCTCTTTAGACTCCCACCCGCACCCTGGTCAGTCTCTCCTTCAGGCCCCACATGGAACCTCTCACCCGGCAGTCCCCGACCCCACCGCTCCATATTCCAGCCGACCCAGGCATCCCCGATGTATTCCTCTATCGGGAGGGTCCCTTACCTTCGTAGGCATGAACCTTGATGGCCATTCCAACGATCCTGGATGCTGCTGAGGTGGCGGATAAGGGTCCGGGAGCTCTGCAGTGAGGGTCTGAGGAGGCCGTCACCTAACTGGCCAGGGTGCCATTTTTCCTGTTTTCTCCCAAGGGGGAGTGGCGTGCCACAGACGTCGAGGCGAACGCTGACTTCCACCACTCCCCTGAGTCATCTAGGGCCTGACGTCCTGCCGTACTCCCAGCCTCCGCCAGGGGCCAGCTGGCACTGGGCTGTATCCACATCCTCCCCCCCGGAGAAGGCGAGCTGTTGCTGGACACTCCATCCTTCTCCCCCGGCCGGCTGTCCAGCGACCCGGGTCCGTTTCCGAACCCGCGTTGCCGGCGTCACAGATAGAAATCCAACCGCTGCACCGACGGGCCAGCATGATTTAGTTTTTAGTTATTTGACTGTCCTTAATTTGAATGAATGATAAGGGACCATTTTAGAATCACAGAAAATGAGTCAGCAGTGTATTTGTTTATTGATGGATTTTAACTTTTTACTGTGAAAGGCACATTGGGCTGAGGCTCACATCCAGTTGCAACCCAAATATTGACATGGTTTATGTCCTGCTCACTCCACAGATGCATTCTGCCCCTGATATAGGAGGCCAACAGTAATCCCTCAGTGACCTTTTCTTTCTAACAAGTATTAATCTATAACCATGCTCTGCGAGCAGGTACCCTGAACTGTCTAGTTGGCTTTAAAATGAACCACATGCATGCCTCCACCTCTTGTGCATGCTTCAAGCAACATAAAGTCTTGCTGTATTCTGACAATATGCAGTTAGCTCTTTCAGTTCAGCTGCTCCAGAGAGGAAAGAGTTAACTCTGTGCAGAAGCGTAAAACGTTGAGCTCGAGCTCGGTTTTCAAACCCCTGTCCCTGGTACATTCTCTGTAACCATCAGAGTATTTACTCCGCCTAACTGTGAAGACACTCCAGAGATTTCTCCTTTGCTGCTTCGGTTTCGGTCGGTTTTCAACCACAAACGTATTTTCGGTACTTCATGCCTCTGCCTACGGTACAAGTAAGGTTAGATAGAAACGTTTGGGTAGACTCGGTTCCTCATCGGTCAGTCCGGTGAAGAACCGACTGTTCTTGTTGTGTTTTAAATTTCTTTTTCTCTCTGTTTGGGATCCGGCGACCTCTGGTTACTTAAAAAAATGAATTTTCATTTTTTTCTCCTGAAACCATGACACAGTTGGTAACTGCAGGTCTCGTTACTCGGCTTGACTGCCACTTTGGGTAACTGGCATTAAAGAAAGTGCTATGTCTGAGAAACCCAAGAAAAAGACCGGACCCACTGGGTTTCAGCACTGCACAGTGTGGGGATGCTTTTGCTAAAGCGGATCCCCACCTTATCTGTGTTTATTGTCTGAGGTTTGACCACCTAGAAACAGACTGCCAAATATGTAAAAACTTTCCTAAAGCCAAGCTGGAGAAGTGTCTGGCTAGGCTGAAGGAAAGAAAAGCTGAACAATCTGCTGAATTGGATAGCCGGCCAGTTCGGGTTCATCCAAACCAGAGGGGGGTGCCTTCTGACCAGGGTGATACCTCCTCTGGCAAAAGGAAGGCCGGAACTGAGTCTCCGGTTCTGGTGAAAAAGAAAAGGAAGTCTTCCAGTTCAGATCCAAAGCCTCCGACCCCAACCGCGGATGAAATTGTGAAAGTGATTCAAATAGTTCAATCGCTCCAAACCGTTCTGACCGCACCAACGTGTCCTACCCGTCGATCGGTTGAATCGGTTCAGACTCATGCGGATTACGATCCTGAGGCTTATTATGAGCTGGAATGGGAAGAGGAAGAAGAGGAGGAAAGCCTTGGTGAACCAGTGGAGCCTGATGCCTCCCCTGGTAGGCCTGACTCTGTCTCACCTCCCAGGCTTGGTGAGTTCCCCTCCCACTTTGTTTCCTATAGGAAAGTGGCTGAGACCCTCCAGCTGCCTACTGTTGAGGCATCTGAAGAGGAAGAGGAACCTGACTTTGTGGAGATGATGGACGTCCCAGAGTCCAAAAGATTGTCTATTCCCTTACACAAGTCCCTTGGGAAACAGACACAAAAAATCTTGGAGCTACCTACTTCCATACCCCCCTGTGGATAGGAAGATGGATAGGAGGTACATGCTGTCAGGTCCAGGTACGGAGATCTTCCTGGACATAAGTCTCCACCACTCATTCACACTAGTGGGATTGGCGCCGGAGGCACTAAGACCCATCGGGAGCAAACTTTTTGCTGGAGGGTCGGCGCGAGAGACGGCGCCGCGAGACACGGCGCCGAAGCAGCGGCTCGGCGGTAATGACCATCTCGGCGACGACCTCCAACGCCTCAGTTCCTTTTTCCGCCCGTCAGTGCGCTTCAGTGGCACGTCGCTCCGCCTGTCAGAGTCAAACTTCAAACTAGCGCATAGTTTTCAGTTTGTTTTTGTAACATTATCACGATAGTAGTATCGCTTAGTTTTATTCTATTTTCGTAAAATTTTCTAATATTTAAATTTAACTTACTTGAAGAAGTCTCGGCCTACTGGGACGGTCGACCATGAGCAGGTCAGGTGACGGTAGGAGACTTCGTATGAAAGCTGTTCAAGTCAGCCGGGCTGGGTCGGTCAGCCTCCTTCTCCTCAGCGGGGTTCCGACTACGGTCAGTCCGATGCCGAGATGGCGGTCCCCGGCATAAAAATAAGGATCGCATTCTCGGCGCCGTTCGGCCTCGAGCTCTTCTTCGGCCCACAGGTCAAAAAAGAGAAGGCATCACTCGAGGTCGCCCTCTGGTATGTCTGCGCGTCGACGGTCGGTTATCGTTGCTAGTTGCCGGTCTCCTTCTTCGGAGTCGCCAACTTCCGATAATCGTCGTCCTCGACATCGGAGCCCCTCCCCGCCTATAGGTAGGGCTCCAGATGAGCAGTTTCATCAGTGGGCCGCTCTTATGGAGCGATGGGCTCGGAAGTTGGTTCTTCTGCCTGGCTCGGTTACCTCGGAGCCCTCGGGCTCCTCGGCGATCAGGTAGAGGCGGTTGGACCTTCCTAGTCGGCGGCGCCTTCGTGATAGCGACTCCGTGCTTAGGTGTTTCCCCCCTCACATGGCTGCGGCGCGAGGGGCCTCACCGATGCCCTTATCTCCTGGTATTTTCCTTCTCTTGTTTTCCAGAGTTCCGAGGCTTTCCGGCGCCTTCTGCAGGGTCTGTGGCCCGTGTCGGCGCCGTTTGAAACGCGGGCTTCGCGGCACCGTTGGCGGCACCAGCGTGGTCTCTCGGCGCCCGTTGGTGGCGCGCGTTGTCTCGCGCGGCGCGCCGGTGGTCACCCGTTAGATCGGGCGCGTTAGCGGCGTCGTGCGGTTGCCGTTCGGCGTCGTCCGCGGCGCCGTTCAGGCGTCGTCCGTGGCGCCCGTTAACGCGCCCGTGCTGTGGCGTCGTCCTTAGCGCCGCGCGGCGTTCGCGAGAGCAGCGTGCCTCTTGGCGCCGTCGCCTCCTCGATACCGTCTTCAGCCCGTTTTGCCGTCTCGCGGCAGCCATGAGGGACTCTCCTTGTTTTCTGCCATTTCCTCCTCTCTAATTTTCCTCCTTTCCTGTCCAAACGGTCCTTTCTGGACCATCAGGAGATGATGTTGAGCCTGAACCAGACCTCGGTTGGGTGATGAAGTGGAGAAACAGGATCTTTCTTTGCTACAGAGCCTGTGGTGAGGACCTGTCCTTAAGTCTCTGTTGAAGAACCTGGGATCCACTCTTTCTCTCAGACTACAGACATCGATCCTGGGAAGATATTAAGACTCCAGTATCTTCATGCTTGGGAGATCCCTACAGTTTGACTCCTCGATTCAGCCTTCCTTGAGGCGCTGTCTCAAATGGTATGGAATAACCCTGCTCTTATTCCCTCAGTGGCTAAATCCATTGATAAAGTATTCAGCTCCAAGGATCGTCCCATTTGGCATCCCAAGCCTGCACGGATCCTATTGTAGTCCTGGCAGAGAATGACAAGGTCGTTCTTCCTCAAACTACTACAGCTCGACCTATTAACAAAGAGTCTCGTAAGATTGATACATTAGGTAAGAGAGTCTTTGCTGCCTCCACTCTAAGTATGCGTATTGCCAGTTATCAAGGCTATTTTTCTCAGTATGAGTATATCCTGTGGCACTCTATGAAAAGAATGGTTGAAGCTCTTCCAGATTCGGATTCAAGTCAGAGCTTCTTCTGACCGTTATTAAGTATTGAGTCCAATAACCAACAGGTCAAAGCCGCCGCTGGATGCTTTTCGACACTGCTTCTACGCTCAACAGCAGCGAGGATTTGTACTCGGCGCCATTCCTGGCTGCGTACTTCTGGCTTCACGAATGATGCTCAGCAGCAGGTGATGGCGCTGCCTGATGGCTCCTTTCTTTTGCCCTCAGGTGGAGCAAGCCTTAGAGGCCACTCAGAAGACTAGATCGGCCATTAAGTTGGCCAGACCTCCATGCCCCTCTCGGGGCATGTGAACAGACGTCAGTTTCATAGTCGTCCCAGTCCTTTCGAGGCAGAGGCAGGAAGCTTCCATAAAGCCAACCTGCCCAACCTCAAAAGAAGGCGCAGCATAAAGCGCGGGGACCTAAAGCTCCCAGCGCTACCTTATAGTCGTTGGCCCAAGTTCCATCCACTCTGCCCGGTGGAACTTTCTCCTCAGTGGGAGGTCGTCTGATGTGCTTCTACAACCAGTGAAGTCCATAACCTCAGACAAATGGGTTCTTGGGATAATTAGCGAGGGTTACTCTCTCAATTTCTTGGAACCCCCAGTTGTCCTCCCATCACGACAACCCAGGTTGTCGGCCTCTCAGTCAGATCTCCTCACCGCGGATCCAGGGCCTTCTGAACAACAGGGCAATAGAACTGGTGCCCCGCATCTGCGAAACACAGGGTTCTACTCCCATTACTTTCTGGTTCCAAAAGAAATCTGGGGATCGCTCCATTCTAGACCTCAGAAAGTTAAACAAATTCTCCCAGGAGAAATTCAAGATGATTTCCCTAGGTACCCTGTTACCCTTGCTACATCAGCACGACTGGCTGGCCTCTCTGGATATGCAGGATGCTTACCAGCATGTCCCGTCCACCCGACCCACATAAATTCCTCAGGTTTGTAGCTTTGGGTCAGCATTATCAGTTCAGAGTCCTGCCCTTTGGGCTATCCTCGGCGCTTGAGTTTTACAAAGTGTTGTGCAGTTCTCGTGGCGCATCTCAGGAAAGTCGGACTCCAGTGTTTCCTACCTGGGCGATTGGCTTCTAGCAAGCCCTTCCGGCCAAGGGACTTTGGAAGCCGTGCAAGCGACTACTAGATCTTCTCACGTCCATGGGAGTTCTGCTGAATTGAAAAAATCTCACTGCAACCCTCCCAGAGGCTCCTTTTTCATAGGGCGCTTCTAGACACCTCTTCATGCGAAGGCTTTCCTTCCAGAGGACAGAAGACTCGACATCCTTCAGTATGGCCCGTTACATCAGGGAGAACCAATCGGTTACAGCTCTCTCGATGCAACGCATGTTGGGTCTCATGGCGTCCTCGGTCTTCACTGTCCCTCTGGCCCGACTGCACATGAGAACCACCCAGTGGATGCTCTCCACTCAGTGGTCCCCGACCTCTCACCCCAGTCTTATCCCATCAAGGTGGCGGAGCCCTTGAAGGTCTCTCACCTGGTGGTCTCAAGAGACAATCTCCTGGAAGGATTCCCCTTTGCTCCCCGGATCATCAGATCTCCATCACCACAGATGCGCCAGCTAATGGGATGGGGAGCTCACTGTCTCTCCCTCCACACTCAAGGTGTATGGACTCAGTTGAAACTCATCTCCACATAAATGTCCTGGAGATGAGGCGGTCTCTATGCAATCCGAGCTCTGAAGGATGTCCTTTGTCACAAGAACATTCTCCTTCAAACGGACAACAAAGCAGTGATGTATTACATCCAACAAGCAAGGCGGGGTGCTCATTCTTATCCCCTTTGCAGGGAAGCAATGAGGGTGTGGGAGTGGTGCTTGGAGCACAAGTCTCTGATTCAGCGGTTTATCTGCCAGGTATACAAAACGACCTAGCAGATCACCTCAGCAGAGCGGAGGCAGACCCTCACAGTGGTCTCTCGATCCAGCCGTGGCTGGTCCCTGTTCAAAGAGTGGGGACTCCAGACCTGGACCTTTTGCATCCCACTCAGCGCAAAACTGCCTCTCTTCTGCTCCAGAAATCCAGGGCCTGGCATTTTCTGTCAGGATGCGTTCAGGCTGCGGTGGACAAAGCGCTTTCTTCGCCTTTCCACCACTTCCTCTAATCCAGAAGTACTCCTCAAGTTCGAGTCTCAGGGACCAAGATGATTCTCATTGCTCCTTCCTGGCCTCGGCAACTATAGTTTCCTCTACTCAACAGTATGTTGGCAGCCTCTCGAGACCACTTCCTTTGCAAATCAGTCTTCTGACTCAGGGTTCGTTGGTCCATCCCAACCTGAAATCACTTCACCTTCATGCTTGGCTCCTGAAGAGATAAAGTGAATCGGTTCAACGTCTCTCGTAGAGTCTCAGACATCCTTCTGGCTGCTTAGGAAGCCAGCCACCAACGTCGCTTCCAAATGGAAGCGTTTTCTCTCTCTGGTTGATGCAAAATCCTCTTGGAATCCTTTTCCTGTCCTCCTGGCAAGGTTCTGGAGTATCTTTTGGACCCTATCAAACTTAGGTCTTCAATACTCCACAGTTAAAGTTCACCTTAGTGCCATCTCAGCGTTCCATGAGCCGGTTTCTTCCTTAACTCTGGCTCAGTTACCTATGGTGAAGAGATTTCTTAAGGGGATTCTCCATACCAGACCCCCTGTTAAGCGTCCAGTTGCAGCCTGGGACATTAACCTGGTGCTGGACATGCTCACTGGAAGCCTTCGAACCCTTAGCTACCTGTGAGCTAAAATTTCTTACCTGGAGACTGCCTTCCTGGTGGCCATTACCTCAGCCCGCAGGGTCTCTAGAGATACATGCACTGTTAGGACCCTCCAGTATACTGTATTCCATAAGGACAAGGTAGTTCTCCGTACTCATCCTAAATTTCTTCCCAAGGTTGTGTCAGAATTCCATCTGAACCAACCTCTGGTACCTCCGCTTACTCCGCTAATTTCCAAAATGAGAGGAGCAGGCTCTTCATTCCTTGGATGTTAAGAGAGCCTTGCGGTTCTATTTAGATAGAACCAGGATGTTCATAAAGACTCAGCAACTGTTCGTTCTTTCAGCGACACCGGCTGGGTCAACCTGTCGCTATTAGATGTATCTCTTCATGGTTAGTGGCATGCCTTCGTCATTGCTATTCCATGGCTCAAGTTAAATTAGAAGGTAGAGTGTACGCTCACTCTACTAAATCGCGGCATCCCTAGCGGAAATCTAATGTTCCAATTGCAGATATATGCAACGCCACCTGGAGCTCAGTGCATACTTTAGTTAAGCACTGCACTGGATGTTCATGCCAGGCGGCATTCCGCATTCGGCAGAACTATCCTTAATGGGCTTCTATCTTAGGCACGTGAGCTCTGGCTTCCTGCCGCCCTTTGGGGATTATCAGCCTAGTACTCTCCCACTAGTGTGAATAAGTGGTGGAGACTTATTGTCAGGAAGATAGGAAAATTACATTACCTACTGTAATTCTTGATCTTCTTGACGAAGCCCCACCACTCATTCACACGCCCACCCTCCATCCCCCGAGCTCACCGCTGTATTGGTCTTCACTCCCTCAAATCTTTAGGCCGTGAGGACTTCTTTGCTGACCCTTCTTACACGGGTCATACGGACTATCTTATGTCCGTTTTTTAATGTTGGGTTTACCCTTTTTGTTAGTTACGCTGCACCTCCTTGGTAAAAAGTGCTGAGGCGGTTGGAGGGTCGCTGCCGAGATGGTCATTACTGCCGAGCTGCTGCTCGCTGGCGCGCTCGCGGTCTCAAGGGCGCTCGCTCTCTTCGCTACCGACCCTCCAGCAAAAGTTTGCTCTCGATGGGTCTTAGTGCCTCCGGCGCCAATCCCACTAGTGTGAATGAGTGGTGGAGACTCGTCCAAGAAGATCAAGAATTACGGTAGGTACGTAATTTTCCTTTCCTTTTTAACCACTGCAGCCATATTGGGGTTGTGCAGGCTGCAGCCTGTGATAAGGCTAACATACCCTTGGTTTCACACACCCCGGATAAGGACTCCAGGAAGGTGGATGCTGGGGCAAAGAAACAGTACCTGGCATCCTCCTTGGGGCTCAGACAGGCTTCCTACATGGCATATGTGGCTAGGTACCAGAAGTCCAGATGGGAGTCTATCTTTAGATCTAGCCAAAGGTGCCCCTCCCCAGCTTGCCAAGGAGTGGGAGCAGGTGGCTGCTAATGGAATTGAGGCATCCAAGGTGCAGTTTCATGCTGCTGTGGACTCTAATGATGTTTCATCTAGAGTCATGGCTACATCTGTCTCCATGCGGAGGTTTGCTTGGCTCAAATGTACCAGTCTCTCCCAGGATACCCAGGCTAAGGCCATGGATTTTTCTGTCACCCAAAACTCTCTGTTTGGGGGAACAGACAGAGACATACATGAAGAAAATGGATGAATACAGGACCACCTGCAGGAGTGCAGTGGCAAAGGAAAGGGCTGCTACTCCGAGGCAGCAGTCTAGGGCTGGCAGGGGTAGGCGTTTTCAGAGGCCTTTCTACCAAGAACAGGCCTCCTCTACTTTTCAGCAGAGAGGTTTCTTCAGAGGGAGAGGCAGGAGAGGGATGAGCAGGGCTGCATCCACCTCCCAGCCCCTGCCAAACAGACACCCTGATGTGTCAGTTCGGGTCACCTCCACTATTCCTGTAGGGGGCAGGCTGGCTCACTTTTTCCTGGCTTGGAAGTCTATCACTACAGACAAGTGGGTCCTGGAAGTAGTGAGCCATGGGCTTGCTCTGAATTTCAAAAAATTCCCCAAGTGCAGAGCAAAGTCTTTCAAACCTGCCACTCAGCTGGAAACAGCTGCTTTAGAGGCAGATATTTCTTCCTTGCTGCTTCTGAAAACAGTGGAACCGGTTCCCATCATCTTCAGAGGAAAAGGCTTATACTCAAGGTATTTCCTCATCCCAAAGAAGACAGGGGAGTGGCGACCCATCCTAGACCTCAGATATCTAAACAAACGTCTTACAAAACCCAAGTTCAAGATGGTAACTCTGGGCACTATCCTTTCCTCTCGAAGGCCAGGAGATTGGTTAGCCTCCTTGGACCTCAAGGATGCTTATTTCCATATACCAATCAGATGTTCCCACAGAAAGTACCTAAGGTTCGAGTTGCCCTCAGGCCATTACCATTTCAGGGCTATGCCCTTCAGCCTCTCTTCTACTCCCAGAGCTTTCACCAAGTGTCTAGCAGTGGTGGTGGTAGCATTTTTCAGGCAGCAGGGAATAGCAGTATTCCCTTATCTGGTTGACTGGCTCATAGTAGGTCAGTCTCCAGAGTACGTCAGGTCAGCTCTGATAGTCACCCAGCAACTCTTGGACTCTCTAGGTTTCCTGCTCAACTTGCCCAAGTCAGTACTGGAGCCAGTCCAGGTACTTATCTTCACAGGGGCAGAATTGGACACTGTTCAGGCAGAGGCATTCTTACTAGTACAAAGGGTAAAGGACTTAACCACTCTGGTGGCTCTTTCAGACTTCTGGTATCCTGGCCAGGCAGGCATTTTCTCCAACTCCTGGACCACATAGCAGCATCCACTGCAGTGGTCCCAGGGGCCAGATAAGCTGTACTCCTGGCCCTTCGGGCATTCTCAAAAGAAATTCAGAGGAAAGTGGTGCAGATATTATATAAACAAGCAAGGAGAGACAAGGTCCACAGCTCTGTGTACAGAAGCCATGAAGGTCTGGAGTCTGGCCCATTCTCTTCAGGTCTCTCTAGTTGCGGTGCATCTCCCAGGCAAGGACAATGTCCTAGCGGATGCCCTCAGCAGGATCTCTCAGAGCTACCACGAGTGGTCTCTGAACAAGCAGGTGCTTCACGTTATTTTCAGGAAATGGGGCACTCCAGAGACGGACCTCTTTGCAGCCCCAGGCAATCACCAGCTTCCCCAATTTTGCTGCAGACCCCCCCATCTTGGGGTCTGTTCTGCAAGATGCTCTGGTTCTGGATTGGGGGAACAGATTTCTGTATGCCTTTCCCCATTTACCCTCCTGTTCAAAGTGCTGATAAAAATCAGGACTCAACCCTGTACAGTAATTCTGATTGCTCCAGACTGGGCCAGGCAACCCTGGTACCCATTGTTAAGGTCCCTGTCGGTGGCACCTCCAATATACCTCCCCAGGAGGCACAATCTTCTGTCCTCCTCTCAGAGGAGGATTTGGTACCCCAACCTCAGCTCCTCTAGGCTCAAGGCCTGGCTCTTGAGGAGCTAGAATATGCAGGCTTACATTTCTCTCAGGGACGCTGGACATCTTGAAGGTTTCTAGAAAATCGACCACCAGAAAAATTTACAATTCCAAATAGAAGAGATTCTCCATTTGGTGTTCACAAAACAGTTTGGATCCAAATTCAGCTGGTTTACCTGAGACTTTGGTCTACTTAGTTAATTTACACTTGTTGGGTCTTCCGGCCTACCACTTTAAAAGTGCATTTGGCAGCTGTGTCTGTTTTCCTCTCTGTGGGTAAATCTGTCTCCCTGGCATCTCAACCAGTTTTTAAGAAATTTTTCAAGGGATTGTTACATTTACATCCCCCTCACAGGGAGCCCACTCCTACATGGGACCTGAATGTCTGCACTGCACAGCTCATGCAGCCCCCCTTTGAACCCTTGTCTTCAGCCGAGCTTAAATATTTGACTTGGAAGACTGTTTTTCTTGTAGCTATCATATCTGCCAGGAGGATTAGTGAGCTGCAAGCCCTCTCTATTGAGCCTTATTATATCTCCTTCCACAGGGATAAAGTTTTTCTCGTAACAAATAGAACATTTCTCCCCATAGTAGTCTCAGATTTTCATCTTAACCAAACAATGACACTCCCAGTATTCTTAACTGATCACTCTTCCTCAGGTGAAAGGAGATTGCATATTCTGGATGTCAAGAGTGCCATTAGTTATTATCTGGGTCAGGCTAAGTCCCATCGAAAAGACTGTTCTCAGCTGTTCCTAACCTATGGGGAGGTGGGCAAAGGAAGGCCTGCCACCAAGAGGACTATTGCTAGGTGGATTGTCTCTTGCATTCAGTTCTGTTATGGCAAACTGGGCAGAGAGGCTGCCTCTATGGCAGCAGCTAGGGACATTCCCCTTTTGGAAATCTGTAAAACAGTCACCTGGAAAACTGTTCATACATTTAGTATTCCTCTATTCTACTATTACACAGTCTATTCCACTGTAATCAATGTGATATTTATTAATTCTGATTATTTGTATATATAGCTTCTTGCTGCATATTGTATTTTTTTATACTGTAACCCATGTCTGTTTTTTTGTATGTTATGTTATTCTGGAACTGATGTTTGATGTTTGCTGTTTTTGCAGTTGTAAATGAGTTATGCTCAGGTGAATGTTTCCCTTATTCATATGACTAAAAAAGATTTACTACTACTACTACTAAACTTTACTGCATGGACACTCAAGCCAGAAGTGATGCCAGATTTGGCACAGCAGTACTGCAGAGTTTGTTCCCTAAATAGGTTCTGTACCTCTCTCCAGGGGAAACTGCTTGGTACTCTGCATATTGTCAGAATACAGCAAGATTTCATGTTTAAAGAAAAAATACTTACCATAGTAATCTTGTTTCTTCTAATGGAGTCTTGCTGTATTCTGACCTCCTTCCCTGCCTCCCCTCTCAGAACCCCAAAGCTGGATTTAGGGGATGGCATGTGCCAGTGTTGTGACCAAGGGGGTTTCCCTCTTCCCCTTCATTGGAGGGAAAATGGATTCATGTTCTTCTTATGGTTATTATTTTTATTGTGGGGGTCTTTTTGCTGGGTTCTCGCTTGAGTCTTTCTACCCAGGTGATTGGTGGTGTTTTTTTGCCTTGTAGTTTTTTCATTTAGTACTAGTTATTCGTGGGCCATTTAGTGCTCATAAGAATCTGAAGCTTACAGAGAATGTACCAGGGACAGGGCTTTGAAAACTGAGCTCGAGCTCAACATTCTACACTTCTGCACCGAGTTAACTCTTTCCTCTCTGGGGCAGTTGAACTGGAAGTGCTAACTGCATATTGTCAGAATACAGCAAGACTCCATTAGAAGAAACACGATTACTATGATAAGTACTTTTTTCTTCCCTCCAACCATCTGAGCTTTTCTTTCTGCCAAAGAAATCAGCTACACCTTGGTCCTGTTCTTTGTTACTTACTGTTTTTGATCTGTTCACGGCTCTGTTTTTGTTCAGATTCTACTGTGGTTCCTGCTGGATTCCAGTATCCACACCAAATTTTCTTGTTTCCTACATTTTTTGTTAACTTTTCTCCCATTTTATTTTTGGGGTTGCATGGTTTCTTGATTGTTTCCCTCCTCATTTTTGACATCACCATGGGTGAACCCGTAAGTAATTTTTCCCAGTAGAAGATGTTTTTTTTTTAAATAATGGTTCAAATTCTTGTTATTGTTCCATCTATATAGCCTACATAGCAATCTCTGAGTGTTTCTCATTTACACTGTGTTCAGAACCATTTTAGAACTGTATGATACAGTTTATGTCCCTCCCGACCAGAGAGTTCTATAATAGAACATTGATGCATTGTGCCAACAATGGAAGAGTAGAATAAGAACATAAACTACATCACAGAGTTCTAAACTGGACCTAACCAGCAGCATGTGAAACAGAAACACCCATTCGGATAACTAAAATGTTTGTAGAGATGGAGCAGTAAGAGAACTGGAACCAGTACTTAATATTCCACCTGCATAGGGGAAATGGGTTACAGGTTCAGTACTCTTCTCCTTTCAGGCAAGTTTAAGAAATACACTAAATGCAGCAAATCCATGCCATCTGCAGTCTACTCTAAATGCCTTAAGCGGTTGGGTCCAGACCACATTATAAATTTTCCAGACTGCCCTGTCTTCAAGAAGATATGCCTTTTGGTGCCCCTTCTTTTTAATATTTATGTCAATGAAATTCTTGCAAGTCGATAACATACTAAATCTCCCTCACCAAATATTCTTAACCATATCTACCTGGCAGTAGCTTATGTCGATGACTCGGGCTTACTGGCTCTTTCTCCAGTGGGACTACAAAGAAAGCTTAATCATTTTGCTAATCTATGCAGTTGACATAAAGGTAGCATGAATCTAAGTAAAACTTTAATTGTGATACCCAGTGGAAAGAAAAGTCACTCATGTAATTAGTGATGTCTATTGACATTGTTTGGAAATGCAGATATTTGGCAGTTATCTCGAACAACAGCAAATGGGTTAAACGTTTTACTTCTCAAACAAAGAAAATAAGGTACAATACTGCTGCTATTTTTAAATGTAATACAAAATTTGACGCAAACACTGTGTTAACTGCACTAATGGATGGGGAAGCTAAATTAAACCCAGTTCTGTTAAATGGCTCTGACGTTTGAGGATGTTATTCATCACATCACAACAATTAGAACTGGCTTTATCTTATTTTATTGTTCACTCTTAAGTGTTCCCAAATCTTTTCCTGTCTACACTGCTAGAGTAGAATGCATGTGGATGGTACAACTGAACCAGGACCGGGAGTGCCAAAGTCAAAATACAGTGAATGAAAGGCAACAAAGGGGACCAGCACCTGCCTTAGGCTGATGGAGTGACCGGCACAGTCCGTATAAATTCGAAGCCAGAGTAGAGCTTAAAAGGCACACCAAAGTCATTGCTACTGCAAAAGTGCACCTTCTTTATTCTCAGTGAAGAATTAAATAGATTAAATACATCCACAGTGATGGTGGTCAGTTTTAAAATCCCCGCTCCCTCACAAGGTACTTCCTCATACGTCACACTCACGTCACTGGTCGCGTTTCACACATGCATGCTTTTTCAAAGGTGAACATAGTGACACTCAATACCCCATTAAATACACCAGGTTCGTGAAGCGATATTCACATATATACAGTTGATGAGTTTGTACATTCTCAACAAAAACAGCAGTGACACTGTCATGACTATCATATTTAAAAAATCAGTCAGGTATCACAAGGTGCATAGCAGCGGTGTATCCTACAGTGAAAATGATTCTGTTAAACCATACCTTTTGGTGTACCTGGCAACCTAGGTATTTATAGTTTCCTGGTAAAAATTGCTGCATGGATCCTGCATGTTGTTCATATTCACTGAACATGTGCTGCACCCTAGTGGCTAGATCTCTATATTGCACAAAATAAACATGGTGTTTAAAAGCAAACTTGGCAGTGCACTCATAAAAGTCAAAAGATTGCACAAAGTTTTTTGTAAACTTTTTCAGCAAGTGCTAGTGAAAATCTGTATAGAAAGAAAAGATAAGAAAGATTCAAAATTAATTAAAATACAGTCAAGATTTCACATAATTATCAAAACAGTTCTCATTTTCCCTATTTTTCCAAAAAAGGTTTAACCTCTATTCTGCCATTTAAACACATCCCCTCCATGGCTCTAAAAGTGTAAATCCAATATCGTTTCCTCTTAAGGAAAAGATTATTATAATCCCCACCTCTGTGTGACATAAATGGTTTCTCAATGCCCAGATATGAGAATACATGCTCATTTTCGTCTCTCATTTTCCAAACATGCATCACTAATGCATTGGTTTTATCCTCATATTTAATTGCCCACTCACGTTCCCCAATTCTGGCTTTAAACGCTCTTTTAGTTTTTCTTATGTAGAGGTTACCACATTTTCATGTAGCCAGGTATATAAGGCTGCATGTTTTGCATGTCATGAAGCCCCTGACTGGTATAGCAGTGTCAAGTGGCTCAGCAGGTTGCATTCTCACCTCTGAGGCCAGAAGATCAGAAGGCTGTGGGTTCTATCCCCACACCAGGCACCTGTGTTAAATCCCAATACTGACACTGTAGTGCAGCATGAGGGGGGTGCTGCACTCCTGAGGTGCAGCTTTTGGGTGAGACATTAAGCCGAGGTCCCGTCTGCCTGTTCTGGAGATAATTCAGGTGGATGTTAAAGATCCCATGGCACTTTTCAAAAAGAGTAGGGGAATATCCGTGGTGTCCTGGTCAGATTTCCCCCATTCACTAAAAATACCACCAACAGCTTAAAACCTGGTTCAATTTCAGTTGGCATCCATCTGTATCCCCCTGCCCCAGGACAAGGCTGAAAATAGGCAAAAACATTGTCTAGTCCTCTTTCCCGGTCAACAAAAACCTAAATAAATACTTCTGCCATTAAGTGGGTTACTGAAAGTTTTGGTGTTATACACTTTTGGACAATATTTACAGTTCCCACATCTGTTGCAACTACTTTCCCTCTTAGGTAACCACATTCTGGGATTCTCTTCTATGGGCTGCAAAGAATGCACAGCCTTGTCACATATACATTTCCCCTTCCTATACACTATCTGTGATCCACCCCCTCAAACCTGATGGAACCCAGGAGACCGAAACGGACCAGGAGAGGAGGGTTAAAAAAGAGGCAGACCATGGAGAGGACATCAGAGACGAGGAAGGACCCACCGGTAAACATTGTGAACATCTCAAATTACTCCTTAGATGAAGCAGAGATTTCAGTTCTCAACAAAGGGCTGTCTTTCACTCCTTCACAAAAATTTGACCCATTTGAAACTGTCATTGATATTAATAAATTAAGCTGTAACCTAAACCTGAAATCATTCTTCGTCAGAAAGAAAAAAGGCCAGGTGATTGAGACCCAAGAGACTGATACAGGTGAGACTGAACCTTATGATGGTAATTTGGGAAAAAATATTTTCAAACCCCAATCACTGTTTTGCCCACCAATGTCTTATCTGGGCATTGAAAAACCATTTATGTCATACAGAGGTGGGGATTAAAATAATCTTCTCAAGAGGGAACAATATTGGATTTACGCTTTTAGAGCCATGGAGGGGATGTGTTTAAATGACAGAACAGAGGTCAAACCTTTTTTGAAAAAAAAAAAAGAAAATGAGAAGTGTTTTGATAATTGTTATGTGAAGTCTAGACTGTATTTTAATTAATTTTTAATCTTTCTTTTCTTTTCTTTTTATACAGATTTGCACCAGCACTATCTCTTGCTGAAATAGTTTACAAAAAACTTTGTGCAATCTTTTCTGACTTTTATGAGTGCACTGTCCAGTCTGTTTTTAAACACCATGCTTATTTTGTGCAATATAGAGGTCTAGCCACTAGAGTGCAGCACATGTTCAGTGAATATGAACAATATGCAGGATCAATGCAGTGATTTTTGCCAGGAAACTATAAATACCTAGGTTGCCAGTTACACCAAAAGGTATGGTTTAATAGAATTGTTTTCACTGTGGGATACACACCGCTGCTATGCACCTTGTGATACCTGACTTATTTTTTAAATATGATCATCATGACAGTGTCACTGCTGTTTTTGTTGAGAACGTACAAACTCATCAATTGCATATATGTGAATATCGCTTTAAGAGCCTGGTGTGTTTAATGGGGTATTGAGTATCACTATGTTCACCTTTGAAAAAGCATGCATGTGCGAAACGCGACCAGTGACGTGAGTGTGACGTATGAGGAAGTACCTTGTGAGGGAGCGGGGATTTTAAAACTGACCACCATCGCTGTGTATGTATTTAACCTATTTAATTCTTCTCTGAGAATAAAGAAGGAGTATTTTTGCAACAGCAATGACTTTGATGAGACTTTTAAGCTCTACTCTGGCTTGGAATTTATATGGACTGTGCCGGTTACTCCGTCAGCCTAAGGCAGGTACCCATCCTCTTGTTGCGTTTTATTCACTGTTCTAGTGGACTAGGTAGAATTCCTATGGAGGCCTTAATACAGGCAACAATAATTGCATATTTGTTAAAGATTATCAAGTCCCATATAAATTCTGAGCCAAATCTTAGTTGACAGGGAAAAATAAAATTTAAGCAATTGGTACACTTCATTCCATTGACTCAATACGATTGCTAAAATACTTGAAGATATTAATGAGTCCCACTTGCAGACAGACTACTGCAGAGGGATCATTATTTTACAAAGTTTTAACCACTGGTGAAATGAGTGCTCTTTAGTATGCATGCCATCACTGATTTAAAATATATAAGTACTTCTAAGTGTGTCCTTGGTACACCAGGTATAAAATATGGCACAGGTGCAAACCCTGCTACTCCAGATGAACACTGCCTTATCACTTATATAAGGTTTGAATTATGTCCTTCCAAAAGAAAAGAAAGATGATTCCCTAATAACAATAGTGGTCCTATGGCTTTTGAGTGCTTTTGTAAACTGGGCCATGAAGTAATTACTTTTCCTATTATATTTGATTGTCCTCTTTACTCCAGATGGAGGAATATCTTTTTAATGGACATTATTCAGTGATATTATAATACATTAAATAACTGCACAGAACTTTTTCTCAAACCTTTGGATACTGACCTCACAAAAAAAAAATATTTATTCTTTAAAGCTGCTCTATGTTGTAGGAAAAAACTTTCCAACGTAATTTTTATAAAACGGGCTATGTCCCATAATATGCTGTTGGAAGCATTTATTAACTGCACTGTCTGTTGTTAAAGCACAAGTAAACAAGCTTTTTACATGTTTTGCTTTTTAAAAAATTACTCCATGGGCTTGTAAAGGAGAGGGTGTTTTTTACATTAATACTGAAACAGCATTTATTAAAGTAAGAGAAATGCAGTTTTATAGCATTTGAAAATTTTAAATACAGCCTCTCTGATTCAGAAATCCTGCTCTGAGAATCCTAAAATTGCTGCCTTGATTATGTCAATGAAGTGAGAGATGCCAGCTATGTAGATGTATTCTTGTTCCACTAACTGTGTTCAAATGCAAGTAACTTTAAAATGAAAAATGATAGCATGGTACTTTGAGTACAAAAGTTGTTCAGCAACTACAAAATGAGAGATGTTTCATTTATAGATACCTTTTAGTTTTTTTTTAATTAGCAAATAAATTAGCAGAAAATTCAGTTTTTTGTCACTTTGGCAACAACAGATGCAAATAGCTTTAAAACAAAAAATGATAGCATGGTACTGTGAGCAAAAAAAGTTGTTCAGCACAGAAATATCTTCAAAATGAGTGATATTTAATTTATAGATACCTTTTAGTTATTCTACAATTAGCAAAAACAGCAGAAAAAAATCAGTTTTCTTTTTCACTTTTTGCAACAAAACAGATGCAAATAGCTTTAAAACAAAGCATGATAGGTAGCATGGTACTTTGAGCACAGTAGTTGTGCAGCACAAAAATATCTGCCTAATGAGTGGTGTTTCATTTATAGATACTTTTTAGATTTTTTTTATAATCCATAAAAAATGGCAGGAGAATAAATGTTTCCCCTTTTTTGGGAGGTATGGCATAATTGGAATATGCTACCTCCCTACTGGAAATACTGTTGCTATTTTTTGTTCTTGTGCCTTTCCCAATTATCCAAACTGCAATTTGCTTTTCAAATAGCCCCCACCTCCTGCCTTTTGAACAGGGTGCGGGTGTGTGTGCAAAACTGTTGTATGCTTAATGGGCCAGATTTAGAACAATATTTCCAGTAGAGAGGTAGCATATTACATTTATTGCATACCTCCAAAAAAGTGAAAAACAAATTGAATTTCCTGCCATTTTTTGTTGATTTATAAAAAATCTAAAAGGTATCTATAAATGAAACACCACTTATATGGCAGATATTTTTTGTGCTGAACAACTTTAGTGCTCAAAGTACCATGCTATCATATTTAATTTTAAAGCTATTTGCATTTGTTTGTTGCAAAAAGTGAAATACAAAAAATGGAATTTTCTGCAGTTTTTGCTAATTATAAAAAAACTAAAATGTATCTATAAATGAAACACCAAACATTTTATAGATATCTTTGTGCAGAAGAGCTTTTGTGTTGACAGTACCATGCTATAATTTTTTGCTAAATGCAGATCTTACTTCGAGGGGGGAGCTCTTGCAGCAGGTAATACCAGTGGGGGGAGGCACTGGAGAGGAGCAGGGAAATCCTAGCCCCCCCAAAAAAAATCAGGGTACTAAGTAAGGTAGACACCAACATAGAGATGTCGATAGGGAGAAGTGCAGGGGTAAATGGAAAAAGTGACAAACGTAATAAGGACAGAGATGGGGCAAAAAGGTGTAAGGCCATCAAGAAATGGAGGGTAATGAGTACCAACGCCCGTAGTCTGGGCAATAAGCTCCCTGAACTGGTGCCTTTGATGGAAGAGGGATGCCTGGATATTGTAGCAGTCACAGAAACATGGTACACAGAGAACCATGACTGGGATGTTAACATACCAGGCTACACAACCTACAGGAGAGACAGGGAGGGGAGAAGAGGGGGTGGAGTAGCTCTCTATGTAAGGGAAGGGATAAAAACAACTGAACAAAAGAGTAAACAGGGAGGAGAGGAGGCACTGTGGGTCACCTTAGAGACTGGAAATGGCACCACAATCCGCACAGGGGTTGTATACAGACCTCCATGTTAGGGGGAGGGAATGGACAAGGATATGACAGAAGGCATACTTAGAATGGCAGAGAAAGGGGAGATACTGTTGATGGGGGACCTTAATATTCCGGATGTCAACAGGAGCACCTTTGCTGCAGCCACATCCAAAAGCAGGGCCATTCTCGATGCCCTTCAGGTGGCATGCCTCAGACAGCTAGTTTTGGAACCTACTCGTGAGGGAGCAATCTTAGACCTGGTACTCTCAAATGGGGACAGTGAGAGTATTTCAGATCTAGAATTGGGTAGCCATTTGGGAACAAGTGACCACCAAACAGTGTGGTTCACGATAAACTCAGCTACAGAGTCAAGCCATACAGTAGTGAGGGTTCTGGACTTCAGGAGGGCTGACTTTGGCAAGGTGGGAGAGTGCCTTAGAAAAGCACTAGCAAACAGGCTAGAAGGAGGGATGGAGCAACAATGGGGAGATATCAAAACTGCCATCACAGAGGCAACAAGCCTTTGTGTGAAGCAAATAAATCAAAATGAAAGAAAAAGCCACTATGATTCTCAAAAGAGGTGGCGGTGAGGTAGGAGAAAAGGATAGCATTTAGGAGTATAAGGAAACACAGAAGGAGCAGGACAGAGACTGTACCAGTTAAGGCAGAAGGAAGCAGGAGGGTAGTCAGAATAGCAAAGGCCCAAACTGAGGAAAAGATAGCCAACTCGGATAAGAAAGGGGATAAACCTTTATAGGTGTATCAGGAACGAGAAAGACAAAGGGAGGAATAGTGAGGCTGAATAGAATGGACGGTGGGTGGGCAGAGAGGACAGTGAAAAAGCAGGGATACTGAATGAATACTTCTGTTCAGTATTCACAAAAGAGGAGGTGAGGATGTGCCTAATCCAATTAACAAGCACTCTGGATAGGAAGTCGATCCAGTCCTTTCACAGAAGAAAGGGTTCTGAAGAACTCCTAAAAGTGAAGGTGGACAAAGCAATGGGGCCTGATGGAATTCACCCCAGAATTCTAAAAGAATTAAGCAGAGAACTAGTGACACCACTGACTACCCTTTTTAACAAATCATGGGAGGATGGTGTAGTACCTGAGGACTGGAGGAAGGCAGATGTGATTCCCCTTCACAAAAGTGGGACCAAGACGGAGGCAGAAAACTACAGACCTGTCAGTTTGACCTCTATGGTAGGGAAAGTGATGGAACCACTTTTGAAGGAAAGAATTGTTGAGTACCAAGAGGCCAGTGGGGCACAGGACCCAAGGCAGCATGAGTTCACAGCGGGAAGGTCATGTCAGATGCATCTAATTGATTTCTTTGGCTGGGTGACCAAAGTAGTAGACCAGGGAGGGGCTGTGAACATGGCCTACCTAGACTTTAGCAAGGCACTTGACACAGTCCCACACAAAAGATTAATAGTCAAATTAAACAGCCTGGGAGTGGGTCCAAGGGTCGTGGCCTGGGTAAAACATTGGCTGGGCAACAGGACATAGAAAGTAATTGTAAATGGAGTCCACTCTGAAGAAAGAGAGGTTACTAGTGGGGTACCGCAGGGTTCAGTACTGGGTCCAGTCCTTTTTAATGTCTTTATAAGTGACATTGCAGAGGACTGAAGGAAAAGTATGCCTCTTTGCAGATGACACAAAGATCTGCAACAGGGTTGATACACAAGGAGACATGGAAAGGATGAGAAGGACTTGGCAAGGTTGGAGGAATGGTCAAAGTATGGCAGCTTGGATTCAATGCAAAGAAGTGCAAAATAATGCACCTGGGAAACAAAAACCCAGAGGAAGATTACACAATGGGGAGGTAGTAACAACAACAAAAATGGAAAGGGACCTGGGGGTAATCATATCAGATGATGTTAAGGTTGGCAAGCAATGTGAGAAGGTGGTAGGGAGGGCTGGGGGATACTGGGATGTATAGGGAGAGGCATCACCAGGAGAAAACAGGAAGTTGTTATCCCTGTACAGACAGTTGGTGAGACCCCATCTGAGTACTGCCTCCAGTTCTGGAGACCCCATCTCATAAGGACATAGACAGGATGGAGGCAGTTCAGAGGAGGCAACTAAAATGGTGCAGGGTCTGCAAGAGAAGCCATACGAGGAGAGACTAAAGGAGCTTATATGTATATCCTTGAGGAAAGGAGGAGAGGGACATGATTGAAACGTTTAAGTACCTCAGTGGAATCAACAAAGTCCAAGGGCGTAGCATCTTTCAGAAAAAGAGATGTGCAAGAACAAGGGGACACAATTTGAAGATAGAGGGGGGACGGCTCAGGGGCAATATGAGGAATTATTTTTTCACAGAGAGGGTGGTGAATGCATGAAACAGCCTTCCTGAGGAGGTTGTGGGGTCTAAAACTGTGGGAGAATTCAAGAAAGCATGGGACAGACATAAGGCAATTTTTGTGGGGGGGGGTAGGAAGAAATAGGCTGTTGGTTAAATAGGATCTGCAGCTTATCCTATAGGTAGGGAAATGGGCAGATTAGGTGGGCCAAGCGGTCCTTATCTGCCATCAAAGTCTATGTTTCAATAGGACTAAGGCCACCAGGTGTGAGGACCCCACAGAAAAATCTTCTAGTTAGCAGTCTGTGGAGCCATCTCAGTTCTTTTCCCACTGTCAACCCGCTTACCTCGGCTCCACAGATGCCTAGTTTTTCGCAGTCGACCGCACTTTTTTCCTAATCACCTAAAACATTCAATTCCAGTATGTTTCATTGTTATTCGATGAATTCACATGTCTTCGCCTTCTTCCACATGGTGCAAGTTGAAGTGTCAGTGCGGGAAGCAGATCCCGGCCAAGGACAGCCACGCGGCCTGCTTGATCTGCTTAGGCCCAGACCACCGGCCCCATGATTGCGCGCACTGCCAGAGGTTTAATAACAAAACCCACATTAGAAGAGCCAACGCCCTGAAAGCCTATCTTCTAGAAAATCCGGTGGCAGCCATGCAGAAATCTCCATCAGGATGTAGTTCTTCATCTCCCGCTAGAGAGTCTCCCCCAAAGAGAAGTCATCAGGAGGGAAACATCATCATCACCGGGAGAAAGACAGGGCCAGGTTGGAGTCCTGCCCTAAGTCCCCCCACAAGGCTTGTACTTCCACGTCCTCCGGCGGGAGGTCAGGGTCGGTCCCACCGGCTGCCTCTGGGACAGTTCCCAAGAAGACATCCTCCTCTTCCTCCCAAGACAAGAGCAAGGAGTTTTCTTCTTCTGGGTGTTCATCCACCAAGCTCCTCTTGGCTCACTGACCACACAAACCTTCTCACGGGTCGGCCCAAGAGGGACAAGCATCTTCCTCTGGCATGTCTTCGGAACCAGGCTATAAGTCCAGTGGTTTGTCTGATAGACACTAACACTCAGACAACTCCACCAGATGCCAGGAGGCCGTCCGGCATTGGACGCCTCTGCCCCCCTGCAAAAGGGAAACCTCCCGCGGGTGACAGATGACCCGTAAGCCCGGCTAGTTCACCCTTGGGTCAGGACCAGGTGCCACCGTCCGATAAGAGACTGTCAGCCCCCAAGGATAAGGCATCTACCCCTACTCCAGGGGATCAGTCATCCGATGATTCACAGGCAAAGCCAGACTCCGGGTAGGACAACAGGTCTGCCCCTGATACTGAGCCTGCAGTCCGATACTGTAATTGAGGAGTCTTCTGACCAGACGCCCGCCCCAGAAGGTCCTAAAGGCCCAACGCCTGGTTCATCACACCCAATGCCTGTACCACCGGTCATCCACCTAGCAGATATTGGTGCGTTGTTCATATTTTGGTGGAATACTGTTAAAGGGGATTTACTCTACAAGCCTCCGGAGCCTTCCCCAAAGGAAACCCCTGCAGCGCCTCCTCCACCCTCCGGCAGTCAGGCGCCTGAAGAGGGCTCTCATCCACTACCTGGTCCCATGGGTAGAAGAAGACACCTGTCATTGGTGCCTTCTTTCAGCGGTCATCCACCTTCATCCTCAGGTGATGACACAGGGAACTCATCCTCTGATTATTCTGCCGGGGAAGATCTTCCGATTCCCTTCCCTTTTCCAAGAGACTTACCTAGGCTCCCCCCCCCCCAGGTGGCCCCTCGTTCCTTGAAATTATTTGGCACATACAAGCCGTCTACCAGTGGGATATGGGAGGAACTTGATCCAGAGAGGTGTCATGTGACAAAAGTTTTGGGATCTAAGGACCCTAACTCCTTGGTCATCCCACATTTGGTAGAGCTGTTTCAAGATGTTACCAGGCTCACCTGACAGTGCCCCACCACATCTGTAGTGCCAAGGAAGGCAGACAGGCTATATAGAACACCTAAAGGAGAGCCATTCTTAGGCAAGAATCCCAAAGTAGACTCCATGGTGCTTACGGCAGGTCATAGAAGAGCTCATCAGCTTAAGCATATGAGCGTCCAGCCTCCAGACCCTGAGTCCAAAAAGCTGGACCACATGGGGAGGAAAATATACACATTGGCCACTAGTGCTATTCGATCCCTAAATTTCCTAGCCCACATGGTGACTTACCAGAAGTCCCTCTGAGAGAAAACCATGGACCTGGTAAAAGCTCAGCCAAATTCCAACAGCAAAAACGAGCTCATGGTATATATCCAGTCGGGCATGGACGTAGATATTTTATTTATTTATTTATTAGATCATCAGTTTACAGACCTTTGAGTCGAAGACTCATTTACAAAGGCACCTCGTTAAGAGAGCAATACATCACAGCAAACAAAAGGAGTACAGTACATAACGCTTAGATTAAAAAAGCAACCAGTGTTACAGGCATTCACTGGTGGTACAAACTTGGTACTAGGTAGCTCACAGTAGTCATCATAATATAGGTACATGAGTACCAAGTCAGGTAGCAACCAGAGATATTTTATTACATTAGTCAGCAGATGTTGCCTGAGACCCCAGGCATATACAGCAAAAGTAGACAGGGCAGACCCAGCCTAGGGGTGAGGGATGGGGCAGGTGGGGGATTATGTGTAGTGGCAGCACCGAGTGCTTTTCAGATGGCTTCTGAGGGAGACCTTGAAAGGACCAAGATTAGTGGAGTCAGCTATGTTGGCTGGGAGGGAATTGAACCAGGAGGGAACCCAATAGCAAATGGATCTCTGGGCCATAGAGGTCCTTACCCTGGGGACAATAAGGGAGGTTTTGACAGTGCTGCAGGTGGAGACTGAGGGGGAGGCATGCTGCAAGGAGATGGCAACCCTGGGGGGGGGCCCTAGCAGGGTCTTTTTTACAAGACGGTAGGTTTGGAAGTGGAGTCTTTCTCCAAGGTTGAGCAAGTTGGTTATGGAGTACAGCAGGCACATATGGGTGTGCCTAGGGGCTCCCAGTATTAGCCCGCAGGCCTTGTTTATAGAGAGCTGGATTCTTGCAAGCGCAGTGTTGTCGGCTGCAGCATAGATGGGCAACCCATAATCGATTAGCAACAGGACAGAGGAGGTGATTACCAATCTAAGGGCCTCTTGTGGTAGGCAGTCCCTATGGCGGTTTAACAGTCCAGTCCTGACATTGGTGGCAGCAGAAAGGGCATTGATATGGGAATGGAAGGAGAGTGTCGAATCAAAGGTAATACCCAGATACTTGTAGGAGGAAACCTGCTCAATGGGGTTTAGTGTGCTAGGCAGTATCACGGGAGGGACACCACTGGCTTTGCTTTGGCGATGCAAGAAGAGCATAGCTTTAGCCTTTTTTAGGTTCAGGACTAGACTTTGTGATGTGAACCAATGCTCAGCTCTATCATAAGCTTGTTGGAGGGTGGCCCGGAGTGTGCTGGGGTTGGGGTCAGAGGCGAAGAAAACAGCGTCATCCGTGTAGAGGAGGATCCTACTTGGGCAGGCCAAAGGGAGGGAGTTGAGGTAGAGACTGAAGAGGAGAGGGCCTAAAATGGAGCCCTGGGGAACCCCAGAGCGGACAGGTCATGTGTCAGATAGGGTGCTGTTGATTTTACACACTGGAGTTCTGGCAGAGAGGTAGCTAGTGAACCATGCAAGGGGCAGGGAGAAACCAAGGCATCTGTGGGAGTCAAGCAGGAGGGATGGCAAACCATGTCAAAGGCCTTGGATAGGTCAATGAACCGCAGCACCGCAGGACTTCCAGCATCAAGGCGGAGTGCAGGAGTGGAGGAATTCAAGTAGTGCAGTTGTGGTGTGACCTGCCACGAGCATCCATGCTGTTCAGGGTACAGGATATTGTGTATGGCCAGGTATTCAGCAGCTGGTTGGCAACTACTTTTCAGGGCCTTAAGAGTGGGGAGAGATGGAGATAGGTCGATAGTTACCCGGGGTCGCTCAGTCACACTCTTTAGGATGGGAGTGATGATGGCAGTTTTCCATGTGCTGAGGAACTGCCCCAGGCACAGAGAGTGGTTGAGCAGCTTGGTAAGTGGGGCCAGGATAGCATCCAATGTCAGACGAAGTAGTCTAGTGTCCAGTAGATCAGTGCTGGGGTTGTTACTACTAATGTCTTTTTGCAGAAGGTGTCTAGCCTCCAACAGGGAGATGGTACATAGGTAGAAAGGAGGTCTCTGGAGAGTGTGCAGGGGTGCTGCTGGTATGGGGTCAATGAAGTTACTGGGCAGGTCTGAACTCAGGTCTGAGAAAGTATGGTTTAGGCAGTCTGCTATGCCAAGGGGGTCAGAGCAGACAGTTCCATTAAGGAGGAGCTGAGAGTGGGGGCGGGGAGGCGGGCTTTCCATTCAGCTCACATCCCATCCCAAAAGTTTCTAGCTGACCCCAGGAGAGACAAAGTGGATTGGTAGTACTGAGCTTTGGCCTGTCAGAATGGCCCAAGTACACTTATTGCACTCGGCGTTGTACACTTGCCTATCAGCTGGCTTACCAGTTTCCACAGCAGTGTGCCATCGGTTGTCTCTCATTTTAAGTTTGTGAAGGAGGAAGGGGGTAACCCAGGGCGTGCTTTGCTTTTTGGTGTGATTTCTAGTGAAGTGGGCATAGAGGTCATAGGCAGTGTTAAGAGTGCAAGTGAAAAAATCCAGTGCCTCATCTATGGACGGGGCAAGCCTGATTTTGGACCAATCCAGTTGTGAGAGGTACAGTTTAAGGCGACGAAGGCCGCCTGGGAGTAGGCGACGTCACTGGGTGGTTTGTGGTGCAGGTTTGCTGTTGGCAGTGGACCAAGAGAATACTACCGGGGAGTGGTCACTAAGTGAGTTGGGAAGTACACTGATATCGAGCACCCTCTGGAGGTGGTTGGTAATGGTGATATCCAGGAGGGTGCTGGAGCCAGTATAGGGGTTGAATCTAGTTGGTGTGGTGACAAGCTGAGACATGTCAAGGGGCGGCAAAGATATCTCTGGTTTGGGAGTCTGTGGCAGAGAGCAAGTTGTTCTTCAGGTCACCAACAGTTATCTGGGCCATTTTGGGCAGTAGGCCAGAGAGGTAGTCAGCAAGTGCCTAAATGGCGAGGTCTTGCTTCTGGGAGGAATATGAGGCAACGGTGAGAATGAGTGGGCCCTTACCAGGGTTGGGGAGATGAAGGGCTTGCTCTGCTATCGCTTGAGTGGTGGAAGTGTAAGGTCCAAGAGGGAGTCATACATGTAGACAGCACAACCACCTCCATGCTTACCCACCCAATCTTCCTGAAAAGGATGTAACCAGGGAGGGAGACAAAGGAGTCAGGGTGGTTCGGATAACCAGGTTTCGATGAGTGCGAATAATGTCCAGTTGGTGCTGAGTAGCCCATGCATTGGAATGCAGCAGCCTTCAAGGAGGATGCAAATATTCATAAAGCTATCACGGAGTCCTTGAGCCTGGGCAGGCTTGTTCATAAGGTTGGGCACAGGGCCAGGGTTTGGATGATGTTACCTGATGAGAAGCAACAGGAGGTGATTAGGCACCAAAGCATGGTAGTGATTGTAGCATCTCCTTGTGACTGGACACGGGGCCAGGTGCTGGGGTGCAAGGGGTGGAGTGAAATCTGAAGGGTGGGAAAGGCATTGAGGAGAAGAGACCAAGGTATGAGTAGGAAGTAAGAGGTACCAGGGGTGGAAGTGTGGGGGGTACTGAGGGGGAGAGGTGGTCGAGCATTGGGGAGGGTCTCGTAGAGGTGTTGTAGATAACAGGGGGGTACTATGGGTAGAGGGTGACAGTCCTAAGTGAGGTGGGGCTGGTGTAGGAAGTAGGAGGAGGACCATAGTCGGTGTCAGTGCACTTGATCCCGGATACATTGAGGACGATAAGTTATTTGAGCACGAGAGAGGATCACCCCTTTAAGAAGTTACAGAAAGGAGAGCCCCTTTAAGAGTTGCTGTAATTGACTAGAGTGAGGCCTCGGGGGGTATCACTGGGGAAGTGTACTTAATAAAGGAGGGAGGAGGGCTTGGGGGTGGGCAAAAACTATCCAGAGAGCAGTACAACAAGCCAGTGGCGAGCTATGTTTTGAAAAAGGTGCATGGTGTGCTTTCTTCTCAATGGGGATCTACATGCATCCAATCCGAGAACAGCCACAGTCCCCAGAGAGCCAGTCAATCTATGAGGATTGAAGCCTGACAGCTCTGAGCTAGGAGCTGACCAAATGTACCTGCTTTCCTTGGTCAGGGGGTGGCGGGCTGGATGCAGAGGTCCGGCCGCCAACAGGTAGCAATGCCAGGGCCACCTGCCTGAAGTGGAGAGCCTGGTTTTGGCTTGTGGCTGCTTTCCTTGGTCAGAGGGTGACGGGCTGGATGCAGAGGTCTGGCCACCAGCAGGTAGCAGCGCCAGTGCCACTCAGCTGAAGTGTAGAGCCTGGTTTGGGCTTGTGGCTGCTTTCCTTGGCCGGGGGTGGCGGGGTGGATGCAGAGGTCCGGCCTCCAGCAGGTAGCAGCGCCAGGGCCACTCGGCTGAAATGGAAAGCCTGGTTTGGGCTTGTGGCTGCTTTCCTTGGTCGGGGGTGGCGGGCTGGATGCAGAGGTCCGGCTGGCAGCAGGTATCAGCGCAAGGGCCACTCGGCTGAAGTGGAGAGCCTGGTTTGGGCTTGTGGCTGCTTTCCTTGGTCAGGGGGTGGCGGGCTGGATGCAGAGATCTGGCTGCCAGCAGGTAGCAGCGTCAGGGCCACTCAGCTGAAGTTAAGCATGTGCTCAGGTGCTCCTACTATTTGGCAGACATGGCAGCCAGAGCGGCAGCCTCGGGCATTTGCATGAGGAGGCATGCCTGGCTCAGGGATCAGGGTTCTGCCAGGACTTGCAGGGTGCCATCCTGGATGCCCCTTTCCAGGGCTCCTTTCTTTTTGGACAAGAGACTGAGAAAGTCATCCTTAGCCGTCAAGATTCTGGCAAGGCGGTGGCTGATGTGCACAGAATGTACAAGACACAGCCTCCCTCTTCTCGTCCGTGTCCTTTTCGTCGAAACCAAGGACAGCAAGGGAAAAGGCACCCCCAGACCAAAAGGAGCCTTTAAGAGGCAGCATTACCTTGTCCCAGTTCCCGGGGCCCCCAAACATCTCAAAGTGCCCCCAAACCCACCCTGCCAAATTCCGTGTTGGCGTGACTCCTGTCATTCCTCCCACCCCTCAGATTCTGTTGGGGAGATGGTAGGAGATTCTCTCTCTACCTGTCAGGTGGTCAGCATCATCTTGGACCAGTGGGTCCTTCAGACAATAGAGGGGTTGCTCTAGAATTTCTGAGCTGCCACTCCAAGACAACCCTCCTATCCCTTCCCATTTACTCACCATGCCACTTTTCTAAAAGCAGAGATACAGGTACCTCCTGCAGAAGAAGGCCATCCAGGTGGTTCCACCCGCCCAGCAGGTCAAAGTTTCTACCACATTTTTATATCTCTAAGAAAACAGGAGACCTCACCCTATTCTGGAACTGTGTCCAGCTGAATGAATATATCCAGTACAGGAGGTTAAGAATGGTGACCCTAGCAAGCCTGTTTCCCATGATCCATTGAGGAGACTGGCTGTGCTCCCTAGTTATGCAGGTTGCATACATGCACATAAAAATCCTGCCCTTGCACAGGAAGTTCCTGTGTTTCCTTTTTCAAGGTCAGCACTGTCAATTAAGGGTTCTCCTGTTTGGTCTCTCATCAGTGCCAAGAGTCTTCACCAAGTGCCTGGCAGTGGTAGCAGCAGCCCTGAGAAGAAAGGGCCAGTTTATCTACCCTTGCCTGGATGACTGGCTTATTTCTGCCCTGTCAGATCAGCTAAACAGTGCCTTGTAAGAGACAATCTTGATTTTCCAGTCCCGGGGCATCACTCTGAATTGGACCAAGTCACATCCTTGGCCCTCCCAAAGGCTTCAGTATATTGGGGTGGTCCTAGACACCATTCAAGGCATGGCTTTTGTGCCACCAGACAGGGCCAAACAGCTGAGAGGAGTTGCCCGAAACGTGCCAGCGAGGGTAATCCTGCAGCTGCTACGGTATATGGCAGCCGCCATAGCCACAATCCCTTGGGCACGGTTGAACATGAGGATACTACAGTGGCACCTCAGGGTTCAGTGGGACCAGGGCATAGATGACCTGGACCAGCCTATTTGGATATCGGAGACGGTCCATTGTTCTCTACTGTGATGGTTAAATCTGGTCAACCTCAAGGTAGGTGTTCCCTTTCAGTGGCCAAGCCCGATACAGATTCTCACTAGAGATGCCTCGGGTCTCAGCTGGGGAGCCCATCTGGATACGCATTGCACAAAAGGCTCTTAGAATGCAGTAGAGTGGTCTCTCCACATCAGTATTTTGGAAATGAGAGCCGTACTGTATGCCCTTCAGGCTTTCCAAGAGCAGCTCGACCGGGGCCCACTCCTAGTTCAGTCAGACAACACCCCGGTAGTATTCCATCTAAACAAGCAAGGGAGCACTCATTCATATCCCCTATGCTACTGGGCAGTAGAACATGGTCTGGACATCATGGCGATTCACGTCCCAGGCATCCAGAATGTTCTCGCTGACAGTTCAAGTCACTCTCGATCTCTGAATCACGAGTGGAGGTTGCACTAAGAGGTGGCAGAGGACCTCTTCGAAAGATGGGGTCGACCAGAGCTGGACCTCTTTGCGTCCCTCTTGCAATGCCAAGCTGCCAAATTTCTGCTTGCTAGATCCAGGACCTGGTGTTTTTTGGCGAGACGCATTGCCCCTCTCCTGGACAGGGAGGTCTCTATATGCCTTCCTTCTCCTGCAGAGAGTCTTGCTCAAGTTGCAGACAGAGGAAGCCAGAATGATCCTGGTAGCTTCTCTCTGGCCTTGCCAGATCTGGTACCCACTGCTGCAACAATGGGCCACGGAACCTCCCTTTCAGTTGTCCCTCTCCTCTCACTTGCTCTCCCAAGAACAAGGGATGCTAGTCCATCCAGCTCTGCAGCCCCTGCATCTGCATGCCTGGCTCCTGCAGTCCTAGCTGAGGAAAGATTGGGAGTGTCACATAGAGTGGCAGAGGTCCTAGTAGCAGTGAGAAAACCCTCCACCAGGGCAACCTATGCCATGAAGTGGAAGCATTGTTTAGTTATAGGTGACACCCGTTCCTTGGACCCCTAGGTTGTCCAGAAAATGTAATAACAGAGTACCTTCTCCATCATTTGGACTTGGGCCTCTGCTACCGTCCATTAAGGTATCTCTGCGCCTGTCAGCCTGCTACCGCACCGATAAATGGGAGGACTCTGGCACAGCTCGATGTGTGCACGACCTTGAGGGGAATCTTGCATATCAGACCCCCACGGAGGGATCCTGTCCCTCAGTGGGATTTCCTTTTTGTTTTAGAGAAGCTCACCCAACCTCCCTTTGAGCCAGCTGTGACATGCGAGCTTCGCTTTCTGTGTTGGAAAGCATTATTTTTAGTTGCTATTACTTCTGCTCAGAGTTTCTGAGTTGCAGGTTCTGATGTGTAAAGATCCTTACCTCATGTTCCACGGGGACAAAATGGCACTGCATACAAACTCTAAGTTTCTTCTGAAGGTGGTGTCTGAACTTACCTTGAATCAGGACATCCAGCTTCCAGTTTATTTTCCGGAGTATTCTAATAAAGGGTATGCTCTGTTGCATACTCTGGTTGTACATAGGATCCTCAGGTATTACCTCGACAGAACTAATTCCATTAAGCAGACAGACCAATTGTTCATCTCCTTTGCCTACAGGAAGACAGGGGTTCCTGTCACCAAGCAAACACTGACCAGATGGTTAGTGCATTGCATTACCTTTGCCATCAACACCATAACAAAGCCCCCACGGGATGGGTTCAAGCCACTCTACCAGAGGTGTGGCAACCTCTTGCCTCTCTCCCAAATGTGTCTTCAGCAGACCTTTGTGCTGCAGCTACTGGAGCTCAGTCATACTTTCATCAGACACTACAATCTCGACATTGCCTGTAAGTGGAGAACAGGCTTTGGACTAACAGTCCTTCAGGACTCTTCTCCTGAGCTCCACCTTGTCAGATCTTGCTTCAGAAACAGCTCTTGCAGCAGGTTAGCCATTAGGACTGGAAGCAGGCGCCAGGACCCCATGGAAAAATTTTGTGCAGTATCCAGGGGACTGCCCCTGACGTCGGACCCACCCCGACATCAGGCATCGTGTAAATGGGCGGTCCCCAGAAGTCCCAGTTATTTTCCATGATTGACTCACCAGCTTAGGCCTCATGGTCCTACTCCGTCTGACCTTCAGGAACTTCCAGTTTACCACTAAATGTAGGCATCTCCTACTCTTTCTTCAGACTCCTTCCAAAGTGTGCCTGCAACAAAACAGATCCCTTTCAAGGATCCTCATTCATCCTGTGTGCAGTGCTTAGGCTCGAACACGATATCAGAACCTGTTCCTTCTGTCAAGGGTTCAGTAGTCACACAGGATCCGCGGCTAGAAGGCACTTCAGGGTTCCTCTTGGAAGAAAAGTTAAGAGCAGACAAAGACCCTGTCTCAGAGGTGAGTCTACCCTAAGTCCCTGACACGGGACAAGCACAGGAGGCCAGTCCAGATCCTAGCTGGGCCTTGCACACCACGTGCACCAGCTCAGGCTCCACGCTCAATCGCTGTCCCTCCAGGGCTCGCTCTCACCCCTCCAGCAAAGGTCAAGTCTTCAGGAACAGCACTTCAGCTTCTCTGCATCCCATAAGACTTCTAGCCTCGCTTCATCAACACCTCCGGGCCTCGCCAAGTCTTCAGACCATCACCAGTCAAGTCTTTTTCCAAATCTTCAGAGATGCGGGACCCCGATGTCAGATTAGTCTCCCAGCCTCCCGGGGGTCCGGATCCCCTTCTCAGGAGGACTAAGGACCTGACATCCCTAAAACGGATGTCGGATAAGCACCCGACGTCAGCTAAACATCCAACGTCGGTGAGACATTCGCCGGATCTGAGGACTGCCTCCCTATTGGACCAGACATCGGCTAAGCACCCGACATCGGTGAGACGTTTGCTGGAGCCAAAGACTGCCTCCCTGTTGCTGGTGGACACTGGTTCCCAGCCCCGGGCCCCAAACATCTCAAAGTGCCCCCAAACCACCTGCCACCCCAGAACACAGCGTGACTTTGGTCATCCTCCCACCCTCAGATTCTGTTGGGGAGATGGTAGGAGGAGATCTCTCTCTACCTGTCAGGTGGTCCAGCATCATCTTGACCAGTGGGCCTTCAGACAATAGAGAGGGGTTGCCTCTAGAATTTCTGAGCTGCCCTCCAGACAACCTCCTATCTCCTTCCCATTGTTTCACTCATGCCATGCCCTTCTTCTAAAAGCAGAGATACAGGCCCTCCTGCAGAAGAAGGCCATCCAGGTGGTTCCACCTGCCCAGCAGGTCAAAGGCTTCTACTCACATTTCTTTATGGTTCTAAGAAATGAGGAGACTCCACCCTATTCTGGAACTGTGTCAGCTGAATGAATATATCCAGTACAGGAGGTTAAGAATGGTGACCCTAGCAAGCCTGTTTCCCATGATCCATTGAGGAGACTGGCTGTGCTCTAGTTATGCAGGTTGCATACATACATAAAAATCCTACCCCTTGCACAGGAAGTTCCTGTATTTCCTTCTCAAGGTCAGCACTGTCAATTAAGGGTTCTCTCCTGTTTGGTCTCTCATCAGTGCCAAGAGTCTCTCACCATGCCTGGCAGTGGTAGCAGCAGCCCTGAGAAGAAAGGGCTGTTGACTACCCCTGCCTGGATGACTGGCTTATTTCTGCCCTGTCAGATCAGCTAAACAGTGCCTTGTAAGAGACAATCTTGATTTTCCAGTCCTGGGCATCCTTTGAATTGGGACCAAGTCACATCCTGGCCCTCCCAAAGGCTTCAGTATATTGGGTGTGGTCCTAGACACCATTCAAGGCATGGCTTTGTGCCACCAGACAGGGCCAACAGCTGAGAGGAGTTGCCTGAATGCGTGCCAGCGAGGGTAATCCTGCAGCTACTCGGTATACGTCTCATAGCCACAATCCCTGCGGGCACGGTTGAACATGAGGATACCACAGTGGCACCTCAGGTTCAGTGGGACCAGGGTATAGATGACCTGGACCAGCCTATTTGGATATCGAGGCGGTCCTTTGTTCTCTACTGTGATGGTTAAATCTGGTCAACCTCATTGTAGGTGTTCCCTTTCAGTGGCCAAGCCCGATGCAGATTCTCACTAGAGATGCTCTCAATCCCCAGCTGGGGAGCCCATTCAACAATGCATTGCACAAAAGGCTCTTAGAATGCAGTAGAGTGGTCTCCACATCAGTATTTTGGAAATGAGAGCCGTGCTGTATGCCCTTCAGGCTTTCAAGAGCAGCCTCGACCGGGCCCACCCTAGTTCAGTCAGACAACACCCGGTAGTATTCCATCTAAACAAGCAGGGAGCACTCATTCATATCCCTATGCTACTGGGCAGTAGAGTCATGGTCTGGACATCATGGTAGTTCACGTCCCAGGCATCCAGAATGTTCCTGCTGGACAGTTCAAGTCACTTTCGATCTCAACCACGAAAAGAGGTTGCACCAAGAGGTGGTGCAGGACCTCTTGAAGATGGCCCACCTCAGAGCGGGAACCTCTTTGCGTCCTCTTGCAATGCCAAGCTGCCAAATTTCCTGCTTTAGATCTAGGACCTGGTGTTTTTGGCGAGACGCTTGCCCCCCTCCTGACAGGAGGTCTTATATGCCTTCCTTCTCCTGCAGAGAGTCTTGCCCAAGTTGCAGACAGAGGGAATCCAATGATCCTGGTAGCTCTCTGGCCTTGCGAGATCTGGTACCCACTGCTGCAACAATGGGCCACGGAACCTCCTTTCAGTTGTCCCTCTCCTCTCCTTGCTCTCCCAGGAACAAGGATGCTAGGTCCATCCAGCTCTGCTGCCCTGCATCTGCATGCCTGGCTCCTGCAGTCCCAGCTGAGGAAAGATTGGGAGGCCACATAGATGGCAGAGTCCTAGTAGCAGTGAGAAAACCCTCCACCAGGGCAACCATGCCATGAAGTGGAAGCATTTTGTTTATGGGTGACACCGCTCCTTGGACCTCGTTGTCCAGTAAAATTTTGCTGAGTACCTTCTCCATCATTTGGACTTGGGCTCTCTGCTACTGCCCATTAAGGTGCATCTCTGCGCCTCTGTCAGCCTTACTGCAATCGATAAAATGGAGGACTTGGCACAGCTCTGTGACAAAATTGAGGGAATCTTGCATGAACAGACCCCCAATGGAGGGATCCTGTCCTCAGTGATTTTCTTTTGTTTTAGAGAAGCTCACCCAACCTCCCTTGAGCCAGCTGTGACATACATGTAGTCAGCTTTCTGTGTTGAGCATTATTTTAGGGTTACATACTTGCTCAGAGTTTCTGGAGCTGCAGGTTCTGGTGTAAAGATCCTTACCTCATGTTCCACGGGGACAAATGGCACTGTACACAAACTCTAAGTTTCTTCTGCAATGTTATCTGAACTTACCTTGAATCAGGACATCCAGCTTCCAGTTTATTTTCCGAGTATTCTAATAAAGGGTATGTTCTGTTTGTCACTCTGGTTGTACATAGGATCCTGTATACCTAGACAGAACTAATCTTACTAAGCAGACAGACCAATTGTTCATCCTCTTTGCTCGGTGAATATTAGGTTCCTGTCACCAAGCAAACACTGACCAGATGGTTAGTGCATTGCATTACCTTTGCCATCAGCACCATAACAAGTCCCTCACTGGATCGGGTTAAGAGCCACTCACCAGAGGTGTGGCAACCTCCCTTGCTCTCTCCCAAATGTGTCTTCAGCAGACCTTGTGCTGCCGCTACTTGGAGCTCAGTCCATACTTTCATCAGACACTACAATCTGGACATTGCCTGTAAGTGGAGAACAGGCTTTGGTTAGCAGTCCTTCAGGGTCTCTTCTCTGAGCTCCACCTTGTCAGATCTTACTTCCAAGAAACAGCTCTTGCAGGTTATTCCATTAGGACTGAAGCTTGCAGGCGCCAGGACCCATGGAAAAATTTTAGCTAGCAGTATCCATGGGGGACTGCCTGACGTCGGACCCACCCCGACATCAGGCATCGTGTAAATGGGCGGTCCCCCAGAATCCCCAGTTATTTTCCGCCGCTGACTCACCAGCTCTCGCCCATGGTCCTACTCAGCGCATTTACCTACTCAGAACTTCCAGTCACCACTAAATGTGGATTCTCACTCTTTCTTCAGAAGGACATCCTTCAAGTGTGCCTGCGCAACAGATCCCTTTGAAGGATCCTCATTCATCCTGTGTGCAGTGCTTAGCTCGGAACACTATATCAAGACCTGTTCCTTCTGTCAAGGGTTCAGTAGTCACACCAGGATCCTCCGCTAGAAGGCACTTCAGGGGTTCCTCTTGGAAGAAAGTTAGAAGCATGGACAAAGACCCTGTCTCCAGAGGTGAGTCTACCTCTAAGTCCCACAAACACGGGACAAGCACCGGGAGAAGGCCAAGTCCAGATCCCTAGCTGGGCTCTTGCACGTGCACAAGCTCAGGCTCCACAGCGCTCAGTCCAGCTGTCCCTCAGGGCTCGCTCTCACCCCCCTCCAGCAAAGGTCAAGTCTTCAGGCAGCACTTCAGCCCTACATCCCATCAAGACTTCTAGGCCTCGGCTTCATCAACACCCTCCTGGTCTTCATCGAAGTCTTCAGACCATCACCAGTCCAGTCTTTTTCCAAATCTTTAGAGATGCCGGGACCCCGATGTCAGATTAGTCTCCCAGCCTCCCGGGGTCCGGATCCCCTTCTCAGGAGGACTAAGACCTGACATCCCTAAAGCGGATGTCGGATAAGCGCCACGTCAGCTAAACATCCAACGTCGGTGAGACATTCGCGGATCTGAGGACTGCCTCCCTATTGGACCAGACATCGGCTAAGCACTTCGTCACATCGTGAGACGCTTGCTGGAGCCAAAGACTGCTCTCCTGTTGCTGGTGGACACTGGTCACCAGGACTCTACCGAGAGGATCTGACATTGCCTGATGACCAGGCAGGCAACAATGTGAGGACATTGGGTCACAGGAGCCTTCACAACCCCGAGACGCCGAACCCGACGCCCGATACCGGCATCAGACCACTGGTGCCAGGTCCGCTGTCTGCATGAATATTCAAGAGGTCAAAGATCTTTACCTTTGGTGGACACAATAAAGAAGGATGTGATCCCAGTCAAACCTCCTCCTCCTACTCCTTCACCTCTTACTCCTCCTCCACCGCAGGGGCCAGCAGGAAGACCACCGACCCCAAGGAGCACACTCCCAACTCCTAGGAAGATCCAAAGAACGGAGAAGGCCCCTTTAAGATCTCCCTCAGGGCCTCCCAGTCCCAAGCGACCAGACATCGACGGTCCACTCCGCAAGGGGAGGATTCTAGACCTGACACTTCAGATACCTCCAGGTCTTCTTTTCTCCAATCAGCATCCCATCACCTGACCCACAAGACCTGCCTAGGTCACCTCCGGATGATCCTCCTTTCTAAGATCATGAGGCACATCCAGGAGCACATGTGGATGGGATTCGAAGATCTTGACCCCGAGAGACAACGCCTAGCTCGTTACCTTCAGCAGAAGGACCTGCTCTGTAGTGGTGCCACCCTTAATGGACACTTTCATGGACGTCACCAAGGCTGCATGGAAGGCCCTACTCCACCCCGCATGTGCCGAAGAAAGCTGACCACCTGTATAGGGCCCCAACAGAGGAACAGTACTTGGAGCAACAACCTCTGGCTGATTTCCTGGTCATTGCGCTTCTCATGACAGGTCCCAACAACTACAGCATCTGAGCACATAGCCACCGGACCAGGAATCCAAGCAGTTGGATGCCCTGGGGAGGCGCATGTATATGGCTGCTACATGCTCCATCAGGTCCCGAACCATCTGTCTCATATGGTTCAGTTTCAGAATGCCCTGTGGGAACAGGGTCAGGACCTAGTTGATAAATTACCAGATGGCGAGCAGAAGGTGGAGTTTGAACCTCCTCCGCACAGGGTCAGATGTGGGGACCCAAGTGCCTACAGGCCGATATGATGGGTGCCGCTTCAGGCGTCTGTCTTCAGAGACACTCCTGGCCCGTGTCTCGGGTTTTACCCTGACATACAGAAGAGTATCCTCGATGTCCCTTACAACAGAGAGGTCCTGTTTGGTGAACCCTCTGAAAAGTCATCACCAAGCTTCAGGACACTCGAAGGCAGTAAGGTCTGTACAGGCCATGTACAGATTCAATCTAGTTCCTTTCGTAGGAACCAGAACCGCTTTTTGCGCGGCAACTACGACAGCAGCCACGTTCTGGCCAGCAACAAAGGGCACCTTCAACCGTAAGGCCCAACCTAAACCTTTCCCAGGCAGAGGCCACGGTACACCAAACCAGCCCAGCTCATGGGAACTAACGCTGCCACAGCATGACTCCTTCCCAGCCCCAGCCCTCCTCTGGATCAATGGGCAGAAAGGTCGGGATTGCATCGCCGCCACTTTTCAGGGTGGCAGTCGATTGCCACTGACTGGTGGGTACTTCAAATGGTCAAGAGAGGTCACTTTATAGAATTCTCGACCATCCACCGTCAAGACCTCCCTGCTTTCCTGTTATTCGGGTCAGCATGCACTGCTTATACCACAGGAGGTGCTCGCCTTCTAGGAAAAGAAGCTATAGAGCACGTACTGAGGAACCAGAGAGGTGCAGGTTACTATTCCACTTCTTTCTGGTTCCCAAAAGACAGGGGACCTCCGTCCGATATTGGATCTCAGCGATCTCAACACTTTGGTCCTCTACAAATGCTTCCACATGGTGACCCTTCCCGTCTGATACCCATGCTCAAGCAGGGCGCCTTCCTAGCGTCATTGGACATGCAGGATGCCTAACTGCACATACCCATTGCTCGAGTGCACAGGAAGTTCTTGTGCTTTAATTTCTAGGTCACCATTATCAGTTCCGAGCCCTCCCTTTCGGACTGTCATCGGCACCTCGGTGTTTATGAAGTGCTTGGCAGTCATAGCGGTGGCTCTAAGGAGACAAGGCCACTACGTGTTCCCCTACCTGGATGACTGGCTCCTCATGGCACCTCTCGGGAGGCTCTGATGTCCGCAATTCATTTTACTCAGTCCCTGTTCGGGACATTGGGCATCATTATCAATCAGAGAAGTCACGCCTGGTGCCGTCACAGAATCTGCAGTTCATAGGCGCAGTTCTGGACACCATCCAGGGAGAGATTTTCTGCCCCAGGACCGAGCAGAACACATCAGATCCTCATCAGGGACATCTTGGCAAAGAGACTGCCCCAGCCAGACTGGTCCTTTGCCTGCTCGGACACATGGCTGCAGCCATTGCAACAGTCCCGCTAGCCCATCTCCACATGCAGGTGACCCAGTGGATGTTACGGGTTCAATGGGATCAGAAGCAAGACCATTTGCAGCTTCCAATTCAGGTCATGAATGCCATAATCCGGATTGGCAATGGTGGCTAGATTCAAAGAACCTGTTGGTGGGGTCCCCTTTATTGCGCCATCTCAGATTGTGACGCTCTCCACGGATGTATCAGGTTTGGTTGGGAGCACACCTCGAGCGGGTCAGGTCTCAGGGCTCAGTGGACACCCTTGGAAGCTCATCTCCACATAAATATTTTGGAAATGAGAGCAGTTCTTTATGCCCTGCAGGCCTTCCAGTCGGAGATCCCACCGGTACTCTCCTGTTACAAACAGACAATACTGCGTGATGTATTACCTCAACAAACAAGGAGGCATCCATTCCTACCCACTTTGCAGGAGGCCATGAGGGTGTGGGATTGGGTTCTACAACACGCGCAAAACCTCATTGCTGTTCATGTTCCAGGAGTGGACAACATCATCGCAGACAGCCTGAGCTGCTCTCAGGCCAGAGTCCATGAGTGGGAACTACTCCAGAACATAGTAGAGGATCTGTTTCACAGATGGGGCACACCAGAGTTAGACCTTTCATGTCCCCATCCAATGCAAAACTGCCCAATTTCTGCTCGCTAGATCCAGGGCCTGGTGTTTTCTAGCGAGACGCATTGTCCCTCTCCTGGACGGTCAGATTCCTCTACTCATTTCCTCCTTCCTGTTGATCCAGAGGGTCCTATTGCAACTCCAGAGAGCAGGTGATGCTGATACTTATCGCGCTCTTTTGGCCCAGACAGATTTGGTTCCCTCTGCTGCACCAGCTGTCCCAGGAACCTCCGGTGCCTCTGCCAATCGGCTCTCACTTATTGTCCCAGAAGGCAGGTTTTTGGTCCATCCGGACCTTCACTCTCTGAACCTGCACGCCTGGCTCCTAGAGACATAGCTATCATGCGGTACGGGTCTCAAGAGGTAGCAGATGTTCTAGCGGCTGCTAGCAAACTGGCCACTCACGCCACATATGCCATGAAATGCGCCGTTTTGCCTCTGGGCTCAAGCACGAGGATTTTCCCTGATGGATTGTCCGAAAGGTCGGTCCTGGACTACCTCCTGTCTCTCTTCCAGGCAGACTTGGCCTACTCCTCTATTAAAGTACACCTTTGTGCCATCTCAGCCTATCATACACCTACTGTATAGGCCGATGTCCCATAACTCAGTTGGACACAGCAAGAGCCTTCCTGAGAGGTGTTCTCCACCTTAGACCTCCGATTAAGGACCCTATCCTCCATGGGATTTACCTTTGTCCTGGAGCAGCTCACGCTGCCACCTTTGAACCAGCCGTGATTACGAGCTACATCTCCTATCATGGAAGACATTATTTTTAGTTGCCGTTACTCGCCAGAAGGATTTCTGAACCTCACGCACTGATGTGCAAAGAACCTTATTTGGTTTTTCACCAGGACAGAGTGTCCCTAAGAACAAATCCAAAGTTTCTACCTAAGATGGTCTCAGCCCTCACCCTCAATCAGGATATTGACTTACTAGTGTACTTTCCTAAATACTCTAATAGAGGAGAGGCCCTATTGCACTCTAGATGTGCATAGGTGTCTAAGATACTACCTGACCAGAACCAGGCACCACCATAAATCTGATCAGCTTTTATCTCCTTAGCCCATGGGATGATGGGAGCTCCGGTTTCTAAACAATAGCTGTTCAGGTGTCTCATCCATTATATCACATTCTGTTACCAGAAACACAACAAACCTTTACGGGCGCGGTTAAGGGTCATTCCACAAGGGGTGGCTACCTCTTGCGGCCATGAAGAACGTGTTCCACTTCAGCCATCTTGCAGCAGCTACTTGGAGCATTGTGCACACCTTTATCGGGCATTATAGCCTGGATGTTGCATCACGGCGAAGAGCTGGTTTTGTCTAGCAGTCCTTCAAGGACTCCTATCCTAGGCTTCGGTCCAACTCGCAATCTCTACTCTAGCTCCTCCCACCTCAAGAGGGATTTCCAGGATTGTTTGGGAATCAGTCCTACGAGGTAATTGCTGTAAGAGCTGTTTCTCAGTAAGATAGTACAGTTACGTAAGAACTTACTGTAACAGTAGATTTTTGAGAACAGCTCTTGCAGCAGGTAGTTTCTTCCACCATTCCTCTGGAGGTAGAGTTGTTCCGATGTCTCTTTTCTAGGATTATGTTTTCTTTCCGTTCTGAATACCTTTTGATGGCGGATCCTCAGTCTCCACTTGATGTCACCGAACAGCTGGGAGTCTCCAGGAGAACTGGGGATTCTTGGGGACCGCCTCTTTTGTACGATGCCTGATGTTGGGGAAGTGTCTCGTTGGATACGCTAGCTAGAATTTTTCCGTGGGTCCTGGCACCTGCTGGCTTCAGTCCTAATGGTGTAACCTGCTGCAAGAGCTGTTCTCGAAGATCTACTGTTACGGTAAGTTCTTACGTAACTGTACTTTATCAGTTATATCTTCCTCCCTCTGACCTGGCTCTCTTTGGGTACTGCTTGGGACTCAGTCCTATAGGTATTACCTGATGCAAGAGCTCCCCTCAAGTAAGAACTTACGAAACAGTAGATCTTGAGAGGATCTCTTTGCAGGTGGCTTTCCACCATCCAACCCCAGGAATAAATTTATTTTTCCTTCTCTTTGGGTATGGAGACTCTCCTCAGTTCTCCATTCTGTTTGCTAGCCGGGTTCCAGCGGGAGAACTGAGATGGCTCCACCGGACGTCAGACGTAGTATAAAGTGGAGGTCCTCCGCCACAGACTGCTAGCTAGAAGATTTTTCTGTGGGTCCAACACCTGGCAGCCTTAGTCCTATTGATATTACCTACTGCAAGAGCTCCTCTCGAAGATCTACTGTTACGGTAAGTTCTTACGTAACTGTACTTTTCATATATAAATGTAAACAACTGCCTCTCCTTTATAAGCCTATGGAGTCATTTAAAACAATGTGTAAAAAGCTTGTTTACTTGTCCTTTAATTCAATAATATTATCTGATGAATGTATTTGAATGAATATGTGATGGCTTATTTATTTATTTTTGCTATTGTTTTTAAAAGATTGTAATGGCAATTCTTTGTTGACTGAGAAATGGTTTGATACAGACACTCACTGCCTGTTTCTCCACCTGTGGTCGCCAAGTGGCATTCAGAGACAGTGACTGTCTTCCACCTTCCTGGAGAAGAGCATCCCTAGAGGCCCTATCCTCTCCCTGATCGGCATTCGATGACCCTGAAAGCAGTAGCCTCAACTGTTGCACTGACGTGTTAGCCTAGCATTTAATATTTACACACAATATAAATATAGCAAATGGAGAATACAAAACTCACCAGAAAAATCAAAACAAAACAGGTGTTAAACAAAAGTGGAAACAGGAAAACCCTGAATTGAATGTGTATTATTTTAATTTGTACTTCACAGATCTTTCCTGCAGATAGACTTTTCTACCCAGGATTCAGTTCTCACACAGATTCCATGAAGGACTTGAATCAGAATTCCTCTCTTAAGTGTTGAAAACACAACTCACTTCTGACTGACTGAATATTTCAGGATAATGACTGATTTGTACCCACAGAGCAACAAGCTGTGTCTCATCCCTGGTTATATGAAAAGTTATAAAATGGGGAGATAAAATCCTGTTTTTGGTTAGTTCTTACCTGTGCATCAAATCCATTTGCTGCACAGGTAAAACAAGTTCTGGAAACAATGACTGAAGCAGTAAAATGAGAAACCAGTGTGTCATTAGAACACCGCTTTTAAAATGCCACCATTTCTTTTCATTACCAACCAAACACATATTTTCAAACTGTCGGCCATAAGTATACATTTCTTCACTATAGTACCCAGAGTAAAACACATCAAAGTTTAAAGCAAAATAAATCCTGAAAACTGTCTTTTCTCACCTAACCGTAATCGCTTCCTATCTTAGTTCAGGACTCGTAGCGATCCTGTAGCATGCCAGCTCCCATTCTATTTTCTGTTAGTGACGCTTCAAACAACATGAAGTCTTGCTGTATTCTGACATTATGCAGTTAGCCCCAGCACTTGAACTGCTCCATAGAGGAAAGAGTTAACTATGCCAGAGCATAGAACATTGAGCTCGAGTTCGATTCAAACCTCTCTCTGCTGCACTCTGAAGTGTAACCATCAGATTCTTTATTCCGCCTAACTGAATAGTCGCTCTGAAGATCTCTCCAACACTTTTGGTTCGTAACAGTAAACGGTGGTTTTATACCACTTTTTCTTATTCTGCTTCAGTTCAGATCCCTGTCTTTGGTACAGTAAGTGCTTAGGTAGTGGACTGAGTGTTATTCTGTGTGTGGAAATTGTAAAAAGGTTTTCAATCAGTTCGGTTGAACAGATTGTCTGGTTTACTTTAATTATATTTTATTTTTCACTGTTTAGTTGAAGTACCGGTCCTTATCGGTTCTAAAAAACGTGTTTCAGACGTTTACCAATACCAGAATATGGTTAGGAACCCAGAAGGGGGTCTTGCCTGGCTTAAGCCGATTAAAGGGTAAGTGTTAGGATGGCTACATCTGAGAAACCCAAAAGAAAAAATTGGCCCACTGGTTTCAACACTGCAGTGAGTGTGGGAGGCTCTTGCTAAGGCTGATCCCCACATCACCTGTGTTTACTGTCTGGGTTTTGACCACCTTGATTCAGACTGCCAAATATGTAAAATGTTCCTAAGGCCACCCTGGATAAAGATTGGGCAGGCTTAGAGAAAAGAAGGCCGAGAAGTCTGCTGACCCGATTGCCAGCCGGTTCGGTTCCAACCAAACCTGAGGGAGTGCCTCTGACCTGGGCGAGACTCCCTTGAGCAAAGGGAGATCCGATCCTGAGGGGTCAGTTCCAGCTGAGAAAAGAGAAAGGAGAAAGCGGCGGTTCATATCAGAACCGCATCGTCCAACTACCAAAAGAAATTGCCAGTTCGATTAGTATTGTTGAATCGCTCCGTCCAGTTCCGATTGATCTGGCACCTCTCGGTAGGCGCTTGGTTTGGTTGTCTTCTGGGTTCGACATTCCCCAGAAGAGTATTATGAACCAGATCTGGAGGGATGAAGACTACAATGACAACGATGATGATGATGGTATAGAAGGTCTGGATGAGCCCATAGAACCGGACATCTCCCCAGACAGGCCTTCTAGTGTTTCCTCCTAGGCTTTCTGAGTCCCCTTCCCACTTTTTGTTTTACAAAAGTGGCAGAAACCCACCAGCTCCCTCTGGTTGAAGCTGCTGAGGAACAAGAGGAGCCTGACTTTGTGGAAATGATGGACATCCCAGAGTCAAAAGATTGTCTGTTCTCCTCCATAAATCCGGGGAAACAGACATAAAGACTGCTTAAAACACCAAATTCTTTACCTCCTGTGGACAGACAATGGACAAGAGGTACATGCTGTCAGGCTCAGGAGCAGTTCTTGTACCAGCAATGCAGCCATGTTGGGGTTGTGAAGGCTGCAGCCTGTGATAAAGCTAACATACTCTTGGCTTCACACCCCATATAAAACTCTAGGAAGTTGAATGCCATAGCCAAAAACATTACTTGGCATCCTCCTTGGGACTCAGGCAGGCTAACTACATGGCCTACACAGCCAGATACCAGAAGTCCAGATGGGATACTGTTCTGGAACTGGCTAAACAGGCTTCCCCCAGCTGGCCAAGGAGCTGGAGGAGGAGGTGGCTGCTGATGAGATAGAGGCATCTAAGATCCAGTTTCATGCTGCTATAGACTCTAATGATGTATCATCACGAGTCATGGCTACATCTGTGTCTCTTCAGAGACTGGCTTGGCTCAGATGTACTAGCCTCTCACAGGACACCCAGGCTAAGGCCATGGATTTCCTGTGGTGGATAATTCTCTGTTTGGGGAGCAGACAGAGAATTATATGAAAAAATGGATTAGTACAAAACCACCTACAGGAGTGCACAGGCCAAGGAAAGGCAGACAACTCCTCAAAAGCAGCAATCTAGGGGCAGGGGCAGGCCCTTTCACAGGCCTTTCTACCAGGCACAGGCCTCTCTCCTTTTCCTCAGAGGGGTTCTTCAGAGGGAGAGGCAGAAGAGGGATGAGCAGGGCTCATCCTCCTCTCAGTCCAAGACTCCTGCCAAGCAGATACCCTGATGTGTCAGATCAGGTCGACTCCCCTTTCCATTAGGAGGCAGGCTGACTTACTACATCCAGGCCTGGAAGTCTGTTACCTCAGGCAAGTGGGTCCTGGAGGACGTGAGGTAGTAAGTCAGGACTGGCCTCAGCTTACAAAATTCCCAAAGCTGAGGGTCAGGTCTTTTCCACCTGCAAACATCTCTGAAACCATTGCCCTAGAGGCAGAGGTTTCCTCTCTGCTGGCTCTCAGAGCTATAGAGAGAGTTCCTACCACACAGGGGCAAAGGTCTGTATTCCAGATACTTCCTTACCCCAAAACGACAGGGAGTGGTGGCCCATCCTAGATCTATGATACTTAAACAAGCACCTAGTCAAGCCAAAATTAAAAATGGTGACTCTGGGAATAAATCTTCCCTCTCTAAGGCTGGGGATTGGCTAGCCTCCTGGACCTCAAGGATGCCTATTTTCACATTCCCATCAGGTGCTCCCACAGAAAGTACCAGTACAGGTTCGAACTGCCTTCAGGCCATTATCAATTCAGAGCAATGCCTTCGGCTAACATCAGCACCAAGGGTGTTCACTGAATGCCTAGCAGTAGTAGTGGCCTTTCTAAGGAGACAAAACATTTCCATATTTCATACCTGGACGATTGGTCACTGTGGGGCAGTCTCCAGACCAAGTCAAGTCAAACCTGCAAGTGACCCAGCAATTGCTCACTTCTCTAGGATTCCTCCTCAATCTTCCAAAGTCAGTTCTCAAACCAATCCAACTCCTAACCTTCATAGGGCTAGAGTTGGCCACTATCCAAACAAGAGCCTTCTTCCTCTGGCAGTGGTAAAGGCCCTTACAGACCTGTCTTTCTTCTTTTGCCTGTCTGGTGTCTCAACCAGCAAGGCATTTTCTTCAACTCCTGGGCCACATGGCAGCTTCCACTGCAGTGGTACAAGGGGCCAGATTTCAGATGAGGGACATCCAGTTCCACTTGAGGGCTTTTGGTCTCAGAAAAAGATCCTCTAACCAAAATATTTCCAGTGATTTAGACTCTGATCCAGGCTCTCCAATGGTGGTTGGATCAGGACAACCTCAGACAAGGAGTCCCATTCATCACCCAGTCTCATTCTGTGGTGCTAACACAGATGCTTCTCTCTTGGGGTGGGGAGCTCACTTGGGAGTCCTCACAGCACGGGAGTGTGGTGCCCTCAGGAGTCTCTACTTCACATCAGTCTTCTAGAGCTCATGGCAGTGTATCTGGTCCTACAAGCTTTCTCAGACTCAGTAAGAACAAGGTGGTTTGGGTCAGGACAGACACCACCACCACCATATGGTACATCAACAAGCAGGGAGGAACTCGGTCTATGGCCTTGTGTACAGAAGCCATGAAATTATGGTCCCTGGCTTATTCCCTACAGACATCTCTGGTAGCAGTCCACCTTCCAGGGAAGGACAATGTGCTAGCAGATGCATTGAGCAGGATTTCTCAGGTCCATCACGAATGGTCCCTGGATCCCTATTGTTAAAAGTGATTTTTTCAAGGTGGGGCACTCCAGAGATAGATCTCTTTGCAGCCCCCAATCACCAACTTCCTTTTTCTGTTGCAGACCCCAGTCTTGGGCTCAGTCCCTCTGGATGCTCTGCTTCTGGATTGGGAGGAATTCTGTATGCCTTTCCCCTTTCCTCTATTATTCAAAGTTCTGGTCAAGATAAGGTCACAATCTTGCAAAGTGATCCTGATTGCTCCAGATGGGCCAGGCAGCCTTGGTATCCTCTGTTGCTGTCCCTAGCAGTCCATCTTCCCTATCTCTTCCCAAGAATCACAATCTGTTAACCTCCTCTCAGGGAGGATTTGGTACCCAACCTTGGTCTCTCAATCTCAAGGCATGGCTCTTGAAGAGCTAGAATATGCAAACCTGCATCTGTCTCAGGGGTTCTGGACATTCTCAAAGCCTCTTGAAAACCTGCCACCAGAAAACTGTATAACTCCAAATGGAAAAGATTCAGCATTTGGTGTTCCAATACACTATCCCCAGAACTGCTGACTTGGCTACAGTTCTGGATTATATGGTTCATTCTTAATGCTTAGGCCTCAGACCAGCTACCCTGAAAGTACACTTGTCAGCTGTTTCTGCATTTCCATCAGTGGGAAGGCTTCCTCACTGGCATCTCATCCTGTTTTCTGTAAATTCTTTAAAGGATTGCTCCATACCAATCCTTCTTTTAAGATCCTCCTCCTGTTTGGGATCTTAATGTTTGCATTGCTCAGTTATGCAACCACCTTTGAGCCTTTGGCCTCAGCAGAACTTAAGTACTTGACTTGAAAAGCTGTGTTCCTGGTAGCTATTACCTCTGCCAGAGGGATCAGCTAATTACAAGCTCTGTCAGTGGAGCTTGATTTTATCTCATTCCATAGAGATAAGGTGGTCCTTAGAATGAACAGGAGGTTCTTACCCAAAGTGGTTTCAGATTTTCATCTGAACCAGTCCATGTCTCTCCTGTGTTCTTCACTGATCATTCTTCTTCAGGACAGAGAAGATTACACAGTTTGGATGTTAAGAGGGCAGTTAGCTACTACATTGAGCGTACTAAGGCACTTAGGTTTGACTGTCTCAGTTGTTTCTCACTTATGGTGAAGTGGGAAAGGGTAAACCTGCTACTAAGAGAACTATTGCCAGGTGGATTGTCTCTTGTATACAATTCTGCTATGAAAAGCTAGGCAATCCCCCTCAGGCCTGAGGGCTCATTGACAGAGGTACAGCTGCTTCTCTGGCTGCTGCCAGAGATATACTCTTACTAGAGATATACAAAGCAGCCACCTGGAAAACAGTCCATACATTTACCAAGCATTACTTCTGGATATCCAGGCTAGGATGCTAGGTTTGGCAGCAGTACTGCAGAGCCTATTTCCAAAATAGGTTTGGTACCTCCTCCATGGAGGTACTGCTTGGTAGTCTGCATAATGTCAGAATACAGCAAGACTTCATGTTGTTTGAAGAAAAATTACTCACCTTAGTAATTGTGTTTCTTCTAATGGAGTCTTGCTGTATTCTGACCTCCCTCCCTGCCTCCCCTTTCAGAACCTGTTTTTGGGAAGTGTCAGGGTGCACTTGGCACTCTCACCTATATAGAGAGGGGAGTTGGTGTTACTCTTTTTTATAGTTATATTTGTTCACTACCTAGTTTTTGTTTTGGAGTTCTCGACTTGAGTTTTTTGGGAACCCAAAATATTTGGTTGCCTTTTGGCTAGTAGCTTTTACAATCTCCACTTAGCAGGTGTAGTTAGTTAGTATTAGCTCATAAGAATCTGACGTTACACTTCAAAGTGCAGCAGACAGAGGTTTGAACCGAGCTCGAGCTCAACGTCCTATGCTCTGGCATATAGTTAACTCTTTCTCTCTGGAGCAGTTCAAGTGCTGGGGCTAACTGCATAATGTCAGAATACAGTAAGACTCCATTAGAAGAAACACAGTTACTAAGGTGAAAGTAATTTTTTCTTCTGGCCCCATACTTTAAAAATGAAAAAATTGTTTCTTTTTTTTATATGTTTACAACCAAGGACAGTTGTTAGAGGTGCCTCAAGAAAAACAAGCACTTCTGGTTTTATGCTCGCTTCAGCAAGGCACTAACTCAGTTACGGAAGCAGAGGGTCACTCCTTCGGCAGTCTTGGTTGTTTATAAAAACAAAAGACAAAACCACTCTAATGTCCTGACCACCCTCAACAACTGCTCTTCTATTCTGGGCACAAAAATGATGGTCTCTCAATTCAGTTTCTCACCACTCTGATAACAGTTGGGGGCTCTGGCTGCCAGCAGCATGATATCGATTACTACCTGGCAGAAGGACTATTTGACTAAAAACACTGACTATAATAACATTTTGTTTTGTGTGTGTGTATATATATATATATATATATATATATATATTTTATCAAAACTTTTTTTTAATGTAGCCATTTTATAAATGCAATAGGACACTCGGGGTGCATTGACACATATTGCTGCACTTCCAGGGCTAGGCACTTGGCCTGCAGTCCTTGCCTCACTACGCCTTGGCATGGGTAATATCTGTTCAGTGCACACCCTGTCATGTCTTATTGCTTACTTACCAGATTTTCTCTTCCAGAATTTTAGGGTTGGGACATTCTGTAACCCAGAGCAACTAGCTGTATTCTGTAAACTCCCAACAATACCCTTGCAAAGATGGTCAGTGTAAAGTGGCTCTGTAATAAATTTAACACTAGAGAATAACAGAGTGTTCTTGTTCTTTTCATATTCAAATGAGAGCTGAGAGAAACTCCTTGGTCTCTTTGACTAGGGCAATAGTTCTCAGACTTTGACACAGTGAGCCTCCCCAAATCCATGGAAAATATTTTGAGCCTCCCCAAAACTGAATAAACTTCAGCCTCCCCAAGAAAAATAGCATACTGAACTTTATGCACTATATCATGAATAAATTGAAACCCTTTGAGTACTTGGCTCATTCAGTTATTTGTCTCATACTGACATGGAACCTTTGAAAAAGAGCTCATGTGCTCAAGGTGTTATCTGAATAACAAATAAATATTATTATTCAGCTTATTGTAACCCCCTTCAGTAGGCCAGCCTACTTGCTCTGCTGTTTTCATTCTTGAACCATTGTTACCCCTTGTTGCAGTGACTTCATGGGTCAGACTACTTTTCTATTTTCTCGCTGTATGAAATAACCTTCCTACATACTTTGCCTCTCCCCTCTTTCACTGCTCCTAAGCAACTTCTTGGGATTACTTTGCTCTCTTCCTGCTGTTGCTCTTAGCACTTCTATGCTCATTCCTTATGTTTGGGCTGCCCTGCCATCAGTCTACAAATTGATCAATTACCACCGCCATTACTAGTTTATTGTTCACATTTGTTTGCACTATTGTTCACTGCATATTTCTTGATTGTTTTGCAGTTACCTTTTGAAATGTATTCACTACCTACCCTTCCCGGGTACACCTGAAATGAGCCTTGGCTCATTCACCTTCCTTTGTCACCTATTAGTAAATAAATACATAACATTCACCTACTACTATCCTCTTTCAGTTTGCTTCATCTCATCACACAAAATATATAAAACTCAAAATTTAAATACAGTACTTTTCAGACTTGCTTGAGCCTCCCTGGAACAGGCAGGGCCTCCCAGGAGGCTGGCCCTCTGTTGAGAACCCCTGGACTAGGGTGTTTATTCATGACCCAGTATCAGAGCTGCTGGCCTTTGCTTGCTAACATCCCACAACATAAGGTAATGACCTTCCTGCTCCAAGCTTGGCCACGTGCATTGTTGGTTTTGCTTTCTTAATAAAGGGACAGCATCTTTACTTGAAAAAAAAATGCAGATTTGCATTATGTACACAGATATGAACAAATATATATATATATGGGATATGAGTGGAAATGAGTGGAATACATGATTTATCTGCAAAGGCAGTTTGACCTCAGGTAACCTCAACGAGGTGGCGAAGCCATGAGCCAGGTGGCTGAGGTCAAACTGCTCGAGTGCAGATAAATCATGTACAGTATTCCACTTTGTTCTCCATTGCATATTTGATTTATGCAATAGGTATAGATTTTTTGTGTTTTTTTGTAATTGATTTTTGATTTTGTTTAGTTTGGTTTTTTTTAAAAAGGAGGAATTTTGTGGTCATCTGTGGGTTACTCGCGCTGTTCAGGGCTGGTTGTCAGGGTTGGTAATGTGGTTGTTAGGGAAGCGACATCCCTACTTTCTTGGCGTGCATTGCTTTTGGTCTAGAATTGCCTTTGGGAGGGATTTTCAAAAGAAAATGATGGCTTAATATTTATTTCAGTAAGTGAGGAGCCAGTTAAGGTGAAGCATGTTTTATTTTGTTTTTAATTTTAAAATATCTGGTTGTTCCTGAACGTCATGGAAGGTTTTAGTGTAATTTTTCATTATTTTATCTGTTTGATCCTGCATTCAGGCATGTCATCTGGCTGATCTTGTGTTTGCCGACCCAAGGTGAAGAGAGGTATGAGAGGAGAGAGAGGCAGGTTGGAGTGGGTACCCAGGGAGTGCAGCTGTTCCTTTTCTTTTCTGTTTTTGTCCTGCCTTTTAATTTTTTTTTGTCTTTTATCTCCTTGGAGTATTATTTTATCTGGTTGATCCTACTTTTGTTGATGAGGCTGTTCTGGGCAGTGAGTGAGCAAGTGGAGCGGTTCACCACCAAAGATGGAGATATGCAGAGTGAGAGAGATGCAGGCTGGGTGGGTACCTAGGAGTGCTGCTGTTCCTTTTTTTTTTTTTTTTGCCCTGCCTTTTAAATTACTTTTACACGTGTTTATCTCCTTGGTGTATTTTTTTATTCAAACAACATGAAGTCTTGCTGTATTCTGACTATTGCAGTTAGCTCCAGCACTTGAACTGCCCTGGAGAGTAGAAGGTTAAATCTCTATGCAAGGCATAGAATGTTGAACCTCAAGCTCGGTTGAAAGACTCTGCAGTACTCTGAAACCAAACCGTCAGATTCTTTACTCCGCCTCACTGAACAGTGGATCCGGAGATTTCTCCTCTGCTCGGGTTCAAAAGTCAGTGAAGTTGTTGGTTAAAATCCAAATTATTTTCCGCATTGTCGGTTCACTCTGTCTGCTGTACTGTAAGTACTTAGGTAGTGTTTCTGTCTCTTGTGGAAATTGTAAATAGTTGTTTTTGATCGGTTCGCTGAACCGACCCTCTACTTTAATTTTGTGTACTATCTTTTAGTGTGTGGCTACCGTCCTTATCGGTTTTAAGAAAAACGTAGTTTTATGGGTTTTTCAATACCTGTAACACGGTTAGAAACTGATAAGAGAGTCTTGCCTGAGTTGCTATATAAAGGGTAAGTTTGGTTAGGTTGGCCATCTCTGAGAAAACCCAAGAAAAAACAGGCCCACTGGGTTTCAACACTGTAACGAGTGTAGGGAAGTCTTTGACAAGGCTGATCCCCACACCACTTGTGTTACTGTCTGGGGTTTGACCACCTCTATTCAGACTGCCAAATTTGCTAAAATGTCCCTAAGTCTACTCTGGAAAAGAGGTTAGGTAGACTTCAGGATAAGGAGGTCGAGAAACCGCTGACCTGAAGGCCAGCCTGGTTCAGTTCCCACTGAACCAGAAGGAGTGCCCTCTGACCAGGGCAATACCTTTGGGCAAGACGAGAGCCGATCCTGAGGATTGGTTCCTACAAAAAGAAAACACAAAGAAAATTGACCGGTTCGGATCCAGAGGTTCATGTTCTGACCGCCAAAGAAATAGCCAGAGCTGCTTCGGATGCTGAATCGCTCGATCCGTTCCGACCGATCTGGCACCTTCTGGCAGGGCTCGGTTCGGTCGGTTCCTCCAGTTCAGGATTATACCCTGGAAGATTTTTATGAACGGAATGTGATGAGGAGGGGAGTTTGAGGATGATGGTGATGAGGAGAGTCTGGATGTACCTGTGGAAGCAGACATCTCCCCAGACAGACCTTCTGGTGTTTCCTCCCAGGCTTTCTGAGTCCCCTCCCACTATCTGTTTTACAGAAAGATGGCTGAAACCCTCCAGCTTCCTATGGAGGAGGCTATGGAAGATCAAGAGGAGCCTGACTTTGTCGAAATGATGGACATCCCAGAGTCTAGGAGACTGTCTATTCCCCTTCATAAATCCTTTGGGAAACAGACACAAAAAATTCTTAAGTCTCCTAATTCTGTACCTCCTGTTGACAGAAGGATGGACAAGAGGTATACCTTGTCAGGCTCAGATACAGAGTTTTATACCAGCAATGCAAATCCACAAGAATATGCAGGCTGTAGCTCAGACAAGGCAAATATTCCTTTGGCTTCACACCCTCAGACAAAGACTCAGGAAGATGGATGCCATGGCAAAGAAACAGTACATGGCATCTTCCTTGGGACTCAGGAAGGCTAACTATATGGCTTATGCAGCCAGGTACCAGAAGTCCAAGTGGGACACTGTACTGGCACTGGACAACATGCCTCCCCAGCTGGCCAAAGAGCTGGAGGAGGTGGCTGCTGATGGGATTGAGGCATCAAAGGTACAATTTCATGCTGCTGTGGACTCCAATGATGTTTCATCAAGAGTCATGGCTACATCTGTGGCTCTTCGAGGATGGCTTGGCTCAGATGTACTAGCTTCTCAGGGACACCCAGGCTAAGGCCATGGATTTCCCTGTGGAGGTAATTCTCTGTTTGGGGAGCAGACAGAGAATTACATGAAGAAAATGGATGAGTACAGGACTACTTATAGGAGTGACAGGCCAAGGAGAGGCAGGCAACTCCTCAAAGGCAGCAAGCTAGGCAGGGGCAGGCCTTTTCAAAGGCCTTTCTACCAAGTACAGGCCTCTTCTCCTTTCCTCAGATGGTGTTCTTTAGAGGAGAGGCAGAAGGGGATGAGCAGGCTGCATCCACCCTCAGCCTAAGGCTCCTGCCAAGCAGACACCCTGATATGTCAGCCTGGTCGACTCTTCCATTCCTGTAGGGACATGCTGGCTTACTTTGTACAGGACTGGATGTCTGTTACCTTAGACAAGTGGGTCCTGGAGGTAGAGTAGGGACTGGTCCTCAGTTTCAAAAATTTCTGAAAATGAGAGCCAGATCCTTTCCACCTGCAAACACCTCAGAAACCCTTGCCCTGGAGGCAGAGGTTTCATCTCTCTGGCCTTAAGGGCTATGAGAGAGTTCCTACCCTACACAGGGCAAGGCCTGTACTCCAGGTACTTCCTTACCCCAAAAGACAGGGAGTGGCGACCCATCCTAGACTTAAGGTACCTGAACAAACATCTTTTAAAACCAAAATTCAGAATGGTGACTCTGGGAACAATTCTTCCCTCTCTAAGGCCAGGGGACTGGCTTGCCTCCTTCGACCTCAAAGATGCCTCTTTTACATTCCCATCAGGTGCTCCCACAGAAAGTATCTCAGGTTAGAATTGCCTCAGGCCATTACCAGTTCAAAGCAATGCCCTTTGGTCTAATATCGGCTCCAAGGGTGTTCTCAAAGTGCCTAGCAGTAGTAGTGGCCTTTCTAAGAAGAAAAAGGATTTCCATCTTTCCATATCTGGATGACTGGCTCATTATGGGTCAGTCCTCAGACCAAGTTAAGTCAGACCTACAAGTGACCCAACAAGTGCTCATTTCCCTAGGATTTCTTCTCAGCCTTCCCAAGTCAGTTCTCGAGCCTGTACAGCTTCTTACTTTCACAGGAGCAGATCTGGATACTGTCAAAGCAAGAGCTTTCCTTCCACTGGAAAGGGCAAAAGCCATTACAAAGCTGGCTTCTCATTCCGCTTCTGGTTTCTCATCCAGCAAGGCACTTCCTTCAGCTTTTGGGTCACATGGCAGCTTCCACAGCTGTGGTCCAAGGGGCCAGGTTTCAGATGAGGGACATTCACTTCCATCTGAGTGCCTTTTGGTCCCAAAGGAAAGATCCTCTTACCAGACTAGTCCCAGTTACTCAGACTCTGATCCAGGCTCTCCAATGGTGGCAGGACCTGGACAACTTAAGACAAGGAGTTCCATTTGTCACTCAGTCTCACTCTGTGGTCCTTACCACGGATGCTTCCCTATTGGGTGGGGTGCCCATCTGGGGCTCTCACAGCCCAGGGACTGTGGTCCCCAGGAATCCCCCTTCATATCAATCTCCTAGAGCTCAGGGCAGTCTTTCTGGCCCTACAAACTTCTCTGTATCAGTGCAGAACAAGGTGGTTCAGGTCAGACGGACAACACCACCACCATGTGGTACATCAACAAGCAGGGAGGTACTCGTCCACAGCCTTGTGCATGGAGGCCATGAACTTGTGGTCTCTAGCTTATTCCTGCAGACCACTCTGATAGCAGTTCACCTTCCAGGGAAGGACAATGTGCTACCAGATGCACTGAGCAGGATCTCCCAGGGCCATCACGAATGGTCCCTGGACCCTCTGGTGTTGAAGGTGATTTTTTTCAAGGTGAGGCATTCCAGATATAGATCTCTGCAGCCCTAGACAATCACCAACTTCCCTGTTTTGTTGCAGACCCCCAGTCTTGGGCTCAGTCCCTCTAGATGCTCTGATTCTGAACTGGGAAGGAAATTTCTTTATGCCTTCCCTCCTTTTCCTCTACTCTTCAAAGTTCTGGTCAAGATAAGGTCACAGCCTTGCAAAGTGATTCTGATTGCTCTGGACTGGGCCAGGCAGCCTTGATACCCCTGTTTGCTGTCCCTAGCAGTCCACCCTCCCTGTCTCTTCCCAGGAATTACAACCTGTTAACCTCCTCTCAGGGAGGATTTGGTACCCCAATCTTCAGTCCCTCAATCTCAAGGCATGGCTCTTGAAGAGCTAGAGTATGCAGACTTGCACCTGTCCCAAGGGTTACTGGATATTCTCAAAGCTTCTCATAAACCTGCTACCAGGAAAACTTATAACTCCAAATGGAAGAGGTTCAGCATTTGGTGTTCCAGGAGAAGCATATCCCAGACACTGCTGGTGTGTCTACAGTCCTGGATTATATGGTTCATCTTAATGGTCTAGGGCCTCAGACCAGCCACTCTGAGTGCATTTGTCAGCTGTTTCTGTTTTTCTGTCAGTGGGAAAACCTTCTTCACTGTCATCTCACCCTGTATTCTTTAAATGTTTTAGGGATTGCTTCATACCAATCCCCCTCTAGGGATCCTGCTCCTGCCTGGGATTTGAATGTTTGCATTGCCTAGCTTATGCAACCCCTTTGAGCTATGTCCTAGCAGAGCTTTAAGTACTTGACTTGGAAAACTGTGTTTTGGTAGCTGTTACCTCTGCCAGATGTATCAGTGAATTGCAAGCTCTGTCAGTAGAGCCTGACTTCATTTCATTCCATAGAGATAAAGTGGTTCTCAGAACCAATAGGAGGTTCTTACCCAAAGTGGTTTCAGATTTCCATCTAAACCAGTCTGTCTCTTCCTGTGTTCTTCACTGATCACTCTTCCTCAGGAGAGAGGAGGTTACTCAGTTCGGATGTTAAAAGAGCCCTTAGTTACTACATAGAGCGCAAAAGGGTCACAGGTTTGACTCCCTTCAGTTGTTCCTCACTTATGGGGAAGTAGGTAAGGGCAAACCTGCCACCAAGAGAACCATTGCCAGGTGGATTGTATCCTGTATACAATTCTGCTATGAGAAACTAGGAAAATTCCACCCTCAGGCCTGAGGGCTCATTCCACTAGAGGTACAGCGCTTCCTGGCTGCTGCCAGGGATATTCCTTTGTTAGAAATCTGTCAAGCAGCCACCTGGAAAACAGTCCATACCTTTACCAAGCATTACTCTCTGGATATCCAGGCTAGGAGTGATGCTCGGTTTGCTATAGTACTTCAGAGTCTATTCCCAAAGTAGGTTCTGTCCTCCTCCATGGAGGTTCTGGCTTGGTGGTTCTAATAGTTAGAATACAGCAAGACTTCATGTTGTTTGAAGAAAAAATTACTCACCTTAGTAATTATGTTTCTTCCAATGGAGTCTTGCTGTATTCTGACCTCCTCCCTGCCTCCCTCTCAGAACCTGTTTTTGGGAAGTAGGTGGGAGTGCAGTGTTGCAACCAGGGGTGTCTTCAGCAGCTTTCTTTGATTTGGGTGTTTGTGTTATTAATTAATAATATTCATTCTTTAATACCTGGGTTTTGGTTTTGGGTTTCCTGACTTGAGTCTTCTTTGAGAATCTAAAACTTGGTTGTTGCCCTTGGCTAGTAGAAACTTTATAATTTCCACATAGATAGGTCAGTGAGTTATAGCTCAGTAAGAATCTGATGGTTTGGTTTCAAGTACTGCAGACAGAGTCTTTAACGAGCTGAGCTCAACGATCTATGCCTTGCATAGAAATACCCTCTACTCTCCGGGCAGTTCAAGTGCTGGAGCTAACTGCAATAGTCAGAATACAGCAAGACTCCATTAGAAGAAACATAATTACTAAGGTGAGTAATCTTTTCATCTGGTTGATCCTGCTTTCATTGATGAGTCTGTGCTAGGTAGTGAGCGAGCGGGAGTGGGGGCTGGAGCTTGTCTGCTGTGCATCGTGCGTTTAAATGCTTTTTGTGGAGCCATTAGTGTTTTCAGATGCAGCTGTTGTCCTGCATATGTGGTTGATCCTGCCTTTCTTTGTACACTGTATGGTCGGGATATGACTGAGTTAGGTATTGGGGCAGAGGAGAGATTGGTTTAAAAAATGCTTTTGTTTTGTGGCAGAGGTTTTGTGTGCCGTTAAATGTGACAGAGGTGAATGGGTAGGCAGAAGAGCAGTGTAGCTGCAAGTGAGAAGCAGTGAAGAGTTTTTATGTCTGTGCTTGGCGAGCTGTTCTGTAAGCTGTAAGCTGAAGTACTGGTGGCCTTGGGTGGGGCAAGTGGTAATGAAATTGAAAGTAAGGGCAATTTGAAAGTAGTGCCAGCAGGAGGGAGATGATTGATGGCAGGGTGTTGAATAAATGGTTGATTGACATTAGGGTGTTGGATAAATCCTAGAACCACCGCTTATTCAACACCTGTGAGAATAAATGAATTTATGTATTGGTTTATCCACTCACACCTATTGCATAAATATATACAGTATATATACAGCTGAGGAAAAGAATGTGCCTCCCCAAACTCCCCCAACAAAATTATGAAATAGCATGTTTTTGACACACCCAAAGAATGTGTTAGCGCGTGGACACACACACACACACACACCGCACACGCACACACACACACACACTCTTACTGAGGTCCCCTTTTGGTCTTTAGTTACCAGGCCCTCTGTGAGGCAGTGTCTCCTTCTCCACTGTCTCTACTAGACTGGCATTCCACACCATCCCCTGAAGGGGTTGATTTACAGGAATCCCTGGATCTTCTCCTTACTCCTTCATTTGTCTTTGCACGTAATGCCCTCCTCAATGATTCCCCAGAGGCATGGACATACAGGATGCCTTGAGACCTGGAGCCCCATGTCTCTTGTACTCTGTGCCCCAGATACTACCTGTGTCTGGAGGTGAGACTGGTCAGTAACTAAGCCTTAGTGTGGCCCCTATCATAGTGTGGGTTCCATGTATTGTCAAAACAATGTGTAGCCACCAACCCACAAAGATGCCTAAACCTTGGCTCAGTATTCAATATAAGGGTCATAGTGGGTCAGTCAGATGTCCTTTGGTTCAATGTTTTAACAGTCAGTGGTTTCATTGGCACAGAGTGCCTTTACCTGAGGTGACTCCTTTTTAGGCATACAGTGGTGTGCTGCCCCTTGAACAGTAGCACAGTGCATGACACTGTGTCACTTGACTTAAGCAGGCATCCCATGAAAGTACAGGGTTTCTGCTGCCAGCCTAGTGCTGTAATGTCTCTTATGGCTTAGTAGCTCTCTGCATGGTTTAGCAACTGGCTTTAAACTTCCATAAACAATAGTTACCAATTTACACTAGTATCCTCCGTTCATCCCTATCAACTCATTGATCCAGGCGGTTCCATGTGATAGATGTGGTCCTTATTTGGAGCGTGTACCTCACCAAAATCAATTTAGCTGATGTACACTCCTGGCGCACAGCAAAGGGTGCCAGAGACTTGATTTGTTTTTATGTCGGGACTGCACCTCCACTAAAGGATTCTCAACTCTAGGGGGGCGATGGGGTAAAAGAAAAAATCTGACCGGGCGAATAACAGTGCACCCAGAACCGAACCTGGCACCCTCCCAACCCTATCCTACCACCAACCCACCATGCCACACAGTCAGTTTGGCAGTCCACTGCCACACTACACCCCACAAGCCCTCTCCCTTCTGCCCATCACGTGGTGGTCCCCCCGCGCGCACGCATGTATATATAGCGACATCCTGTTGCTATATTCTCCGACCCCCAATCCAGTCGCCCTCCCTACATAGGCACCGTGATTGAGTCACACTTTTAAAAGCACTCAGTTGCGGTCTCCATCATCACCGGCTACCATCCAGGCATTGGAACAGAAACAGAGAAATTGTCGGCAGATGAGGGTTGCAAGGCCCATCTGGTCTGCCTCTAAGCCCTACACTTGTGTGCTGCCTCTGACCCTATCTGGTTAGTGACTATTCTCCTCTCCTTCCCACCTCCAAGGTTCCCTTATTCCTATCCCAGGCATGTTTAAATCCCTCCACTGTGCTCGCCCCACCACTTCCTGTGGCCGACTATTCCATGTGTCCACCACCCTCTCTGTGAAAAAGAACTTTCTCACATTTCCTTAATCTATCACCTTCAATTTCATATCATGCCCCTTGTTTTATAACTCCTTAAATTGGAAGAGGTCTCCCCTGCACCTTGTTTATGCCTTTAAGGTACTTGAATGTTTCTATCATGTCCCTCCTCTCCTCCAGCAGTACATATTGAAGTCCTTACTCTCTCCTCATATGTTTTCTGGTGCAAGCCCTGTACCATCTTAGTTGCCTTCTCTGGACTGCCTCCACCCTGTCAATGTCCTTACGAGTGCGCCCTCCAGAACTGCACACAGTACTCTAGGTGAGGCCTCACTAGGTGTCTTCTACAATGGCATCACCACCTCCCACCTTCTGCTAGTGATACCTCTGCCTGTGCACCCCAATATGCCACTGGCCCTCTCTGCAGCCTTTCGTACTTTTCTTGGACTCCTTTAGGTCATCAGAAATGATGACCCTAGGTCCCTTTCTTCCTTGGTGATCATCACAACTCTCCTCCATCCTGTAACTTTCCCTAGGGTTCCTTCATTCCAGGTGCATAATTTTGCACTTTTAGAATTAAATCTCAGTTGCCACAGCTCAGACCATTTTTCAAGCTTCCCAGGTCACTCCTTATTCTTTTCCACCTTCTGGAGTATCCACCCTGTTGCAGATCTTGGTGTCATCTGCAAACATGCAGACCTTTCCTTCTAGCCCTTCTGCAATGTCACTAATGAAGACATTAAACAGGACTGGCCCAAGGACTGAACCCTATGGTACCCCGCTGGTCACCCCGCTCTCCCTGGATTGGATCCCGTTTGCCACCACCTCTGCCTCTTGTCCGTTAGTTCCTAACCCAGTTTACCACTTTGTGCCCCATGCCCAGACTACCCACCTTGTTAAGCAGCCTCCTATGTAGGACAGTGTTGAAGGCCTTGCTGAAATCGAGGTAGGCAACATCCACCACCCTTCCCCAATTACTTCTTTTGTCACCCAGTCAAAAAAGTCTATCAGATTTGTCTGACATGACCTTCCTGTTGTGAATCTATATTGTCTCAGATCCTGGGCTCCACTGGTTTCTAGGTGCTTCACTAATCTTATCTGTGTCAATTCACCATTCACCATAGATGGGGTACTGGCAGAGATCAGGACCCCGAGCTCTTAGCTTTTTTTTAAAAAGGGTGGGCGGAGCCGACATAGCATCGGCGCCGCTCGAGGTCGACGCATGATGCATGGAGCGCCGAGGGTTGGCCGTTAGACTGAGCTGACTCCACCTGCCTCACCAGTTCTTCGTCTCCCACCATCGAGGTCGCCTCGTGGAAAGCTTTCTCTGCAATTTTAGGCCTTCAGCTTGTTCAAAAAATCGACGCTCAGTCCGGTCGGTCGCCTACCAGTTCTGGGTTCTGCCTCCACTCAACGTCCGCCGTAAGATCTTTCCTTTATTTGAAATTCCGCGTATGTCGAAGCTATTTTGTGGTGTTTTTTCTCCGTGGGTCATGCTCGTCGGAGGGCAAAAAGTCTTCTAAGACGGGTCGCCCCTCCATGCGCCGGTGCCCGTGCGGCCGAAAAATATTCCATCACTGACCAGCACGACCGGTGTCTTGTGTGTCTTGGCCTGCTTCACAACCATGGATTTGTCGCGAGCCTGCTTCTCCATGGACCGGCGTCCTCCTGCAACAGCGCTGCATTGAAAGTGGCAGCTCCGCCGACTTTGGGGTAGGCTCCGGTACTGTCGGGCCAAGCCGCCTCGGCCCTTCCTCCGGGTCCTCCTGGTTCTATATGGACCGAGGAGGAGGGAGCCTCGCTACTTGAAGCCTGGCCATTGCCGAGGCTCCTCCCGTGGTGGAGGCTCTTCCCGCTCCTCCCGAGCGGGCGGGAGGATGCCGCCATGGCAGTCGCCCTTCGGGGTGAAGCGCCCCCGTGTTGCTCCTGCCTTGGAAGGCCTTTGTCGGCGCTGTCCGATGTCGCCGTTGGCACCATCGGAGCCTTGGCGCGCCGCCATCGGCCGTTGGGCCCTGTCGGCGCTGACTCGTTGTCTCTGCCCGTGGGCCTGTGGATGCCATCTCACGCACCGACACTGCTCAAGGTGCCGTGGGACAAGATCTGGCCCTTCGCCATGTCTCACCCGGCGCCGAGAGTTGAGCATGGCGCCGTGCCCGCGCTGCTCGGTGCCATAGGGCCTTCAGCTCCAGCTGTCTGTGCGTCCTCTGCGCCGTCCATGCTCTCGGGTGCCGCTCGTGGTGCCAAGGGGCCAGTCGGTGCCGTGTTCGACGCCGAGTCTGCCCTCTGGGCCATCGCCGATGCCGCTCAGTCCTCGGTGCCGCCAGAGTGCCGAGGGGCCTGGCTATGTCGCTTTCGGCACCGAGGTTGCTGCTGGGGCTGCTGTGTGCTGCCTCTGTCCCTGGTACCGCCCGGTGCTGGTGGATTTGATGCGCCATCGCCTGGCCCTGGCTCTGGACCTTGGCCCGAGCTGCCCTGGTGCCTTCTGCGGGTCCTGCCCGGGTTGGCGGAGGGCATGGGTGCTGTCTCGGACACAGCCCTGGCTGCCGGGCCATCTGGCAAAGTTGGTTGCTCTGCCCTCCTACTGTTTGGCTGAGAGCCTCGGACTCTGCCTCTTGGAGTCGAGCTTGAGTCAGATGGGCAGTCACACCCTTCGGGGTTGTCTGCCGAGTAGGGCGCTCCTGTGGTCTCTCGGCCGACGAGTCGGGCAGCCCCTACTGAGGAGAGTCAGGTGGCTCCCGAGGCTAGGGCCAGTGGTGCTGACCAGCAGGCAGTGGTGCATGCCACCGTTGCTCTGCAGCCTGGCCTTGGGGGTTTCATCGACCCTCAGTGGTGGTACCCCTCCGTGGTGTGTGTCTTGATTGCCCAACTTTGGGGCCCATCAAGAAACCCACAGGAGAGGAGGTGCTGTTCCCGGGTCTCCCCTTCTGGGGCCGCCCAGATGCCAGCTACCTAGGCTGGCCCTCTCGAGGAGGAGGACTCTCTCGGACTCTGAGGGGTCGAGGGGTGTGGGGTCTGCGTGTCGGCCTTTCTCTGGTGTCCACCCAGGCCCTGGGCGAGGCGAGTCGGATTTCCACTCTTCCCTCGGTTCCTTGAGGGAACCCCATTCTTTGAGGCAGGGGACCATCCTTCTGATTCTTTATGGCCCCAGTCACCTCACTGGGGATTCTTCTGGTGCAGCCAAGGTAGTACCAACGTGGTTGTACAGCTGTCAGCTGTGGAGTCTTCCGGGCACCCTCCTCGGTGCTCATGGTCCGCTCCCTAGCCCTGGCGGAGGTCAGCCGACTTCTTTCTCGGCTCTGCCCCTATCCCTCTGCCACATTCTCCAGCGCCCAGGCACTCTTGGTCCTAGCGGCCTCTCACCTGGGAGCAGTTCAGAGCGGTGGCCACCCAGTTCCTGCCTACATTAGGCTATGGACAGCCAGGTTTTTCAACCTCCCCATGCAGCCACCCTCGAACATATGGTGACCTCCAGCTCCTCATCCCCTCTTCTGGGGAGAGGACCCTCTGTCCACATCTCTCCAGCTGCTGATCTCTCCGAGTATCAGCTCCTCGTGAGGATGTTGGAGGACTTGCACCTTCTCCCTCTTCTGTTAGCAATCTTGAGCATGTGGTGCACGCCTTTCTAGGGTGATTATGGCAGGCCACCCTTGTGGTGCCACCCTGGCCTGCCTCTTCGGGAGATGCCTCCTGCTTCTGGCAGAGGCCCTTCTCCGAGTTCCTGCCCCTAGGGACCTCAGCCAGAGGTATTGCGCTCCCAGAGTCTCCAGGTTCTATGCCTCATCCGCAGTCCGGCTTGACTCATCTGGACACCCCTGATGGGCTTTGTGCCTCCACCGTGACCGCCCCCGGATCAAGACTCCTCGATTTTGATTTTTGGGGAGGAGGACCTTCTCTCGGCACGGTTGCTCCTTTCTATTTCCGCTCACCAGGCCCACTATGCAGCCTATAACAGGTTCTTGTGGTCCATGCTGGGTCAGGTCCTAGCTGCTTTGCCTGACTCGGGGCAAACCAGACAAGCCATCGTGCTCTCTGCACGTGGCCTGGGCCTAGCAGGCACCAAGCGGGGGCATCTTCACAGCAGCTTGAGGTAGCTACCAGGGTCGTGGGTCAGCGATCTGCACCAGGAGATAGGTGTGGCTACGTCTTTCCAGTTGTCACCCTTGGCCCAGCGTAGGGTGTTTGCTCCGCCCACCAGGGAACGACCTTTTTCTCGTGGAGGCGAGGGCGGCGCTTGTCAGGGCAGCTTCCTTCTCCTGGGGGACCCTTCGCCTCCTCCCACCTCGGGCCTCCCAAGCCCAGAAGGTTCCCCCTCCTTAGTGTGTCACACACTGAGGGCTAGGGACCTGTCCCTTAGGGTGTGAAGAAACAACTCCTTCGGGGGCTTGGTATCACCCATCTGTGATGAATGGTGAAGATTGCCACAGATAAGATATGAAATTACGTACCTACCGTAATTCTAGATCTTTCTGTGTATCTTCAACATTCATCACAACCCCACCCACCATCCCCTGGGGCCTCAGTCTCTGGGCCCTCCTCCCTCTGTGGCTCCCTCTCCTTTTGGAGGTAGGTAGGGACACACAGGGGTATTCTCCTTAAGCGGTACAGCTCGAGCGGCATTCCTTCTCACTACATGTCTCCACCCTGATGGGGTGGAGTTGGTGGTTGCCCTCCTCCTGTTCTCCTTCTGGTTTCATCCAACTGTTTCAAAAAAAAAAAATTCTTTTTTCCACTAAACATCTTTCCTGAGAGAGTATTAAATCCCTGTACCCTGTCCTTCTTCCAGAATAGCTGACTCTGCTTCTGGGGTATTTGCCAGTTATTCTGTGCCTTGAATTCTGGCAGAGAGCTTTCTACTCCTAGCAGTTCCTATACAATCTGGTGATGGACAAGGGTCTCGGTACCTTGTTACCTCTCACTCTCTCCTAAATTTTCTCCCTCCTTCCTCCTTCTTCCACTTCCAGAGATTGGGGCCCCTACCCAATCCCTTTAGTCTCATCTCTTCTTGCTGTCCTCTCAGTCATTATTTCTCCTTTTAGTTCAGTTTTCTTTCTTTCTGTCCCTTGACCTCTTGTCCCACCCTCCATCCCTTCCTCTTACCTCTCTGACGACTCAGAACTGGTAGGCAGGCGGAGTCTCACTCAGCCTAACGGCCAACCCTCCAGCGCCATGCAGCACGTCGGCCTCCGAGGGTGGCGCCAATGCTGTGTTGGTCACCACCCTTTAAAAAAAAAGCTAAGAGCTCCCATGGGTCCTGATCTCTGGTCAGTACCCCATCCGGATGAATGGTGAAGATACACAGAAAGATCAGAATTACGGTAGGTAATGATTTTCATTTCTTTCCTTAAGCAGTGCCTCCATGATCTTCCCCACTACTGAGGTGAGGCTGATTGGCCTATAGTTCCTGACTGGCCTATAGTTCACTGCCTCCTCTCTGCTCCCACTTTTGTGCAAAGGACACCCTGTGCCTCTCTTTCAGTCCACTGGGACCACTCCTGTGTTGAGTGACTCAGTGAACATAGCTGCCAGAGGCACTGCTAGGTCTCTTTGTAGCTCCTTTAATATCCTTGGGTGTATGCCATCTGGTCCAATTGCTTTGTCCACCTTCAGTTTTGTGAGCTTCTCAGGCTCTCTCCACTGTGAATGGACTGGTGTCCACCTCTCCCCTTTTTGTATTGGCTGCCCAACTATGGTGCCTGACCCTTCCCTTCTTCCGTGAACACTGAACGAAGTATTTATTCAGTATTTCCCTTTTCTAGGCCCTCCCAACATTCCTTCTTCCTCCCTTTAGCCGCATAACCCCCTCAGTTTTTTCTTCTTTCACTGATTACCTAAAGAATGTTCTGTCCTCTTTCTTCACTGTCTTTGATAATCCTTCCTCAGTCCATGCGCTTGCGCTCTTAACAGCCTTCCATGCCTCCTTAGACACTTTAGGTATACCTCCCTGTCTTCCTCCCTTTGGTCTCCTTATATTTCCTAAATGCCGTCCTTTTAGCCCCTCACTTTGTCTGCCACCTCTTTTCAAGAACCATAGTGGCTTTTCTTTTCTTGTCTTTAGATACCAACCTGATGCCTTGTTAGTTACTTCCAGTATGGCTTTTTAGGTGCCCCACTGCTTTTTGCCTCCCCTTCTCTAGGCAACTTGTATGCATTTCCTCATTTCAGCAAAGTCTGCCCTACTAAAATCTAAAACCTTTGCCTGTGGATGACTTGACTGAATCCCTGTCCCCATGGTAAACCACACTATATGGTGGTCACTGGACCCCAGTTGTCCTTCTACTTGGACATGTGCGATTCTGTCCCCATTGGTCAGTACTAAGTCCAGAACTGCCCTGTCTCTGGTGGGATCACGCACTAGCTGCCTTAGACCTACCCTGTAGGAAATCTAGGATGCCTCTGCTTCTGGCTGAAGCATCTGCCTGGGTAGTCCAATCCACGCCAGATATATTGAAATCATTCGCAGTAGAACCCCCTTTAGTCACCATCATGTGTATTTTATCCACTAGCTCCTGTCCACTTCCTCCTCCTTTGCTGGAGGCCTGTAGATCACCCTGTGTGTATTGCTGTACCATTTCCAGTCTCAAGGGTGACTCACAGCCTCAGCCTCCCGACTACCCTGCACTTCTTTCACCTTTATACCTTCTCTGGCGTACAGGGCCACCCCACCCCCTTTCTTGCTCCCCCTATCCCTCCTGTACAGAGCATAACCTGGTACATTTGGTGTCCCACCCAAGATTTGCAGTGTACCGTGTCTCAGTTATTGCAGCTATGTCCAGGTCTGCCTCTACTAACAAGGCTTCCAGGTCTGGGATTTTACTCCCGAGGCTATGGGCATTAGTTACCATGACCTTCCATGTACTGCAGGTTTATTGAATCAGGGCACACAAATTTTAGGTTTCAAATAAACAAAACAAGTTTATTAAAAGTTGTGTATACAGGATTTCAACTGTAACATAGACATTTTTTTGTATTTTAAAACACAGTATGGTTCTCAGTTGACATTTGAGTACACTGTCTCCATAATGGAGGCCTAGGCATTAGTATGGGCATTGGTGATTCCTCATCACCCACTAGGGGCTGTGAAACACAGCTTCAGTGGTATGTGCCTGAAATCCATAGTGGGTTTCAAACATTTGAAACCCTCAGCAGTGTTTCTGAAACTCTTTGTCTCCATTCTTGTTCAGACCCTGGGAATCACCATTCCTTAAAGGGCTATGAATGTCACCCTCAGTGTTGATGCATCCACTGTGGGATTCAAAGTTGAAACACTTTTAAGCATCACTTGCTTCTAGCAAGGTTTTAGCCTTTTGCCTCCAAAGGGAAGACTGGCAAACTAACTTCTGGGAACATTTCTAAATGCATCTCTTGCTCCAGATCATTTAACCTTTTAAGGATGTTTTAACTGTATGGGTTTCTGGGGCTTTGTAGGCTATCATCAGACCTTCAGAGTTGCAGAACACATTCTGTTGTCATGCCCTGACAGCAGCCTCTGTTTTATGATGCACCTTCTGCAGGTGGGTAGCTGTATGAATCCATGTCCCATGGAAAGCTTTTTCTGTTGCATTAATAGCACTTGGTACCTCCTCTCTTCTGGTGTCATTAGTTGCTCACCCCTTGAGTGTATGGCATGAATTACCTGTAGTCTGTGTTCCATATTCCTTCTACAGACAAACCTACACATGACACAGGATCTCTTTGATAACATCCAGCCCACAGTCCTGCACACATCAACTTTAGTATGGTTCATTTATAACCACAATACTGGTCTCCTGAGATTTGGAAAGAGACTTAAGCATGAGTATTACTGCTGACTGGTCACTGATGTCTTAGACCTCCACTGTCACTGGATTCATGATAACCCTTAGAGAGGGTACTTCCCCAGAGGGTCAACCCTATACCTACTGATGTCTTCTATCTCTCTCTCTGCAGGTGTTCATGCAATTGGAGACCAGAGCTGATGGGAGACCTGTGCCACACCCCAGAGTCTGGACCCATAATGCCACCTCCTGAGTCTGGCAAGTCATCACTGGCCAGTAGCAGTCAGAGCCGTGAGTGCAGGTGTTCACTTTGGTGGGTTCCATGCTCCAAAAGCCTCAAATCCTCATCTCCTTCTCTGACAAGCTTTCCAGTTCCAATATTTATACTCCTTATGGCCATAGCAACCCTGGCTGAGATCTTGGCAACCAATTTCCGATTGCTGTCCCTTTCAGGACTGCTTCTTCCTTCCCTCACTTAGATCTCTCCACCATGAATTCACTACTCACCCTGCAGTTGTCTGTGATCCAGTACTGTATTTAGCCACCCTCCAGTCCCTACCACCCACCACTGCCCTGCCCTGATACAATTCAAAGGAGTTGGTGGTGCGCTCAAAAGGGAAAGGGAGGCAGTGCTGTGGCGGCTAGCCTGACAAACATGGGTCAAGAAGGAGCACAAGCACTCATGGGACAGAGAACCTGAAATCCAGGGTTTCAGCAGCGGCTGAATAGGGTAACAGTGACCCAGACACGAACTAAAGTCCAGCGCTCAACCTCAGAACAGGTTCTTCATCAGGGAGGGTCCCTGAGACCCACCCCCGATGAAGACCCCATTTGGGTTGAAGCATGGGGCTTTGAGTTCTTGTCTGGGCCACTGTTGCCACAATAATTTTATTTTGCACTAGCAATTTCTAGTTTCAAGTTTCTCTGTCCATGAGTGCTGTGCTCCTTCTTCATTCCATACAATCCACCAGCCTCCCAGTTCCCACCACTCTTCCATGCTAAACCCAACAGTACTTTACTCACCCTTCACTTTTGCTGCCATCTGCACTTTAAAGACCTAGTGTAAGATCAATGGCCAAATTGCTCCAGATTCCTGCTGTGCAGGGGACTAGACAGGTGCCCCGTCACCCCTGCTGTTTGCACTTTACTTGGAGCCAATAGCTCAGGCATTAAGACTACACACACAAATATCTGAAGTTCAAATAGGAGGATATCATCATAAATTTGCCCTATAGTAGATGATCTGTTATATGTTTAACTTCCCCAGATGCTGCCTCCCACACCTCTGGAAGTTATTACAAGAGTTCAGGGAATGCTCAGGGTACCAGGTGAACAAAACAAAATGAAGGTCCTCCAGTCACTATACATCCTCCCCATATGGAAAGGAGTTTTCAATTCAAATGGGATTACAGTCACTGAGATATCTGGGCATTAAGCTCCCACTAAAATTGGCTACCCTGAGCAGTATAAATTACAAACCAATAACACAGACCATCCAAGAAGATTTACTAGGTGGCAGGCCATTAACCTTTCATGATGCAGAGAGTGGACTGTATCAGGATGAATGTCTTGCCCCGAATCCTTTACCTAGCACAGACTCTCCCAGTACCCACATCAAAAATTCAGTTCAGAAAAATGGGACAGATGCATCTTAAAATTCATATGGGTGGGTGTGTCCCACCCATGGATGAAATATGCCACACTACAGCTACCCAAAACACAGGGAAGGCTAGCACTACAACATCTAGAGAGATATTGCCAGGCTGCACAGGTCCGAATGGTGCAGTATTGGATGGCTGAACTATACTGGCACTATGGAAAGACCTCGAGATGACTGAAGAAGATCTAAGACCCATTAATAAACAAATCCAAACTAACAAGGGACCCCTATAAATGAGAACTACAGATAACCCTTTACAACAAATACATGACAGCAATGAATAAAACTGCTGACAAACCTAACTCTATAGACCTACAGGTATTTAATAACACCATTGGTCCATAATAGACTTTTCACTCCAGCCGCCCTGACAACACGACAGACAGTGGGAGAGAGTGGGTTATTTTATTGAACCAGTTAAGCAGGAAAATATTTTATTGATTTCCCTTCATTAGCAGACAGGTATGGCCTGCAACAAACTGACTCATTGCTATATTCAGGTGAGAGCCTACATACAGAAGCAGAACGTGCATGCCCTCAGCAACAGCCCCACCAAGTATAATCCAATTTATACAAGCCTTAGTGTCAGGAGACCCCTAGGTTCATCAATATCCAGGCTGTATCAGGGCCTTACAGAGCTAGAGAAACACTCCACTGACTATATAAGACAAAGATGGCAAGCTTATCTGGGAACAGCTATTTCCCCATTTCAGTGGAATAAATATATGACATATATACATAAACCAACATCCTCATATATCTGGAAGGAATTCTGCTGGAAAAATATAATCAGATTTTTCAAAACACCAGCTCGACAGGCTAAATATGACAAAAAATAACCCCGGCCTGCTGGAGAGGATGGGGAACCTGGGCGGTCAGGCCCATATACTCTGCAAGTGCCTAAGATTGCAAACATTCCGGAGGAATTACAACAAGAGTGGCAGGCATATTTTCACCTGAGTTAGTCCTCAATGACCACCTAGTACTATTCCTGGACATGCCAGCAGGATTGAGAAGGGACAACAGACAACTGCTGACAATCTGTGTATGGCAGCAAAAAGGCCATAACAAAAAAAACTGGTTTACCCCACAACCCCTGCCATAGGGATGTGGAATAATGTCAAGAGGATATCTACACTATGGAGAAATAACAGCTAGAATATCACAAACAGTACCGAAATCTGAAATACTATGGAAAAGATGGACAATGTATGAACTGAACAAATATGACTTTGTACCTCAGAAAAAGGGATTATGATGGTGTAATCTTCTTAAGCATTAATTTGAAGGGAAATAAGTAACACATCTGTATATCACGATTGACAACAATTGCACAGCAACACTGTTATGAGTATTGTTCATGTAATGTGATGTCTGTTTTTGTTTAAAACAGTAAAATAAATTATAAAAAAGAACTAGTGTCGCCTATAACTAATACTAATTTTCAAAAGTAATCAGCCATTACCTTTTACATCTGAGGTACTATTCTTTTCTCTTTGTTTAATTATAGTACTGCTTACCTGATGTTAGTAGGTGAGATGTGTGGACAGCACGCGCTGCCTGGCAGCTGATATATTGATGTCACTGCTGCTTAGGAACAGGCACTCAGCTGCTGCCTGGTCAGTCACCTGTAATGTCATTGTCAGTGAGGTCACAATGCTGATGATATTGGGGGTTAGAGATAGATATGTCATCTGCCAGGCTAAGAGCTGTTCCACACATCCAGCACAATATTATCACATAGAAGACTCCTAATGAGCAAAAGGAAAAGACAAATACTTCAGAAGTAAAGTTACAACTGACTGTATCTTAAAATTTATATTATCCTTTCTGCCTATGTTGGCTCCACTAGCTCTTTAATACCGCTCCTAGCAGTGCCTTGTTCATACTCCAGTTGTGTTGCAATTTGCACTTATACTGCTTGTTGCTCCTCAGATGCTCTGTCTAGCCCAATGTATTCCTTTTTGTTGCTACTTAATTGGAAGCTTATATTTTTGATTTGTGTAATTGACTGTTGTAACATTGCTGTATTCTCCCATTTCCCTTCCCACAGATCACAGCTGGAAATGAGTTATTTCTGCTCAGTATGTCTTTCCTGATAAACATTTTGAAATAAATAATGTTCCATGATAGTTGAAGATTCGGTACCTAACAGCTGTGGTGTAGGAGACACTTGCATTTTCTGCAAAACATTTAACCTCTACTTTGCTGAAGAGGGTTTTCAGAAAAAGTTTTGCTGTATTGATAGTTAAGAATCTGGCAAAATAATCTCTCAACAAAATAATTACAATACAGTACAAACTAGCACCCATTACTAAACATATTGTGCTTATATGACAAGAATATGATAACTGGAATGTGCCTTAAAATGGTATAACTAAAAATAGCTCACAAATTGTTTTCTTATTTTAAACCAATGTGTTTCTGGCTAATATACAGTATGTTCTAACCCCAGTAATGCTCAGGATATTCATACAAAATTTGCCAGCAGATAAAGGCCTAGAGGTCTATCAAGTCTGCTCGAATGTGCAGCTAGCACCCTTATTCTGCAGCTGCCCCTCCGTCCCATCCTTCCCTTCATTAACCCTCCCTTTGTCCTGTCCCATCCTCGCTTGAAGCAGTCCACTGTTCTACTGCATACCACTTCAGCAGGTAACTCATTCCACCCAGCCACCACCTTCTCTGTAAAAGTGTCTCCTCATCTCCTCCTGAACCTTCCTCACTCCAGTCTCATATCATGGCCCTGGTGGCCCTCCCTCCTTACTTTGAACAGCCCCTCTGTACCCGTCTTGTTTATTCCTTTCATGTATTTAAAGGTTTCAATCATGTCACCCCTGTCTCTCCTCCTCCAGTGAGTACATGTTCAACTCCTTCAACCTCCTCTCGTATGATAAGTCCCCAGCCCCTTGATCATCTTTGTCGCTCTGCGCTGCACCCCTCCAGTAACTTAGTGTCCCTCTTCAGATACAGATGCCAGTGCTGCATGCAGTACTCAGGTGTGGTCTCAATCAATGAGCCTACAGTGGCAGAATCACGCCTCCCTCCTCGAGGATATACCTTGCAATACAACCCAGCATTTTGTTGGCCTTGCAGCTGCCTTCCTACATTGTGCCGAGTTGTTAATTGACCCTGTAATGAGCACACCCAGATCCTTCTCCTCCTCTGTCTGGGCTAGCTGCACTCCCCTAGCTGGTAACTCCTCCTTGGGTTCTTCATCCCAAAATGCAGCACTTTGCACTTTTTGGCATTAAAGCCCAGTTGCCAGGTGTCTGACCAGGTTTCAAGCTTTGCCAGATCATCCTGCAACCCCTGCCATCCCCCTAGGTCATCCACCAAAGCACCTACTTTGGTATCATCAGCAAACAGACTGATCTTGCTCTTGGTGTCCCATGATATGTCTACAATGAATATCCCAAACAACACTGGTCCCAACACTGAGCCCTGTGGAACACCACTCGTCACTGCCCTTGGGTGTGAGAGCTCCCACCCACCACCACCCTCTGTTGCCTTCCTGCAGCCAGTTTCCTACCCATCTCACCAGCTTTGCACCCGCCCTGTGCCTACTAACTTCCTTCCCAGCCTTCCATGTGGCACTGAGTCAAATGCCTTACTGAAGTCCAGATACAGGACATCCACTGCATGGCCCCTGTCCAGCTGCCTAGTTACCCAGTCATAGAACTCGACCAGGTTGGTTTGGCAGGATCTGCCACGATGAAATCATCATAACTTTGTACAGTCAGCCTGTGGGTTGGACTGCCTGAGAGATGGAACACATGCAAATGATGGAATTCTTTGCAGTGAGCATGTGCACAAATACTGCTCTACCAACTGTAGTGTTCTAACCCCTTTAGATTTTTCTCCGCCTGAAAGTCTGTCGCTCGGAGTATCTTTCACCCTCTTTCGCGTGAAGAAAGATAAAATATCATCAAAACCATAAGTATACTTAATTTCTTTTATTGCCTCTACTGATTGTCAATTTAGATCTAGTTTATTATTAAAGTAGTTGTTTTTTCGGTTCCTTAGTTCGGCATAACCGTGAGGGATCAGAGTTAGTTTAGTTTAAACCGGTTCTCTGACTAAAGAACCTATATTATTTTTGTTTAAATTTTGGTCCTTACAAACTTTTTTGTAACGTCTTTTATCAGTTACAGAACCGTTGAACGGTTCATATTTAATCTCCTGCTCCAGTTCCTCCGTTCCTTATTGGTTCCGGAACTGACCGAAAAAAAATTTTAAAAGCTGTTTAAATAACCGCAACAGTATCTGTTATTTAGCTGTTGGTGTTTTTCCTCTTTGCTTCTCACCATGGCAGAGAGACCTAAGAAGAGAACGGGGAGCCCGGGTTTAAAAACTGTCTAAAGTGTGGAGATGTGTTTGCCAAGGCAGACAAGCACACCTTATGTGTAGCTTGTCTGGGTTTTGAACATCTGGACCAGGAATGTGAGATATGTAAAACATTTCCTGATAAAACTGTGGAAAAGTGTCTTGAATGGCTCAATAAAAGTTTCCTAGGGTCCTCAGTCTCTGACCAGCTGACACCCCAGTCTGTTGTGGCTGAACCCACAAGTGCTACTACCCCTGCCCCTGATACGCTGGAAAAGGGGCAAGAGGAAAAGAACTGGCAGACTCTCCAGTTCCCTCAAAGAAAATGAAGAAACTTAAACATGCAGAACCCTCTCCTGTTAACCCAGGGATGTCTGCACAGGTGTCTGCAATGCCTTCAGCTCAAGAGATAGCTTAGGCATTCAAAATTATTCAGGCCGTACAGAGCATCATCTCTCAGCCTCCTGCCCCTCAGCCAGGTCCCCAGGTTGTTAGTACTGTGTTGCCCTCTGCACCGGAGCAACTATTTTTTGAAGAGGATGTTGAGCTCATGAGGAGGACAAACCTATCCCTCCAGAGGTGTCCCTGAGCAGGAGTTTGGCTCGCCTCCCAGGGTGTCTGAGGATTTTTCCTCTCATTTTTCCTTCTAAAGGAAAATGGCAGATGCCTTAGGTATCGCCACAACAGAGCAAGTAGAGGATGAAGAGGAAATTGAGTACCTTAGTATGATGGGTTTAACCCAGAAAGGCCCTCCTCCTCCCAGTATATAATTTTTTTAAGAAGGATGCTATGAAGCTCCTGTAGACCCCTAATTATATTCCTCCAATCGACAGGAGAATAGACAGAAAGTACCAGGTGGATAGGGAGAGAGCTGACATCCTCTTCTCCCATCCTGACCATCAAGGGTAATACAACAAGCAGCCTGTGATAAAGCTAAGGTCCCTCTGATCTCACATCCACCGGACAAGGACTCCAGAAAATTGGACAGTGTGGCCAAAAGGCTATTTGTCAGCCTCACTGACCATGAGACAGGCTACTTTCCAGCTTATGCTGCCCAGTATCAGAAATCCCTGTGGCAGTCGGTACTGGCAATGTCCATGAAAGCCACCTCACCCTTGTCAGATGACATGGCTGGAACTGCCAGGTTTGGGCTAGAGGCGGCTAAGTACCAGTTTCAGATGGCTGCTGATTCGAATGACACTGCAGCCAGATGGATGGCTAACACAGTAGGCTCAGAGGAGGTTTGCTTGGCTTAGGCTACAAACCCTCACTCAGGATATCCAATCAAGGCCCTGAATTTTCCATTAGAAGGAAATTTCTTTCTGGGGACTCCACTGATGGCCTATATGAAGAAGGTGGATGAATATAAGGCTACTTATAAGCGACTCTGTCAGAGACAGAGCTTCTTCATCCACCAGGCCCTATGGAAGTGGGGGGCAGAGGTCTCTTTCATGAAGGCGCTTTTTCTAGCCAGTAGCCATGCCCTGATATTTCAGCAGTACTCTAACAGGGCTATTTTGGGGTAGGGGTAGAAGGGTTTCAGGTGAGGGTCTCAGGCACAACCTCAGCCCCAGCCTAAACAGAACCCCTGAGATGCAGGCCACCTCCCCTACCTGTCGGAGGCAGACTGTCCCATTTCCTCCACCTTTGGTCAACCATCACCACAAGACAAGTGGGTGTTGGAGGTAGTGGGCAAAGGTTTGTCTCTGGACTTCAAATTTCTTCCTCTAAAAATTCCAGGGTTTTTCATCTCCTCTCCTAGCACAAACTTCATTGCTAGAGGCAGAGGTTCAAAACTGCTACAGCTCAGAGCAATGGAACCAGTTCCTACAACCCTGAGAGGAAGAGTTTTACCCAGATACTTCCTAACAACAAAAGAAAAATGGGGAATGGCAGCCAATTTTGGATCTCAGAGCTTTAAACAAGACTTGAAAAGCCAAAGTTCAAATGGTAACTTTGGCTCGGATTCTGCCAACAATCCAAAAACAGGACTGGCTGGCATCTCTGGACTTACAAGACGCCTATTTTCACATCCCCATAAAAGAATCTTTCAGGAAGTATCTCAGATTCAGACTCTCATCAGGTCATTATCAGTTTGCAACCCTGCCCTTCAGCCTTTTCTCGCACCAAGGATGTTTACAAAATGCCTAGCAGCTGTGGTAGCATTTCTTTGAAGACAGGGAGTAACTATTTTCCTTATCTGGATGACTGGCTGGTGGTAGGCAAATCACCAGAACAAGTTAGAACCTCCCTAAAGCTCACACAGGATCATTTGGAGTCCTTGGGTTTCATAATAAACCAGAAAATATCTGTCCTAACCCCAACACAGACTTTACAGTTCATAGGGGCGAGATCAGTACTCTACAGGCCAGGGCCTTTTGCCACTGGACAGGGTGCAAAAGCCTTCAGGTCATAACAAATTCCTTCAAGTTGCACAGGCAAAAACAGCCAGGCAGTTCCTGCAGCTCTTGGGTCTATGGCTGCATCCACAGGCACAGTGCAGGGTTCCAGGTTTCACATGAGAGACATCCAGTTTCATCTCAGGAATCATTGAGTCAGAAAAATATCCCTTTTCAAAACTCATTCTGGTGACAAGGGCACTGTTACAAGCCCTTTTGTTGTGGGAAAAGGAATCCAACCTAAGGCAAGGAGTCCCTTTTCAGAAGAAGGATCCCCACTAGTCCTCATGACAGATGCATGCCTTCTGGGCTGGGGCGCCCATCTAGGGGAGCACACAAGTCAGGGTACCTGGACAGAAGCAGAGTCCCTTCAGCATATAAACTTGTGGAACTCAGAGCAGTGTGGCTGTCACTAAAAGTTTTCTCTACACTAGTGATGGGCAAGGTGGTACAGGTCAGAACAGACAATGCCACCACTATGTGCTACATAAACAAGCAGAGAGGCACCAGATCAGGTCCCCATGCTCAGAAGCCATGAAAATTTGACTCTGGCATATTCTCTAAAGGTGTCCTTGCAAGCAATCCATCTGCCAGGAAAGGACAATACCTGGACAGACACACTGAGTCAAATCAATCAGTCCCATCACAAATGGACATTGAACAAGCAGGTGGTCAGGTAATTTCAGGAGGTGGGCATTCCAGAGATAGACTTGTTTGCATCCCACCAGAACCACCAGTTGCCTCAGTATTGCTGCAGACCACTGGCCCAGGGCACAATCCCTCTGGATGCCCTGTTGCTGGACTGGTCAGGCAAGTTTCTTATGCCTTCCCCTTTTCCTCTGGTTTTCAGAGTACTACTGAAGCTCAAATCCTCTCAGTTTTCTGATCTTGATAGCTCCAGATTGGCCCAGCAGCCATGGTACTGTCTTCTGCTCTCCATGTCAGTGAGCAAACCAGTAAGTTTGCCTCTCAGGCACAGTCTCCTGACCTCCAATCAGGGAACATTGTTGTACCCAACTCTCAAGGCATGGCTCTTGAGGAATTAGAGTATGCAGACTTAAACCTAAAAAGGAGCAGGAAATCCCAGCCTCCCAAAAACATGGTAATTAGTGAGGTAAACACCAAGGTAGAGAGTTATTAGGAGCAGGACAGAGGTAAATGTAGAAAAAGGCAAAAGCAGTAAGGACAGGAATGGGGGCTAAAAGGGGTATGTTATCAAAAAGTGGAGGGTGATGAGTACCAGTGCCTCGTAGTCTGTGTAACAAGCTCCCTGAACTAGTGGCCTTGATGGAAGAGGGTTGCCTGGATGTTGTGGCAGTCACAGAAACATGGTACACAGAGAACCATGACTGGGATGTCAACATATCAGGATACACAATCTACAAGAGGGACAAGGAGGGTAAAGAGGAGGAGGAGTAGCTCTCTGTAAAGGAAGGATCAAAGCAACAGAACTAAAGAGTAAACAGGGAGCAGATGAGGCACTCTGGGTCACCCTGGAGACAGGAAATGGCTCAATCCGCACGGGGTTGTATACAGACCCCATCTCAAGGGGAGGGAATGGACAAGGAAATGATAGAAGGCTTCCTTAGAATGGCAGAAAAAGGGAGATATTGTTGATGGGGACCTGAATATGCCAGATGTTAACTGGAGCACCTTTGCTGCAGGCACATCCAAGAGCAGGCTCATTCTTGATGCCCTACAGGGCATGCCTCAGACAGCTAGTATTGGAACCACTCGGGAGGAGCAATCTTAGACCTGGTACTTCAAATGGGATGGAGAAAGAATCTCAGATTTAGAGGTGGGTAGCTATCTGGGAACAAGCGACCACCAAACAGTGTGTGGTTCACGATAAACACAGCTATACAATCAAGCCATACAAAAGCAAGAGTATTGGACTTTAGGAGGGCTGACTTGAAAATGAGAGAGTGCTTAGAAAAGCACTAGCAAACAGGCAAGAAGGAGGGTGGAGGAACAATGGGAGTAATCAAAACAGCCATCACAGAGGCAACAAGCCTTTGTGTAAAGCAAATCAATAAAACACAATGAAGGAAAAAACTATGGTTCTCAAAAGAGGTGGCAGGAAGGTTAAGGAGAAAGGATAGCATTCAGGAAATATAAGGAAACACAGAAGGAGCAGGACAGAGAACTTCATCAGTTAAAGCAGAAAGAGGCGTGAAGGCAGTCAGAATAGCAAAGGCCCAAACTGAGGAAAGGTAGCCAATTCTGTTACGAAGGGGGATAAGACCTTTATAGGTACATTAGGGAGTGAAGAAAGACCAAAGGAGGGGTACTGAGGCTTATAAAGGGGAGGGAATGTGGGTGAGGGGACAGTGAAAAGCAGGGACACTGGAACAAAATATTTCTGCTCAGTATTCACAAAGGAAGAGGAGGGGGGGTACCTAAACCGAACAAGAGAAACACTTGAAGACGGGGTCAATACCAGTCCATTTACAGAAGAAAGGGTTCTGAAAGAACTCATAAAATTGAAGGTGGACAAAGCAATGGGGCCTGATGGGATTCACCCAAGAATTCTTAAAAGAACTAAGGGTAGAACCAGTGACATCGCTGTGATACTCTCTTTAACAAATCATGGGAGGATGGGGTGGTACCTGAGGACTGGAGGAGGGCAGATGATTCTCTTCACAACAGTGGGAGCAGGACAGAGGCAGGAAACTAATGACAGTTAGTTTGACATCAGTGGTAGGGGAAAATGATGGAATCACTTCTGAAGGAAAGAATTGTTGAGTACCTAGAGACTAGTGGGGTACAGGACCCAAGACAGCAAGGATTCATGATGGGAAGGTCGTGTCAGGCTAATCAAATAGATTTCTTTGACTGGGTGACCAAAGTAGTAGACAGGGAGGGGCTGTGGACATGGCCTACCTAGATTTTAGAAGGCATTTGACACAGTCCACACAAAAGATTAACATACAAGTTAGCCAGCCTTGGAGTGGGCCTCAAGGTGGTAGCCTGGATAAAAAATTGCTAGACAACAGGACGAAAGAGTAGTAGTAAATGGAGTACAGTGAAGAAAGGAGGGTTACGAAGGTACCACAGGGTTCAGTACTGGGACCAGTCCTTTTTAATGTCTTTATAAGTGACATGGCAGAGGAACTGGAAGGAAAAGTATGTCTCTTTGCAGACGACACAAAGATCTGCAACTGGGTTGATAAACAAGATGGAGTGGAAAGGATGAGAAGGGACTTGGCAAGGTTGGAGAAATGGTCAAATGTATGGCAGCTCAGATCCAATGCAAAGAAGTGCAAGGTAATGCACATGGGAAACAAAACCCAGGGAAGCGTACACAATGGGGTGAGATACTGACAACAGTAAAATGAAAAGGACCTGGGGTAATTATATCAGATGACCTAAAGGTGGGCAAGCAATGGAGAAGGCAGTAAGGAAGGCTGGGGGTACTGGGATGCATAGGAAGAGGCATCAATAGTACAAAACAGGAAGTTGTTATCCTCTGTACAGACAGTTGGTGAGACCTCATCTGGAGTATCTGTGCAGTTCTGGAGACCCCATCTCCAAAGACATAGACAGAGTGGAGGCTGTCCAGAGGATGGTAAACAAAATGGTGCAGTGTCTGCACCAGAAGATATATAAAGAAAGACTAAAGGAGCCTAATATGTATACCCTTGAGGAAAGAAGGGAGAGAGGGACATGATAGAAACTTTCAAGTACCTCAAGGAATCAACAAAGTCCAAGAGGGTAGCATCTTTCAGAAAAGAGATGTGCAAGAACAAGGGGCACAATTTGAAGATAGAGGGGGATGGCTCAGAGGTAATGTGAGGAAGTATTTTTTCATGGAGAGGGTTGGATGATGGAACAGCCTCCTGAGGAGGTCGTGGAGTCAAGAACAGTGGGAATTCAAGAATGCATGGGACAGACATAAGGCAGTCCTAGTGGGGGTAGGAGGAAGTAAGCTGTTGGTTAACTAGGATCTGCAGCTTATCTGTTACTGTAGGTAGAAATGGGCAGACTAGGTGGGACAAGCGGTCCTTATCTTCGGCCAAATTCTATGTTTCTATGTTTCTTTCTGAAGCTGTATTAACTATCTTGAAAGGTTATAGGAAGCCCTCCACTAAGAAGATGTATTCTAAGTGGAAGAGATTTTCTTTTGTGTGCTCTGGTAGAATTTCACCCCCAAATGATGCAGGAGTTTCAGTGGTGTTGGATTATCTGACACTTATATTCACAAGGTGTACAACCCAGTTCTCTAAGGGTTCATCTTGAAAGCTGTGCTGCATATCTTTCTGCTAGGACAAGGTGTGTAGTAGCATCAGATCCCATTTTCAAAAGGTTTTTAAAGGCCTGATACATTTGCATCCTACTCACAGGGCACCAGTGCCTGCTTGGGATCTTAATACAGTATATGTATAGCCAGATTAATGAGTGCTCCTTTTGAGTCCATGGCTACAGCCCATTTAAAGTAATTTACCTGGAAAACAGTTTTCTGGTAGCAATTACCTCATCAAGAAGAATCAGTGAGCTTCAGGTTGTCTGTGTTGACCAGGACTACATCTCCTTTCACAGAGATAAGGTAGTCCTCAGAACAAACAGACAATTCCTTCCTAAGGTCATTTCAGACTTCCATCTGAACCAATCAATCACTCTACCTGTCTTTTCACAGACCATACAAGCTCTGGTGAAAGAAGACTCCACAGTCTGCACATGTCAAAAGAGCTCTCAGCTATTATATGACAGCTACTAAGGGCCATAGGCAAGACAAAAACAACTTTTCCTTACATATGGGGATGTCGGAGTGGCAAACCAGCCTCAAAAAGATCCATTTCTTGATGGATTGTCCAGTGTATTCAATTCTGCTACACTAGAGCAGGTAGGGAGTCCCCAGCTGGGCTGAGGGCACACTCGACAAGAGGAACAGCTGCCAGTCTTGCAGCTGCTGGGAAGTTCCATTATTGGATATTTGTAAAGCAGCTACCTGGAAATCAGTACACACACTTTACAAAGCATTACAACTTGGATGTTTTGTCCAAGTGATGCTAGGTTTGGCACAGCAGTCCTGCAAAGTCTGTTTCAAAAATAAGTTCTATGCCCACTTCCAGGGGTACTGCTTGGTAGTCTGCATAAAGTTATGAATATCCTGAGCATTACTGGGGTTAGAAGAAAAATTGCTTACTATAGTAATCTTCTTTCTTCCCAGTGATGCTCAGATATTCATAACTCCTCCCATCCTCCCTTCCAGAACTTCAGCCTCTGCACTCCGCATGCTAGTGCCACATAGCCATACCCTTCTGGGTACACTTCTCATACTGAATAGATTTAAACAGAGTTTTTCTGTCTCTTTAATAGTTTTCTCATGCTGTTTGCTGAACACCATTGTTTATTTGATGTAGTTCCTCCTCAAGAGGTTTTTTGGGGTAAATTCTCTTTATTAGGGTAACCCTAAATTGTTTTATTAAAATTAGCTGTTGGATTTTTTCATAATGCCTGACTTCCAGGCGTCTTACAAATCTAAAGGAGTTAGAACACTACAGTTGGTAGAGGCAGTATTTTAAAGATGCTTACGTGCAAAGAATTCCATCATTTGCATGTATTCCATCTCTCTGGCAGTCCAACCCACCAGGCTGACTGTACAAAGTTATGAATATCTGAGCATCACTGGGAAGAAAGAAGATTACTATGGTAAGTAATTTTTCTTACCACAAAAACTATTCAAATGCACTTGTGCATCAGCACACAAAAACAAGTCGATCAAAATGGCAATTTTTAATGCAATACAAAATAGTCTTGATTCATCCATTAAATTATACATGCAATAGTAAGTGTGGCAGTCCATGTAAAAAAGATAAATATGTTTAATAAGACAGACTGCAGACACAAGTTTCTACCAGCAAGTGTCAGTAAACTCCATATTTAAGCCGTGCTATTAGAGAAAAAGAATATGTCAACAGTTCTCTCTCTCAGAAATATCACTGGTGGATAAGTGGCTTACTTGAGATTTTATGTATAATAACTGCATGGAGTGAGACTGCTACATTTAGGATGCAGAAAATAGTCTCCTCTTTTCAGACTGCTGCAATGGACAAGGAAAACTAGTATAATTCAGAACCTCTCCAGACATTAAATCCTATGTGCAAGGGCCTAGAAGTTCACACAATACAAATTAAATGGATGGTGGAAAGGTAGCAGGTCAGCAGCATTTGTTTTAGGAGAGCTTTTCAAGGTATGCAATTACATCTGACTGGTGGCATGTTAGGAATGACCAGGTTATTTCAAAAAGCAGGAAAGTTGAATTCTAGGGATGTGGATATGTTGTTCTGTCCACACTTTCTGGCAACTGCCTTTCTCTTTAAGAGGTGCCAGAATGTCTTCAAGCTGGCTTCTCCCACCCACCCACCCGGGTGGTGTAACCCTTGGCTCTGCCCCATGATGCCAGATCTTCCTTTCCGCTGGAAGGTACATGTTCCCTCCTTAGTGCTTAGGTAGGCCCTAGCTCTCAATCTTCAGATTTGCTTCCAAAACTTACCTTAAAACTCATCAGAGCTTAGTCTTGGTTCCTTCTCTCACTCCCGCGATGGCAGAAAAGACTGATCTTACTTTGAGAGGGCTCTTGCAGTGAGGTAATTACATATGGGACTGGCGCGGCCGGGACCCCATGGAAAAATTTCAGCTAGCAGTCCCTGGCGAGGACCGCCCACATCCGGTGACCGCGCATATGGCGTTGGTATAAAGGCGGTCCCGGATGCCCGCCTTCCAGTTCTTTCCTGCCGTAGCTCATGCAGCACTGGCAGAAAGTTCGCTTCGTCAGCCTACCCTTTGTCAGTTTTACCGAAAATTAAAATATTCTTTTCTTCTATCGTCAGGTCATCGTCCGGTGTATGTCGTCCCCTACACCCTCCGAGCACAAAAACAAAGCGCGACCCGTGCGGCGCCCAACTGCCACACAAGGACGGCCATTCCCTCTGCCTTTCTGCCTAGGCCCGACCACCTGTCGCACAAGTGCCAGCATTGCCTCAATCTTCAACGCGGCTACCCGAAACGGGCGCCAACAGTCCCTGGAAGCCCATCTTCTAAGAAAGATGTCTTCGATGGAGAAAGAGTTGAAGAAGCTGAGGCAGGTGTCCACTTCTCCGGAAGGACATCGCAAAAGCAGGACAAGGAGGGCACCGGAGAAGGCCTCTTCCGTTCTCCGCCGGAGTCGCGGCCCAGGTAAATCTCCTCCGAGGACCGTCCGACAGCAGCCTCAAGGGTTTGAGGAGGCGTCAGCCCACCTGTCTGGCTCACGCTCGGGCCTTGCGCGCCTCCGGGCAAAGGAGGCCTCCGCCCCGGTTTGGCCGCAGGCTTGCGGCCTACTGGCACGGCGATCTCCATAAGTCGGACGCCGGCTCCTCCGGACGTCCGCCGGAGGGTCGAGAAGATGCCCGACCCTTCGGGCGGTGCATGACCACGTCCCCTTGGACCAGGCCACTCCTCCACCTCGGCCCGCCCCGATGAGGGACCCCATAAGACAGACGCCGGCTCACCGTGCCCGCGGAACTAGCCTATGTCGACGCCGGCTTCCTGACGTGTGCCGGGCAACGGACCTACAACGGACCCCATGCCCATCGTGACCTGGTTCCCGTAGCCTTCACTGCTGCCTGGGAGCCCGAGTCACCCAGCTTGACCTGGATTTCTCCCCCATCCCCGGGCGATGCGCGGATATTCCACCTCCGCCGGCCTCCTCCGAGCGAACTGATCTGACGCCGCCCCGACGCTGCCCAATGCCGCCTACCGCTGAATCTGGCCTCGCCGACGCCGGCCCGCTTCAGGGATTTTCCTCCGTCGGGCCCTGCACCTCCAGGCCTCTCAATGTTGATCCGCCTTCAGGCCACCATCTCGGGCCATCTGCTCCGGCAGCTCCTCCGAGCGCCTCGGTGCCCGCCGTCTTATCCGACGCCCGTCGCCGGGACCACAGTATCCAGCACCGCAGTACCCGCGTAAGTCCCTCTCGACACCGCAGTAACCAGTGCCACATACCCGGCAGCGGTTTTTCACAGCCTGGTTTCGGATACTCTCCTTCGGGTACAACCCTCACGCCTTTCCCTCCTCCTCCTCCACCGCCCCACGCGCCGGTGGATCTGCAGGAGACTGGTCCTGGGTGGCTGGAGGCCAATGCTCAGCTCACCAAGGAGGAGAGCCGCTCACGGCTGCAGTGCCACCCGGCTCCCATACGCCTGAGGCGCACACCCTCACCGCCTCCAGACCCAGAGCCCTTCCCTCTGGATCCTGAGAGGGCAGAACACGGCCCAGGGTACCCCCAAGGAACCCGTTCCTGCCCCAGCCGTGTTAGGGAGTCTTATTCTGCTCCATTCTTCTTCCCTCTTGGATTCCTTGGAATTCTTCCAAGGATGCTCTGAGAGAGATGACGAGCCTTGCTCTCCGCTCTAAGCCCTGCTGAGGACCCTCCAAAGTCTCCTCTGGAGGATCCTTCCTTCACGGGTTACTCAGAAAAATCCAGGAAGTTCATCAGTGGCGCTCCTTGGAACCAGATCCTCAGCGACTTAAGCTTCGCTGAACATCTGGACCTGCTCCTGACAGCTCCAACTTTAGTGCCACCTGGATCGAGCCTCACGCCCACCTTGTTTCCACGCATTTGGAAACAACCGTCGCGTTAGCCCCATTTCCTAGGAAGTCTAACAGGCTATACCAGGCTCCAGAGGGTGTAGACTATCTGGACTCCCACCCTCGTGCAGATTCGTCGTGATTAGCACCGCTCACGGCTGGTCAGCACACCCAAAACATCTAAGCTCGTCTCCTCCAGATAAGGAATCTCACCTCCTGGACCAGTATGGAAGAAAGATTTATGCCTCTTCCACACTGGGAATTCGGTCCCTGAATTACATTGCCCATATGGGGAATTACCAGAGCCATCCTTACCCAGGCGGAATCTAAGATAGACTCTTACCTGACTCTCCAAGTCAAGCAGGAGTTAGCCGATCTGGTCCGTTCTGCTGGTTCGGCCGAGGTCATACATTCTGCGGACGACATACGATGCAGTGGACACTGCTGGGCAAGTTCCACTTTCGCCGTGAGTCTATGGCATCATGCCTGGCTCCACGTGTCAGGTTTGGTCCAGGAAGCACCTTTCAGGGGGTCGCGTTGCTTTTCGGTGGTGATGTCAGGACATCATCACCGACTTGTAGGGATAAGGGGACGGCTCTGAAATCCGTGATTCCATGTACCGTCCCCATCACCCACAGCGCCGTCCTTTTCGCAGACGCAGCCGGCCACAAGCAAAATCCCAGAAGGCGGGCTACTCAAACGCCGGGCCCTCGAAGCTGCAAGGCCCCCCACCCAAAAGCGGGCGGTGCCCCAGCTGCAGCACTGCCCCACACCACCTGGCTCCTCCCTCTCCCACCACCTCCGGACACACGGAGGAACTGGTGAGGGAGGGTCTCTCCACCTTCCGGGTTGGGAGAGTGACAACGATTCTTGGTGCTCCAGCTTATAGCAAAGGGCACTCCATAGAGAGTTTCTACAGAAACCACCCCGCCACCCACCTCTGAAGTCGCCCTATGCAAGGGATCATCTTCCTTGGTCCGAAGAAATCTCTGCCCTCCTCGCCAGGAGGGCCATAGAACCTGCCTCCTTCATCTTCAAGGGACGGGTTACTATTCACATTTCTTCCTGGTCCCAAAGAAGATGGGAGATCTCAGACCCATTCTTGATCTCAGCTCCTTGAACCTTTAGTCGGAATACAAAAGGTTCAGATGCTCTCTCTGCAGACCCTTCTGCCCCTCCTTTGGCGGGTCAATGGCTTTGTGCGCTGGACATGCAGGATGCATATCTGCACATCCCCATTTCGCCTCTTCTCACCGCAAGTATCTTCAGTTTGCGTTTCAGGGGACCCTTTACCACTGGCGCCTCCCATTTGGTCTTTCCTGCACCCGAGTATTTACCAAATGCCTGGCTGTGGTAGCGCTTCACCATGCATTTATGGGAGTACAGGTGTTCCCCACCTGTACTCACTGGCTCTTGGCGGCCTCATCCAGGGAGGAGCTCCTGCATTTTCTCCCTCACCCAGCAGGTTTTACTTGCCTGGGTATTACCATCAACCATTACAAGTCTCATCTGGATCCTCCCAGAGACTACAGTTCATCAGGGCTATCCTCGATACACGGTGAGCAAGGCCTTACTGCTCCGGACAGGGCGCTCTTCAGTCACAGATTTCCTGCTATCAGAATGCAGGAGGGTTCCAGGCGAGGTCGGTCTCTGTCCCTGGGCTCATGGCGGTCATATCTCGACGGTCCCCAAGCTCAACTCCACATGAGGATCTCTCAGTGGACTCTTCGTCCCCAGTGGGATCAACTTGTAGATGACCTAGATCATCTAGTTCTGATCTCCTCTCGATGGCATGAGACTTGCAATGGTGGATGGTTCGAGAGAACCTGTTTCGGGGTCCCTTCTGTCATCCTCTCCTCCCAGACTCTGACCATAGATGCATCAGACGAAGGTTGGGAGCCCATCTGGGTCCTCACCGAACCCAGGGACTATGGTCCAGATTGGAACTAGCTCTCCACATCAATGTGCTCGAACTTCGAGCAGTACTATATGCTCTCCAAGCCCTTCACCAATACATTCTTCCCGTTACATAGCCGTCCAGACAGACAACATGTGCGTGGTGTGGTACATCAACAAGCAGGGAGGGACTTGATCCTACCTCTATGCAGGAAGCAATGAGGGTTTGGGACTGGCAACTCAACATAACCTTCACCTCACTGTGATTCATGTTCCAGGAGTCGACATCACCCTGGCAGACAAGCTAAGCCGCCCTCTGCTCTGCCACATGAGTGGAATTGACCAAAGGTGCTAGATGGTATCTTCAGCTTTGGGGACTCTGCAGATAGACCTGTTCGCTTCTTCCCAAAACGCAAAACTTCCCACCTTTGCTCGCCTGCTCCAGAGCGAGGCGCTTTCTGGAGCAACGCTCTGTCTCTAGACTGGAAGGGTAGATTCGCTATGTTTTCCCCAATTCCTCTGGTCCTCGTATTGCAGAAATTAACCACAGAAGGAGCTAGAATGATTCTGATCGGCTCCTTTCTGGCCCAGGCAAATCTGGTTCTCTTCTACAACAACACTCAGAGGTTCCTCCTCTTCCTCTTCCTTTATCTCAAGGTTTGCTGACCCAGGATCAGGGACCCTGGTCCATCCAGGCCTCAAGTTCCTGCAACTTCATGCATGGCTCCTGCAGACCTAGCTCAGTCTCGCTTTGGTGTCTCTCCAAAAGTGGTGGAGATTCTGGTGGAGGCTAGAAACCCTCCACTAGGTCCACTTATGCCATGAGATGGAAGAGATTTTCTATTTGGGACGCCTCTAGGAATGTGGAGCTTTTTCCTGTTCAGTGGCCATTCTGCTGGAATATTTACGTCATCTCTCTCGACCTGGGTCTCAGTCATTCCTTCGTTGAAGGTGCACATGGCTGCTATTTCAGCCTACCATGTTCCTTTCACAGATAAAGCATTTTGCCCAATTAGAGGTCTCTAAGACCTTTCTTAGAGGGGTCCTTCATCTGAGGCCCCCATCCGAACTCCTGCTCCCTTGGGACTTGAACTTTGTTCTCGAGAAACTTACCCTTCCTCCTTCGAACCTGCAGCAACCACAGATCTGAAGTTTCTTTCGTGGAAGACGCTTTTGCAGGCCATTACTTCCGCTCAAAGAATTTCTGAGCCCAGGCCCTTATGTGTAAAATCCCCTATTTGATTTTTCACAAAGAACCAGTGGCACTTCTCGCATGAACCCCAAGTTTCTACCCAAAGTGGTAGCAGAGTCTAGCTTAAATCAGTCTATAGAGTTACATGCCTTTTTCACGCAGTACTCCAACCAAGGGAATATATACTCCATACCATGGATGTTCACCGGATTCTGAGATACTACACCAACAGGACAAAGGATCTCAGAAAGGCTGATCAGTTGTTCGTGTCTTTGCTCACAAAAGGAAGGCAATGCTGGTTCCAAGCAATGCCTGTTGAAGTGGTTGGCTCATTGCATCACTTTTGTTATGACAAGTACAACAAGACCCTTCGTGTCAAGTCAGAGGTCACCCACCTGTGGAGTAGCGGCCTCTGCGGCCTGTTTCAAGAATGTGTCTGCAGCAGACATCTGTGCTGCCGCCACCTGGACTTCTGTCCATACCTTTATGAAACACTACAGTTTGGACATTGCCTCTCTCGTGAGAGCAGGCTTGAGCTAGCTGTTTTGAAAGGCCTCTCTCTTGAGGATTGCAAACTTCTACTACTTTCTGGAGTAGTTTCCTCCTCCGGTGCCTTTTATTTGTTCCAGACTGCTTGGATTCAGTCCTATATGTAATTACCTACTGCAAGAGCCCTCTAGTAAGATAGTACAGTTACAGAAGAACTTACATGAACAGTAGATCTTCTAGAGAGGCTCTTGCAGTAGGTACACCTTCCGCTCCATCCCCTAGGTTTTTCAGCTTTTTTCCAGGAATGGAAACATCTGCTTTCTCTCTCGTCCGGTGCCTTCGGGCCTGTGGCAGAAAGAACTGGAGCGGGCATCCGGGACCGCCCCTTTATACCGACATCGTATGATGCCGGTCACCTGACGTGGGGCGGTCCTCGCCAGGGACTGCTAGCTAGAAATTTTTTCTGGGGTCCTGCCGCCGCCGTGTCAGTCCCATATGTAATTACCTACTGCAAGAGCCTCTCTCGAAGATCTACTGTTACGGTAAGTTCTTACGTAACTGTACTTTCCCAGGTTTTGCCGGTGCCTCTCGCGGTCAGAGACGTGTCATGCACTGATCTTCATTCACGCGTCGTGTATTGCTTAGGACATGACCATAATCCACATGCTATGCGAATCTGTCGGGTCCTTTCACCCGCTGGTTCTGGACTCACCACACTGCGCCAACTCCAGCTGGGCGACTGGAGAAGCGTTGCCCACTGGTCAAGTCTAAGGATACCTGTTGGGTGGTCTCTGCAGCTGCGGGGTCTGCTGAGCAGCTTGAACAGCTTAAGATCTTCAAGCAGGAGGCAGCCCAGGCCGTGGCTAGTTCCTCTTGGCTTCGGCCTTTGTTTCACTCCAGTTGGGCTCCACTTATTTGGCTTCCTTCAAAGAGCTGTGCCAATCCCTTCCACCAAGGGAGAGGGTCCTTCTGGGTCACACGTCACGCCTCATAAGAAGGAGTCAAAAAGAGAAGACAGCATCGCTGCTCTTGGGATCAGGAGCAGTCCTGTTCTCAGGAGACTCTGGTTTCAGTTTCACGGAGCCCCTGTCAGACCAGTTGGCTGAAATGTTGGTTGAAGCAGCCGAGATTTTCTCGACAAGATCAACAGGTTGTCATCTGAAGAGGCCGATAACTCTCTTTTGGGACTCCGGTGCTTCCGGTGTCCTGCGGCGGATCAGCTCAGTCCGCTGGGTCGACCCCACCGGTCCGAGACTCCTGACCTGGAGAGCCGTGGGGCTCCCAGGCTCTCTTCTGATATTCCCCATTGGCCCCACCAACGGTCGAGATCAAGGTCTTGGTCTTCTTCCTCTGAGTCGGGCAGCTCGCCGTCACCAGCGATCTCGCTCCTGGCATCATGGAAAGTGGTGATGCTGCTGTTCCTCTTCGGCCATGAGAGGCTTCAGCGCAAATTGTGTCTGCGCTTATGAAGACTTAATGTGGCAGCAGCTGGTCTTGTCCGTTTGAAACCTACCCCAGTTTCTACCCGGCTATCAAGTGGTTGTCGCCCAAACGGCCGACGCCGGCTCCCGCCTCCGCCACCCCATCAGAGGTGCCAGCACAGGCTCAGTCAGCTCGGCCAAAGTAAGCTACTCTGCCATTGTGGTAGAGCTGCCACCCGTACAGCTGAAGTCCAAGGCTCCAACCAAGCAGTCTCAGCCGGCCAAAGGGCTGCCCCATCGGCGTCGGTCACCCTCACTCCCAACCACCATGGTGGGTCGAGGGCAACTCGGTGGACTCCCGCTTACGCTGACTCCTGGAGTCTGAAGACTCCTTGCTGCACTCACATCCCATCAACACGGAGTCCTCAGGGGCCTTCCTTGGACAAGGGACCCACCTCGTTCATGGGCATTCTTCGCTTATCTCCAAGTCCATGGGGTTAGAGCTCGAGCCAGTCCAGAAATGGGCTTGATATTAGAGATTCTGGATAAAGGGGACTCTCCTACAGAGGCCTTCCCTGTAGCCAAGGCCACTGTCAGCTCAGCCCTGGATTTTGGCATCATTCGCCTCTTTTCCTGTGCCCTCGCCCAGATGGCTCTCAAATACCCGGTTGCTACCGGTTCCCTTCAGGATTTTTGGAGTATCCCCTGCTGAGGGACTGGAGGCTGACTCTGTTTTTCACCTCGGGCAGTACAGGAGACATCGATAGACTGATGAATAAAGAGTCCAAGAAACTGGACCATTGGCTAAAAGGTCTATGCTACCTTTTCGATCGACCTTCGTCAGAATAGCTAGGCTCTGCTGATGGCACACTTCTCCCATGCCCTTTGGGTTCCCTGGATGAGTGATTCCTCACCTTCCGGCGGACCTCCAGACCATGGTCAAGCAGGTCCTGGACCAGGGAGGGCAGTGGTGAAGCAACAACCCAAATGGCTCTGGATATTGGTGATTCATGTGCTTACTCTGTCATGGCTGCAGTAGCTATGTGACCTTTATGGAAGATACCCACACAAGCTGGTGGGTGTCCCTTTTGGGCACCGACCTGTTTGGGCCTGGTGGAGAGCCATCTCCAGTGCATTGAAAAGTCCAGTGCCACCCTGGACACTGTGACATCCACCCAGAAGGACAAGGGTCCCAAGCACCAAAAGTGTAAGCTCTTTGGGTCTTCCACTCCTGGGCTAAACCAGCCCAGCAGCAGCAGGGCCAGCAGGCTCAAATCTGGTGACCCAGGGCCAAGTTGGTGGCCTCATTGGTCAGAAAGCCTGAGGGAAGGACCTGGTAACCCCTTGGCCTGCTTCTCCTCCTCCCCTGCAAGCCTGCTCAGTGACAGGTTGGGAGGTGCCACCTCAATCCTGTCACACCTCCTGTGGGGCTGGCTTCACCACTTCCTTTTGCCTTGTCCATTATCTCCACGGACAGATGGGTACTGAAGTGGTTGGCCAGGGTCTGCCTCTGAATTCAAGCAGTACCCCCAAGCTGAGCCCGCACCTCAAGGGAGGATTTGGTGTCCGCTGTCACCAGTCAGCTGTTCAAGATGACATCGCTCAGCTCCTCTGATAGGAGGTTGTGTGCAGAGTCGTGAACCTTGGACAGACCCAGGGTTTGTTTCAGGTACTTCCTGGTACCAAATGGATGGGGAGGCTGGCACCCATTCTCAATCTGCATGACCTGAACAGGTTTCTCAGGTCTCGCACCTTCTGGATAGTAACACTGGCTCAGATTGTACCATCCCTGGAGCAAGGCAGTGGTTTTGCTCCTGGATCTTCAGGACGCTTCTTTCATGTCCTGATTCATCCATCCCATCGATGGTTCCTCTGCTTCTGAGCCAAGGAACCTCTACAAGTTCCAGGCCATGCTCTCGGCCTCTCATCAGCCCCGAGGGTCTTCAAATGCATTGCAGTGGAGGCAGCTTCCTGAGGTGCCAAGGGGTCCGATTATCCCACCTGGATGACTGGCTCATAGCAGGTCACTCCAGGCAGAGGTGGAGTGGTCCAGGATCTGGCCCACCAGACTTGCTTAGAGCTTGGCCTCTTGGATCAATGAGGCCAAGTTGGGACTCGATATATCGCAGGCGATTCATTTAATTGGAACAGAGCTGACTCTTGACAAGCCAGAGCTTGGCTCATAGAATTTGAAACATAGAAACATAGAATTTGATGGCAGATATGACCACTTGGCCACCCCAGTCTGCCCATTTCCTACCTAATGGATAAGCTGCAGATCATAGTTAACCAACAGTCTACTTCTTCCTACCCCACCCCTAGAATTGCCTTATGACTGTCCCATGCATTCTTGAATTCCACCACTGTTTTGACTCCACAACCTCCTCAGAAAAACTGTTCCATGCAGCCACACCCTCTCCATGAAAAAATACTTCCTCCCATTACCTCTGAGTCAGCCTCTATCTTCAAATTGTGCCCTCTTGTTCTTGCACACCTCTTTTCTGAAAGATGCTACCCTCTTGGACTTTGTTGATTCCCTTGAGGTACTTGAAAGTTTCTATCATGTCCCCCCTCCCTCCTTTCCTCGAGGCTACATATTAAGCTCCTTAAGTCCTCTTCATATGTCTTCTGGTGCAGACCCTGCACCATTTTAGTTGCCCTCCTCTGACTGCTCCATCCTGTCTATGTCTTTGCAGAGACTGGTCTCCAGAACTGCACGCAGTACTCCAGATGGGGCCTCACCAGCTGTCTGTACAGAGGATAACAACTTCCTGTTTTCTACTGGTGATGCCTCCTATGCATCCCAGTATCCTCCCAGCCCTCCCACTGCCCTCTCACATTACTTGCCCACCTTTAGGTCATTTGATATGACTACCCCAGGTCCCTTCCAATTTGTTGTTGTTAGTATCTCACCCCATTGTGTACTCTTCCCTGGGTTTTGTTTCCAGGTGCATTACTTTGCACTTCTTAGCATTAAATCTAAGCTGCCATACATTTGACAATTCCTCTAACCTTGCCAAGTCCCTTCTCACCCTTTCCATCCCACCTTGTATCAACTCTGTTGCAGATCTTTGTGTCGTCTGCAAAAGACATACTTTTCCTTCCAGTCCCTCTGCAATGTCGCTTATAAAGACATTAAGAGGACCGGTCCTAGTACTGAACCCTGTGGTACCCCCACTAGTAACCCCCTCTTCAGAGTGGACTCCATTTACTATTACCCTCTGTGTCCTGTTCTCCAGCCAATCTTTACCCAGGCTACCATCTTGGGATCCACTCCCAGGCTGGCCAACTTGTATATTAATCTTTGTGTGGGACTGTGTCAAGTGCCTTGCTAAAGTCTAGGTAGGCCATGTGCACACCCTCTTCCTTATTTACTACTTTGGTCACCCAGTCAAGAAATCTATTAGATTCGCTTGACATGACCTTCCCACTGTGAATCCTTGCTGCCTTGGGTCCTGTGCCCTTTGGCCTCTAGGTACTCAACAATTTTTCCTTCAGAAGTGATTCCATCATTTTCCCAATCACTGAGGTTAAACTAACAGGTCTGTAGTTTCCTGCTTCTGCCCTGCTCCCATTTTTGTGATGTGGAATAACATCTGCCCTCCTCCAGTCCTTAGGTACCACCCCATCCTCCCAAGATTTGTTAAAGAGGGTAGTCAGTGTTGTCACTAGTTCTACCCTTAGTTCTTTTAGAATTCTGGGATGAATCCCATCAGGCTCCATGGCTTTGTCCACCTTCAGTTTTAAGAGTTCTTTCAGAACCCTTTCTTCTTCTGTGAATGGGCTGGTATCAACCCCGTATCCAGAGTGTTTCTGTTGTTTGGTTTGGGTACCTCCCCTTTTCATTTGTGAACACTGAGCAAAAATATTTGTTTAGTATCTCTTCCTTTTCACAGTCACCCTCTGCCCACCCTCCCTCTTTATTAAACCTCACTATCCCTCCCTTGGTCTTCCTTCACTCCCTGATGTACCTACAAAAGGTTTTATCCCCTTCTTAACTGAGTTGGCTATCTTTCCTCAGTTTGGGCCTTTTGCTGTTCTGACTGCCTTCCCTGCTTCCTTTGCTATAACTGATACACTTCTCTGTCCTGCTTCTTCTGTGATTCCTTGTACTTCCTGAATGCTTTCTTCTTCTCCCTAACCTTCCCTGCTACCTCCTTTGAGAACCATAGTGGCTTCTTACATCATTTTGTTTTGTTTATGTGTTTCGCACAAAGGCTTGTTGCCTCTATGATGGCAGTTTGATTATTCCCCATTGTTCTTCCACCTCCTTCCTGCCCATTTGCTAGTGCATTCCTTCGGCACTCACCTTATTTTGGCAAAGTCAGCCCTCCTGAAGTTCAGTAACTTTGCCTTTGTATGGCTTGACTCTACTGCTGTGTTTATCATGAACCATACTGTTCGATGAGTCACTAGTTCTCAGATGGCTACCCACTGGGATGACCTAAAGGTGGGCCAGCAATCTGAGAAGGCAGTAAAGAGGGCTGGGGGATACTGGGATACATAAGGAGAGCATCACCAATAGAAAACAGGAAGTTGTTGGCCCTCTGTACAGACAGTTGATAAGACCACATCTGAGTACTGTGTACAGTTCTGGAGACCTCATCTCCATAAAGACATAGACAGGGTGGTGGCTGTCCAGAGGAGGGCAACCAGAAGACATATGAAGAAAGACTAAAGGAACTAAAGATGTATAGCCTCGAGGAAAGGAGGGAGAGGGGGACATGATAGAAACTTTCAAATACCTTAAGGGAATCAACAAAGTCCAAGAGGGTAGTATCTTTCAGAAAAGAGATGTGCAAAAACAAAGGGGCACAATTTGAAGATAGAGAGGGATGGCTCAGAGGTAATGTGAGAAAGTATTTCTTCACAGAGAGGGTTGTCGATACATGGAACAGCCTTCCTGAGCAGTCGTAGAGTCAAAAACTGTGGGAGAATTCAAGAATGCATGACAGACATAAGGCAATTCTAGTGGGGGTAGGAGGAAGTAGGCTGTTGGTTAACTAGGATCTGCAGCTTATCTGTTAGGTAGGAAATGGGCAGACTAGGTGGGCCAAGCGTGTCCTTATCTGTTGTCAAATTCTATGTTTCTATGTTTCTAAATCTGTGATCCTCTACGCCATCTCCATTTAGAGTACCAGGTCTAAGAGTGCTCCCTCTTGAGTGGGTTCCAGTACTAGTTGTCTAAGGCATGCCCCTGTAAGGCATCTAGAATGACCCCACTCTTAGAAGTGGCTGCTGCAAATGCACTCCAGTTAACATGCATATTCAGATCCCCATCAGCAATATCTCCCTTTTTCTGCCATTCTAAGGATACTTTCTGTCATTTTCTTGTCCATTCCTCCCCCTAGAGATGGAGGTCTGTATACAACCTCTGTGCGGATTGTGGTGCCATTGCCTGTCTCCAAATTGACCCATAGTGCTTTCTCTCCTCCCCAGGGCTCCAGATAAGGTGTTTACCGCCTATTTTACTCACCTCATTTTAGGAAATACTCTTCAGAATTGTTTTAATGAGTACCAGTACTCACCAACATTTGTAAATAAGCCACACATCAAACAATAGTGTTTCATAACATAACTGGTGATTCAAAAGGAACATTTTTGCCGGATTTACAGCACTTGTTTGCATCCCACTTTGTTTTACTCGCTATGTTTTAAAACTGGTGAGTACATGACTATCTGTCAACATTATTTGGAGCATTGTTGGCACCTGAAATTCTTATCTAGAAAAAAATGACATTTTTTAATAAATGTACTCCTCAGTCCACTCTAGCAAGACATTTTGTACACATCTGAATTTCGTTTTACTCACCTCACTTTCAAAATGAGAGCAAGGCACTCATCTCAAAAATTCTTACCTGAGCCCTGCTCCTCCTGTTTGCCCTTTTGTTCTGTTGCTTTGATTCCTTCCCTTATGTAGAGAGCTACTCCTTCTCCTCCTCCTCCTCTTTTACCCTCCCTACCCCTTCTGTAGATAGTGTATCCTGGTATGTTTACATCCCAGTCATGGATCTTCCTGGACATAAAATCTCCACCACTCATTCACACTAATGGGATCTACACCAGAGCGCTAGGACTCAGCGGAAGCAAACTTTTTCAGGAGGGTTGGGCCAGAGATGGAGCCGGGAGGCGCCGAGAGGCTTAAGCTCATGGCAATGACTATCTCGGCGCCGATCCTCCAACTGCCTCAGTTCCTTTTTCCCCACCATCAGCGCGCTCAGTGACGACGTCGTCACCTATCGGAGTCAAACTCAAACTAGCAGCATAGTTTTCAGTTTATTATTTTGTAGTATTTCTAATAAGCACCGCCACGATAATTTATTCTTATTAAAGGAAGAAGTCTCAGCCTACATTGACGGAGTCGACCATGAGCAGGTCAGGTGACAGTAGGGAGACTTCATACAAGCTGTTCCAGTCAGCCGGGCTTGGTCCGTCTGCCACCCTCTCTGGTGGGAGGGTCTGACAACGGACGGTCCAATGCCCGAGGGAGGCGGTCCTCAGGCATTAAAAGAAATGGTCGATTCTCGGCACCATTCAGCCTTGAGCCTTCTTTGGCCCATAGTTCAAAAAGAGAAGGCATCACGCGAGGTCGCTCTGATATGCTCGCGCTGGCCGACGATCGGTCATTGGGGTCAGTTGCCAGTCTCCTGCTTGGAGTCGCTGGTTTCTGGTTCTGGTCACTGACCTCTTCGACATCGGAGCCCTTCCTGCCTTCTGGTAGGGCTTCAGATGAGCAGTTTCATCAGTGAGCCACTCTGATGGAGCAATGGGCTCGGAGGTTGGTCCAGCTGCCTGGCTCAGTCACTCCGGGTCTCTCGGGCTCTTCGGGGATTAGGCAGGGTGGTTGGGTCTCCCTAGTCATGCGGTGCCTTCCTTGGTGCCATCGACTCCACGCTCAGGTGTTTCGCCCCTCACATGGCTGCGCGAGGGGCCACACGATGCCTCTATCTCCTGGTATTCTTCCTCCTTTTCCTCAAAATCCTAATTTTCAGGGCCCTGGGTTGGTTTCCAGTGCCATCGGCGTTGGTGGGTCACTCTGCGTAGTCCTCAGTGCGATCGCATGTCGGCGTCCTCTGCACCGGTGCACCTGTCGGTGCCATCCTCGGTGCCGGGCACCTGTCAGCGCTGTCCTCTGTGCCCGGCGGCTTTTCAGTGCCATTGGGTTTCTTGGTGGCTTTTCGGTGGTGTGTTCTTCTTCGGCGCCCGTCGCGGCTTTTCAGCGCCGTGTTCTTCTTCGGCGCCGAGGCCTGGCTTTTCATCGGCCAGTCTTTAGGGCTTCTTCTCTCTGAATCCTTTTCCTTCCTCATTTCCTGCTGATTTTCATTCCTTTCCTGTCCATACAGTCCCTCCTGGACTATCAGGAGATGATATTGAGCCTGACCCAGACCTTCGACTGGGTGATGATGTGGAAAGAGCAGGACCTAATCCTGTTGCAGAGCCTGTGGTTGAGGATCTGTCTTTAAGTTTCTGCTAAAGAATTTAAATTCCTCTTTCTCTCCAGACTACAGATATCAATCTTGGGAAGCTTTTAAGGCTCCAATACCTTCATGTCCTGGAGATCCCTATGGATCTAACTCCCCGTACAGCCCTCCTTTGAGACTCTTTCTCAAATGGTATGGAATAATCACACTCTCATTCCTTCTGTGGCTAAGTCCATAGATAGAAAGTACGCTGCTCCCAAGGATCGACCCATTTTGGCCTCCCAAGCCTTTCGGACCCTATTGTAGTCCTGGCAGAGAATTATATGGTCATCCTTCCTCAAGCTACTACACAGCACGACTATACACAAAGAATCTCATAAGAGAGATACTTTAGGTAAGAGAGTCTTGTTGCATCCACCCTGGTATGTGATACTAGCTACCAGGGTTATTTCACTCAATATGAGTATGTTCTTTGGCATTCGCTCAAACAATTGGTAGAAACTTCACCTGAGTCGGACTCTAATTCAGAACTTCTTCAGACCATAACCAGGGTATCGGTCCAACAACCAACAGGTTAAAGCAGCTGTGGACTGTCAATACTGCCTCCAGAGCAGCAGCAGTGGGTATTTGTACCACTGCTACCCTGGCTGCGCACTTCAGGCTTCACGAATGATGCCCAGCAACAGGTCATGGTGTTACCCTTGAAGGTGTGTATCTCTTCAGTTCTCAAGTAGAGCAAGCTCTAGAAGCCACTCAAAAGACTAAGTCTGCCATTAAATTGGCTTGACCTGCTCCCCGCCTTCTCGGAGGGTGTTAATAAGCGCCAATTTCACAACCATCAGTCCTTTTGAGGCAGGGCAGGGAGGTTTTAATAAGAATCAAACCTCCCAGCTTCAAAAGAAAATACAACAGAAAGCACAAGGACCCAAAGCGCTCAGTGCCGCCTTCTGAGTTTCTGGCCCAAGTCCCACCTCAGCTGCCCGAGGGGACTCTTTCTTGGTGGTGGGGTCATCTGACTCTATTCTACAACCGATGGAAGTCCATAACTTCAGACAAATTGGTCCTCTGGATAATCCATGAGCAGTATTCCCTCAATCTTTCAGAGACACCTCCAGATCATCCTCCAAATGTCAGCCCAAGCTGTCAGTTCTTCAGTCAGAGCCTCTAGCTGCTGAGATGCAAGGCCTTCTGAACAACAGGGCAGTAGAAATGGTTCCAGGATTGACGAACACAGGGTTCTACTCCCATTACTTTCTAGTTCCAAAGAAAACTGGGGGCAGGTGCCCCATTTGGACCTCAGAAAATTGAACAAATTTCTTCCCAAAGAAAAGTTCAAAATGATTTCGCTAGGAACTCTTTGCTTCATCAACACAACTGGCTAGCCTCCCTAGATGTGCAGGATGCTTACCAGCATATCCCTATTCACCCAAAGCATCGCAAATACATAAGGTTTGTGGCTTTGGGCCAGCATTATCAGTTCAGAGTCCTGCCCTTTGGGCTATCCTCGGCGCCATGAGTTTTACTAAGTGTTGTGCAATTCTTGCAGCGATCTCAGAAAGATCAGAATACAAGTGTTCCCATATCTGGACGACTGGCTTCTAGCAAGCCCTTCCAGGCAAGGAACTCTAGATGCTGTAGCCACGGCCTCGGACTTTCTCACGTCCATGGCAGTCCTGCTAAATCTCAAGAAATCAGAGTTGCAGCCCTCCCAGAATCTCCTTTTCATAGGAACTCTTCTGGACACTTCCCGTGCAAGAGCTTTTCTACCAGAGGACAGGAGGAGCGATATCCTACAGATGGTCTGATACATCAGAGAGAGCTGCTCGGTTCAAGCTATTCTCGATGCAACAGATGCTCGGCCTCATGGCACCCTCGCTGTTCACTGTACCTCTAGCTCACCTCCACATGAGAACCTCTCAGTGGTTGCTCAATATTCAGTGGTCACCAACCACTCACCCTTAGTCCTTTCTCATCAAGGTGACAGAACCTTTGAAGAGGTCTCTCACCTGGTAGTCAAAAGACAATCTCCTTCAGGGATATCCCTTTGCTCCTCTGGATCATCAGATTTCCATTACCACAGATGCATCCCTGATGGGGTGGGAGCTTACTGTCAGTATCTTCACACCCAGGAGCGTGGACTCAGAGCGAGTCCCAGCTTCACATAAATGTCTTAAAATGAGAGCCGTCCTTTATGCAGTCCGAGCTTTGAAGCACATTCTTTGTCACAAGAACATTCTCCTTCAAACGGACAACAAAGCAGTGATGTATTACATCAACAAGCAGGGCGTGCCCACTCTTATCCTTTATGCAGGGAAGCGATGAGAGTGTGGGAATGGTGCTTGGAGCACAAAGCTCTAATTCAAGCGGTCTGCCTACTGGGAGTGCAGAACGAACTGGCAAACCATCTCAGCAGAACAGAGACAAATCCTCACGATCGGTCTTTGACTGAACCGTAGTTCAGTCACTATTCGAGAGAGGGGTACTCCAGACCTGGACCTTTTGCATCCCCACTCAACACAAAACTGCTCTCTTCTGCTCCAGAAATCCAGGGCCTGGCATTTTCTGTCAGGATGTGTTCAGGCTGCAGTGGACAAAACGCTTCTATACACCTTTCCGCCTCTTCCTCTAATTCAGAGGGTACTTCTCAGTTCGAGTCCCAGGGGACAAAATGATCCTCATTGCTCCCTTCTGGTCTCTGCAAATATGGTTTCTGTTACTCAACATTATGTCGAAAACCCTCCGAAAGCACTTCCCTTCAGATGAACCTTCTGACTCAGGGGCCTGTGGTCCATCCCAATCTGAAATCGCTTCACCTTCGCACTTGGTTCCTGAAGAGATAGAGGTAAACAGGTTCAATGTCTCTGTGAGTTTCAGATATTCTTCTGGCTACGCGCAAGCCAGCCACTAGAAAACGTACACAGCCAAATGGAGCGCTTTTTCGCCTGGTGTGTAAAACTCTCTTTGAATCCTTTTTCCTGTCCACCAAGCAGAGTTCTAGAGTACCTTTAGACCTCTCAAATTCAGGTCTGCAATACTCTACAGTCAAGGTTCACCTTTGTGCCATTTCAGCTTATCATGAGCCAGTACTTTCCTTGTCACTGGCTCAGTTACCTGTGGTTAAGAGGTTTCTTAGGGGAATTCTGCATACTAGACCCCTATCAGATGTCCAGTGCAGCCTGGGACATTAATCATGTACTAGACATGCTCACTCGAAGCCTTTCGAGCCTCTAGCTACCTGTGAGCTGAAATTTCTCACTTGGAAACGGCTTTCTCCTGGTGGCCATTACCTTGGCCGCAGGGTCTCTGAGATACATGCCTTGGTCACAGACCCTCCATATACTGTGTTTCATAAGGGTAAAGTAGTTCTTAGGACCCATCCTAAGTTTCTCCCTAAGGTTGTTTCAGAATTCCATCTAAACCAACTCTTGGTCCTACCTACTTACTTTTGAACTTCCAAAATGAAGTAGAGTGTTCCCTTCATTCTTTGGACATCAAAAGAGCTCTGTGTTTCTATTTAGATAGAACAAAAGAAATTTGCAAGGTCAACAACTGTTTGTTTCTTTCAGCGAGACCGGCTGGGTCAGCCTGTTGCTATCAAATGCATTTCAGCATGGCTGGTGGCATGCCTTCGCCACTGCTATTCCATGGCGCAGGTTAAGCTGGAGGGCAGAGTGTATGCTCACTCTACAAGAGCAGTCGCTGGCATCCCTGGCAGAAATTACAATGTGCCAATTGCAGATATTTGCAATGTGGCTACCTGGAGCTCAGTGCATACTTATGTCAAACACTATATCCTGGATTTCCATGCCAGGTGACATATTTCATTTGGCAGAACCATCCTGAATGGACTTCTGTCCTAAATTTGTGAGCTCTTGGTTTCTTCTGCCACCCTCTTGGGGGATTATTAGCTCGGTACTCTCCCATTAGTGTGAATGAGTGATGGAGACTTTATGTCCAGAAGATATGGAAATGCGTACCTACCGTAATTCTTGATCTTCTTGGACAAAATCTCCACCACTCATTCACACTCCCACCATCCCCGAGCTCACTTCTGTTATTGGTCTTCACTCCCTCAATCTTTAGGCTATGAAGACTTCTTTCTGACCCTTCTTATCTCGGGTCTTCGGTCTATCTTATGTCCGGTTTTGTTAGAGCTATCCTTCTAGGTTAGTTACTCTGCACCACCTTGGAAAAAAGGTACTGGAGGCGGTTGGAGGGTTGACGCCGAGATAGTCATTGCCACACGAGCCGAGGTTTGCGGGCGCACTCCTCATGGCTCCATCTCTGGCACCGACCTCCTTAAAAAGTTTACTCCGCTGGGTCCTAGCGCCTGCAGCGAGATCCCATGAGTGTGAATGAGTGGTGGAGACTTCATCCAAGAAGATCAAGAATTCACGGTAGGTATGTAATTTCCATTTCTGTGTGTACCATGTTTCTGTGACCCATGATATCCAGATGTTCCTCCTCCATCAAGGCCACTAATTCAGGAAGCTTGTTACTCAGACTACGGGCATTGGTACTCATTGCTCTCCATTTTTGATGGCTTTACCTCTTGTAGCACCATCCCTGTCCTCATTGACTTTGCTGTCTCCATTTACCCCTGTCCTGCTTCCTACTGACCTTTCTGCCTTGGTTTTACCTCATTCAGTACCCTGTTTTTAGGGGAGGGTGGGAATTCCTGCTGCTCATCAGTGCCTCCTCTTGACTAGTTTAAAAGCTTGCCAATGAAGCATTTAAACCTATCACCCAGAAGACTTGTTTCCTTCCTGGACAGATGCAGACCATCCTGCCAGTATAGGTGGGCATCACTCCAGGTGGAACCCCAGTCCCCAGTGAAGCTGTACCTCTGTGCTTTGCACCATTTTTTCAACCAATCATTGAATCGCATGGTGCAAAGTACCCTCACCTCACCCTTGCCATAGACAGGCAGCACCCTGAGAAGGATACTGTATGTGCTACTTGCCTTAGGCCCCTCCCCAACTCCACAAACACCTCCTGCACTGCTATAATCTCATGTCGAGCCAAGTCATTCATCCCTAAGTGGACAATGATGACCAGCTCAGTCTCCCATGCAGCTGATTTTCATGGACATAAAGTCTCCACCACTCATTCACACTAATGGGATCTACACTAGAGGCACTAGGACCCAGCGTAGCAAACTTTAAAGAGGTCGGTGCCAGAGATGAAAGCCCAAGGAAGCAAACACCCCAGGCCATGGCTCATGCAGTAAAGACTACCTCGGGCGTTGACCCTTCAACCACCTCAGTTCCTTTTTTTCCCGCCATCGAGGCGCCTAGTGATGACGTCAGTCACCACCGAGTCAAATTTCAAACTAGCAACATAGTTTTCAGTTTATTGTTTTGTAATTTATCTTCAAAAGTACCAAGTAGATTTTAATTTAAATTTATTGATTAATAAAAGAAGTCTTCAACCCTCCATTGATGGAATGACCATGAATGGGTCAGGTGATGGTAGGAGACTTCATATGAAAGCTGTTCAGTCAGCCGGGCTGGGTCCAGTCTGCTGCCCTCCCCAGAGAGTGGGTCTGACAACGGACGGTCCAATGCTCAGGGAGATAGGTGATCCCCGAAGCATAAAAGGAAATGGTCCCATTCGTGGCACCGTTCAGCCTCGAGTTAATCTTCAGCGCACAAATCAAGAAAGAGAAGGCATCACTCAAGGTCACCTTCTGGTATGTCTGCATGTTGATGGTCGGTCATTGGGGCTAAGCACCGTCTCTTCCCTCTCAGGTTGCCAGTTTCTGGCTCCGTGCCCGACCTCTTCGACATGGGCCCGTCCCCACCTATTGGCCGGGCCTACGATGAGCAGTTTCATCAGTGGGCTGCTTTTATGGAGCAATGGGCTTGAGGTTGGTCCAGATGCCTGGCCCGGTCCTCGGGGCCTTTGGGCCTCGAGGGACCCGAGTAGGGCTGTTGGACCTTCCTAGTCATCGCGGTGCCTTCTTCGGTGCTGTCGACTCCGTGCTCAGGTGTTTTCCCCATCACATGGCTGCGGCACAGAGGTCCACACCGATGCCTCAATCTCTTGTTAATTTACTTCTTTTCCTTCAAATCACAGTTTTGGAACCCTGGGACACTCTCAGAACCATCCATGGTGCCGAGGGGTCTGTCGGCTGTCAGCGGTGCGGGGGCTCTGTCAGCACCATCCACAGTGCCAGGGGCTCTATTGGCACTGTCTGCAGTGCGGCAGGCTCTGTCAGCACCATCCGTGGTGCCGTGGGCTCTGTTGGCACTGTCTGCATCGCCAAGGACTCTGTCGGCACCGTCCGTGGTGCCGGGGGCTCTGTCAGCACTGGCCTTTGACCGTTGCTGTGTGCTGGGCTGTTTCTGATGGCGTCGACTTACTTGGGTTCAGCGCCGTATTCTTCATTGGCACTGATGCTTGGTGTGGCGCCATCCAGCCTTCAGGGATTTTCGACTCGATTCTTTCCTCTTCTAATTTCCATTCTGATTTTCACTCCTTTCCTGTCCATACAGTTCCCCTGGACTGTCAGGAGATGATTTTGAGCCTGACCCAGATCTTCATCTGGGTGATGATGTTGAAGGAGCAGGGATTAATCCTGCTGTAGAGCCTGTGATCGAGGCCTTCCTTTAAGTCTCTGCTGAAAAATTTGAATTCCACTCTTTCTCTCCAGACTACAGAAATCGATCCTGGGAAGCTTTGAAGACTCAAAACCTACATGTCCCAGAGATCCCTATGGATTTAACTCTTCTGGTACAACCATCTTTTGAGACCCTTTCTCAGATGATATGGAACAATCCTGCTCTCATCCCTTCTGTGGCTAAGTCCATAGATAGGAAGTACCGTGCTCCCAAGGGTCGACCCATATTGGCCTCACAAGCATTTGCTGATCCCATTGTAGTCTTAGCAGAGAATGACAAGGCCATCCTCCCTCAAGCATCCTCAGCCCGGCCTATCAGTAAAGAATCTTGTAAGATAGACACCTTAGGTAAGACAGTCTTTGCTGCCTCCACCCTAGGTATGCATGTTGCCAGTTACCAGGTCTGTTTTCTCAATATGAGTATGTCCTTTGGCATTTGCTCAAGCAAATGGTAGAAGTTCTTCCTGAGTCGGAAACTAATTCAGAGCCACTTCACACCATAACCAGGGGCATCGAGTCCAACAACCAACAGGTTAAAACTGCAATGGACGCTTCGATACTGCTTCTCGAGCGGCAGGGCATTTGTACCTGTCACCACTCTTGGCTTTGTACTGGCTTCAAGAATGATGCCCAGCAGCAGGTCATGGTCTTACCCTTTGACGGTATGTATCTGTTCGGACCCCAGGTGGAACAAGCTCTGGAAGCCACACAGAGACTAGGTCAGCCATTAAGATAGCTTGACCCGCACCCTCCCCTCTCAGGGGGTGCCAATTAGCGTCAGTTCACAACCGTCAGTCCTTTGAACAAGGCGGGGGCTTTAACAAAGCCACACCCCACAGCCACAAAAGAAAATGCAGCAGAAGGCACAAGGCCCCAAAGCACCCAGTGCCACCTTCTGAATTCGGCCCAGGTCCCACCTCAACTGCCCGAGGGACTTTTCCTCAGCAGTAGGAGGATGTCTGGCTCAGTTCAATGACTGGCGGAAGTCTATAACATCAGACAAATGGGTCCTCTGGATAATTTGCCAGGTGTATTAAACACAATCTTTCGAACCCCCAGGACCTTCACCAAAAATGACAGCACAGGCTGTCTTGCTCCAGAGGTGCAGGGCCTTCTGAACAACAGGGCAGTAGAAGTAGTTCCACGGACCAACGAAACACAGGTTTCTACTCCCATTACTTTCTAGTTCTGAAGAAAACTGGAGCATGCTCCCCATTCTGGATCTCAGAAGTTAAACAGATTCCTTCATAAGGAAAAGTTCAAGATGATATCTCTAGGTACCCTTCTACCTTTGATTCATCAAAACAATTGGCTAGCCTCCTGGACATGCAGGATGCCTACCAACACATTCTTATACACCCAAAGCACCACAAATACCTGAGGTTTGTGGCGTTGGAGTCTACATTATCAGTTCCGACTCCTGCCCTTTGGGCTATCCTCGGCGGCAGCTAGTTTTACAAAGTGTTGTGCAATTCTCGCCCAGCACATCTCAGGAAAATCAGAATTCTAGCAAGTCCATCAGGTAGGGAACTCTGGATGCAGTAGCCAAGGCTTCAAACTTCCTCACGTCCATGGGAGTTCTGCTAAATCACAACAAATCTGCAGTTGCAGCCCTCCCAGAAACTCCATTTCATAAGGACTCTTCTGGAAACCTCCTGTGCGAAAGTTTTTCTCCCAGAGGACAGAAGGGCGATATTCTACAGATGGCCCAATACATCAGAGAAAACAGCTTGGTTCAAGCTATCTCGATGCAACAGATGCTGGGTCTCATGACATCCTCGGTGTTAGCTGTACCCCTAGCACATCTCCACATGAGAACCTCTCAGTGGATGCTCAGTACTCAGTGGTCCCAACCACTTACCCTCAGTCCTTTCCCATCAAGGTGACAGAACCTCTAAAGAGGTGACTCACCTGGTGGTCTCAGGAGAATAACCTTCTGGAAGGGTATCCTTTGCTCCTCTGGATCATCAGATCTCCATTACCACTGACACGTCCCTGAAGGGTGGGGAGCTCACTGCCAGAATCTCCACACCCAAGGTATGTGGACTTGGGACGAGTCCTGGCTTCACATAAATGTCCTAAAAATGAGAACCGTCCTCTATGCAGTCCAGGCCTTGAAGGACATACTCTGTCACAAGAACATTCTCCTTCAAACGGAAAACAAAGCATTGATGTATTACATCAGCAAACAGGGTGGTGCACTCTCTTAGCCATTATGCGGAAGCTATGAGAGTGTGGGAATGGTGCCTGGAGTACAAGGCTCTAATCCTGCAGTTTACCTACCAGGTGTGCAGAACGAACTGGCAGGCCATCTCAGCAGAATGGAGACAGATCCTCACGAGTGGTCTCTCGACTCAGCCGTCCACTCAGTCACTCTTCAAAGAGTGGGAACACCAGACTTGGACCTTTTGCATCCCCACTAATGCAAAACTGCCTCTCTTCTGCTCCAGAAATCCAGGACCTGGCATTTTCCATCAGGATGTGTTCAGGCTGCAGTGGACAAACACTTTCTATATGCCTTTCCTCCTCTTCCTCTAATTCACAGGGTGCTTCTCAAATTTGAGTCTCAGGAGACAGAATGATTCTCATTGCTCCCCTCTGGCCTCAACAGATATGGTTCCCACTGGTCAACAGTCTGTCGGCAACCCTCCCGAAGGCACTTCCCTTCAGACGAACCTTCTGACCCAGGGACCCATGGTCCATCCCAATCTGAATGCACTTCATCTTCACGCTTGGTTCCTGAAGAGATAGAGGTGAATAGGTTCAATGTTTCCGTAGGGTTTCAGATATTCTCTTGGCTGCGCGAAACCAGCCACTAGAAAGACCTACACAGCCAAATGGAAGCATTCTCTCTCTGGTGTGCAAAATCCTCTCTCGAACCCTTTTTCCTGCCGACCAAATAAAGTCTTGGAGTACCTTTTAGACCTCTCAAATTCAGGTATGCAGTACTCTACTGTCAAAGTTCATCTCTGTGCCATTTCAGCTTATCATGAGCGGTACATTCCTTGTCTCTGGCTTAGTTGCCTGTAGTTAAGAGGTTTCTTAAAGGCATTCTGCATACGGACCTCCTATCAGACGTCCAGTCGCAACCTGGGACATTAACTTGTGCTAGACATGCTAATTGGAAACCTTTTGAGCCTCTAGCTACCCACAGTTGAAGTTCTCACTTGGAAACAGCCTTCCTGGTGGCCATCACTTTGGCCTGTAGAGTTTCTGAAATACATGCTCTGGTCACAGACCCCATACATTGTATTTCACAAGGACAAAGTAGTTCTTAGGACTCACCTAAGTTTCTTCCTAAGGTTGTCTCAGAATTTCATCTAAACCAACCTTTAGTCCTCGTCCCTACTTTGTTAACTTTCAGAATGAAGGGAACGTACTCCTTCATTCTTTGAATGTTAACAGAGCACTGCAATTCTGTCTGGATAGAACAAAAGAATTTTGCAAGGCTCAACAACTGTTTGTTTCCTTCAGCGAGACCCGGCTGGTCAGCCTATCACTATTAGTGCATTTCAAGCGTGGCTAGTAGCATGCCTCCACAACTGCTATTCTATGGCACAGGTTAAGCTAGAAGGCAGAGTGTCGCTCACTCTACTAGAGCAGTCGCGGCATGTCTGGTGGAAATCACAATGTGCCCATTGCAGATATTTGCAATGCGGCTACATGGCCTCAGTGCATACTTTCGTTAAGCACTATGCTTTAGATGTCCATACCAGATGACATCTGTCATTTAGTAGGACTATTTTATAGACTTCTGTCCTAAGTATGTGAGCTTTTAGTTTCTCCTGCCGCCCGTCTCGAGGGAGGGAGGTTTATTAGCTCAGTACTCTCCCATTAGTGTGAATGAGTGGTGGAGACTTTATGTCCAGGAAGATATGGAAATTACCTACCTACCATAATTCTTGATCTTCTTGGATGAAGTCTCCACCACTCATTCACATGCCCACCCACTATCCCCCAAGCCTCACATCTCTGTTTTTGGTCTTCGCCTCCCTCAATGGCTGGGCTGTGAAGACTCTATTGTTGACCCTTATTACATGGGTCATTCAGACTATCTTATGTCTGATTTTGTTAGGTTAGACCTCTAGGTTAGTTATGCTGCACCTCCTCAGGAAAAAAAGGTACTGAGGCGGTTGGAGGGTCAACGCTGAGGTAGTCTTTACTGCACGAGCCATGGCTTGCGATGCACACGCTTCCTGGCTCCATCTCTAGTGCCGACCCTCTTGAAAAGTTTGCTCCTGCTGGATCCTAGTGCCTCTAGTGTAGATCCAATTAGTGTGAATGAGTGGTGGAGACTTCATCCAAGAAGATCAAGAATTACGGTGAGTACGTAATTTCCATTTCTCATAATCCTGAGGATGCGCTTCCTGTCCCTGCAAGCCATGGCGCCAGGCAGGCACCCTACTTCAGTTTCAAACAACATGAAGTCTTGCTGTATTCTGGCAATCTGCAGTTAGCTCCAGCCTTTAAACTGCCCTGGAGAGAGTATAGGGTTAATATTCTATGCAGTGCTAGAACATTGAGCTCGAGCTCAGTTGAGGTCTCTGTCTGCAGCACTTTGAAACCCAACGTCAGATTCTTTACTCCATCTCACTGAACAGTCACTACGGAGATTTCTCCTTCAGCTTGGTTCAAAAGTTGGTTAACGTGTCGGTTAAACTGTCGGTTTAATCTGAAATTATTTCTGCATTGTCGGTTCAGGCTCTGTCTGTGGTACCATGAGTACTTAGATAGTTTTACTGTTTACTTTGTGGAAATTACACATTGTTCCATCAGAATTATGGTGGCTGTATAAGGATCCCTCATATTTTCTATAAGATCTTCACTTAGATTTAACGGTCTGTATTCCTGTTTCCTTTAATACCCTTTGGGTTAGTATTATCAAGGTTGGAGTAATTAGTACTAAGGTCTTCCTCCAGGGCTTCTCTCCAGTAGTCAGAACTGTTAAGATTACTGCTATTACTGGTTACAGACTAATTGTTGTTGTTTAGACTCTTAAGTCCATCAGTAGTGACTTGTAGCTCATGTCTTATGTCCTGAACATGATATTTTACTGCCTCTTCATTAGCCTAACCTGTAGAAGGCTTTTGTCCTTTAGACCAGGAGCATGGCACAGATTCCTGGGTAATGAGATAATTTATAGTGTTATCTGTTCTGTCCTCCTCAAGTTCATTATAAGATACTTATACTATTAGAAAAAGTAGTCTCATTAGCATCAGTAGCATTTTCAATGTCAGGAGTATTCACCATTGTGGATATGTTTCCCATTTCTTTCAGGCAGAAGAATAACATGTTCCAAGTGTTCTGTAATTTTGTTTAAATTTTATATTTGCCCTTTTGATTTTAGTTTGTTTTTCTGAAATGGAAAACAAGGTCTTCTAATTCCAAAGAGCTACCATTAGCTTTACTTTGAGAGCGTGTGCTCACCATGTTATCAGATCAGCAATGTAAAGTATAGTGCACTATTCTGCAGATATCCATAGATATCAGTTGGGAAAATAGTTAAAATATGTAACTATTCTAGGATTCTGATAATTATGCCATGTTACCAGATACTAATATTCATATAAAGGTGTTATAACTGTTTATAAATAAAACAGAGAAATACAGAGCTGATTCATCAAGGTACTGAGCGATTTTAAGTATTTCAAAAGTTGTGACTCCTCCCCAAAAAAGAAAATGGGTACTGTAACAGATCTTTTACACCTCAGGTAAGTCCATAAAGTCCTAAAGACAGAGAAATATCTGTCAGGAGGTTTTTCCAAGGTGTTACTCCTCAGACCCCTTATCACGTCCCTTGTCATGTCTCTTCTTAAGGTGCGGGTCTGCTACAGATGCAAGAGCTAGAAAGGATGTCCAATCTCAGCAACCCTTGCAGGTCTCTTGCAAAATAATTAGAGTATTTAGTGGATCAGTTTTTTGTGGGAATCTGCTTCCCAAGTTCAGCAGAGTTCAAGAAAGCAGTTTTGGAATTCCTGTTCCCTTCTCTTCTATTGACGTTAGATGATGCTTCCAAACTGTAATCTTTGTCCCATTCGGATGTAGATGCACGTAAGTGCAAGAGAAAGATAAACACACACACACAAAAGAGAAGGTAAAAGACGAAAAAGATTTTTTCTGCTATTGAGCAGCTGCCTGAAAAGCTACATAGACTACTGTAGAATACAAATATGTCGTGTTAGTTATATTTAGCGCTCTGATGTCTCTACACACTTTAGTGGTACTTTAAATTAGCACTGTACTAGTCACTCTGCCACATGATCACATAAAATAATGTATGTGGTTGCATTATTTTAGCGCATTCTTATTCCCAGCGAATATAGCAACTTTTTAATCAGGAAATATTTTGTATTCTACAGTATATTTTTTAAGTTTTTAAGTTGATTTAGTGTTTGATAATAAAACACCCTCTATGGGTCAAAACAGTTCAAAATAGTTCCATTAAACAAGCATTTAGTATAAAACTATGATGACCCAAGAAATTGACAATATGATTTAGTTAATCAAGGTTAGGAGCACTTTAAAATAAAATACAATGCTCAGATAAATATTCCAAGTGGAACAATTATAAATAGGAATAGTAAAATAATCTATCCTGTATCAACACTGTGCAACATTGAACTAATATCAAAAATGGTATAAGTGCTTACTATTTGAAAAAAATTCCACTTCTCAGCCTCATCTCTCAGAATAAAAACTGGGCAGAAATGAATGCTGTGTTTTAAAGTCAGTGCTCTGAAAAGACAGAACACTGACCACCCACAAAATACTTAAAATGGGCATGCAGTAGCTACAAATGAAACATCAGCTCCACAGTCCACAGTCCGACCACAGTCCATGGACTTTAGCTCAGATTTTTACTTATTAATTTTTTTTATAAGCTGAATGACAAGAGTAGTTAAGGTAAATAAAATGAGTGACTCTTTAAAGCGATATCTCAGATCCAGTCTGGGCACACACAGTCCTTAGTCTTCAATATCCACAAGGAGAATGTCTGAGAAAGAGCTAGAGTATGCATACTTTATTATGCAATGGCTTAGAAAACACTGCATCCTGATTGGCTGGCTGGCATGCTTTACAACATGTAAATCGTATTCAAACAACATGAAGTCTTGCTATTTTATGACAATTGCAGTTTGTCCCACCATTAGAACTGCTCGGAGGTGAAATAGTTAACTTCATTCCATGAATGGAACTTTGAGCACGAGCTCTAAAATAGAAGCTCTGTCTGTGGAGATTCAAACCTGAACTGTCAGCTTCTTACTTCGCCTCACTGAACAGTCGCCTCCGAGATTTCTCCTACTGCTTTGTTCATTTTCGGTTTAAACAGTATTTTCTCGGTTAAATTAAACCCGAGTATAATTATTTTAACCGAAACCGATCGGTTCAAGCTCTGTCTGTGGTATTGTAAGTAATAGACAGGTTTTATTCTGTGTGGAACTTGTAAATGTTTATCGGTTCGGTTCGAACCGATCAGGTTAATTAAAACCTTAAAGAGTAAGCATTTTAAAGCTTTTAGAGTGCGGTTCGGTTCTTATCGGTTCTAAAAAAACGGATTTCATTACGGTTTTTCCATGACCCGTGACTTTGTTGGGAACCGATAAGGGTGTCTTACCTGCATCTGCCGTTAAAAGGGCAAGTTTCTTGGTTAGGCTGGCATCATGTCTGAGAAACCCAAAAGAAAAAAGCGTGCCCACTGGGTTTCAACACTATAGTTCTGTGGGAAGCCTTTGCCAAGGCTGACCCACACACTACATGTGTTTATTGTCTGGGGTTGACCACCTCATTTCAGACTGCCAGATTTGTAAAAATTCCTGCAGCCACCCTGGATAAGAGAGTGGGCAGGCTCAGGGAGCGAGAGGCCAAAAGTCCGCTGACCCGGATGGCCAGCCCGGTTCGGTGCCAACCGAACTGGAGGGAGTGCCCTCTGACCAGGGCAGACTTCCTCGGCAAAAGTAAACTAAAAAAAAGAGAAAATCAGCAGGTATGGAGTCCAAAATTTCTTCCAACTGCTGCAGAACTAGCAATAGCTATACAAATTGTACAGTCACTTTCTCCGGTTCCGTCCGGAACCGCCACTGTCTGGTAAAGGTTGGTTCGCCAGTTCCACGGTTCAGGAATATGATATTAGAGATTTTATGAACCAAGAGCATGGGAGGCATGATGATGATCAGTGTGAATGTGACTGAGAGAGTCTGGGTGTGCCCACTGAACCAGACATCTCCCCAGACTGACCCTCACAATCTCCCCTATGCTTTCTGAGTCCCTTCTCTTTTCTGTTTTATAAAAAGGGTTGTTGAATCCTCCAGCTCCCATGGAAGGAAGCTGTGGATGAGCAAGAGGAACCTGATTTTGTAGAAATTATGGATATACCAGAGTCTAGGAGATTGTCTATTCCTTTGCATAAGTCTTTTAGGAAACAAACAATAAAAATTTTAAAACTCCTAATTCTGTGCCTCCTGTAGATAAAAGATGGACAGAAGGTACACATTGTCAGGTCCTGATACAGAATTCCTTTCACAGCAATGCAGTCATGTTAGTAGTTCAGGCTGCAGCCTGTGATAAAGCTAATATTCCCTGGCTTCACATCCTCCTGACAAGGATTCCAGGAAGATTCATGCCATGGCAAAAGAACAGTACATGGCAGCCTCCTTGGGACTCAGGCAAGCAAATTATATGGCTTATGTAGCAAGGTATCAGAAATCTAGATGGGATACTGTTATGGAATTAGCCAACAAGCCCATGGCCAGCTGGTTAGCTTAACTAGAACAGGTGGCTGCCGATGGCATTGAGGTTTCTAAGGTGCAGTTTCATGCTGCTGTGGATGTTAATGATGTTTCCTCTAGAGTCATGGCCACATCTGTAGCTTTTGTAGGTTGGCCTGGCTCAGGTGTACTAGCCTGTCACAGGATACCCAAACTAAGGCTATGGATTTTCTTGTGGTGGGAAATTCTCTGTTTGGGAGCAGACAGAGAATTACGTGAAAAGATGGATGAATATGGGACCACTTACAAAGTGCCCAAGCTAAGGGAGCGAGCCACTCCCAGAGGCATACCCCCAGGGGTGAGGCCTTTTCACAGGCCTTTTATCAGACTCAGGCCTCCTCTGCTTATGCTCAGAGGGCTTCTTCAGAGGCAGAGGCAGACGGGGTGTGGGCAGGCCTGCTCCCACCCCTCAGCCTAAAGCACCTCATAAGCAGGCACCCTGATGGGGTGCCCAGGGCGATTCTCCTTTACCAGTAGGGGGCAGGTTGGCTTACTTCAGTCAGAACTGGGAGTCTTTAACCTCAGACAAGTGGGTTCTGGAACTAGTAAGCCAGGGTCTGGTTCCTCAGCTTCAAAAGTTTCCCAAGATGGGAACCAGGTTTTTCTACCTGCAGTTCTTCAGAGACCCTTGCTCTAGAAGCAGAGGTCTCAACCCTGTTGGCTCTCAGAGCAGTAGAGGTTCCTCCCTGCACCAGGGCAGGGGTCTGTATTCAGATACTTCCTTACCCCAAAAGACAGGAGAATGGCGGCCCATATTAGACCTCAGATATCTGAACAAGCATCTTTTGAAACTAAAGTTCAAAATGGTAACTCTGGCAATGATTTTACCCTCTCTAAGGCCAGGGGACTGGTTAGCTTCCCTGGACCTCAAGGATGCCTATTTTCACATCCTAATCAGAAGCTCCCATTGAAAGTACCTCAGATTCGAACTGTCCTCGGTCATTACCAGTTCAGAGCAATGCCCTTCAGCCTTACCTCTGCCCCAAGGGTATTCACAAAATGTCTGGCAGTAGCAGTGGCTCACTTAAGGAGGCAAGGATTGCTGTTTTTCCTATCTAGATGCCTGGCTCATTGTAGGCCAGTCCCAGAACAGGTAAAATCTCACCTGCAAGTCACCCAGCAGCTTCTCACCTCCCTGGGCTTTCTGCTAAATCTACCAAAGTCGGTTCTGGAACCAGTCCAGGTACTCACCTTTATAGGGGCAGAATTGGACACAAACCTAGCCAGAGCTTTTCTTCCTTAGAAAGGGTAAGGAATTTATGGCTCCCTCCTCCTTCACTCTGCAGGTCTCTCGACCAGCAAGACACTTTCTGCAGCTCCTGGGGCATGGCTGCATCCACAGCTGTTGTGCAGGGAGCAAGATTTCAGATGAGAGACATTCAGTTTCACTTGAGAGCCTATTGGTCTCAGAAGAGACCCCTTCCAAGTTGGTCCCAGTGACTCGAACCTTGATCCAGGCCCTCCAGTGGTGGCAGGATCAGAGCAATTTGAGATTGGGGGTCCCTTCATTCCCCCTGCTCACACTTTGACTCTCACCACAGATGTCTCCCTTCTGGGGTGGGAGCCCATGGGCGACCTCTCCACTCAGGGAGTATGGTCCCCCAGGAATCTCTGCTCACATCAATTTGCTGAAGCTCAGAGCTGTCTTTTAGCTCTTCGTGTTTTCTGCATCTGTTCAGAACAAAGTGGTACAAGTCAGAACAGACAACACCACAACAATGTGGTACATCAACAAGCAGGGGGCACTCGGTCTTTGGCCTTGTGCTCCGAGGCAATGAAGTTGTGGTCTCTGGCCTATTCCCTGAACACTTCCCTCATAGCAGTTCACCTTCCAGGGAAAGGACAATGTCCTAGCAGATGCTCAGCAGGATTTCCCAGGGCCATCACGAATGGTCCCTGGATCCTCAAGTATTGGGGATAGTCTTTGCCAGTTGGGGCACCCTCAGATAGATCTTTTGCAGCCCCAGACAATCACCAACTTCCACTGTTCTGTTGCAGGCCTCCAGTGTTGGGTTCAGTCACCCTGGACGCCCTTCTCCTGGATTGGGAAGGGAAGTTCTTTATGCTTTCCCCTTCCCTCTCCTATTCAAAGTGTTAGTCAAATCAGATCTCAGCCTTGCAGGATGATCCTGATTGCCCTGGATTGGGCCAGGCAGCCTGGTACCTACTCCTTCTGTCCCTGACAGTCCATCTTCCCCTTTCCTCCTCAGGAATCACAACCTATTAACCTGTGCTCAGGGAGAGTTTGGTATCCGAACCTCAAATCCTTCAACCTCAAGGCCTGGCTCTTGAGGAGTTAGAGTTGCTGACTTACACCTCTCTCAGGGTGTCCTTTAAATCCTTAAGGCTTCTAGGAAGCCTTCCTAGAACTACTTATAATTCTAAATGGAAAGGTTTTCCATTTGGTGTGTGGAAGCATATTTCCCAGAATCTGTTGATTTGCCCATTGTGTTAGATTACATGGTCCATCTTAATTCCTTGGGGCTCAGACCAGCTACCCTGAGAGTTCATTTGGCAGCTGTTTCTGCTTTTGTTTCAGCAGGAAAGTCATCCTCTTCCGCTCCACCCTGTGTTTTCCAAGTTTTTAAGGGATTACCCATACTAATCCACTTTTTCGGATCGGGCCCCTGCCTGTGACTTAATGTTTGCATTGCCCAGTTAATGCAACCCCCTTTTGAACTCTCTGTTTTCTGCAGAGCTGAAGTATCTAACTTGGGAAATCTGTTTTCCTAGTGGCTATCACTTCTGCTGGACGCATAGGTGAGTTTCAAGCCTTGTCAGTAGAAACTGACTTTATTTCTTTCCACAGGGATAAGGTAGTCCTCAGGACTAACAGGAAGTTTTTGCCTAAGGTGGTTTCAGATTTCCATCTTAACCAATCTATCTCCCTTCCAGTATTTTTTCTGAACACTCCTCTTCTGGTGAGAGGAGATTGCACAGCCTGGATGTTAAGAGGGCTCTTAGTTACTATATAGAACGTACCAAGGGTCACAGGTTCGAATCCTCCAACTTTTCCTCACTTTTGGTGAGGTTGGGAAAGGAACCTGCCACTAAGAGATCAATTGCCAGGTGGATTGTCTCTTGTATCCAATTTTGTTATCAGAAACTGGGCGGAGATCCTCCCTCTGGCTTGAGGGCTCATTCTACCGAGGTACAGTCGCGTCTCTAGCTGCTGCCAGAGACATCCCTATATTGGAGATAAGCCAGGCTGCTACTGGGAAAACGGTATTCACTTTCACCAAGCATTACTCCCTGGATGTCCAGGCTGAGAGAGATGCTCGGTTTGGCACAGCTGTTCTTCAGAGCCTATTCCCTAAGTAGGTTCTGCCCTCCTCCATGGAGGTACTGCTGTGTAGTCTGCAACTGTCATAATATAGCAAGACTTCATGTTGTTTGAAGAAAAAATTACTTGCCTTAGTAATGTTGTTTCTTCTAATGGAGTCTTGCTATATTATGACCTCCCAGCCTGCCCCTCTCAGAACCTCTACTTGGGTAGGTGTGGGCAACCTAGTGTGGCACTATTTTATGCCCTTTTTTAGCTGCTTTCACCCTTTTTGGGGTTTGGGTGTGGTGTTTTATTATTCTCTTGTTTTATTCTCATTTTGTTAAAATTGTATTAGTAATTCTGGTCCCCTGACTTGAGTATTGGGTGTTGGGACCAGCAATGGGTGTTATTATTTAGGTAGCCAGTTGGCTAGTGTAGGTTACAGCTTCCACACAGACCTTAATGAGTTTTTGCTCGTAAAGATCTGACAGTTCAGGTTTGAATCTCCACAGACAGAGCTTCTATTTTAGAGCTGTGCTCAAAGTTCCATCATGGAATGGAGTTAACTATTTCACCTCCGGAGCAGTTCTAATGGTGGGACAAACTGCAATTGTCATAATATAGCAAGACTCATTAGAAGAAGCAACATTACTAAGGTGAGTAATTTTTCTTATCACCCCATGGGATGAAATGCCTGCCAGCAGCATCTGGAATGTCACCTACTTTAAATCACTCTGATCACCCAAATAACTGCTATGGTGCCCTCTGTAAAGGACATAGCAACAGAAACAGTGAGTTTTAAAATCCACCAACATCCAAAGTGCTGCACCAGCAGTCCCCAAACCCACCATAAATACCACACAAACTTATTTTTGTTTTAAACAAATCTTCTACACTTCTTAAACAGGTAAAACTGCAAATACCTCCAAACAGCAATGAAGGCCAAGCTAAGACCGAAGCTTCTCTTTGCTCCATGCCACGTTCACACTACAGTCTTGGCTGCCACCCCTGAAATCCTGGTCCCTCGAACTTCCCATCAATCAGAGCAAAAGAAGTTGCCAACAGTCTGAGGCACAAGAAGGAACACTGTTTAAAGTCTGCATCTGCTGCATCTATTCACTGGGCTGCCACCACGACACAAGTACATTCATGGCATGGTGGCCCTGTGTATGTGACACTGACAGTAGCAGGAGAGCAACATAAGAAAAGATGCAAGGAGGGTAGGTTAGTGCAACGCATAGGTGCAGTGTTTGAAAAAATTGGCACCCACTCACTCACTGACAGTCAATAGTAAGCACAATTAAGTAGCTAGTCGAGAGGCAGGAGAAACCAGTAAGGTGTTTACTCAAAGCAATTTCTTGACATTAGGCATCCGTGTGGTGAGCGGTTCTGCTTCTGAAGTGCTGTCACCATTTACCATAGTCACTACCTCTTCCACCTAGCAACACAGAACTATTTTATCTGGTGCAGTAACAAATGCAATAAAAATGATTTAAACTGCAAAAAATAAAAATAATTATGTTACTTTCTCACAGAAACTAAAAGAGAACATTGTATAATTGCAATATACCATGAGAGGTGTGGGTGATGGCAGGATTTACCCACCCAGTGGTTTCCTCACTCGGCCTGTGGCCTTGTGGGCAAACCACCACACACCAGGCATGGTAAATCCTATCATCACCCACACCTCTCGTGGTATAAATAACTAGCCATTAAATTCTCTGTATGTGATTAGTTTACTAGGTGAGTTAGCTATCTAATTAAGATTAGTGGGTAATTGTCTCATGAACTACATGTGAATGAAAAGAATTAACTGCCCAAAACACAAAAACACAATTAACTTCTAGATTCACTTTTGTCAGCTCACAAACTTGAGTGATAGTAATTTAATCAAATTTATCAGGTTGTTCTAATTAATGTTCTAATTGATAGCTCTTCGTTCCTTAACCTACTCCCCACACTTCCTTGCAAGTGAGCAGACTTGTAAATGAGTTCAATGAGACAGGAGCAGTGTGAATTAATTAAACAAATAAATGAATAGTTAAGACCTCAGATCCTTAGGTATATGTATTCTTTTTTTCGGTATCTAAAAATATGCTAAAATACACAAAGATAAATATGTGATTATGGTCAAACTCTGATTAAAATAAAAATGAAGGAAAAAGATAAATAAAATCAAACACAAAATGTGAAGAGAAATGAACACTTTGCATTTGCAGACTTTGCAAGTTTATGGCCTTGGACAGTTGAAAGTCTGATACTCTCTCTCTGTAAATATGGATCCAAAAAAAGACCCTGACAATTCAAAAAAAAAAAAAAAAAAAGAAAACAATACACAAGGCTTCCAAAGTCTTTGTAAAATCTCCAGATGTGAGGAGAGAGGCTAATAGAAACTGTGACTCTCCTTTGAGCGTCCCACCCTTTGCAGGGCCACCCAGTTGGCTCAACACCTGGAGTGGGCTCCCCACTGTCAGGATTCCGGCACAAGGTGTGGTATCACTGAACAACAAAAGTAGCCACAGTATTCCATCAGCACAAGAAAGTCTGGGAGGGTGCTGAATTTAAAACTGACTGGATTGAATTTCAGCAATCAGAAAGTCTTTCCCTCAGGTATGCAGGCAACGATGGCATACCTGCTCAAAACGAGGGGCTAGCATTTCAACGTCCCTGCAGTCTGGTTCTCCTCAGCAAGACTGTGTGTGCAGCTGTCTTGCATAGTGTAAGGTAAGTTATTGCTTCACATCACTTTCCGTGACCGCATTAACACATAGATGCTATCATCCCAGTCCTGATTTCACACAAATCAGGTGTCTGCCCGACTACACAGGTGAGATCCTCTGATGGCTTATCAAGTGCATGGTCACCGTTTTGCACTCTCAAGGCACCTTGCTGTCTTCTAGCAGCCATATGACAAGTCCTCCCTTTATCATCGAGGGTGGATTGTCTGTCCGATTTCTCAAAGGCTGCTGATTGTAAAGATCATTATTATTTCAGATGATCCCTTAATGGGCACATGATTGTTAAATCTTGGTCAGGATTTCCATTTCAGAGCATAAAGATGATGTCACTGATGCTTGTAATGCTTCACCACAGCAACCTCCTCCAGTTCTCCCCTTATGAGTTCCCAGGTATGCATGCACAGCAGCTCATGCACTGGCCACTGTAACCATAGACCAGATCCACCATATGTACTACTGAGGCACTTGTCTCAATTCTCTATGGGGGTCACATAACCTGGGTCCAGCTCCCTAGGGCATTGCAAGTTCCACTATCAGGTATAGCATCTCCTACCTTGTGTCTAGTACATTTGCTCCAGGCTCTTCTTTCTGGGTCTTCATGTGCCACATAGCATAGGCACCATACCAGTTATCTCCTCACAAGGCTCTCCTTCCATGACTTCAGTGGAACCATCCTTTGGTCAGCTGGTCATCAGTGTTTTTCTTCGGGAACCCCTCAACACCCTCAAACCCTCCTAGTGCTTTCGCTGCATATTGCTCTATTTAGGGTGATCATTATTAAATTAGATTCACAGAATCCAAACTTCAGAATGTCCTGAATGAACCAGACATCTCAGAATGGCTCAGGAATGCTCTAGTTTGACCCAGACATCTCCTACTGTATCTGACACCCTTTATCCTCTAAGATTCTCCCATACCCAAGACACTGGCACTAAGATTGCCAAATCGGGACAGACATGTTAAGGTGAATAACATTCTGCCTCCACTGGTAGAAGGAGTTGTTACACTTCATTCAGTCACAGCACATTAGGTTTGGCAGTGCTGAATGCATTGAACAGACTAACTTGTCAGAACCAGTAGCTTTCTCTGGGATACTGCACCACTCTGCTGTTGTGTGTGCTTCATGTGCCCTGGAAGAAAGGAAGTACAGTGCTCTCCCAGTACATTCTTAACCATTTAAAACAATCGTTTTCTACAATCAAACCAGGGTGAACTAGTTTGAAACAAAGTAGACTTTAGTGACCTTTACCTGGTGTATCAGACCAAGTTTGCATGATCAAAGTTTGGGAGGCTTGCATAACATTAATATTACTCTACTCCCATTTTCACTGATGACGATCTAGGGTAGCATATTGGAAGTGCTCTCAAACACAAAGGCAAACAGAAATAACACTCACTAAATAGTGAGTGGCAGGTAGAAGAAACTATTCAATTAGCCAGGAAGGTATTATTGCAAGGACAACAGTTTGAGTTTATCAACAAGAGGAAAAGCACAGTGCATATAGCAGGACCACTCTCAAAGCAACCATGTGACCACACACAAATGACCAGACAACAGCCCCTACTTGAGTAACAACATACAGTGGATGCAAACACTCCTCCAAACCCCTCTAAAGTAGCCCCCCACAAATTGCAAGCGTGCCTGCAAAGTCAAATGCTCTGCTAACAAAAGTAATTGATTGAAAACCAAACAACTAGGATATTTCTTCTCCCAGCATCCTTTTATAGATCTTATGCACTACTCTTCCTGCAAACTGCCTCTGCTAACTCTGAGGGTACTAAATACTCAGTGCTGTTGTGTCTGACTTGGTACTTGGCTCAGACAGTGGCAGCACTGCACCGAGGAGTCCCAGCAGGATGAAACATGTGTCTGTAGTTTGTCATTATTTTCAGCCTGTACTGGATCAAGTGTCAAGCCTGTTTATTGGCAATGTCTGTTGTGGTGCAGCCTTGTCTGCCAGCCTTTGAGAAGGATTTACATACCCATGATGCACTGCATTGGAAGTGAGGCTTTAGATTACGTAAGCATAGTTCTCAGTATTAAAGTGCATATCACTAGCCTTCAAATTCAGAGCAAATAGCAAGATTGTTCAGCACTTTCTTATTTTGAAGAATAATATATAGTGGACCTATTTTGTTTAGTGTTATGCAAAATGCATAGCAGTTGAGAGGCACGCGGGTGTGTGTGTGTGTGTGTGTGTGTGTGTGGTTTGGTGAGATGCACAGAAATCAAATACACTGTATGAGATTACTTGAAGTGATGCAACAATGAGTTGAAAAGCACCGTCACCAGGAAAAGTAACACCCACTCACACCTAATGAGCACAGTTGCAAGGGAGTACACCTCAAAATAAATTTTCCATGTTGGAACATGACTGCATCAACTACAAATGATGACTTTCAAAAGTTATTTTCCTTCTTGGTAGCACAGTTGTCACTAATTATAAAGACTTGCATTTGGCTGGTCATTGTTTTTCAAGTAACTGACCAGCTGAATGAAGGTCTTCATGATTAGTGATAAACGTAATACCAGAAAGAACAATGTAAATATGAAAAGATTTTGCACACTGGCCTTGAAATGTGCTTCACCACAATATGTTGGGAATTCTATCAGTTACAAGGAAATTTATAAATTACAGTAAATAATTTTCAGTACCCTAATTTACAGCTGATGCAGTACTGCCCACCCTCTAACACTTATGCAGCGTTTGCAGATCTAGGGCCAACATAAATGTCATGTAGTACCGTAAAGGAAATCTATATTGGACCATAAAATGCAAATAAATTCACTCATCTTGCAAGTATAAAACAGGGTTTTACATCTCATGGACTGCAATTTCCATGCAGTTGTTTGTTTATTTATTCATTCATTATTGTGTTTGTCCCCTTCTGCTCTAGCTGCCCTTCCTGGAGACCATCCCCAGCCCAGTTATCTACCATCTCTGGGACTTACCTCTTTGTGCCCCTGTGATTTGCTCCTTGTGGTGGTGTCATGGGAGGGACTTGGCCTTGCTCTTGTGCCTGTCTGGAGCCAGGAGCCAGAGTGTGGGTGCTCAGTCATTGGTGCCAGACCAGCAGGGGTACTGATCATTTTGTATGGCCAAGATTTATTTGTCCATTTCCCCATGAGGAGGTTGGTGTGCAATGAAGCAATGCACCTTGCTGATGTCCCCACTCTTCATGGGCCTCCCAACTGCCTTGACATCTAGTCTTTGCTGGGTGTTAGGCACACCGCAGGAAGTGGTAATGTGAGGCAGTTCTTTTTCACAGAAAGAGTGGTGGATGCATGGAAGAGCCTACCTCAGGAAGTGGTGGATATGAATACAGTGCAGGGCTTCAAACAGGCATGGGATAGGCATAATGGGGCAATACAGATGAGTATGTCTAGCTAGGCCATTGACAGAGTACAGGCCTATGGCACATTAATAAGGTAGAAAAAATGGGCAGACTGGATGGGCCTTGTGGTCCTTATCTGCCATCGCCTATGTTTCTCCCTGAAGAGGAGTGCAATCTGCTTGATACTAGATCCTCTCCCCAAGCCAAGTTTGCTTCTGAACCCCTGTTGCCGGGTGGTTGATGAAAGCGCAACTGCCTTGACACCGGGCTGACTGATCATGCATTTAATATCTTTTAAGAGGGCACCATCCTGCACATGGTGAAAAAGTCTTTCTGCTATAAAGGGAAACAGACCAAATAATATGAGGGAGGTGAAGCAGCAATAGTGCAGGTATGTGGAAGTTGTTGTGTGGCAGTGCTTAGGCCCCCACACTAGCCAGATAACATGTACTTTACAGTATGTGCGTGGCATACCAATAATTAAATACAAGAAGCCACAGTGCAAAAATTGGGTATTGGGAGGACAAAGGTTCCTGCTCAATATCGCACCATGAGCATTTGGCTATAGTGGGATTGTACCTGTGATCTTTGTGTCCACTAGCTCACAACACCACTGGGGAGTGCCATAGTCAGTGCTGGTGTGTGCATGCAGCACTTACACATGCTTTTATACAGTAGGTTCTGCTTACAAAGGCCCTGCAGTAGTTTGCAGGTGGTAAAGACTTGCTTTCAGCACTCCGTATTTTAATGAACACAAATGGGTGGTTTATGAGTATGTATTTGTCTCCAGCTGCACTGTTATGTATGCTTGACTCATCTTCTCATTCACATCTGCTGTGGCCTTAACTTTGCAAGCAGGCATAAACAGGATTTTACTCACTAATGGCAGGCTTGCACACGGCCTTTACCTTGCGAACTTTCAACTCTGCAGTGCCTCACTAACCATGCCAGTATGATGCACCTTAATCTCCCAAGGCCATGAGAGCAGGTAAAGCAGGAACAATAGAAAACAAAATTGACAAGAAAATGTGATGGTAAACCCCATTTGCTTCAGAGTCTCTCATAGCGACAGTGGAATATGTGCAGAATCTAGTACAAAAATTATGAAAACCTAAGCCTCTGTGTCAAAACACATGTCATTTTCATTTTTGAATGCTTCCTTTGATTGATGTGCTTACAGGAATGTAGGAGTTCAGAGCTTTGTGAGAAAAGGTTATTCCACTGCTTGCAACAACAGAGTTAGAGTCGGTGAAATGCTGAAGCTTTTATCTATAATTAATCTATCATTTCTACCTCTGAAGGATGCTGAGAACCCTGTTAAGGAGTCTGCAAAGCTCCTGCAGAATTTACGGTAATTGTGCTGCTTCTAGCATATAGCCCACATATCAGTGCATTAATCTGATTTATACAAAAGAGGTAATTAAGTCTGCCTTTTAAATCTAGCACTCAGGCACAGTTTAAAGTAATATTTTACAGGCAAGCAAGTTATGTCAGACTTAAAAATCCCATGGCAGAATTGTTGCATCTGTAAACAGATATCTCGGGTAAGAGAAATCCTTTTGCATTAAATTCTTCACTAGGAGGAGTGTATTGTCCTAATCTTTTCAAAGTGGTTGCAAGGGAATGGCATTGGGGATCATCATCATAGTTTCAGGGTATTTTATACCTCCTGAGTGTAATCCTGTGTGTTCCTATATGTTACCAGAGTCTGCCTGGCACCTGAAGAATTTATCAGTGGGTTGCTTCTGGGCAGGTTGTTCTGGAATATGGGCATTAAGTGTCAGGGGTGGAGCTGGACTGACTGTTTCTGAAAAGAGAGGGGTGCAGCCAGCAGAGTTGTTGTCTGTAGCGGACTCTGAGTAGAGGCCAGGAGGAGTTTGATTTCTCTGTATAGAGCTGCTACATTCTATGAAAGTTGAGGTGGCATTGCTGTCTCTCTTCAAATGGTTCCCTCACTAGGGTGCCAGTTTGCATCAATGCTCTGAGGTTTTGAGTCAATTTCAAAATCAAGGTGCAGAGAGTAACTGCAGGATACAGCCCTACTGTACATTCCTTGTGGGTACATGTTCTGGAGAATGGCATAGACCAGGAGCTGCATCATCTAGGGTGTATTTACTCATTTGGGAAATTCCTCCACAACAAAATTATTTACTCTGGGCCCTGGCTCTAGTGTTTGCATCTGGTCAGCACTGGCATCTCCAGCTGACAATAAATCACAAACTTGGGTGTTGAGCACACAGTAGCTTTACTGAAAATGTTCACATGTGCAGTTATAATGGATCTTCAGAACTCATTTTATAAGGCCATCAAACTGCAGTTAATTCATCTAGTTTACTTCTCAGTAACCACCATTTATTTTATAGAATTAGACATAACAGAGTATTTGTTCCACATGGCAGCAGGCATTACATGGTTCTGAGTGAAGCCTCTTCCCTTTAACACTACATGAGTGTATGTCACTCTTCTCACAATGATAGTCACACTGCCCTTTCTGCAGGCATCTCACATGTCCTATTCTGTGTGGGTATCACAATGTCTGTCAGACTTCTATCACTCTGTTTTTGTAAATATCAGTATTTTAGTTACTATTTCCATCTGGCTTTAACCATGAAACACTGTCAAGATTTAATTACAGCATGAGGTGAACTAGTTGTGAGCTGTGGTGCACTGCTAACAAATGACCTCCCACCAGCTCTTCAACTGGGACATAGCTTGAGCTGATCCACCCAGCTACTCCCATATAGGCCTATCTATAAGCCATAGTATACCCACTTCCATACCTCAAGGGCTATCACCCTCACATGGTTATGCAGGACACACCTACGCTGTCAGCATTACCTCTCTCTCTCTCTCTCTCTCAGCACTCCTAATGGTATTGTCATGTGCCTCTTTTCCTGATCATGATCTATGATAGAGTTTATCGAGATGTCTTCTGGAGGATGATCCTTAGGGCTGCTGGTCATCAGGGTGCTCTCTAAGGGGAACCCCACAGTCCTCACACCTTCCTGGTGGATCCACTACATACTGATATCAGTCTCCAGTAAGTCAGGATCTTTGATCCAGCACTTCCTGGATCTCAGTCTGGTAATCTGCTTCTACCTCTCCCTCTGTTAGCTCCAGCCCAGCCTACACAGACAGTTGTAGTTTGACCTACTTTATCCTCTAAGTTCCTCCCACTATATGCATCTTATGACCTGGCACTAGAATGTCTGTCTCGGCTAGGTACCTATTCAGGAACAACCACCTTCCCTTACTGGTAGAAGGTGGTTGTTACATATATGTGTGGCAGAAGAGGAGGATGTGAATAAATTCATTTATCTGTCACAGCTCTTCTAAGCTGATTGGCCTCACTGAGGAACTGGCTGGAATTGCATATGTGATTAACCTGCCTTGCTGCTTGATTCTATTCCTGTGTGAACATCTGTATAATTGAGTCAGTGTGTTTACAGTATGTGTACTTCTCTGACTTCATGCCCTTTGTCTGACCTTTTATCAGAACAGAAGAAAGCTGACATACTGAATAGCTGGAATGGGGAAGGAGGGTGGGCGGTAAGATGGCTGCAGTGTCGCTCTGCTTCCTGCTGCATTCTGCCAGCTCTGCTTGATGTTTGTTGGTCAATTATCAAAAGCTCCAGCGGAATTTTTATGAATGAAACCTATGTGGTTTTAGTCTATTACCTCTGAGTAAGTGCGCTTTGTGTGCATAAAAAGTTATGAAGAGCTTATTTTGCCCCTGAATAGCAGTTTGGTCTTCTGTTGGCTTTCGGCGTTCTGAATGACATTTATTTATTTAGTTTTTGTTAACCGGTAGGTGCACTAGCACATAAAGTACAACAAAAAGAGAACAGTTGAACAACAGCAACATGGGTACAATAATACAAATAGAGGAACAGCACAGCAGTGCTACAAAAATACAATGGGTAGAATCAACAAAAATAATGGCAAGCATTATACAGATAATGGCAGTAAGATACATAATAAGTACAGAAACCACGGACCTGACCTGTGGGTGAAAGGGTTAATAAGACAGTAAGGTTATATAGAGAGAAATGTTCACACATAACAAGAAAGATTGACAGAAGGAAGGGCAGTGGTGGTAACTGGCAAAACAACAGTGGATGGTCTGCAAAAGGTTCGAGAAGAAAGAGAGCTAGTAGTCCAGAAGTTATTTACAAAGAGAAGGAAAAATATGGGAGGGAAGAGGAGACAGTTTTGGAGCTGGATTAGAGCAGGGGTGATATTACTGGTAAGTCTTAGGAGCTTCAGGTTGGGTCAAAGCATGTACAAGCATCAGCTAAAGATAGATAATGGCGATATTCACTTTTAAATCCAAAGTACGACAGAGACAGCCGGAGGTTGAGTGGAAGAGCATTCCATAGCCTGGGAGCAGAGAATTGGAAGGCCCTGTACCTTTAGTCATCCGACATCTCGGAACATAGAGCAAGGATTTGTCAGCTGATCGCAGGCCATGGGAGGATGGTTGAGGGACGAGCAATGCCGCCAGCTGGGGTGGGTTTTTTCCGGATAATAGAGTCCATTAGTGATCCAAGGTAGTATTGTCTACTGGTAGAGGGTGAGAGACAGTTCAGATCCTTATAAAGAAGGCAATGATGCTTGAGTCGAGGCGTAAGAGGCAAATCGGCATATATTGTTATAAGTTACGTCCCATTTTAGTAGGGAGGTTTTATGGGCAGAGGTAAGAATAGAGGCACCAATAATAAGGGTTGGGAGCAGAATACCTTGGGCAGTGCTAATTTGGCAGAGGGTTTAAGCATGTATGTTTTGTAAGCTACTCCCAGTTTCGAGTTTACAGCTTGCACGAGGACTGAATGTGAAGATTAAAATCTAGGGACTGGTCCAGCAGGATCCCAAGGTACTTGAAGGAAGTAACATTTTCAAGTGGAAATCCTCCTGGGTGAAGAACCTCCAGCAAACTAGAACAGGCCTTAATCTTCTGTGTGGAACCTAGAAGCATGGCTTTCATTTTCTTTTCATTTAAAACAAGCTTACGGTCTAGTAGCCAGTCTAAGACCTTACTTGAAGTCTGAAGTAAGTAATGTGTTTATGCAGGCAATACTAGAAGAACTAGTATAGATGATCAGGTCATCAGCGTAGAGAATAGCTGAGCAGGATTCCAGGACCTCAGCTGCATTGTTGATAAAATTGAGAACAGATGGGGCCCAAGGATAGAGCCCTGGGGACCCCAAGGTTGATAGTAGATGTGTTGGATGGGGAGGAGTTAAATTTGACAGCTTATGATCTGTTTGACAGGTAGCTACAGAACCAATCCACAACAGGGGTAGAGAAATGGAATTTATGGAGAGTGGAGAGAAGCGGATGGTCTACAAGGTCGAAAGCCTTAGTGAGGTAAATGAAGATGGCACCTGTGAATTTTCCAGAATCCATGTTGGACAGAATATCAGTAGTTAGTTGAAGAGCCATGGTGGTGCTATGACCTTTTCTGAAACCATGCTGGGTGTCTGAGAGGAGATTGTAGCGTGTAAGGTAGTCGGTGGTCTGTGATGCAACTATTTTCTAGGATCTTGCTAAGGACAGAAAGAATTGCTATAGGTCTGTAATTGGCCATGTCCTTTATGCCACCTTTTTAAAGACAGGCTTTACTCTTGCAGATTTCCATAGGTCCAGCACAGTGCTATGGATAGGGATAAAGTGTAGATTCTGGCAATCGAGAGGCAATGAGTGGAGCAGCCAGCTTAAGAAGACGAGGTTCCAGTGAGTCAGAACCAGAGCTGGTATTGGCAGATATGGATCTCAGTAATTTCAGAACTTCCTCTTAATATAGCCTTGAAATAGAATGGTGGCGCTGGAGGAGCATCATATGATAGGGTGGTATGTTTGTCTGATGGTAGTGTGGTAGGGTAGATTGAAGTGTGATCCACTAGGTTGTAAAGCCAAGGTATAGTGTGACAGATCAGAAAAGATTGTTCAAACTGTTTGAGATGGTCTTAGGGTCATTACAATGTGCCCCATTTATGATCATTTCATCAGAAGTGACCGACTGCAGGTACCCAGAACTGTTTTGACATGGGCCCAGAATTTCCTCGGTCGTGAGGCAGAGCTTTGTAGAAGGTCTTGCAGTATTTGCTTTAGCAACTCTAACTTGTCCCTACATCTGTTCCTTGGTTCACGATAGACAATAAGATCTGACTGTAGGCCAGTTTGTTTGTAGCGAATCCAAAGCTTGTCCCTCTGGTGCAGATTAGCAAGGAGGTCTTTATGCAGCCACCTCGCCTGTTTTCTTCTAACCCTCCTAGTAATCTTGGGGCATGTTTATATTGAATGGTAAGAAATTCATTTATGAATATCTGCAGAGCAACCTCCACATCCTTTGTTTGATAGATACCTGCCCATTCGATATTGGAGACATCATAGAGAAATGCATCCTGGTCAATATGAGCTAGATTTGGAAACGTGATTTGTCTTGATGGAGGAGATGAGGCGCAACCATAGATAGAATACAAAAGTGGGTGAGTGGTCTGTTAGTGCATCTGCAAGGATTCCTGCTTTCAACAAATGTTCCATACGGTTAACCATCACCCAGTCTAGGAGTGTACCCTGTTGATGGGATGACGTGGCTCTAGTTGCTTCAGAGATCAACTGGTGAAAATTATAACTAAGCATGAGTGATTGCAAGGATATTTGAGCTGACCCTAACCAATTGAAGTTAAGATCACCTAGGATGACAGCTTCATTATGATTTACAGTCTGAGAGGTGATATCAAGGAGTTCTTGAAGACCTACTATTCCTCCAGCAGGAGGATTATAGGCACAGATAATATGAAGCTTCTTTCCCCAATACAATAGTTACCTGTATGAATTCATATGTAGAATTGAAGTGGGACAAAGATGGAAGCTTCCTTTCAAGTTAAAGTTTTGTTTCAAGTTCTAGCTAATATGCTCGGCTTGGAATTAGAACAGTGAACTTTTGAGGTGTTTGCAGTTTGGGAGAATTTACCGCCAGAAGTCTCGATGGTTGTTTACAGCATTTTCTCCTTTAAAAATGCGAGCTGAAGCTGGACAGGAGACAGGAGGAGAGTCTCATCGGTATTAAATGGATAATCACACCGGAAAGTGCTGAAAGGCGCAACTCAACTAAATAAAGGTATGCTATTTATGTGAGTGGGTTCTGAGGAAAATTCAAGTTTTGGCCTTGATTTTCTATGCTCAGTAGAGCAATTTGTTTGTCTTTCTCTGCAGGTCAATGAAGAAATCATGGATACCAATGAATTGGTACTACAGACCGTGGGAGAGGAAAGAAAGTATCGTAATACAAAGCAATGCTGCCTTTTGATCAAATGTCTCTGAAGTTCTTTGAAGATTCTTTCTGGTAAGGCCATTATGCTGGTAAAGGTTTAGCATTGAAGGTCAGCACGAGCCTGTCTGATTTCCTTGCACTGTTGGCTGTATTACCACTGAACTCAGAAATTAACTCACAAGGTGCGTTCTTCTATTCTAATATGACCAAAGAGTATTTTGGGAGAGGTATGCTAATAACCTCAAGCAATGTGTGAATGTCGAAAAGTGGAAATGGCTCAAAAGGATACTATAATTTTACCAATTTTGGCCTTCAGTGTATAAAGATTTAATGTCAAAACCATACATGAAGTTTTCTGTGACTTTAGGAGCTCTACTATAAGTCCTTGCTTGCTGTAAAACTTCCTGCATTTAAATAACTAAATACTGAATTATCGGAAAAGGTTCCTGATTAGAGTCCCTGATATTCCTTTTTTTCTTGAGGGAAAAGGAAAATAGATGTACATTGACTCCTGCAAGGAAATCTTTCCTTTTGGCCTTCTGGATTGTTTAACTGGTATGGGCCTATAGCTGAAGGTGGAACTAAGCATTCAAAGAAACTGTTGCTGTTAACATTGAAAGTATTGTGCTCTACAGGACTCCTGTTGAGACAGTCAGAGTTATCTTGGAGAAATAGTTATCTTTTGATATATTTATTTAATATCCTACATTCAGTATTCCAACAGCTTAAAATCCTCATTAATTTCATCATCTTATTATGTTCTGAGTGGAGTTTCTCATCCTGCTATTTGAAACAGAGTTTTTCAGACTACCTGTGCCAAGTTACCTTTATCGGACTCAGTCTACAGATGAGCCAAAAGGTTTACATAAAGCTGATAATCTGTTCTGTTATAGGAAGTTCCTTGATTGCAAACTTAAATTCAGATCTATATATTGTCAGTTGATGGGCTCCTTACGGACTCCATTAGTATGGAACTATTTTCAGGCTCACATTCAGGGCAGAAATTATCGGCTCTGCAATTCTGCTTTTAAAAAGCTTGACTGAATGTAGCACAGTCACTAAAGTCACAAAAATTTGATAATTAGACCTTTCTGTTGTTTTAAATATAAAAATTTCCTTAGGGAGCTTTGATATTAATATACCAAAGGTATGTCTTATGAATGTTTGCAATGATTTATTAAGCTTTTAAATTTTATGATGTGGTGTACCAACGTGATGATGGACTCCTGGTTGGATCCCATTCTTTTATCCTGAACTTATTTGAAGTATTCATTAAGGAACTACTGGGAAATAAGGAAATGAAATATATTCCTGCTCTATGGCTAATTCTTCAGTTCTATTGCCTGTGTAAGAATCTTATAATATTTATATTAAGTACAATATGAAACCCACTTTTAAAGCACTCTACAGTATGCTGCAGCAGGCCTACTGAATAAAGCAATGTAATTTCAATGACAATTAGTCCCTTTAGTCATGCAGGAAACTGTGGAATTCACTTCATCCTGGTAGTGTCACAGGAATGTGAGGTCCATCATTTGTTGGACCCTATGTTTGAAAAGTTGAAACTTTTTTAAATTGAGTATACTTTATTAATGGTCGAATACCTCAATGACAATGTCAAGCTTGACAAAAAACAATGAACTTGAGGTATAAAGACAGGTATCACAGAACAGGATAGTTTTTACATTATGAACAATTCCCACCCCCTCCTCTCCCATACCCTCCCTCCCACCCTGCCACTGGAATAATAGGAGAGGAGGCTCATATTGAATCAGATGAAGGAGAAAGAAGATATTTTAGCATAGAACTGGATATAGGCCTTGGGTCATGGTAAACCACCCATTAGAGAAACTATGTATATTGCATGATTAAGGGATTGCTAAGAGCGTATAGAGTGGTTCCCATATATGATTAAATTTAACCATATTATTGGTTAATCCTGCTATGATATGCTCAGCTTAGAGGCTAACATTATTTTTACCATTCTATGTAATTTGGAGTGATTTGATCCATCCAATGCCTGTATTACTTTTTTCACACAGGCCGTAATCAAGGTAATGTGAGGTCTTTGATTACATCTAACTTTGTCTGTATACTTGCCTATAATACATATTTAAGGAGTGAAGTTCTGTGAAAGGCCCAATAGGGGATCTAGTCGGGTTTATATGGATGTCCAGAAGGTGGTAATCATCTCGCATGACCACAACATTTGTAGGAGGGTTCTAGGCTCTTAACCACATTTAGAGCATAAATCAGTGGGGAGGTGACCCATTATGTGCAATCTAGAGGAGTGTAGTAAAGGTTGTGGTTAATTTGGAATTGCATATATCTGTACTTATCCCATTTGATATTTGTGTATAGGTGTTTCTAGATAGTTGACCAGTTTCTGGAGAGGGAGGAAGTTGGCAGGCCGGTCCCACCAATAAAATCATAGGTCTTCTTGATTGATGGAAGAGGTTTGTAAAAAGCTGTAGGAATAGGAAATCATGTGAAAGCTGGGAGCTGATCTAATGTAAGAGAGGACTGTAGTAGTGAAGGGTTTATGCCATGGTCCATTGCCAAAATGTTGTGATAGCATATGTGAGATTTGGAAGAATCAGAAAATAGAGGTGTAAGGCCAATTGTAAAGTTTACTTTCTGTCTGGAATGTCATCAGTTTTTGATGGGACACAAGATCTTCCACTGTTTCAACCCCATAGCCAGCCAAAAACCTCTTCTTCTGAGCATCTTTCTGGAGATCAGTGGGTTGGGATTTCTGAATAGATGTTGGGAGATGTCTTGACGTGAGTTAATGTTGAGAAAGGAGTTGAATTGGGCTTGGGTTTGAAGGAAGCACCCAGAGATGATTCTTGCTGTTGTCTATAAAGTATTTTCTTAGAGGTAGGGAAGTGACCTAATATTTATGCCATGTGCAGAACATAAAGCGTGTTCAATTTCTACCCAAAGGGGGATAAGGACCCTATAGATTATCCTTTGGCTGGTTCAGCCAATGAAAATCCTGGTTAAATGTATTGCTAGTAGTATAGGTAAAATTGGGAGCTTGAAGTCCTCCATCTTGCTTATGGCATGTAAGTTTGATATAAGTCCACCGAGCCTTCTTACCATGCCAGAGAAATGAATTGAGAATTTTATGAATTTGGGAGAACCACGATCGGCTAGGGTCCAGTTAAACATCTGGAGAGGATATAAAAGACAGGGCAGAACATTAATTTTGAGGATGCTTATGTGGCCCCACAGGAAATGGATAACAAATGTTTTGCATGTAATTGACATGGAACCATCCTCTGCCTAGTGCCTTGATGAAGGGGAATGGTGAAGAGAGCATTCCATTACATAGTACTCGTGCTGATGGAAATGAATAAAGTACCTTAATCCAATGTATAAACTCTGGAGGGATGTGAAATTTGGGGAGGATTGAGAATAGATAATTCCATGAGACCCTATCAAGCTTTTTCTGCATACATGGATACCAGTGCTGCTGGGGTATAGGAATCCCTGTCACAGAAAAAGGTAGACAGTTTTCCCAGATGGTCTGTAGAGAGTCTACCTTTAACAAAACCCACTTGTTCCCTACTAACCAGAGAGTCCCATATCAATCCTAATCTATTGACCAGCATTTTAAGGTCTACATTAATAAGTGATATCAGCCTATAGTTGGTGATTATTAAGAGATCTCTAACTGGTTTAGGAAGAACAACTATGGTGGTTGTGTAAGAGAAGGTCCAATATTCCTTCCCGAAAGATGTAGTGGAAGGTGTCCAAAAGAAGGAGAACAATTAGGTCCTTGATAACTTTATAAAAGTTAGTGGTATAAGCATCTGGACCTGGGGATTTATCAAAGGACAAGGAATCAGTAGTTTCAAGTACTTCTGTAAGGGTTAGTGGGTCTTTCAGTATGGCCACCTGGGGTTCCGTCAGACGTGGAAGAGTAATATCTTGGAGAAAAGAGTCAAGTTGGGATAAAGAGAAGGGGTGGAGGGAGGCATATAGTTGTTGGTAAAATGTTCTGAAGGCCCCTACAATGTCCTGGGTTGAAGTGAGGAGTTGACCAGTATCTGAGTGAATGGAACAAACTATTCTGTCCATAATTTGGGAGCATAGTCTGCCAGCTCTTTCCTCTTGGTCAAAGTAAGTCACTTTGGAGCATAAAATAAGATGCTCAGCTTTTTCTCCAAGTAGCCTGTTGTATTGAGATCTAAGGACTTTAATCTGTCTCATTCTTGGTGGCTGAAGTTGGGAAATATGCTCCTTTGTGAGTTTTATGCTGTCAAGTAAGGAGGAGAGGTAGTGGACCTCTGTTTTTGTGCCTCGTGGCCAGACGAACTACTTCCCTCAGAGTGAGCATTTCAAGGATCCCCACAGTATGTCCAACTTGGGCATAGAGGAAGTTTAGCTCCATGAAGGTTGTAATAAAAGATTGGAACTGCTGTATGAGCTCCTCTGATTTAAGTAATTTGTTATTTAGTCTCCAAGTTTTTCTCTAGGGATAGATGGTGAGAGACTGATTTGAAGAAAAACTAGATGGTGGTCAGAGATGACTTTGGGAGACATAAACCAATTCCATGAAGGTGGGTCACACCTAATAGAAAATAATCAATCCTGGAGAAGGAATGGCGTGGTAGGGAATAAAGGAGTATTTCATACATTCTGGGTTCAATGTTCTCAGGGCTCTATGAGGCCCAGGGAATGCATGAGGTCCTGGATTACCTTTTGCCATGGAGTTGAGATTTGTCTGGCTGGACCAGTTCTATCTAGATGATTGCAGAGAACCAGATTCCAGTCCCTTCAAGAATGATGGGTAGTGAAGACCATGGGGCTAAAGTCGTCATCAGATTAGTGAAGAAGGCAGGTCATCACTATTGGTTCATAAATAGAACCCAGAACTACTTCTAGGTGGCCCAGTATTCCTTGCAGAATAATATAGTGACCCTGAGGGTCTGCAGTTTCTTGGAGAAGATGAAATGATATTCTGCGGTCAATAAGGATGGCCACACCTCTTTTATGGGAATCAGATCCAGAGCCATTTGGCTATCCAACCCAGGATCGTCGGAGCTGAAAAACCTGGGAGGAGGGAAGTGGGTTTCTTGAAGAAAAGCTATGTCTTGTTGTAGTTTCTGTAAATGTAAAATAATTTTGGCCCTTATAGTGGGAGATTGTGTGTCCTTTACATTCCAAGAGCAATAATTAGGTGCAGACATTCTGAGCTAGATGGATAAGGTAGGGATGGACTGAGATTCGTATTTTGAACAACCCCTGAATACAAAAGGTAAGACGGTACCTTCTTGCGGTGGCACCCCCTTCCTCCCCAGCCCATTTCCAGTCCCCAGTGTATATATTTAACCAACCTCCCTTAACACCCCAGAACACCTTATATTTATTTCGTATAACAGAACTCTAAAAGTAGAACCTTTCATATTAACCTCTTGGTAAGTAAGGGGTGCTAAACCCAAACACAAATGCATGACTGCTTTCCTTAGGCAGTAGACAAAACAAAGCACTGGCCCTCTACCCGCCTCCACATTCAAGACCTTGTAGAAAATCATTGTTGGTGACAAAATCAGAGTATGTTTAGAACAAGCTGGTAGAAGGTGTCACAGAAAATATATCTATCTACTATATAACAAGAGTTATTCAAAATTCACGATATTTAAACTAACCTAAACAACTCCAATATTTCAAACAGCACCTGAGCTAAACATGAGGAAATGAGGGGTGAATGTGTCTATACTAAACCTTATAGGTATGTTTGTGCCTTTAAGAGGCAAATCCCAACAGTTAGACCTGCAAGGCTGATGAAGACTAGGCAATCTTGTCCTTCCATAAGGTGCTGTAAGAGAGAAACCACAACAGACAGTACATAGGGTAATAATGAGTGGAAAAAAAGGGGTGGAGGGAGAAAAGGGAAGTATCATTAATAAATTAGACCAAATTATTATAATCACTGACTTCAGACAGTCTTTGTTAGAAGTGTCCCCAGGCAGACCGTGGAGATAGAAATCATAGACTGTGGATCTAGGTTCCTTGGGCAGCTGGTCTGGTCATACTCATCCATTGGAGCTTGAAGAGATCTGTGTGGAATTTCAGTTCTGTATCCACAGGCAATCCGAGCACTGATCACCGAAAGCCCTGATGCACTTTGCCTTGTGCACATTCGAGAAGAAGAAATGAGTGTGCGAGGTTCATGAGGGAAAGCTAGTGCGATGTTTGAGCCAAAAGAAGGTCTGTGGAGCCAGTGTGAGTCTTGTTAATCTTAGCGGCTTGGTCAAGGAGAAAGAACAGGGATAGGCCTGCTAGATGGAGAAAATGTATATATGGCTGAAATGAGATACCAGACAGAGGGCCACTCAAGAGTGAGGAGATATCTCTCTAGTGAGGAGGAACTTGGACAAACTTGCAGGTACCAGCTGTTGTCCAGGGAAAGGGAAAATCAAGAGCTAGACGATTACAGATGAGGCAAATTTTAGTGGTGATTGATGTAGGGACCCCTCTGCACCTCCTAAATTTCAATGATCCTTAAATAGTTCTGGGAACAGATCTGGAAGCTCCTGGGATGCCTGCTCGGCACTCTCAAAGGTCTTCCATGAATCATGCCAAAGGATGGACAGTCGGGTAGGATATAATATTCTAAATCGTATGCCTGCTGCTATCAATTTTGAGGCTGCTGAATGGTAGGTTACTCTCTTCTGTTGAGTGGCGGCAGGGAGGTCTTGGGCTACTCGGAGTTTTGATTCTTCCCCGTGAGTTCTTTTAGTTCTTTATTTTGGTCAGGATATACTGGCGATACAAATAATTCAGCAGTCACAGAATAAAAGGATGTGGCCCTGCACCTGGAGGGATTTGGGGCACAGAGAGCAATGTGCCCTCTCAACTACATAAGTCAAGCTATGTGGGAGGGGCTCCTGTTATTTTAGTAAGGAGATTCTGAGCAAAAATAATTGGAGAAGAGCCCTCGTGACCTCTGGAAGGCTGAAAATTAAAGATTGATTCTTCTACTTTGGCCTTCCAAGTCCTCCATTTTAGCATCGATTTTGCCAATCTCTGCTGCAGTGTGACTAGCTCAGGGTCTATTTTGTTTTGCCATCTTTCAGGGAAGCTGCTACAGGCAGAAACATCAGATATTTGCTTAACAGCCTCCCAAGGTCTGCCTGCATCGATTTAAATTCAGCAGTGAGCTCTTGAAAAGCTGTTTTCAGGGGAGTAGTCTGATAGGAGTTTCTCTTCTGAGAGTGGAGTTGCTGGCATTATAGCAGAAGTTTTTCCAGCAGTGGCACCCTGGTTCTTGGCTCCCTTTGTATTCTTGTCCTGTGTCTGTGGTGGGATGTGCTGTGGGAGGATCTGGTGCATTTCTGATTCCATCAGGGCTGGTTTTTGCAGAAAAGAGCTGCCAACTCAGATCAGTGAGAGCAGGAATGAGGGATGATATCAATCCTCTTGCAGGAGTCAAGTTTTGAGGTCAAATAGCCACTTTATAGAAAAAAATGGAGTCGCTTGGAGCGGGGAGCACGGGCCAGTGCTTCTACTCCCAGGAGGGCATCATGTGATCTGAAAAGTTTCAACTTGTTTGCAATGTGGTTTCATACTGAAACAACAAGAACAACTTGTTGCAGTGTGTATTGTGTTTTTTTCTGGCTATGTGTGACTGACTCTGAATTGGGGAGTATGTTTTTGGGGATCATTTCTGTGTAGTACTCCTTATTCTGGTATCACTTTAGGTATTTCCTCTTCTATCCTAGACCAGTATTGCAAAATTATCTTGCACTCCCAAAATATGTCATAATGGTTAGTAGCTTCCTGGCTTCATTGGGCAGGATTCACAAAACCTTTTTGTAAGTTCCTTTCACAACTGCTGCTGCGGACCGAATCACCTGCAGCTGCGGCAGTTTCGATTCACAGCTGCAGCAGTTGCGGAGGGAGTTACAGCCTATTCCGCGAGCTGTGGCCATCTCCCTGATGACACCACCTGAAGTCAGCCATAGATCATGGAGCCAGTGGTAATCCGGTTCCACCTTTGTGAATACCTGCCGCCGGTAACTCGGGATCTGCAAGTTGCAACCAACTTGTGCTGCTGTTACCCGCAGCTGCGGTATTTCTGAGTTTCATGAATCCTGCCCATTATCTCCAAAAGGCAGACACAGGTTGAGTTGAAAATTTATAGGCATGCAGAAGAACTGATAAACCATCTTCCAGGCACATTCTGTGCAGACATACAAAGAGGCAACCTTATACTGCCTATACCAAGTTATACCCCATTTTGTAGTGGTTATCTGTATCTACAGGTCCTCTGCCCATTGTGGTTTGAGTGTCTCAGTCATGCTTATGGGGATTAGTGAGTGCTTCAGAACTCACTGAGATAAAGTGGTCTGGAACCATGCCTTGAACGGTTCCTTTGTTAAAGCTACTGTATAGTGGGATATAATGAGGTTGGATCCCACTTTAGTCACAGTTGTGCTCCTACTGTATATAGTGATGGGCTTGCAGGCACCTATAATAATCTGACCCATCTAGCTGTAATGTATATTGCAGTTGATGGAAGGTTTGAAAGTGCCCACTGGCATATCATTGAAAAGATAAATAAGCCCCTGTTTGAGCTACCTCCAAAATCAGTGATCCAATCTGGCTAGTGCAAAGGAGAGCCCATGCTAGGACCCTTGTGTAATGTGCATCCTTTTAATCCCTTAAGTGTTCAAAATTATATTCCATACTGTCACTACCTGTGCCACTAATTGGGTATTCATGACTGTTTCTGCTGAGGATCTAGGAATGTAAACAGTGTGTTACATATGAACTAAACATTATTTGCAATCTCTAGTGGTTTCCAATGCGCTGAATTTGTAGGGTCTAACCATTGTGGGATGTGTTTTGATCATGCTGCCTGGAAATAACCCTAAGGTTAGACAATGCCAACTACCCTTATTTTTGGCAATTAGAGTCTACTGTGTGACATTCTGGGGTGATGGCTGCCCAGAGGTATCTATAAATGTGCTTATACCGCTGACTAAAATAATCTTTTGGGTGTTACTGGGAGAGTTTAGAACAGCTACAAATGATAGGGAAGGATATTCATGCATATTAAATATATTCTACTGGTAAGGGTCAGGGGAGATGCTGCCACCTCTGCAGATTTATTTGTGTTACTTGTGTTAGTAGGCATTAATTATGGGAGCATATTTAGAGAGGTCCGCTGAGATCCATGGCCCTAAATATTTTATTGAGTTCTGTTTCTATTTAAAAGGGTACATTTGCACATCAGCATTCAGAACATTCTGTTTTGTCCTTTTCCATAGATAACCAGAAATTATTCCACTTCCTCCAATTTACCCAAGAGGGGTGTCAATGAATCCTGGGAATGTGTTAAATAAGGAGATCGCCTGTGGGTCAGTCCTTGGTCCAGCCTTGTTCAGAATGCTCTTCAGCCACATACTGTAGGAGAAGGAATACAGGGCACAGTGGTTCTCTTCACAGATGATGCTAAGCTCTGTGGCAGTATGGACAGTGAGGAGGGGTAAAGGAGTTGCAGATGAACCTGCAAAGCCTTGAGAGGGGTCAATGGGAAAAGTGCAAGGGATGCACATTGGGAACAGGAACTTCAGGACAGAAACTTGGATGGTGGGGTTAAGCTGGGCACCAATTCTGAGAAACGGGACCTAGGAAACATCATAAGTGACTCCTAAAACAATATAAACAATGCAACAAGGCCTGCAGCAAGGCAGCTAGGATGTTGGGGTCCATTGGAGGGGTTTCAGTAGCAGAAGTAAGGAAGTAATACTACTCCACTGGTGAGGTCCAATCTGGAATACTCTGCCAAAATCTGGAGTCTCCACCTAAGGAAAGACAATGACAGGTTGGAGACAGTGCAGCACAGGGTAACAAGTAATGATGAAGAGCTAACACATCAGATCCAATGAGGATCTGCTTAGGGCACTGAACATGTACTGTTTGGAGGACAAAAGGGAGAGGCGATATATATAGAGACCTTCAAGTTCCTTAAAGGAATGGACAAGGTAAACTTCGAGGAACTATTCAACTATTCAGCAGGAATACTGAGCCAATAACATAGTGGTGGTGTGTGGTGGTGGTGGTGGTGGTGGGGCATTCAGAGGATTTAGGAGGGATGTGAGAAAGTATTATTTTACAGAAAAAGAAGCTGAGTCATGGAACAGCCTGCTGGCAGAGGTGGTGAGTGCAAAAACCATGAATGGTTTCATGAACCACTGGGACAGACTTAAGGGCTTAATAGTTATTACAATGGATAACAGCATTGTATTTGTGCCTAAACCAATCTTAGTACATCTCTGAACATCCTGATACCTTAAGTTACTGCTGTTTATTACTCTACTTGAGAGTCCCTGTGTGTATATTGTTGGAACTGTTTGTGTGCAAACCACATCCTAAAACAAACACACACAAATACACCTCTACTACTTTGTCTTTGTTTCTCTGTAAAACTAGCTCATAGTATCATCTTGCACTTCTTTATTAACCATGTCTCACCGTAATGCCAACATTTAGTAAGATAAAACTTGATACTGGCGAGTCTGTGGATTTATAACACACCTGTAACCATTTGATAATCCATTTCAATGCACCTATGATCCGCTTCAACCAACTCACAGTACTAACTGTTCCTGTATAGCCAACCTAAAATAATAATAATACACTTACTTTAGAACTCAAAAAGCTAAAGACTTAAGAAACTTAGAGAACTTTGTGGATAACCTATTTAGAAATATGCCACAAGGCCCTGAAAATACTGCACTTAAAATGGTAATAAACAATAATGAGCCTAAACCATTTCAAGAAATATTGCACTAGATGTTACTACTCCAGCAATGTATAACAACCACAGAAAAGAAAAAGTGCTAGGGAACCTGAACCTGGCCCTTCAAATATGTCCGAATTAGAGATGCAGTGAATTTAAAATCCACTGGCAAAGTGCCTGCAAGTGGGCACTTTATGTTCTTGATGGGCAATGCAAAGTGCTCACTTCGCTTTTTCATTATCACTTTATGCTGGGTATAATGAGAAGTAAGTAAGGCAAGTCATTGATTTCACTGGACTTCTGCCTCATTATGATTCTAAGTGATCCACTTGGTGTTTCAGACTTGAAGCCTCCCATGATCAGGCAGGGCTTACAGCCTTTAAGTCACATGCCTCTAGCCAGGCAGGAAGTGAGTCACGCAGACAGTTTCACTTTCTCCTGTGCAGACTGAGAGAGGAGTGTGTACTAGAGAGATGAGTGTTTTGATTGCAGAGGATGAGAGTTAAAATTTGATACTTAACAGCTTTTTAAATTTTTTACATTTGTTTGGCTTTTCTGTACTGTTTTTACTTAATTTTTCTTTCTGTAAATTTTATTTTTCTTACCTACTTAGTTGTTTGTCTGTGTGTGTGTGACTGTGTGTGTGTGTTGTGCTTGTGTGTGAAATGGAGCAGGTGGGGAATGTCTGGGGGTGGGGCAGCTCTGGGAGGAGCGTGGTAGTATCGTCGTCGTGCGATGGCATGCGTGGGGGCATGGGCACCCATTTGTGTTGGACCGCCTAAACTTATGAGTGTCCAACCCCGGAATCAGGACCAGCACTGCTTCCTGACTCTGAGGCACTTCAACCACCACCACCACCACCTCCAAGTCCAGCACAAGGTCCTTTGAGCAGGATGTGCCTGTTCCCCAGGCCCAGGTGTGGATCCCATCAGTACTGTTGAGCAGTGTGAGCAGCCTACTGTCAGTTCATCTGGCCTCCCTGCCTGTGCCTGGTCCTCCCCACACCTCCATTGTTTGGCAGTTTTTTGCCTGTGTCGGGGGGACAGCAGTGTGGTGAAGTGTACTATGTGTGGTGGAGGTGTGCTGTAGCCCCGGGAATCACCTGGGGACTGGGGACAGTGCACTATGCTTAATCACCACCAGTTGGAGTGATAGGCTGCCACAGAATGGACCATGTCTGCACCTGCTGGCCGCTCTGTGGCAGAGGGTGCCACTGTGCAAGCGGGCATGGCATCCCTAAGAAGAGGAGGGCCACAGCATCACCTGTTGCTACACCAGCACCCACACCACCACCACCACCACCAGCAGGTCAGCCTATCGAAGGAGTGGACACCAGAGAAGTGTGTGTAATACTGTCTGACTTGGCAGTTCTCTGGAGTGCTGTTGAGAGAACAGCGAGAGGATGAGTGCTGTGGAGCAGCAGCTGGATAACATAGAGGGACATCAGCTTCAAATTATGTCCATGCTGGAACTGCTGCTGGATCACCATAGGATCCCACATTAGTTTTGTTTCCTCACACCATGTCCTCCCCACCTTCCTTGCTGTGCCATAAAATGTATACCTCCACCATCCCTGACCCTTGTATGTAATTATGCCTTTTTGTGTCTTCAGTATGCTACACTTTGTATTCTGGGGCCCCTTCCTTCTGTTAAGTGTCTGTGTGTTTTGTGTGTGCGCCATGTTTTGGTGCCTCATTTTTCTGCATCCGCAAAAGGCATCTGTCTTGTGTCCAGAAAATTGATAAGTGGTAACACAGTGAAATGAGACTGTTTCAGCACATACAAAGTCCCCAGAATTAATGGCGACTCAGTCATTTGGCACAAAAGTGGCACTGAGTCCCAGATTTTTTATGCAGCCCCAGAAATGCATCCTCCATGTGTGCAGAAAATTGGCAAGTGGTAACACAGTGAAATTACACTGTTTCAGCACATACAAAGTCCCCAGAATTTATGATGCACTCAGTCATGCGCAAAAAGTGGCACTGAGTCCCCAGATTTTTCTGCAGGCCCAGAATGCATCCTCCTTGTGTGCATCTCAACTGGATTGAAAGGTGCCCTTTGGATGTACAGTAATAGTAGCCTTGGTGAGTAGATATATACATAGATATATGGTTGTGTATTTCGTAGGTGATGATGAGGGGGTTGAACTTGACATGGGCATGTATTCATTCTGTTGTTCTGCATCACACACAGGTGACTCCATTCTAAACTGTTGCTGTGCACCGTCCAGTGCTCAATGAGAATTTTGCACTTAAATAGAAATGGATAACTCTCACACATGAAGGTAAGTATTTTTTTTTTTTTTGGGGAATCATATTTTCAATTTTTCTGTAATGGTTTCTTATTTTTTTTTCTCCACAGATTTCATCAGCATCCTTATGGAGTCCGGTTCTTAATAATGGTCATGGTCATCGAATGAAACCGACTTCTGCGTGTCGCATGTGTGCCCTAGCTCAGGTCGGGGAGGGTGTGCCTGATCATGTTGACAAACTTCTTTGGATAAGGCCACTTTGACAGAAAAACAAAGTATCGTGAATTTTCCTAAAAAAGAAATGAATGACTTCTTAAAGTTACAACTTCATTGTTATGTGCCCTCCCTGGTTCTCAAATCTCAATCCCTATTGTCAACTAAGTTACATTTTAGAGACACATCTTGTCAAGTACTAAGACAACCTGTTGTTTGCAATATTTGCAGCAGTCTTTACAAAGCAGTGAAGCGGATGAAATAAAATCTTCATTCTGACTAGAATGGATTTCACATGGACATTACATCGCTTTCTCTCTGTCTGTACGGTATAGCTACAGCATCTTTCTCAACAAGTAATATTAGCGATGGAGCCTATTTTTGTTCTTCTGTAAAAGAAACAAAATAAGTGTACTGTATGTGTTTTGCCACTGTGGCTCTGAAAGCTACAGAAAACAAAACGGACAACTTAAGGAAGTGAGGCAGCATTAACAAACATGAGTGCACATACTCACTTTATGGTTTAAATATTAAGAAGCTGGTGGTGATGGTGCACTGGTAGACTGGTGGTCTGTGGTGGGCAGACAGACTCATGGTGGCAGCAGACTTGGATAACATCAGTCCCAGTGGTGGTGGTTCGGGGGCAGACAGACTCATGGTGGCAGCAGACTTGGATAACATCAGTCCCGTGGTGGTGGTCCATGGGGCAGACTGACTCATGGTGGCAGCACACTTGGATAGCATGAGTTCCAGTGGTAGTGGTCTGGTGGGCAGACAGACTCATGATGGCAGTTGACTTGGATAACATTAGTCCTGGTGGTGGTGGTCCGGGTGGGGACACACCGCCTTTTAAATACTGCAGTTAAAACCTGACAACATTAACCACATCATCATCCTCATAAAGAAAACTGCCCTCACAGTCATCGATGTCTGAAGTCTGACCACTGGGAAATTATTTCTCATTGTGTCATCATCTACATCAATGGTGGGCTGTTTCAGGCAGCCACTGCCAGTGCCACCAGGATGCTCCATTTCCACATCAGCAAGACCACCATGACTAGGCTGAGGTAAGAATCGAGGTTGCAGTCTGTGCTGGTATGTGTCTCTCATTCATTTTAATGAATGTTAGCAAACTAACATTTGCAGGAGACAGGTTTGTCTGACGATCCCTGACTATTGCACCTGCTGAGCTGAATACTCTCTCAACACTTACACTGGAGGGTGGGCATGTGAGGTACTTCAGTGCCACTGCAGTCAGCTCTGGCCATTCACTGACCTTTCCACTCCAGTACAAAACAGGATCTTCACTTATTGTCAGATGTCTGTTTTCAGACAAATATCACTCAGCCATTCTCTGTGCTGCACTAAGTCTGATTGTTGATGCATCAGCCTGTTACCTGGAATCATTGATGTCACAAATACCCACTTGGGACAAAGCCTCCCAAAGCGGGTTGATGCCAGCCACTTTGGATGACAGACCACCAGGAACTACAGTTCCCTTACCTTGCATGATATGCTTGCTGGTCCTCCAGCTACACCTTCAGCTGGATTATGCTGCTGAGGTTTGCAAACCTTGCCACGTGACTTCTGTGCCCCATGAACCAAGTGAACCAGTTGACCACTGATATTTTTACCTGTTCAGGCCCACCCTCCAGTACTGAGGCAATTCTACGTTTATATCATGGGTCCAGCATTGTTGCCATGACAAAGTTGTCACTACACTGAATGCTCAGCAATGTGACGATTCTGGTCAAATACTGTCAGCATGTGTTGCAGCAACATACTGCTACCACTGTGTCCGGCAACATCAAGGCTGTGCTGTACATTCACCAATGTCTGCCTCAGCACCCACAGCAGTGGAAGTGATTGGCTAATGGAGGCAGACTCGCCACTCACTGCCTGTGTGGCATGTTCAAAAGGCCACAAAATTGTTATTACAGAGTCCATGAGGTGCCACTGTTCAGTCGGTCATAGACATAGAGGCCCCAGAACTGTCACGGCTAGTGTGCATAACAAGATAATCTGTGATGGCTTTGTATTGTTCATACAACCTCTCTGCCATGTATAACGTGGAGTTCCATTGGGTGACAACTTCCAGCTTCAAGCAGTGCTGAGGCAGGCTGTTTTGTATCTGCAACTGCTGCAGTTGGTCACGGGCCTTTCCAGATCTTGAAAAGTGAGAGCAGATCGTCGTGCAATGGTCAGCATTTCCTTTATGTCAGGGTGCTGCAGAAACTCCTGAACCACAAGATTTAAACAGTGGACCATCCATGGAACATGAAAAAACCCACAATTCATGATGCATTTCACCACATTTGACCCATTGTCACTTGCTATGAACCCAACTCTCAGGGGCAGAGTGTTTAGCCATCTGTCAATTTCAGTCAGTACCATGTCCAACATGTTCTCACCAGTGTGTGAACAGGTCACACTGTGCATAGCAATTGTTGCATGCTGGTGAATTCCAGGAAGATTGCTACAATGACAATCCACCTTCCTGCACTGATTATTCACACTACCAGCATCACAAACAACCCCCAGCATCTGCGCCAGTGTGCAGTTATGCACAGATATGAACTCCCGCTGTTTTGCCACTTGTCCACATATCCATACTTAAATGGATGAATGGAGAGGAGGAATGTTGAAGGGCATGTCTTACTGAATCTGAGACAGTGGAACAACTCGGAGCAGCACGGGTAGAAAAGTAAGTCCTGGATGGGACTTTCCATTTTGGACAGGCATGGGCAGCAAACCACCAGAACCCAGAATTCTCCACAAAGGAGAAGGGCAAAGATCGATTGCCAACATTTCCGCTACAGAAGCGTTAAGTTCACGTGACACTGTATGATTGGGGGGTACTTCAGCTTATGCGCAAAACACTCTGTAATGTGGGCTGACCTAAACGCTTTACAGGGTGTGTGTTGTTGGTCACAAATGATTGTGCTCTGTGATGAATGGCATTGGCAGGGGTGGAGTGTGGACATTTGATGAAGACGGTTGCACAGGTGATGATGACAACCCAGAAATTGTTATTTTTCCAGATTTGCCAACTGGGGTTGATGTACCACTTGCACTAGACATACTGCAATCACCACCATCACCACAAAAACAGCTACTCTCACCAGCACTGGACAACATTTCAAAGTCATTATGGTCCTCCACCTCATCATGCCTGTAGTAATCCTCTGCTCTTATTACCGCACCCCTGCACATGTTTAATTTCCTACTGGGCTTAACAGTCATGGAAGGGAATAACATGCTGGCTATGGTTGCCGCCGTGATACAGGTGAATGCCCCAGTCTGGTATTAGTTGCCAGTTTGTGCTGGGTCCACAGAGCCAAGTGCCTGTTCTTAAGATGTGTATGCTGTCCACCTGTCCCAAGATGGCTTCCCTTTTACCTCGACTCACATGCACATGGCAAACCTGGCAGATTGCAACTGAATCATCATTTGCATCTTGAACAAAAAATCCCAAACAAGGGACTGTGATGCTCTGCTTTTAACATGTCCATGATGATGTGGCTTATTTAAGTCTGTTATTTTAAGCACTGAATGTGGGGCACGTGATGTTTCTGACACTGCACACCTGACTGCAACTGACCACCACGACTACCTATCATATTAGCACTGGGTTGTCATCATCATCATCATCATCCACTAAAACCGTAAATCACAAGTTTTACAGGGGATTCCTGCAAACAGATTCAGAAATTTCAGACACAGCCAATTTTAATTTCTTTTACTCCGTTCCCAACTGGGATTAATTAAATCATCATCATATTCATCAATGTCACTGTTGCACTCATCCACATCTTCTCCTTGGATGCTAACATGTGGACTGCATGTTGCAACAACAGCAACATCATCATCAGCATTGTGAAATGGTGTGGATAAACAAAATGCTCGGACAAAATTAGCAGAATAAACTTAAAATTTATTACCTAGAGCAGACTGGAAACGACAAAATAATAACCCAAGCCAAAAGTCCATAGTTTACATATCAGAGGTAGTACTGACTATCTCAGGACTGGGTGTTGACAGCTTCACATCCTCCCTTACACTGCTAGCTTCCTAGGTAGTTCTTCTTATATAGCAGTTTCTACAGACATGTGACCTCATTACTCCACTTCTAAAATTTTAGCCATTCAATCTTTCTCAAAATAAAATATTTTATTTTATTTAAACATAAATTAACATTCCATAAACATTTTAATATTCAAAATGAATTTTATGAGCTGTCTTAATATTTTAATTTTCACAGAAGGGAAGTTCCTCTTTGAAAGGGATAAAAATAGGAAACTGGGGCCGGCGGTTCATAGGGAATAATGAAGCAGGAAGCAACTGAAACAGCAGCGTTGGCTACACAGAAACTTTTAAAAAAAACTACCTTGATATAATTTAAGTTGCCTTATACAGGTAAGCCAAGTGTTACTTAATTCTTTCAGCACAGCCAAAATATTTCTTCCTAGTGGTGTTGGTAATGTGAGTGTTTTCAGCAAGTAGCAGGGGCACACAAACCACATAAACAAAGTTTCTACGCATTACCAACACTCTCTTTCAGTAGTGCTTTTTAAGGGGAACTCCTTCTGTGCCCCGTGTGGAAAATTTATTTTAATTAAATGGCAGCACTAGCGATAGGATTATTGTGCCCAAACCAGTACTTTTCAGGCGGCTTAATCAGTTTTCTACAGACCTCAACTAAACAACAAAGACAGAGCTCAGTGGGAGTTTAAACAGCAGCGGTCTGGACTTCTCCGCATCTCCCATAAAAGGAAGGCTTTACTTCACTTGTACTTTGTTTCCTTTCATCCGTTCTGTCTATAATGCAGACGGACACATTTATTAAATTAAAGACTGCTTCCAGAGCCTTTTCCTTCTTTGCGATAGGCGGCGCTTGAGCAGACTTCTTAAAACGCTCCGCACTATCGCAACGCCTGCTTTCCAACGAGGGATTTAAACTAATTAATTGAAGACTTGAAGTTACAAGCCAGCATTTATTTATTTTTAAATACATTTCTGCCTCACACTTAGTTTCCATAACTTAACGCTGCTAGATTTTTGAAGGAGATCCACGATGTACACAAAGGGGGTCACACACAACAAAAGACATAAAAAATACAGATTGTGGGTACAGCCCAACAGACACAACATACAACATAAAACAGGACACAGTGTACATCTTGGAGTCCCTCTGAATGTCTGCAGCATTTAAATTAAGGAAACCCAAAGGGCGGGGGACAGATGGATCTTTGACTTGTTCTCTCTTACAAGCATCATCATCACATTCATCATCAGCATCTACACCACCATCACCTGATATTTTTCACCACACTGTGAATCACTGTTGCATGGAAAATGAGTGACGTTAAGTGCCACGGTGGATGGAATATCACATTGTATGCTATCGTTGACATGATCATCAGAATCAGGTTTAGTTAATGGGATGTTACTGGGAAGTATGACATCATCTATGCTGTCACTCACTTGCACTGCTAGCGCTCAATATGTTTGAATCACGGTACACTGGTTGGAATTAGAACTTGATGCAACAATGCTAATACTACCTCCACCACCACTAACACCAGTAACACTAACACTACCGCTGGGAAAACATCATTTCCTCCAACTATCAGTGAAGCTACTGATTGGGCTGTAAAACATTGCAGGAGAAATACCTTTCCTCACATCAGCAATGCACTTCTCCATCCATGTACTATCACCACGCCCACAGACCTCTTACCGCCAATCTGCTATGCCCATCCGCGCACTCGGCCATCACGCCCAGAGACCTCTTACTGCCAACATTGCCATGGCCAGAAACAGCTTTACTTGCATGTCTCTTTGCAGGCATTTTGGGGATCAACCACAAATGTTATTACCAAATTAAGATTTTGATACGCTCACTTTCTGACTGGAGGGTCGCTACTCGCTACTATCGCTAGCTGGATGTGAAGCAAAATAAACAACTATGGCTTCAGCAACAGATAAGGGACTACTGTGTTGTGACACTGTCACAGAATTAAAACAACTTCAGTAACCAGTGGTGCTAATGGGGTCACAAAAAACAATCCAGTCTGGTAAAAATATCTTTCAACATGGGGGACTTGAATACAGACAGTGCTGATTTTTACAGCACTACAAGCAGCAACACTGAGAACAGAGAACACGATCGCAGTATAAAATCAGGCAGCTGCAGTGGATAGCAGGTTCACACTGCTGCGCTTTAGTTGCACTTACACTGATCTGTGTCACACATTTTAAAAGGTTTATTATATTTGATGCACGCAACACTACACACACAACATAGAACACTTTTGTACAATGATGAATGAGGAATGCGATGCAAATACAAAAGTTCAGTGTACTCAGTGCCACATAATGTAAATTTGTAATTTAAACAACCTGACCTTATGAAATGCTGCACCACATTCACACAACAAGCAGCAGAAATGTGTACTGTCACTGACAATTTTACTATGTGTACAGTAACACAGTCAGTTATATAAACAAAATATAACAGAACACAAAGAAATCACTAGTTCTCCAACTTAAATCTACCTACACACAGATACGCCCCTCCCCAACACAGCACACTTCACTGTCTTTCACCACACACTCAATGTTGTAAATTTAGATTCAAAATCCACACACAAACAAAAGCGGCTCGATGATGTGAGCACAGGAGGGTTTCCTACAATCGACTTAACTACAGTTGAATCCCCAAAAACGAAAAATGCTTTTGAACAGCTTTTAAAAGATTCCTACAGACAGCTATCAGAGCACACTGTCTTCTACTCCTTCCTACTCATACTACCTCAAGCTGAGGCTGTGCAGATCAGTATAGAGCCCATGTGACCTGAACTCCCATGAATCACTGCAAAATCCTCCTTCAGAGCTCAAAAAACAAGGCGGAGGAGGCAAAGTGAACTGCCACCAATGTACTTCACCTTAAAATTGAAAGAGAAGTGACCAGTGGGTTGGAGTATGCAAAGTAGCTGTTTTAAATGCCCTCGATGTTCCTCATTGTAATGTGAAGTACTTCACTTTGCATTGCAGAGCACTCCACTCATCTGCCTTTGCTCCACAAATCACTTTGCGGATGGATTGAGCCCATCACCCACCACTAGTCAGAATGGAAATAGTGTAGCAAAGGAAAGCTAAAAGAGGTAGAAGAGAAGAAATATACTTCCTGTCGACTAAGGATGGAGTAATAAACCTTCAGACATACATCCAAACATCATGTGTTACAACAGATTTGCTGTATTTAATGATCAAACTCCAGAAAATCACAATGTTTTTCAGAACCAAGCAAACACAATGGGTCCTCCTAAAATAACTGGTGACTCAATCATGAAACTTATAGACTCATCACTCCCACAAGGCAGCAAGTTTAGAAAAATATTACCTGCTTACCAGGAGCCAAAATCATGGACATTTCTAACAGAATTGACAACCTGAATGCAGCACAAATGTAAACCTTCACGTTGACTTCAATAATGTTGGTCATATACTCATGAGAACGACATCTGTTATGAATTAATAGAATTAGGTAATACGATGCAAAACAAAAACTGTAAAATTGCAATATCAGAGATCAGTGAGAGGATCTCAGATCTAGAAGTGGGTTGACATCTGGGGACAAGTGACCATCAAACAGTGTGGTTCTATGTTAAACTCAGCTACAGAGTCAAGCTTTGCCACAAAAGTGAGGGTACTGGACTTTAGGAGGGCTGACTTTGGCAAGATGGGAGTGCCTTAGAAAAGCACTAGCAAACAGGCTAGAAGGAGATGTGGAGCAACAATGGGGAATCATCAAACTGCCATCACAGAGGCAACAAGCCTTGTGTGAAGCAAATAAACAAATCAAAACAAAAGAAAAAGCCACTATGGTTCTCAAAAGAGGTGGCTGTCCAAGTCGGGAAGAAAAGATAGCATTCCGGAAGTATAAGGAAACACAGAAGGAGCAGGACAGAGAGCTGTACCAGTTAAGGCAGAAGGAAGCGGGGAGTCAGAATAGCAAAGGCCCAAACTGAGGAAAAGATAGCCAACTCAGTTAACAAGAGGATAAAACCTTTTATAGGTGCATCAGCGACATAGAAAGACAAAGGGAAGGATAGTGAGGCTGAATAGAATGAACGTGGTGGGCAGAGGGAGACAGTGAAAAAACAGGGATACTGAATGAATATTTCTGCTCAGTATTCACAAAAGAGATGGGAAAGTGCCTAATCCAGTTAACAGAAGCATCTTGATAGGGGGTCGATCCCAGTCCTTTCACAGAAGAAAGGGTTCTGCAAGAACTCCTAAAACTGAAGGTGGACAAAGCAATGGGTCCTGATGGAATTCACCCCAGAATTTAAAAAGAATTAAAGGAGGAACCAGTGAAACCACTGGCTACTCTTTTTAATAAATCATGGGAGGATGGTGTGGTACCCGAGGACTGGAGGAAGGCGATGATTCCCCTTCACAAAAGTGGGACCAAGACAGAGGCAGGAAACTACAGACCTGTCAATCTGACCTCTGTGGTAGGGAAAGTATAGTTAGTACCTAGAGGCCAGTGGAGCACAGGACCCAGGCAGCATGGGTTCACAGCGGGAAGGTCATGTCAGGCAGATCTAATAGATTTCTTTGACTGGGTGACCAAAGTAGTAGACCAGGGAGGGCTGTGGACAAGGCCAACCTAGACTTTAGCAAGGCATTTGACACAGTCCCACACAAAAGATTAATAGTCAAATTAACCAGCCTGGGAGTGGGTCCCAGGGTGGTAGCCTGAGTAAAACATTGGCTGCACAACCAGGACACAGAAGGTAATTGTAAATGGAGTCCACTCTGGAGAAAGAGGGGTTACTAGTGGGTACCACAGGGTTCAGTATTGGGTCCAGTCCTTTTAATGTCTTCAGTCCACTATTGTCCACTCTGAGTCCATGATGGTCTATGAAATACGTATTCAGTGATTCTAATGTCTATCTATGTCCTGTAACAATTTGTACTATGTGTGGCAGTATCTCTGCCCTTATACAAGCGTTGTTATAGCTGTTTTTACTGTATCATGCTGTTTCTCCAATGTTGCCATGTATGTATACTGTATGTTTTGTGCCTCCCGGTCGCTCCTGAAAATAGGCATACTACTTGTCTAGTGTACTTACCCGGTAAACAAAAGCTAAATAAATAAAATCAGTGACATTGCAGAGGGACAGGAAGGAAAAGTATGCCTTTTGCAGATGACACAAAGATCTGCAACAGGGTTGATACACAAGGAGGCATGGAAAGGATGAAAAGGACTTGGCAAGGTTGGAGGAATGGTCAGAAGTATGGCAGCTAGGATTCAATGCAAAGAAGTGCAAAATAATGCACCTTGGAAACAAGAACCCAGGGAAGAATACACAATGGGTGGGAGGTAGTAACAACAACAAAAAGGAAAGGGACCTGGGGTAATCATATCAGATGACCTTAAGGTTAGCAAGCAATGTGAGAAGGCAGTAGGAGGGCTGGGGTATACTGGGATGTATAGGGAGAGGCATCAGCAGCAGAAAACAGGAAGTTGTTATGCCTCTGTACAGACAGTTGGTGAGACCTCATCTGGAGTACTGTGTCCAGTTCTGGAGACCCCATCTCCGCAAGGACATAGACAGGATAGAGGTCGTCCAGAGGAGGGCAACTAAATGGTGCAGGGTCTGCAAGAGAAGCCGATGAGGGGAGACTAAAGGAGCTTAATATGTATACCCTTGAGGAAAGAAGGGAGAGGGGACATGATAGAAACCTTTAAGTACCTCAGTGGAATCAACAAAGTCCAAGAGGGTAGCATCTTTCAGAAAAGATACTTGCAAGAACAAGGGACACAATTTAAAGATAGAAGGAGGGCAGTTCAGGGACAATGTGGGAAGTATTATTTCACAGAGAGGGTAGTGGATGCATGGAACAGCCTTCATGAGGAGGTTGTGAGGTCTAAAACTGTGGGAGAATTCAAGAATGCATGGGACAGACATAAGGCAATTCTTGTGGGGGTAGGAAGAAATAGGCTGTTGGTTAACTAGGATCTGCGGCCTATCCTGTAGGTAGGGAAATGGGCAGACTAGATGGTCCAAGCGGTCCTTATCTGCCATCAAAGTCTATGTTTCTATATTGCCAATTCCCAGAGCATGACCAGAAAAAACTTCACCATTGCATGAACTAATACTAGGCTAAAAATGATGCTCCAAAGAGAGTTTTTATTCATCGATCATTGGAATATATTTTTGAATGTTAAATCACTTTTGCAATAGATGGTTTATTTTATCTGAATAAAAAGGGCCACACTATTCAGCTCCCACTTTCAAACTGACTATCACTACCTTAATTTAAACTAATATCAGTGGAGGAAATTCATAGCCTACCTAACACAATCTGTAGTTCACGGCATCCAAAAATAAATTAAACCAATTGCAAAACAACAAACAACCCCAAAACAAATTTAAGGATTATTACTAAACATCCGTCTTAATAACAAATTTGATGAACTTTTAATTTATTGTTCTAGAGAGCAACCAGATATCATAGACATTACTGAAACTTGATGGCCTAACATAGACTCCTGGGGCAAAAGCATTGAGGACTAAGACTTATTTTATCACAGCAGATCAGAAAAAAGGAGGAGGAATAGCACTATATATCAAAGTAGACCTCAAACCAGCACACATCTCAAACAAAATTAAATCCTCATAATGTACAGAGACTGTATGGACTAAATTAGAAGGCAGAGAAATAGGTAACATCATTGTGGGGCTTTGTTATCATCCCCAGATTCAACCTCATCCAACACTGAGCAAATAATGAAAGAACTTGAGAATGCAGTAGATATGGGTGAAACTATCTTTCTAGGTGATCTCAACTTCAGAGTTATTAATTGGACAAACTGGTCAGCAACCAATAATTTATCTAAAGCCTTTATTTATTTTTTCATGAACTATCCTTAAAACAGCATGTTCACAGTCCCAATTGTGGCAATAACATTTTAGACACTATGGGCCAGATATGCAAAAGGTTGCGCTCACAGTATAAGGGTTGCGCCAGCGCAAGTCTGAAATTGCGCCATAGTGTGATATTCAGCAGGAGGCAGTTGCGCCACAGGAAACATGCTGAGCAACAGCGCAATGCAAATGAAGGTATGCGCAACCGCGGGGTGGAACCATGGCGCGCGCAATGCGATATTCAAAGGCTTGCCAATGTGCAACAGTGGATCAGGCGGAAGTTGTACCCAGGCGGAAATAAGGCTCAAAGAAGAGATTCAAGAACGCGACAGGGAATGCACATGAGGCAGCCAGACAGAGCAGGCCACAGCAGGAACCAGTGCAGGCCAGGGAGTGTAGAGGACAGAATAGGGGCAAGTGAAGGTGTGTGGGCCACAGGTGCAGAGGCCAGTAGGTGTACCTGGTGCAGTGGAGGTAGCAGTCAGGACAGCGGGGTAACAGATCAACAGCCGGGGGACACAAGCCAGGAGATGGACAGTGCCAGCTTCTACATGGAAGCTGTAATGAGGGGTGAGAAGGCATGCTGCAGGGGACGTGGCCGTGGAAGGGCCCGTCGAGTATACCCCAACGAACGATGCCGTTCCCGCATCAGCTTTGAGCTGCATTCAGATGCCAAGATTGTGGGCTGGTACCACCTGAACAGGGCAATACTGAGGCAGCTCTGTGAGCTGTGCAGTGATGTGATGCAGGCACCCTCACGACGGAGTCATGCTCTGTCAGTGGAGACAAAGGTAACAGCCTGCATATGCTTGCTCACCACGGGTACCTTCCAGAGGCCAACAGGGACACCACAGGCATAACACAGTCGGCCACGCCACGATCCTCACCCAATTCCTTAGCGCACTGCTGCCACATGCTGCGGAGTACATCCATTTCCCCAGCACCGTGGCAGAGCGTGCAGCAAACATACAGGAGTTCCACAGGGTAGCACGTATGCCTGGCATGCTAGGGGCAATAGACTGCACCCATGTGGCCATTCCGACGCCACCTGGCCTGATGGGGCCACCTATCATAATCGGAAGGGGTTCTCTAGTGTCAACTGCCAGGTGGTGTGTGATGCCAGTGGGCGCATCATCAATGTCTGTGCCACGACCCTGGTGGAGCACACAATTCATTCATATGGTACCAGTCAGCACTGTGCCATCGATTTGAGAGTGGGGACATCCCACAGGACATCTAGTGGGTGAGTATGCATGTAGGATTGGCAAAGTGGGGGCAGGGTGGGTAAGCCACAGGTGCCATGGGAGTGGCACACAGGGCTAGGGGCAATATGGGCCTGAACATGACACTAACCTCCACTATCTCCACACAGGTGACAGTGGATATCCACTCCGTCCTGGCTGTTCACACCCACCCGGCCCACGACCCCATCACAGCTGGCGCTTCAGTGAGCACATGCGCCACGCATACATCATCGGCGGGTGTTTGGGATGCTGAAGGCACGCTTCGATGCCTAGACATCTCGGCGGTGCCCTACAGAACAGCCCTCAAATGCCTGTGGATATTCCTGGCCTGTTGTATCCTGTACAACATGGCCAAGACTGTGGGATAGCCATACAGGTCGAGGAGGGACAGCGATGGGGATGCTGGTGACACCGGTGATGATGGGGATGAGCAACCCCTTGGACAGCGTGACCTCTGACTGATCCGCTGGCCCAGCTGCACTGGGACACCATCACAGAGGAGCACTGCACAACACAGGTAAGTCATGGGGCCATGCAGCCAACACTGTCCAGGGCACAACCCACATACACACAGGAGTAACGACCAGGGGTGCATGATGGCGAGGGAGTGGCAGGGCACAGGGCACAAACACACAACCAGGGAGGGGTGAACAGTCACCGCCACATGGACAGACACACACACACACACACACACACACACACACACACGCACAAAGTGCACAGGGGTCAGGTGCACAGCAGAGCAGGAACAGACATGAGAAACACACACATCCACAGGCCACCACCACCACCTGTACTGTCCATGTACGTGTTCAAATGCTGGCACCCTTGCACCTTGGTGTGCAGTGCAATGCAGACATCATCATCCACACGCACCTGTGGACAGCAGTCGGGAGGGTGTGCAGGTGGTCCGTGTGGTGGGTGTGTAGGGCAGGGCACCCACTGGTGCACTGCCCACCAAAACACACATTGCACACAGGGCAGCACCAGATAGGGCCCGCACTGGGAGACAGCTCAGTCATGTGGCACAGTGCCACGGCCACCTGGATGCGTGGCGGCCCGCCGAGACCCAGCAGCACTGGCAGACTGAGCATGGGCCACATGGGGTGGCACCGATGGACCACCAGGAGTCCCACTGCGTGAACACGATCTTGTCCGCACAGGGTCTGCAGCATACCAAACATACCTGCCAGGGGTGCTCAGGATGCCCACATCTGAACCCGGTGTCGACAGGGTGGGTGTCGCACGATGCGGGAATGGGGAGTGGATCGCATACTGCATGGTGTGGCGGCACAGGGGCACCTGAGTGTGCCCAATGTGGCCACGGCACTGACCACTGCCTGTGTCAGCCTGTCGATGGCGGCGGTCACATCCACCCACATATGGTCAATCCGGAGAGGATCTTCTCATTGTCCCTGCTGTGCCACTTCAGAGCCACACACAGTGCCTCCACAGATGATGCAACCTGCATCTGCTGCTGTACTGATGCCTGCAGCAGGCGGGTGTGCTCATCAAAGAGGTCATCTGCCACATCGGCAGCCTGTCCCTCAAGGTCTGGAAGGGCCTGATGTACAGCACCCCTTGAGGGTGGGTGCTGCTCACCAGGACCAGATATGGGCATGTCCACAGGTGGTGCACCTCCATCACCGCTGAGCCCTGTACCCCCAGTCCTGGTGGGTGACTGCTGCTGCTGCCCCTCCACCTGCTGTGCCCACGGGATCAGTGGTTCCCCTGCTGTGGCTGCAAAGTGCCAGTGACCTGCACAGCCACTGGTGCTGCCCCACTGGTGCTGGACAGACACAGCCTGGGACTGTACTGTCATGCTGGCACACACGTTGGAACCAGCTAGATCCATGGGCGTGTGCTGGCCTGCTGTGTGTCCATCCTGTGACACACACATATCAATGCCCATAGTGGTCGGTGCATCATCGATGGTGCAGGTCTGTGCCACAGCCACAGCCTCAGCATGCTGGCATGCTTGCATGCCAGACCACTGGGACACAGGAAGGGCACTCCCACACCTGTCTCATCGTCTGTGAAGGCAGATGGCCGTACACACTGCCGCAGTGCACACCGCAATCTGTGGAGGTGGATGGGCCCTCCTCCAACTCCGGGTGGCTGTCTGCAGTGGACAGGCCCTCCACTGCTGACCCTGCAGATGCACAGGATCTGCAACAGAAAGGAAGGACACGTTAGTGCATGTGAACTACCTTCCCCCAACATGACATGCCATGCAGTGATGGGCTACCACCCGTCTGGAAGCCACCTCCAGGCACACCCTCAATGGCGCTGCGCTGCATGCTTGCAGCGAGCATGTCCTCCAACGAGGTCAGCTGCACCACCTCCAGCTGTCCACCGCCTGTAGCAGCACATGCCGCCCTGATGGCTGCAACCTTCTCCTTCACCCTCCTCCTGTCGGTCCCCATCTTCTTTTACTCCTGCACGGAGCGTGGTGGCTGCCGTGCAGGTTGAGGCGACGTGCCACTCCCTCCCATGCAGCAGCTCGGGCCTGAGGGTGCCCCCGCCTCCACTGGAGAAGTGGCTCCTCAGCCAGGTATGCCTCAAACAGTGCCTCTGTCTCCGCCTTGGTAAAGTTGGGCCTCTCTTCCGCCCACCATCATCCTCCTCACCCAGTCCTCGCCGGTCATTTCACAGCCTGTATGGGTGAGAGTGGTCACCTGTGACTGTGCAGTACACAGCTTCTCTGGGGCCATGGTCCAGAACAGCAAAATGCATGCAACTCACCTATCAGCTGCAGTAACCGAATATGGCCACTGCAGATCAATGTCGACATTTATAGTGCAATGCATCAAATTAGGACTGGAGCAACTTTAATGAGATGCAAATTGCGCTCGCTGCACCATTGAATGGCTGATCGGATGATTTGCATATGACGGCTGAATATCGCTGTTGCGTCTGCGCCTAATACGGTTGAGCGGCTGAGCCAATGGCGCAGTTCTGTGACTGCATAGTACACCACACTGCACATGCCCAGGTAGCTTACGCAGGTGTCTGCCGCACTGATGATGTGCTGTGCGCGATCGGCAATTCAGGACATGGCCACCATTGTGCCAGTGGCGCTACAGCACCGGTCACCACATGGCGCTGTGGCACAACTCGCGCAATAGTCCACTGTGGCAATGACATGCAGGCGACCAATCGCGCTGGATGTGTAGACATCTGATGGCGCTGTGCGTGGCCTTGCGCCAGAGACCCATGACCTTATGCCCGACCTTTGCCCCTTGGCGCTGTCGTATGGCATGTCTGCAGCTCTATCATGCTGTTCGCAACAACGCGATAGGGACTGGCAGCGCTTATACGTAACAGTGCGCGATAGGGACTGATGGAGTTGTATTGTGCAACATTTCCACGGGGTTGCTGTGCTACGGAGCGCCATATTGCCTACTATATACTTGCAAGGATGGCATGCAGGAGAGCACCACAGTGAAGTGCGTTGGAGCTGGCCAACCTGGTGGCTGTGGTGGATCCTCACCATGGGCCACTGTTTGGGATGAACCCTGAACGTGGCCTGCACATGTGTGGCAGCAGGTGGCCACTGAACTTGAGGAGGCTACTAGCTGGCGGCGCCAGCGGAGCAGTGCAGGCACCGCACGTGACCTATGCAGGAGGGAGCAGGCACTGCTGGCGTGCCTACGCCTCACATGCCAGGAGAGGCGTGGTGCCTAGGCCAGGTGGGTGAGCCATCTATGCACCTGTATTGTCCGCATGGGTAACACTGTGTATTGTGACCAGTACATGGGGAGGGTTGGTCTATGGTTGGCTGTGGCGGTGTTTACAGGTGTGTGATGTATGGGTCTGGCTGTGGGCAGGTATACTCATTGGGGCAGGGGCTGTCTGCTTGGGATTTCACTGATGTGTTTCTCACCTTTTGTTTCCCACAGGCATGGCTGAGTGGTGGCGGGCCCAGGATGAGGCACAGAGAGGGGTGGCAGCGGTGGCTGTCTGAGGTGGTGGTGGTGTTGAGCCACGGCATCAGCAGCAGCAGCGTTTGATGAGGGTGAGTGTCATGACATCATGGATGCTATTGCATGCTGTGGGGGGCAGGGCATGGGCACCATCCATGGACAACACTGCCATGCACGCAACATGTGACAGTCAGCACTGTCCAGTTGCACTGCATGTCTGGGAGTGCATCACTGGTGGTCCATGCATGCACTGGGCACATGGCTGTGGCACTAACTTCCCACCGGCGTAGCCGTCACTGTACAGCCTTGGTTGTGCTGTGTTGGTCATGGGTGGGGTGTGTGCAGTGGCAAACATGGCTGTTGCTGCCTGGTTGGGCTTGTCTTGTGCACGGTCACTGTGGGTGGTGCAGTCCATCACAGGAGCGGGCACTTGGCTGTATGCCATGCATGTTGGGTGGGCTTCAGGGTTGTGGACAGTCACAGCCATTGATTCTGTTCCCTTGTCCTAGGTGTCCAGATCCTGAGAGGATGGAGCGGGCTGTCCACCACCTGCTGGACATCTCTTTGAGTCCCTGAGATACTGAGGGACATGCAGCGGAGGGAGTGAGGCGTGGGAGGAGGACCCGGGACCAGCAGCAGCCGGCTGATGTGCGAGCCTGGCGGGCAGTAGCTGCCCCTCACCTACCTTTACCCATCCCTCACCCTGCCTTCCCTCACCCCAGTTCTTCACCCCTGCCCCTTACCCACCTACCTTGTACCTGTACCCCCCCACCTTGTCTTGTATATAGTTGTACATAGTTGTCTGTTCCTGTTGTTCCTGTTCATATTTTCTTTGTATAACTCTATTTTGTTATGAATACTGTGGTGGTCTCTGATTTGCAGCTGGCTATAGGTGCTCAGTTGCAGTGGTGTGCATGGCATCTGGGGTGGTATTGTCCTGGGGTGTGTGTGTGTGTGTGTGTGTGGGAGGTGTCCCTGGTGTGGTAGTGGCTTTCAGCCGGTCTGGCCGTGTGCTGCCACACACCGCTGGGTGCTCCTGGTGGGTCTGGCTTGTATGGTTCTGTGGTACATGAGGTTGCAGTGTGGCGGGGGGCATGGGGATTCCTGCAGTGACAGTGAAGTCACTGCTCATGGGTCAGTGTCTTGGGGTACCAGTGCAGGGTGTGCTGTGCATAGAGGGGTGCTGTTGTGCACTTGGGTTATCCGCCCCTTGTGTGCAGTCTCAGCTTGCCAGTGGGTGTGCTGGGGCACCATGGCCCAGCTTATGCTTTGTTGGCTTGTCCCCATGGGCTGGTGGATATTCCGTCCCTCCCCAGTGATGCTGTGCTTAGGGTGTGGGGTGTATTGTTAGTTCTGCAGTGTGTTCCTGTTCCATCTGTGGCATGGGTGGTGGGCCCCGCCTACCTCCCTGGTTGTGCAGTTCCATTGCTCTGCTGGGGAGCTCTCTGCTTGCGCTATGGTGCCTCTGGACTGCTCAGCTGGGCTGGCCTTGTTGCGCTATGGTGCATCATATCTGCTCAGCTTCCTTCCTGGTTGCGCTATGGCGCAGGTTGTGCCGATATTCAGGCGTTGGCTGGTTGTGCAATTTGACTTGCTCCATGTTTGAATATCAGCATCTATTGCACATGTGTGCAATTGACTTGTGCTTGCTCCTGCTATTACAAGCACATTTTGGGCTAGTTTTAATATCTGGCCCTATATTAACATCAGAAGACTTCAAAATAGCTAAATGCTCAGTTACCATTCCATTAGCAAAATAGTGATCATAACATGATACACTTTGATATCAAAACCAAAATTGAAATAACGTTCAAAAAACTTATATATTTATATATATATATCTATATGTGCGTGTGTGTGTATCTACTAGGGCAGACACCTCCAAAATTGAGGAGTCATTCACAACTATTGACTGGTGTAATTTATTTAAAGAAAGTAATGCAGAACAAATGTGGCATACTTTGAAAACAATAGTTTCAAACACAGCAAAGCTGTGCATTCCTATCACTAAAAAATACTAGGAACTCTATCAAAAAAATCGATAAAAAATAAAAAAAAGATCTCCCATAAAAGAAACTACAAAAATACCAATCCAAAACTCAACCCAGCTCTGGAGGCACACAAAAATCCTGTAAAAATGAGATAAGAAAAACAAAGATTATAATTGAACAAACACTAGCCAAGCAGGCAAATAAAGGTAATAGCAAGCAATTCTGTAGTTACATTAATTCCTTAAAAAACAAAATGTAAAGTAGGACCACTTACAACCCCACTATGTCCATAAATTCCCCATTAGATATGGTCAACCAACTAAATAACCACTTTTGTAAAGTCTTTGGTCCAAACACCATAATTCCTAAACATCCTTAAACAAATCCATAGAAGAAATGATCTGTTTGTTTATTTTATTTATTAAAATTTCAGATAAATACCTTTCAACCAATGGCTCTTTTACAAAGGTTCCATGTCAGTATACAAAGAATAGAAGTACAATTTGTGTGAGATTAGCAGGCAAGCAGTTGGAATACAAATTTCAATACAGGTATACATGGTCTAAAAGCTACAGATAATATATTTAACAGTTAGAACAACACAACAAGCATACATTTAAGAATGATTAGTCATAGCAAACAATATTTGTATGAATTAAAGCTGCCAGAAGGCCATCGTCAAAGGAAAGGTGGAGTGAAAAACTGAGTTGCTGCCAGTTGTACCAGTTAGCATAGGAAAGTGGGAAGAGAGAGTGGGTGTAGAGGGCTAATTGGAAGGAGGTAGAAGGAGAGGTGGGTGGGAGGCAAGGATTGGGGAAATTGTGCAACAGTGGGTGGGGCGGTAGATTAGAAAAGGAAAGGAAGTTGAAGGAGGGTAAGAAAGGAAGGTGGTGGACCAGGGCTATAGAGAGAGGCAGGGGTATAGAGAGGGAGGTTGGTGGCAGGCATAGGTGGGGATAGTAGAGAGGTGCAAAGAACAGAAGCAACTGCCAGGGAGGTTAGGAGAAACAGTCACAGGTGGCTCTGGACACAAGCGATTGACGTAGCTTGTGTCTGAACGAGCAGAGGGTGCCTAAGTTGTTGAGTTCACTGCCCAGGGAGTTAAACATTTTAGTGGGTCTACCTGCAAAAGACCTCTGGCCCTGGGAGGTGCAACAATGGAGAACAGATAAAGAATAGTTGTGAGAGCTTCTTGTGTAATGTGATCGGTTGGCTGGGCTGAACCCGGGGCACGAGTCCCATCAATGACTTTTGCTAGTAGGAAGGTTTGGAACATAATCCTTCCCTGAAGTTGCAGCCAGTTTGACTGTTTGTATAGGTTGCAGGTATGCATGCGGGCAGGGTCCAGTAAGGAGTCTGCAGGCCCTATTCAGTGCTGTAATGGTTCACCATAATGCTGTAGCTGTGGCTGCTACATAGATAAGCCCATAATCATTGATGGAGACAATAGAGCTGTGCATTGCTAGTTTATAAGCCAAGTAACTTGCTGTAACTGCCACTAGTCAAAGCCATACTCAATACTTATGACAAAGCTTATCACTAAGCTGCTAAGGACAACATAACTCTGGTATTGTTTGCATCCATCCTACCTGTACCAGCTTGTTTGTATCTATGTCTCAATTTACTGTTATACTTATGTGTTGTACTGCTATACTGTGTATTTTGGTTTGTCTTACTGTGACAAGGTACCTTTGTAAATGAGCCTATGGCTCAAAGGTTTTCAAACTGCTGTTTAAATAAAATAAAAATAAGTGTCAGGCAGTGTCTATGTTTATAGAGAAGGCCTATACAGATATTTATGAATTTTGCAACTGAAATGATATGGCTGGAGAAGGACAGAGTAGGGTCCAGAGTTACAACAAGGTATTTGAAAGTCTGTTTGGTCCAGGGTCACACCAAGCTGTTTTGATAGCCAACTGTTGGTGTCTATGTTTGTTATACGTGCCATGGAATAGCATAGTCTTTGTTTTTTGTAATTTAGCACTAGTTTCTGTGAGACAAACTTTCCTGCAGTTGTTTCTCCAAGAGGAGGGTCAGAATTTTAGAGAAAATAACTGTGTTGTCAGCATACAGGATAATGTTTTATCACAGGCAGAAGGGAGATTACTCAGGAAGATGCTGAAAAGAAGGGTCCCAAAACAGACCCTTGGGGAACATCAGCCCGACATGTAGTTTGGAGGACAGGAAGTCACCAGTCTTAACTTGTTGTGACCAGTTGAAGAGATAACTGTTGAACTATTGTAGAGTATCATGTGAGAGCCCTAAGTTGCCAAGTTGTTCCAGTGGTAATGGATGGTTGACTGTGTCAAAGGCCTTCGAGAGGTCTATAAAGGTGGCACAGGCAAGTTGTCCTTGGTCTAGTGCTAGATGAATGTGGCCTGTAAATTCAAGGAGGGCAGAGGTGGTGCTATGTCCTTCGTGAAAGCTATGTTGCTGTGGGCAATGCAAGTTATATTTCTCCAAGTACTCCACCAATTGGTCTGCGATGATTTTTCAAGAGGTTTGGATAAGCGGGTAGGATGGAGATGGGCCTGTAGTTACAGTGTAATGCCCTATCCCCAGACTTGTGTATTGGGGTCACCAGGGTGGACTTCCACTTGAGCGGGAACTGGGACAGCATGAGGGACCAGTTAATAATCTTGGTAAGAGGGTGCAGGACATCGTCAAGGCTGAGGGCGATGAGGTTCAAGTCAAGTGTGTCCCCACTTGATCTGGATTTTCCGAGCACTTTGAGGAGGTATTGTTTGGCATCCCTTTTAGTAACTGCCTTGAAATAGAAATGTAGATGATGTGTATCCTGAGTCTGTTGATATTGGAGGCATGGTTTGGTTGGTGTCAAAGAAGTTAGAGGAAGCACATGGCTGAGGTTGGTGAATGCCAGATTGAAAGTATTGGCAATTGTGATGGGGTCCAAGGTGTTGATGCCTTCAACTTTTAGCATATTAGGAGTTGCTTTGGACTCTTTACTATAACTTCAGAGAGGCTTTGCCAGAATTTCCGTCCATCTGACCATGAGTTTGATTGAGTGTTCCTGTAGTAGCTGTCTTTTTCATCTTTACAGAAAACAAAATTATAAACAAAATTAAAGATCAATGGCAACTATTTCACATTGTTAAAAAAAAGACTGAATTCAAGTCCCTGTGTCATGAGTAGTGTTTCCTGAAAATGTCATGCTATTTGGTTTTATGGTTTTCTTCAGTCAGCATTTGTTAACTTGTTCTGCACCAACTGGAAACTTCTTAAATGCAAAGAAAACAAAAGCAATGCTGTTCTCCAACCAAAGCCATGCAAGTCCCTCCTCACTAAACAATCTCCCCAGCTGTCCACTATCCTAGGAGAAAGCCTTGACTAAGTAGAAAATTCAAGTACTTGGGTGTGTGGATAGATAGCAGGCTTGACTACACAGATCACATTGAAGAACTTCTAAAAAGCTTTGCCAGAGACTTGGTCTATTCTTCAGAATAAGGCACTTCCTAACCAGAGACTCCAAGATGAGGTTGGTCCAGGCCACATTTCTCTCAGTGCTTGACTATGCAGATTTTCTTTACAGTCACTGCCCCACCTCCTACCTAAGCAAATTGGATACACTACACCACAGAGCACTAAGGTTCATAACAGATCTTCCATTTAAAACTCATCACTGCTCTCTCTATGCTGCAGTCGGTTGGACGTCCTACACCTCAGAAGAAACAGAAATGCTGCATTTGGATTTACAGAGCATTGACTAAGAAGCTTCAAACTATATATTAGACTGCTTCACAGGTCACAGCTGTACCTATGCCCTAAAACCAAAATTTCATCATGCTCAAGGTGCCTAAAGTCAACACCGGCATGGGAGATCTGCTATCAGTTATACCTAGCTATATCATGGAATACTATACAGAAGACCCTGAAGCTGTTCAACCTGATATCATTAGCATCCTTCAAACACCTTTACCTAAGTCTCTTCCCAGATAAATGCAGCTGCTTCCACAAGTTCTAATTTTTTTTGCATTCCTAACCCTCCCCTCTCAGCCAGCCATCATAATTTGGCAATCCACTTCCCTATAATTTATCTCCACAGATCTCCTTTCAGGCAACCTTCATATTATGACAGTTCTGTTCCCTGTAAATTTATCTCCACAGATCTCTCACCTCCTGGCTATAATCCTCGCCACTCATTCCTGGCCCTTACCTAGCCCTCATCATTCCCATACACCTCTTGTACTAGCCCCAGCCCTGTTCTAGTCCCTCATAGCCCTTCCTACCTTATCACTTACCAGAGGCTATGATCACCATGTTTCAGTCACTAAAACACTGTGTCTCCTTGTCTACATTTGGCTTGCCCGGAACCTTGGAAGTTTTGGGTGCCATATGTTGAATGTATGCCATGATACCTCCATTGTTGATATGTATATATATTAGGTTATCTAGTGGGCTTTTCTTTGTCATACCTTGTACTGTTAAGTTTAACCAACTTCTGCCTTTTCTTACTGTATATGTAAGTGTTTTGAATATATCTGTATATGTACCAATTATTGAACCTTGACCTTATCAGGTCCATCTTGCAAATGAGCTGTGCTCAACGATGTTCGCCTGAATAAATAAAGATTTGATTGATTGATTGATTCTGTCCCTTTGAGCCTTGGGAAGTGATGACATCATATTGGACTAAGCTACAGCTTCAGTAGTGTAAGTCCCTGCTTGACTGAAGAACTGAAGAGCTGTTACTTTCCATTTAGTGCAATCTGTGAGTTAATTGTTTGCTGTCCACTGACTCAGTCTCTGGTATTTGTTCAGATGAATTAGCTGAAAATCCACATTTTGTTCTTCTAAAAGCTGATCATTTGAATGTCAGTGCTGAATTGAAGTGGTATGCATTTGAGAAATCAACTAGTCTGTATCACAGCTGCTGCCAGTTCTTTTGCATCAAAACTCTGTGTGTTTTCTAGCTATATAACACTAGGTTGTTTATTTAATGGACATAAAATAAATCTAAAGTTTGTTAATTCATGCAGGTAGTTTGCAATTGATGTAGCCTCAATAAATAGGTCCATATAAGAACATTTGTTTCCTGTTAGACTGACACACAGGTGCCTGCTACACACTGATATTTCAGGCACATGTATATGAACTCACAAGTATCAGTTCTTTGATGGTGTTTGTGTGAAAATACATAATATATAACTAGGAACAGTATATAGCATCCTAATGCCCCGGTTTCATGTACCATAGTTGAGGCAGCTGCAGTCTGCTGCACCATCCCCTGCCCCACAAGCCCCTGTCTCTTGCCCCACATTTGAGGCTGATTCACCCTGCTGCCCTGTCTTCTCCCATACAGTTGGGGTTGCTGCACCCTGTTGCTCCATCATCTTATCATCATTAAATCAATTAAATCAGACTTTTCACCTGGCCATGATGGTATAACTACAGACATGATTAAACGTATGAAAACACATCTTATTTTACCAGTATAAATTCTGTTTAATCAAAGTATACAATCAGGACTTATCCCAATAGACTGGAAAACAGCTAACGTAATGCCATTATTCAAGAAGGGTGATAAGGGGAACATGGCGACTACAGATCGATTAGTCTGACTCCAGTAATCTGAAAAATAATGGAAGACATCATAAAAGACAGCCTAACTTCCATATTATGTTTTTTTGACACCAACCAACATGGTTTTACAAAAGGCTGGTCGTACAACTAATTTACTTTTACAAAAAATAAGTCAAAATCTGGACAGTAGAACTCACTGTGAAATAGTATTTTGGTCTTCAAAAGGCATTTGACTCCATCCACCACTGGGCTTTAATTAAAAAACTTCTTTTCACTGTTCATTCATGGTTCATTAGAAGGATTCAAAATTGGTTAGATGGTCACTCCCAAAGAGTAATCATAGATGGATATACCTCCAATTGGAAAGCAGTGACAAGTGATGTCCCACAAAGAGCAGTACTTGCCCCTTGATAGTTCAGAGATTTATAGCTGATCTCGCCACAAACATTGAGAGTTTGTCAATCAAGTACGCTGATGACTGTAAAATTGCAGACCCTGTAAACATCCAGGGATAACGAACTACTTAAAAGATTTAGACACTTTAACATCTTGGTCAAATCACTGGGGGCTTCATTGTAATATAAAAAATGTAGTGTTAGTGTCATCCATCTAGGCACCAGTAATGGAAAACACAACTACTTTTAAATGGCAAACAACTAAATCAGAATGTGAAAAGATATAGGAGTATTCTTAAGCAATAATTTCTCATTCAACAAACAAATCACTGAAAAACTAGCCAGCACTAATAAGGTATGGTGGTCAATAAAATGTCATTTTAAATCAAGAGGAAACAATACTTCTCCCACTATACAGAGCCTGTGTTCATCCCCATCTGGATCACGCCTCACAACTTTAGGGCTCCTACAAAAAAAGGACATTACATGCCTAGAAAAAATCCAACGTACGTGAAAGGGCCACCATCCTCCCTTATGAAGGCAGGCTTAGTAAATTTGGATTAATGTCATTAAAAGTAGAAGGTTGTGAGATGAACTTATGTTGGTTAGAGAGGTTATACATGATGAATACCTTATGTCTGAGATAGGACTTGAGTTCAAACAGATTAATGTAAATGCCAGCGGGCACCCTCTACAATTAAAATGCAATTCCTCTTCTTTAAATAAGCGTGCATATTTCTATTCCCAAAGAATTGTTAAACCAAGGAACTCACTGCCCTAGAGATTGCTGTAAGTGAGTCAAAACTGACATCAAACATAGATTTGACAGTTTTGTTGGATAACAACACATTAGATTACTACAGGTGATTGACAGGCGCATTACATGGGCTTTAGCCTTCTACTTTTACCTTCCTAGCGCATCCCTATGACAAAGGCAGTAAGGCTGGGGCAAGGAGGAAAGAGGAGGAGGAAAAATCCCATCTCTCACATGTCAAATGAATGCTGCTCCTTCATGATGCTCCATGCAATGCTGTCTCAAATGTGACTCCCTGCAATACTGCAAGCTGTCCAAATGTCCAAACTGCTTCCTCTTCCATCCAAAGGGACACCTCAGCTGCTTTACCTTTCTTTACACCAGGACTAATGAAGATGGTCCTGGCATCCTCCACAAATGTATTTCTTTATTTACATTCTGGGGACTGGGACATGATAGAGCTCATTTCTAGGTATTCCAGGGAAGGCAATGCAACATGAAGTGATACAGCAATAATAAATCCTGTATAGTGATAAAAATGGGTGCATATACATGAACAGTAAAAGCAAGGTACAGCTTACAGTAAGTAATACATTCCAAAAAAAAAACAATGTAGAAAGTGTGAAAGCTACATAGGTTATGGGGTTTCAAAACAAAAAGGCAATGCCACACAAGGCTAAATTCAAAGGCTTTATTATACTACCAAAATGGTGAAAAAATGCAATAATTTATTATTTATTTATGCATTTGGTAACGGGTAAGTGACACTGGTCCCAGGGACGGTTTTCAGGCATGACTCAGGCCATCTAGATAGCATGTGGAGCAAAAACCTAAATACAGCAATGAATTACAAGGACATTTGACAAAGAGATTGTTGACATTATGAATGTTACAAGTTCACAAATATTAACATTTTAAAGTTTTGCAGTTTACAAGTCCAGGAAACACAGTGGGGATAACAAATCATCCACATTAAACAAAAATCCAGAGCAGAGGATATTGATTTACACGTGCAATAATAATAATCTAGTAGGAATCACTGTTAACAGTTGCAGGATGCATTTGTCATAACAATAACTTTGAAGTGCCTTTTAAAGGTCAGGGTGAATTCAAGGGTAAAGGTCCTTGGGAGAGAATTCCAAAACTTAGGAGCTGCACCACAGAAAGTTTCCTGGCCCATGACAGTTGATAGTCTTGGATAATGTAGAAGGTGGTTAGAGGAGATCCTCAATTGTCGAGAGTTGTGTATAATGGTTAGTAGTTTTGATAGTGGGGACTTAGCACCTTTGTGTAGGGCTTTAAAATAAGTGAACCAAATAACTGTTCCCTATGTGCTTGAGGAAAAGCCACCCAAGACTTTGATATAGCTTGCAGTGGTGGGTGCAGTTAGCAGCTTAAGTCACAAATCTACAGATATTATTGTACATCATGTTCAAATGATTAAGTAGTTGTGGCGAGGTAGAGGAGATGATGGGACAGCAGTAGTCTAAGATGGGAAGAAGGGTGCTATGCCCAATGCCAGTTTAGCATCAGTGGTCAGTAGATGTTTCAGTCTATAGCAAATACCTAGTCATTGATTGACTTTTTGACTGCTTGGCCTATGTGGGTAGTGAATGTCAAGGGAGGTCAAGGTTATACCCAGGTACTTAGAGTCTTTGACCTGCTTAGTAATGGATCCATCTGGAGCTTGGATGTTAAGATTAACTGAGTGTTTCTTGAGCTTGTGTTTGGAGCCGAATAATTTCGCTTTTGTTGTGTTCTTTGCATTGACAATAAGCCTTTGATTTGTGAACCATTAGGTTTTGAGGTGAAATCTTTGTTGAGGGTATGAGCTATTCTAGAGGGGTGCTGTCACTGCTGAATAAAATCAGATCAGCATACATGATCCAATGAGTCCTTATAGCTCCATGAGCAGTGGATTTACAAATACAGAGTAGAGCAGTGGCCCTAGGATGGACCCCTGGGAACTCAGACTGCACTAGAAGTGGACTGGATGGAATTTCTCCACTAGGACCATTTGCATCCTGTTTGTAAGGTAACTTTGGACCCAGTCTGAGGAGTTATGAGAGAAGCCTAAGGTATTCAGTTCCCTGAGGAGGATAATATGGCCCACCATGTCAAATACCTCTGAGAGATCCATAAATATTGCCCTGTAAGTCTCCCTTGTCTGCCTCTCTGAGGACATGATCCGTGAAATGAGCAAGAGCCGTGGTAGTGCTAAAACCTTTTCTAAAACCGTGCTGGTCCCTGGATAGAAGATTATATGTCTCAAGGTGTTCCAGTAGTTGCTGAAACACAGTTTTTCTAGGATTTTCCTCATCTGTGGTAGAATGGAAACCGATCAGTCTGTAGTTCTCAGGTAGCTTTGGATCCCCTGGTTTAAATATAGGGACAACTCTGGCTTCTTTACAAAGCATAGGAATGGTGGAAGTAGACAATGATAGACTGACGATAAATGAGAGCAGTTTGGCAATGTAATCTATCACTAATTTCAAGAACCTGTGGCAGATCCCATTACTCCCTGCACTGATCAAGATAGGGAGTGTTTGCAGGAGATGATGTATCTCTAGTGGGTGTGTGGTTTGAAATAGAAAGGGGACAATCAGTTATTTTCCACCTGACTCTTTGATTGATCACTCTAGGGGCTGGGGAGTTGGCCATGTATGATTCAAGATTCATGAATTTGTGGTTAAATATGTTTGCTACAGTTGGCGGGTCAGTTTGCAGGCCTAAATCCGTGATCAGATTAATAGTGTTTAGCTTGGGGCATTCTTCATGACCAGTTTACAGATGCCCCAAAACTGCGAGAGTTACCTAGATTTCTAATTTATGTGACTTAAAATAGGATGCCTTGAGATGTTTAGTGTCATGTTTACACTATTCCTAAGCCTCCTGTATGTGTTCCAATTATCAGTAGTAGGATTAGACCTGTAATTGCCCAGGATTTATCTCTGAGTTTCAACTTTGCACCATTTCCCTGTTTAGCCATTTGGTGTTTCCACCCTAATGCACCTGGTAGTGAGTGGAAATGTTTATCCTGAATTGAGAAAGAGCAGCTACAAGGAAGCCCAATGCAGCATCTGCAGTAGCAAGGGAATAGAGATTGGAACAATCAATATCCCTCAGATCTGACTTCACAGTAGCCGCAGTGGACTTTAGAAAAGCTTCCAAAAGAAATGAACTTAGGTGGTAGATGCCTCCTTTGACTGGACCAGGTGCAATAAGTAGGGGAATGGTCACTAGTAGAATCCAACAGGACTCCTGCAGTGACCATCCTATCCTCATCATTTGTCAAAATCCAGTCCAGGAGTGTGTGGTTTAGAGATCTGGAGTTATGGCATGTGGGAGAGTGAATAATCTGAGTGAGGCTGATCTGTTTGAAAAGCTCTACATACCTTGCTGCTTATCCTCCAACTGATTTAGATAGAATTTTCCTACAGTGATGGTGTCTCTAACTGGGGAAAGGCTAGCAACCACACTATTGAGGTTTTTAGCCCATTTTCCCCTCCTGCAGGAGGATTGTATATACAGCCTACATGTATTTTTATAGCAGACCCAACTATCAGCCCGATGATGATCCATTATGGGAAGAACCAGGCTTACTACTCGAAAAGAAAACATTTTAAACAGAAAGGGAGACAGACACGTGGGGAGTGGTACAATGCACTGGTTATGGAGCAGCAGGCTTCTGGGAGATGTCCTGGAGGCTGTGTGACTGCCTATTTGTAGGCACCCTCTGGTCTGAGGGAGGAGGTTGCCCATCTCCATGCTGACCTCGTGAGGATTCGGGACCCCCACCCAGGAACCACCCAGGCCACCACCACTGCCTCAGAGGTTGCCAAAAGAGGAGCAGTTAGACCACAGTGGGCTCAAGGAGGGTGAGTGTAGGAACAAGTTGCATCCTCCAGTTGTGCCTCTTCACACCATTTCGCTATTCTTGCATAGCGTGGTTCCTCCATGGAGGCACCTGCCGTGGAGACCAAGAAGGATGCTAGGAACCTCCAAAAGGAGACCCACAGAAGGGTGGCATGGGACCCCACAGGGAAGGAAACAACTCCTGGTGGGGACTCAATTGTTAGGAGGAAGAACTGAGTGAGGGAAGGAGATTGAGGCAGTCTCCCGGTGCCATGGCTTGGCTAGACAGGAAGGAATTCCTCAGGATCGGCGGGAGCAGCTGCACGAGGGAGGGAGCTGGGATGTCATTGTCCACCTAGGGACAAATGACCTGGCTGGGAATGGAATCAGAGCAGTGCAGAAGCAGTTTGTGGAGTTGGGGAGGGGCCTTAGACAAGTGGCATGCATGGTAGCGTTCTCAGAAGTGCTACCTGTCTATGGCATGGGTGAGGTGATGTTATTCTGCACCATGGGATTCAATGACTGGTTGAAAAACTTGGTGCAGAGCTGTGGGATTTGGCTTCATTGGGGACTGGGGGTCCACCTGGAGGGATACAGGCCTATACTGGTGTGATGGTCTGCATCTGTCCGGGAGGAAACAGGATCCTAGGTGATAGGTTTAAATGCTTCATTGGCAAGCATTTAAACTAGCCAATGGTGGAGGGCACTGAACAGAAGAAGGGAAATCCCAGCCCCCCCAAAAAAACAAGGTAGTTAGTGAAGTAAACACAAAGGTAGAGAAGTCATTAGGAGAAGGACAGGGTAAATCCAGAAAAAGGCAAAGGCAGTAAGGACAGGGATGGGCCTAAAGGGGCAAGGCCATAAAACAATGGAGGTGATGAGTACCAATGCCCATAGTCTGGATAACAAGCTCCCTGAACTAGTGGTCTTGATGGAAGAGGAACACTTTGATATCGTGGCAGTCACAGAAACATGGTACACAGAGAACCATGACTGGGATGTCAACATATCAGGGTACACAACCTACAGGAGGGACAGGGAGGGTGAAAAGAGGAGGAGGAGTAGCTCTTTACATAAGGGAAGGAATCAAAGCAACAGAACTGAAGGGTAAACAGGGAGGGAAGGAGGCACTGTGGGTCACCCTGGAGACAGTAAATGGCACCATAATCTGAACAGGGTTGTTTACAGACCCCCATCTCAGGGGAGGCAATGAACAAGGAAATGATAGAAAGAATCCTTAGAATGGCAGAAAAGGAGAGATATTGTTGATGGGGACGAATATGCCAGATGTTAACTGGAGCACCTTTACTGCAGCCATCCAAGAGCAGGGTCATTCTCGATGTCTCTGCAAAGGCATGCCTCAGACAGCTAGTGTTGGAACCCACTCAGAAGGGAGCAGTCTTAGACCTGGTACTCTCTAACAGTGATGGAGAGAGGATCTCAGAGTTAGAAGTGGGTAGCCATCTGGGGAACAAGCGACCACCAAACAGTGTAGTTCACAATAAACACAGCTGTAGAGTCAAGCCATACAAAAGCAAGGGTTTTGGAATTTAGGAGGGCTATCTTGGCAAAATGGAAGAGTGCCTCAGAAAAGCACTAGCAAACAGACAGGAAGGAGGGATGGAAGAACAATGGGGAAAAATCAAAACTGCCATCACAGAGTCAACAAGCCTTTGTGTAAAGCAAATCAACAAAATGAAGGAAAAAGCTGCTATGGTTCTCAAAAGAGATGGCAGGGAAGGTTAAGGAGAAAAGGATAGCATTCAGGAAATATAAGGAAATACAGAAGGAGCAGGACAGAGAATTATATCAGTTAAAGCAGAAGGAGGCAGGGAAGGCAGTCAGAATAGCAAAGGCCCAAACTAAGGAAAAGATAGCCAACTCTCTTAAGAAGGGGATAAAACCTTTAAAGGTACATTAGGGAGTGAAGAAAGACAAAGGAAGGATACTAAAATAAAGGGAGAGAATGTGGGCAGAGGGTGACAGTGAAAAGCAGGGATACTGAACGAAACTTCTGCTCAGTATTCACAAAAGAAGAGGAGGGAGGTACCTAAACCAAACATTAGAACCATTCTGGATAGGGGTCGATACCAGTCCATTCACAGAAGAAAGGGTTCTGAAATAGTTCTTAAAACTGAAGGTGGACAAAGCAATGGGGCCTGACGGGATTCACCCAAGAATTCTAAAAGAACTAATAGTAGAACTAGTGACACCACTGACTACCCTGTTTAACAAATCATGGGAGGATGGGGGGTACTTGAGAACTGGAGGAGGGTGGATGCAATTCCACTTCACAAAAGTGTGAGCAAGGCAGAGGCAGGAAACTAAAGACTTGTTAGTTTGACCTCAGTGGTAGGGAAAATGATGGAATCACTTCTTTAGGAAAGAATTATTGAGTTCCTAGAGGCCAGCAGGGCACAGGACCCAAGGCAGCATGGATTCACAGCGGGAAGGTTGTGTCAGATGAATCTAATAGATTTCTTTGACTGGGTGACCAAAGTAGTAGACCAGGGAGGGCTGTGGACATGGCATACTTAGACTTTAGCAAAGCATTTGACACAGTCCCACACAAAAGATTAATATACAAGTTAGCCAGCCTTGAGTGGGTCCCAAGGTGGTAGCCTGGGTAAACAACTGGCTGGACAACAGGACGCAGGCGTAATAGTAAATGGAGTCCACTCTGAAAAAGTGGGGTTACTAGAGGGTACCACAGGGTTCAGTACTGGGCCGCACTCTTAATGTCTTTATAAGTGATATTGCGGAGGACTAGAAGGAAAAGTATGTCTCTTTGCAAATGACACAAAGATCTGCAACAGTGTTGATACACAAGGTGGGGTGGAAAGGATGAGAAGGGACTTGGCAAGGTTGGAGGAATGGTCAAATGTATGGCAGCTTAGATTCAATGCAAAGAAGTGCAAAGTAATGCACCTGGGAAACAAAACCCAGGGAAGAGTACACAATGGGGAGTGAGATACTAACAACAACAAAAATGGAAAGGGACCTGGGTTAATCATATCAGATGACCTAAAGGTGGGCAAACAATGTGAGAAGGCAGTAAGGAGGGCTGGGGCTACTGAGATGCATAGGAGAGGCATCACCAGTAGAAAACAGGAAGTTGTTATCCCTCTGTATAGACAGTTGTTGAGATCCCATCTGGAGTACTGCTTGCAGTTCTGGAGACCCCATCTCTGCAAGGACATAGACAGGATGGAGGATGTTCAGAGGAGGGTAACTAAAATGGTGCACGGTCTGCACCAGATGACATATGAAGAGAGACTAAAGGAGCTTAATATGTATACCCTCAGGAAAGGAGGAGAGGAGGGACATGATAGAAGCTTTCCAGGTACCTCAAGGAATCAACAAAGTCCAAGAGGGTAGCATCTTTCAGAAAAAGAGATGTAATGTGAAAGTATTTTTTCAATGGAGAGGGTTGTGGATACATGGAATGGCCTTCCTGAGGAGGTCGTTGAGTCAAAAACAGTGGGGCAATTCAAGAATGCATGGGACAGACATAAAGCAATTCTTGTGGGGTGTAGGAGGAAGTACGTTGTTGGCTAACTAGGATCTGCAGCTTATCCATTAGGTAGGAAATGGGCAGACTAGGTGGGCCAAGCGGTCCTTATCTGCAATCAAATTCTATGTTTCTATGAGGTTAAGACTGAGCCAGTTAAATAGTCTTTAATATAAATAAGTATACCCACCCACCTTTTTGAGTCCTGGCCTGTCATTTCTGAACAAGATATACCATTGATATGACATAGAGAGTCCGGACTAGATGACTTCAATCAAGTTTCTGTCATTCACAGGAAATCCAGGCTATGTAATGTTACGCAAGTTTCCACTTCATGTAGCTTAGAAAGCAAGCTTCCTGCATTGAGATTGGCTATTCTGGACCCCTTAACTTGAGACCACTGAGTGCAGGTATTTGCTTGACAATTACTGGCAGACCAAGGGCCAGGATTTGCCTCAATGTCACCACCTAACAAGAGTGGTAGCCATAGATCATAGAGGCATGAGGGACAGGTGTCAGTGGTCTGTATTACAGAGATCTGTGTGGTTGCTAAGCAAGACCCCAGTAGATGACATTGCCTTCTGTCTAGATAAGCTAATGAGGTTAGGGATATGATGATATCCCTCCAGAGATGAAAGAGAGTAGCTATCAGAGGGAGAGTCCCCTTGTAAGGATGTCACCACACCAATCATTAGAGAACTGGAGGTCGTAGAAAGATGATCAGGAAATTACTGAAGCTCAGTAGTCTCATGATTGGGGTATCACTGTTTGTTTAAAAATGTGTCCTTTGAGCAGAAGAACAAAGTAACAGAAAACGTCATACAGATCACCCACATAAAATTCAGACTGACATTAGCAATACACCCCATGTAATGTTCGGGTAGGACCTAGAGCATCTGTGTAGAAGTGATTATTGGCCTAGGAAAACTGCCCAGTAGACAATATTACTGCCCTTTGGAATAGTCTTGAAGGCTAATATAGGAAAAGAGCTGTCCAGGACACCTTGCCTAGGGCGCTTTACTGTTTAAGCGTAAGAAGAAAAAAGTATGATCAGGCTACAAGTCTAGTAGCTTGCTAGTCCTCTAAAATAACAGGTGCCTATCACTTAATGCATACAAGAACCCCCTCAAAGAGTCATTGTATATAACTTGAGGTAATAAGGTCCAAGCATATGTTAATCGTAGGTGCCTTATAGCCTAATGTCTGTAGTTGTCTTTTAGACTTAGTTTATTACGGTTTAAGAAGCATAGTGCTACAGAGACCAGCTCAGTATCCAGGGAGGCAGGGGACAGGGAAGTTCAGGTTTAAGAGCCATAGTTAAGAAGGTAGAACCCTTTATGGCATTAAGTCTTTACTCCAATGAACTATGACACCCATTCACTTAACAGAGGTGAAAGAAGGTACCATTTGCTATTGAAATGGGTGAGAGGAATTGTGAACTGAGCCAGGATTCAACCAAATTGCAAAGGAAAAATGGGTGTGGGAATCGACTGGTTCTGGTGGAATCAGATGTCAGTAAAGGTGAGTGCTTAGCCTTGGGTGGGAGGAGTGGTTGGGGTGGGTGGGGAGCCAGTTCGTAGTGGTGCTGCACATGCTCGACTCCACTCCAGTGCTGGAAAGTTTAAAGATAGGGCACCATCCACTTCAGCGCTGCAGTCCCATAGCAATATTATACTTTGTTTTGGGGTAGGCAGTTCAGGAGGAGAGGCGCTGGCTGGGAGGGCTCCATTCTGCTCCTGCCCACAACAACCTGTTTCCTTGGTGTGGCAGTGCTGAAATAGAATGGAGCTGCGGTGAGAGCTGGGGAAAGAAGAATGAGAGAGCTGAGTAAACTAGGAGGGCTAAAACTTGAGATCCGAGCCTGTGGGTGGGGGAGAGGTATAGGAATCCCAGGTAATACACTAGGGAATAGCCTGCTCTGCTGTAACACAAAGGTCTTGCCCTTACTCAAAACAAACCAGAAAATTTCATGGACAGCAAACTAGGTTAATTAAATAAAGGTGATCACCTATCTTAGTAAATATATTAGCACTGCTGAGTTACAAATAGGGAAAAACAAAAAGCAGGTTAAAAGAATATCAGATCCACTGCGCTGAAAGTACCATTATGGTCAAAGATCAAGTTCATGTTACAGCATAAACCAAGAAATACGTTTATGAGCTGAACTCCATTAACGATCCCTTAAAAACTGTACGTAAATAGTAGCCTTCGGTCCAGATTTGGTAAGGAAAAACAATCAGCAATGGTATGCTGACCCCATTTCTGGAAGGCCACATAGTCCAATGCTGGAAAATTAAAGGTAGGGTTAAAATGGTGCTGTCCACCTTAGTGCTGGTCCCGTGACAACACTATACCTTGTTTTGGGAGAGGTAGTCCAGGGATTCTGGGGGAGAGGTGCTGGCAGGGAGGGCTCTGTTTGCTCCAGCCCTCAACAACCTGTTTCCTTGGTGAGGCAGCACTGGAATGGGATAGAACTGGGGTGAGAGCTTGTTTTGTGAGAGGTAGTCCAGGATTCCAGGGAGAGATGCTGGCAGGGAGCCTCTGTTCTGCACTGCCCTCCACAACCTGTTTCCTTGGTGTGGAAGTGCTGTAATGGGACAGAACTGGGGTGAGATCTTGCTTTGGGAGGTAGTCCATGGATTTTGGGGACAGGCGCTGGAAGGGAGGCTCCGTTCTGCTCCTGCCCTCAACAATCTGTTTCCTTGGTGTGGCAGTGCTGGAATGGGATGGAGCTGGAGTGAGACCTTGTTTTACGGGAGGTAGTCCATGGATAATAGTGCTGAGATACCGAACTCCATCAAAGCTCTGGTCAGCTGCCCTCCAGGGGATTTATTCATTTATTTAGCTTTTGTTAACCAGGTAAGCATGCTAGACAGTCAAGTTCCTATTTTCAGGTGCCACCGGGAGAATTACAAGGTACAGGCAATGGCAAAACAGAGTCAAGGTACAGCAATCAAGAATTACAGAGGTACAGGCAGTGACAGAACAGAATCAAAGGTACAGCAATCAACAGGTACAAGTAGTAACCACATAGTGGCAAGTGCAGTGTCAAAGCATGGCAACAACAAGAAGCAGTCAAAAGCAAGCATATGTCAGCAAGGCAGATTTGCAGCCGACAGTCCAAGAGAAGCTAGGCCCACCATGCAGGGTTGGGGCAACTTTGATGGTGTGTTCGGCATGTCGCACTATTATTGCAATTTTTTCACCATTTTGTGAGTATTAATAAAGCCTTGAAAGACTTTGTGGTAGCATGTTTTCTTTTTCCTGTCCATAGGTTATGGGGTTAGCAGGATGAGAGCTAGGAGAGTGTGCAATCTATGTATGGCATATTTGAAACAGAATCAGGGTGGCATAACATTCAAATTACAGAGCATACTCATGTTTTATGCTGTACAATAGAGTAAGAAGCAAAATGGGTAAACAGGGAGGGAAAATAGGGCATAGGTTGTTGTAATGCATAAAAGAGGTGAAGATGGCTAGCTGCGGTACATGCTGTTAAAAGTGTGCCAGTAAGAGGGTTTGAAAAGGACATGGTGGATGAGAGACAGATGGTGAGAGGAGGAAAGTTGTTCCACAGTTTTAGACAGTGGAAGAGATGCAGACTGGCCTGCTACGGCGTTTCAACAGAGTATATGAAAGGAATGAGCATTGGATGATTGGATGGAGTAGGAGGATGGGATGACAGGGTTAAGCAGAGAGAGGGGCAGTGTGAACAGTGAAAGACAATATCTGTTAGAAGAAGGAAGAGTGCATGATACACCAGACCTCTAATGAGGTGAGAAAGAGAGAGTGAGATTTACAGAGAGAGAGAAAGAGAGCAGTGATAGATCAGGATGAGAACACTAAGAGCAAAGCAGCTGAAGGAATGAAAAATTGGGGGCTAACCTGACAAGTACAGACTTTGGGCAGTGCTGCAGACTATGTCATCATAGTCAAACACTAGTAAGATCATCTTGAGGATAATCTTATGGCAGACCAGGAAAGAAAGGAAGGAAGGAAGGATTAGTGGCAGTACAGCACACCAAGCATGGCATCGGTGTGGTTGAAAATCTGATGTTTTAATCCAGCCACACCTGAAGTAGTTGAGTAATGGACCTTTTCAAGCAGGTTGCCATCCAGAAGACAGGGGTAAGTTGAAGCCTTGCTAATCTCTTTCTAGTGCTAAATGTCAGTGAGATAGTCTTTTGGCATTTAGTGAGAGATGGTTTGAGAGGAAGTAGCACTGGATGTTGTCAAAGTCACACTGGAGTGACGGTTCCAGATCAAGGACCACAGTACTTGGAAGCAAATAGAGTGGTGTAAGGTCTATACATGTGGATGTGTGAGGAGACATGGGGAAGGGAGGTTGAATAAGAAGATGGAGAAAAGCACTGAGCTGAGAAGGAGCTCTGAAGGATACCAGACATAATGGTCTTGAGGATGGATAGGGCATCATCAACCTAGGCAGACTGGAGCAGTCTGACAAATAGTGAAATCAGCTTGGTGCCATGTTGGATAGACCCATAGCTGGCTATTTTATCCATGAGGAAAGGCTCATCCACAGAATCAAAGGCCTTTGCTAGGTCTATGGAAATGGCCACAGTGAACATGCTCTGGTTCACAACTTTCAGCATTAAGTCAATGATTCGCAGGGGATACTAGATGGTAGAAGGGTATTTGTGGAAGCCAGACTGGAAAAGGAGAGAAAGAAGAGGTGCTAAGATAGGTGGATGCTTGGAGAACAAGCTTTTACTGCACCTAAGCAAGGGCAACAAGAAGGGAGTAGGGTTGATAATTACCTGAGAAGGAAGAGTCATCCACTTTGAAGAGAGAGGACAGGACTTTACCTGTTTCCAGGACTGAGGTGGACTCAAGTTGGAAAAGAAGCTTGAAAGAGAGGCAAGAGGGGCAGTGATGGCCAGTGCAGAAAGATGAAGGGGTCTGATATCCAGCCTCTAGAGGTTGTTCCCCATACAGGATCTGAAAAGAGTAAGACAGAGTGGTCTCAGAGGAGATGGGAGGAATGAAGAAGATGCAAGGGTAAAAGATGGGAGGACAGAAGGCATTTGGGGAGGCAGAGGCAGGCAAGAGGTGGATGGGAAAGAGGAAGAGGAGGAGGAAGAAGGAGGGCACAGGATGTGTGAATTTTCTACAGCTGTTGGTGACCTCAGTTAGGTCAAATATAGGTAACCTTCCTAGCTTGAGGATGGGGTGGTAGAATGGTTAGTGAGTTGATGAGGAGTGAATAACCGTCCCAAAAACTATCAGGGGATTTATGGTTATTCTGATATTTGTAGGCAAAGTAAACTGATTTGGCCTCTCTGAGGACTTTAGTGATACTTTTATTTATTTATTTAGCTTTTTGTTTACGGGTAAGTGCACTAGCCAGCAGGTGACTATTTTCAGGCACGACCGGGAGAGTACAATACAGGATAACCAGTGAAGAAAACAACAATACAATTGAGGCAATAAGTACAGAGTACAATCATTCATACAGGGAGAAGCTTTGGCTAGGCTAACATGTCATAGGCTATTCTAGGCAATAGACAATAGGTCAGTGCAAAAGGTTAACAGGGAGTATTGGTACTGGAAAATGTCTGGTCTAGACTCCACCCACAGGGTTGGCGTCCAAGGTGAGGAGATAGCGGGGAGGGAGTGTAGTAGAGAGGACCGGCTCCAGGATTTGGGAGGCATGCTCCCAGGTCGGAGTGATGCCAATTAGAAGAACATAGCAGAGTACCCTCCGGGGAAGGGAGGTCAGGAAGCTAATGGGTAACAGGTAAGGTGTGCAGGTGGCGATCGGTAAGGAGATCTGGGGTCTTGAGGTATGCTTACGCTTTAGTGGTAAACACACAGGGTAGAAGCCAGGCTTATGGTATCACCGCCTGGGCATGAAGGTGATGAGCAACCGGGAAGGTACACGCCATTCAGACTATGGCTGGTGTAGTCTAACGGTCTTGTGGGAACGGCGAAGGTAAGGAGGGTGATATGGGAGGGAGGTAGCATCCATCTAGGGCCAAAGCACCAGGATAGAAAACTGAAATTGATAGGAGGGTGCCGTTAATGGAACAACAACAGCAGGCAGCCCATGGTTTCTGGGACTGTGAGATAAGCCTATGGCTATAGCAACAGCGAGCTAGAAGGTGCACGGGTAACATGGTCCTGCCATAGGGGCAAGAGAGGAGGAGGGAGGTTGGAGTGAGAGACAAAATGCAGTGCATTTGCGGCATTAGCGGTAATAGGAAGGCACGTACAGCCAGGCTCAGCGGTTCCAAGACTGGGCAAGAGATCCGATGATCGGTCCCTGCCAAGGAACGTCGGGGTTGCGAAAAGGGAGAGGAGGAGGGAGCCCTAGTAGTAACAACATATGACTGTTGGAGGTGGCCCTGGCAGGTAGCTGGTTAGCCTGAGACAAGAAGCGAAATAATGCTAAGCTATGAGAGAAACCTGGCAACAGATAACAGTAGAGGAATACACTACAAGTAGCATTAAACGAGGCAGTGCTGTCACATCCAAACATAGAAAGAAATACATTACAAGTAGCATTAAACAAGGCTGTGCTGTCATTTCACAAAATATCTAAATAGTACATTAACATCAATGGTATACCGTTGCTGTGTGTATCTCAACAAGTCCTAAAGAGAGCCCAAAAACTTGTGGGGATGCCAGGCAGAATTGTGAGCTTTGAGCAGGCAAGTGACTTCTGCAGAGACCCTGGGAAGATAGAACCCATGAACATGAGACCTCCCAAGTGAAGCACATTTGTGTCTTGTTGCAATGAATTTGACCACAAGAGAGGTTAGAGCAATACACACGACATACACGTGACCATGTGCACAATGCCACCTAACCACCACATGACATCACCTGCAAGATAATGCATGCACAAAATGAGAAAGCACTCATAATTGTGATCACAGCAAGGACCACCATCCACATATATTATATAAAAGAAAATTGATTTAGTGTGCTGTAATGAAAATAATTCCATCTTGGGTTCTCATGGCATTATAATCTCATTAGACCACCTCAATGGAATTGTTCTCCCTCTACACCACAATGACCTGTCATTTATTATAGATGCAGTTTATATGGTACCTGGTCAGATTCATGATAGTGCCAGTATGTTATGGTTGGGGTAGTGTTTGTGTCAAAACAGGAAATTTTGACAGCTTATATCGCAGCACTTGTAGCCTGTAGAATCTGTGAAATTTGGCATGCACAGTCTCATTCCTAAGGGCTAATTGGCAAATTTAATGAAAACTGGTTTGGTGGTTAAAAGTTATAACTTATGAATTTACAGAAAACACCTGATTTCTGACTTTTTTCCTATTCATGGCTAGCAAAAAACTAGGCAGAGTTAAATTATGAAACAAACTTGTTTGTTAGAGTTTAATCAAGAAAGTGCCTTTGAGTTTTTTAATTAAATTTTATTTTATTGTAGAATTATGAGGTTTAAACATTTATGTATGCGTGGACCCTTTTGGACCACTTGAATAAAATAACAGAAAAAAGTGATGCTTTTTCTTTTGAGTAAAACTGGGCATTAAAACCTTCATAAGTTTAAAACTTAAAAAATACTTAATTCAAAGGTTAACAGTTGTGTGGTTTTCAGAATGCAGTCTAACTAGATGTCTAAACTGCCTTTCAAAAAACAAAACATTTGTCACAGTTAGCATTTAATTAGAATAATGTGTGACTGCTTTCAAAAACCATCGCGACAAACTTTAACAAAATCAATGTGTGCATAACAGATATGGGGCCCTATATTAATAACTTTGCCTGGGAGCAAAGCTCAGTTTACCTGTGCAAACTGGGTTTTGTCTGATGTCCTATATTGAAATGCTTGATTAGCGTGGGCAAACAGAATTTGCGCTCTGGGTAATATTCAGAAGTGGCCCCAATTGAAATGAAGGAGCGAGGCCCTGAATATTGGAGCAGTCCAATATTCAAAGTACTGTATGCACTGCGCAAAAGCCATTCTGTGCAGTCCCCTGGGTGGCACAGACACCACTGATCAAATGCACATCTTACCCCACGCACCTCTTAGCCATTGGTGGAGGAACTGCATTGGTGCTGCCCGACCCCCAACACAGTAGTCCCTGGTGCTAGTGGCCCCCATCGATTTTGGCCTGATGTAGAATGCAAGCTTTTCCTGCTGTCCAGTAGCCCCCCACCAATCACTGACTCAGTCTTAACAATATATGTTCCTGGTGTCCAGTGGTCCCTCCCTCACCCACACCCATGCCAGATGACGACAGTAGTCCTGTCCAGTGGTTCCCCCTCTATCCCGATCCTTATCTGATTCCTTAATGCTCTCTGATGGCTAGCAGTCCTCTCTCCCAACCCCATTCTGCTGGTGTCACAATATGTAGCCTTCTCTGGTGGTCTGGGGTCCCCCTCCCTATTATGACCTGCCTATTAATGTATAGATCTGTCTCTCATGGCATAGTGGACCCCCATGACCATGGCAGCTGCTGGCCCACAACTCCACTACCCCAATCCTGTCCTGAGCCGGCAGCCAGCACAGCTCTCCACTCACCACCACAGCTGATCACTGACTGAGTCACAATGAGTGTGTACTGTAACAGCTAATTGTACAGTATACACTCATTGTGATCTCAGTTGGTGACCAACCATGGTGGTGAGTCTCAGGCAGGATGGAGGGAGTTGGATGGTGAGCCAGTACCTGCTGAGGTGTGGGGGTCTACTATACCACCAGGGACAGATCTAAACATTATATGGGCAGGTCGGGATGGGGGCACTAGACCACCAGGAAAGCTGCATATTGTGATGCCAGCAGATTGGGGTTAGGGAGGGGGCCCACTAGCCACCAGGTATAATTTAGGAATCAAACAAGGGATTGGGGAGGGAGGGATCATTGGATAAGACTACTGGCAGCAAAGGGTGGTGGTAGGTGGAGCTCTCATCTCAAAGGGATGTGATGAGCAGGGTGCCACAGGGATCAGTATTGGAACCAGTGTTGTTTGGGATATTCATAGCTGATATCTCCCACAGGGTCCAGAGTAAGATCAGTCTCTTAACAGATGACTTTGTGAGAGAACTTACAGTGGAGGAACCGCTGTCAGGGTGACCACCACTCAGTATGGCTCACATTGGATATGGGCAAGGAAGGAGTGGAATCACGCACAATAGTGCTGGACTTCAGGAGGGCCGACTTTGGGAGGATGGGGAAGTGGTAAGGGCACTTGCAGAATTCAACCAGTATGGACACTAACCAGAGGTGGGAGCTCATAAAGCTGGGGATAGTGGAGCAACCAAAACCTGCTGCAAGCCCAGAGCAAGATGACTAGGGCTAAGAAACCGATCTGGTTGAGCAAGGAGGTCATGGAAAAGGTGAGGAGGAAAACAGCTGCCTTTAGGGTACAAGAAAACAGGAAGGGGAGGACAGGAGGAGTACTTGACAGAATCGAAGGAGGTGACTAGGGCAGTAGGGGGCCAAAGCATCTCGTAACTCAGGCTGGCACAAGGCATTAAGAGCAGGGAGAAGGACTTCTTTAAGTACATCAGGGAGAAAAGGAGCTGTAAGGACCACATAGTAAGGAATAGGAAGGAGGTTGGGTGGAAGCAGGGTGCGATAAGGCGGGAAGCACTAAATAAGTACTTCTGCTCAGTATTTACTAAAGAGAATAGGGGTGACATCCAAGGAGGGAGAAATGGCAGAAGCAAGGGAAGTGGTGACAGATGGAAATCATGGAAGCAGAGTTCGAGAGGGTTTGAAGGCACTGAGGGTGGACAAGGCGCCAGGCCCAGATGGCATCCACCCAGGGTACTGAAAAAGCTGGCAGAGGTCCTTGCAGAACCTTTGGCAGACCTATTTAATGCCTCACTACATTCGATGTGTGCCTCAGGACTGGAGGATGGCTCGTGTGGTGCCCCTCCACAAAAGAGTGGCCCCAAGGATGAACCGGGAAACTACAGACCAGTGAGCCTCACATCTATCGTAGGTAAGCTAATGGAGACTATCCTGAAGGAGAGGCTGGTGGCCTCCTAGAGGCCAAAGGACTACAGGACAGCAGACAGCATGGCTTCATATGTGGCAGATCCTGCCAAACCAACCTGGTCGAGTTCTATGACTGGTAACTAGGCAACTGGACAGGGGCCATGCAGTGGATGTCCTGTATCTGGACTTCAGTAAGGCATTCGACTCAGTGCCACATGGAAGGCTGGGAAGGAAGTTAGTAGGCACAGGGCAGGTGCAAAGCTGGTGAGATGGGTAGGAAACTGGCTGCAGGGAAGGCAACAGAGGGGTGGTGGTGGGTGGGGCTCTCACACCCAAGGGCAGTGCCGCGGTGTTCCACAGGGCTCGGTGTTGGGACCAGTGTTGTTTGGGATATTCATGACAGACATATCATGAGACATCAAGAGCAAGATCAGTCTGTTTGCTGATGATACCAAGGTAGGCAGCGGTGGTGGATGACCTAGGGGGATGGCAGGGGTTGCAGGATGATCTGGCAAAGCTTGAAACCTGGTCAGACACCTGGCAACTGGGCTTTAATGCCAAAAAGTGCAAGGTGCTGCATTTGGGATGAAGAACCCAGGAGGAGTTACCAGCTGGGGGAGTGCAGCTAGCCCAGACAGAGGAGGAGAAGGATCTGGGTGTGCTCATTACAGGGTCAATGAACAACTTGGCACAATGTAGGAAGGCAGCTACAAAGGCCAACAAAATGCTGGGTTGTATTGCAAGGGGTATATCCTCGAGGAGGGAGGAGGTGATTCTGCCACTGTATAGGTCATTAGTTAGACCACACTGGGTACTCGTTGATGCAGACTTCCATATCTGAAGAAGGACATTAAGTTACTGGAGGGTGCAGGCATGAGCGACAAAGATGATCAAGGGCTGGGGACTTATCATATGAGAGGAGGTTGAAGGAGTTGAACATGTACTCACTGGAGGGAGGAGAGACAGGGGTGACATGATTGAAACCTTTAAATAAATGAAAGGAATAAACAAGACAGGTACAGAGGACTGTTCAAAGTAAGGAGGGAGGGACACCAGGGGCCATGATATGAGACTGGAGTGAGGAAGGTTCAGGAGGAGATGAGGAGACACTTTTTACAGAGAGGGTGGTGGCTGGGTGGAATCGTTACCTGCTGAAGTGGTATACAGTGAGAACAGTGGACTGCTTCAAGCGAGAATGGGACAGGACAGGGGAAGGGTTAATAAAGGGGAAGGGTGGAAGGGAGGGGCAGCTGCAGAATGAGGGTGCTAGCAGCACATTCAAGCAGACTTGATGAACCTCGAGCCTTTATCTGCTGGCAAATTCGTATGTTCAGTATGACACAGAGATAGGAACTGTGGTAGATGACATTGAAGGGTAGAGGGGCCTGCAGGAGGACCTGACCAAACTACATGAGTGGTCATATACATGGCAGTTGAGGGTTTAACGCCCAAAAAGTGCAAGGTCTTGCACTTCAGGTCTAACAACCCGAGGAGGATCTATCAGCTGGGAGTACAACTGGAATGCACTGAGGAGGAAAAGGATCAAGGGATGCTTATTATGGGAAGAATGAACAACTCAGCTCAGTGCAGGAAGGTGGCAGCTAAGGCAAATATGATGCTGGGGTGGATAGCTCGGGTAAACTCCTCCAGGAATAGGGAGGTGATTCTGCCCCTCTACAGGTCACTGGTCAGGCCACACCTGGAATACTGCATGCAGTGCTGGCCTTACCTGAAGAAGGACATCAGATTGTTGGAGGGTGTAGGCGGAGGACAACAAAGATGATCCGGTGATTAGGCGGATACTCCTATGAGGAGAGCTGGGCGAGCTGAACATGTATTCCCTGGAGGAGAGGAGGGATGGGGGGACATGATTGAAACCTTTAAATACTTAAAGGGGATTAACAAGACTAGTACAGAAAGGATTTTTCAGATTAGAAGTTGGATGGTGACGGGGCACGATGAGACTGGAGGGGAAAATTCAGGAGGGAGGTCAGAAAACATTATTTCACTGAGAGGGTGGTGGATAAGTGGAATACTCTGCCAGAGAGGTAATAGCCTGTAGTATGGTAGATGGTTTTAAGAGGATGGGACAGAGTAAGTGGGGGTAATTATGAGGAGGAGAGAGGTGGGTGGGTCAGCTGCAAGTTGAGGGCTAGCTCCACAATGGAGCAGACTTGATAGAACCGTGAGGCCTGTTTCTGCTAGTGTTTTGTATGTTCGTATGTTTATATGTACTGTCACCATCAGACATTGGGTGTGGGTGGGTGGAGGACCACTGGACACCAGGGACAACTACATTGTTAAGATTGGGCTGACAGTGGCGGGGAGGGACACCAGGGAAAGGCTGTATTCTGCATGGGGCTAGCAATCAGTGAGGTGGCACTAGCACCAGGGGCAGTTTCTATTTTATATCAGACCAGCAATCGGAAGGGGCGACCACTAACATTAGGGATAGCCTCTGGGTCAGGGCAAGGGTGTAGTGCTATGTTAAATTGCTGGGTTACCCATGCAATGAGTCCATAATGGGCATGCAAATGGCCCCTTAGTGCCTTTCATGCCCAATGAGCTCATTTGCATGGGTACATTTAGATATTGGAAAATGTGTGGGGTAAGTAATTGTAGTGATGCCCTATTTAGGGGACCATGTCTGCAACACTAAGTGACTTAGTGCTGGGCCAACATAGCCCCTATATTCAGTCGAATACGCCGGTGCACTATTCCACCGAATATTGCATTTTTGGACACCCTGGCAACTGCAAGGTGGAGTGCAAATGTTTGCAACCACTGTACACATTTTGAATATCGGACCCATGGTGTGAACTTGGTAAGACATGACATTATACCACCACTGAGATAAAAATAGTCAAGAACATGACCCAAAAATAGAATAACATTGTGTTTTTTCTTTGATTCACGAGTAACATGAAGAATTATAATAACTGTTGTGAAAATACACTAAGTCCTAAATGGACAAAATGTTTAAACCCAGAAAACACAAAAACAGAAAAGAAAAGAAACCTAAGACATTCATTTTGCACTACCTTTCAAGTCATTAACAAACAAAATAATGTCTCATGTCCTTCTTTGCAAATTATATAGGACTCACATCCTATTTCACGCAGTACCTGAAGATCCTTTGCCAAGCATGTTATGACTCTGCTTTCTCAAAAGTAAAGAAATACATTACTAAAAAACTTTTTAATGCATACGTTAGGGTTACAAGCCACAGAAGAATGGAAATGTGGTGTTAGGGCTTTTAACCCTAACATCCCTCTCCCCAGCCCTTCTGTCATGAACCAAGCCAGGATATGAATTCAAACAACATGAAGTCTTGCTATATTATGACAGTTGCAGTTTGTCCCACCATTAGAACTGCTCCGGAGGTGAAAGAGTTAACTTCCATGCCAGGCATGGAACTAAGAACACGACTCGGTTAGAAAAGCTCTGTCTGGAATATTTCAAACTGAAACTGTCAGATTCTTTACTCCGCCTCACTGAACAGTCGCTCCGGAGATTCCTCCTACTGCTCGGTTCATTTCTCGGTTTAAAGAGTTTTTCTTGGTTAAATTCAACCTTGATTATTATTATTTTAACCGCCAAACCGATCGGTTCAAGCTCTGTCTGTGGTATTGTAAGTAATAGACAGGTTTATTTCTGTGTGGAACTTGTAAATGTTTATCAGTTCGGTTTGAACCGATCAGGTTGTTTTAAAACTTTATTCTGAAGCATTTAAAAGCTTTTTGAGGTGCGGTTCCCGGTTCTTATCGGTTCTAAAAAGCGGATTTCATTCGTTTTTTTCCACGACCAGTGACACAGTTGGGAACCGATAAGGGTGTCTTGCCTGGCACTGCGGAAAAGGCAAGTTTTTGGTTAGGCTGGCATTATGTCTGAGAAACCCAAAAGAAAAACTAGGCCCACTGGGTTTCAACACTGTATGTGTCTGTGGGAAGCCTTTGCTAAGGCTGACCCACACACCACATGTGTTTATTGTCTGGGATGACCACCTCAATGCAGACTGCCAGATTTGCAAGAATTTCCCTGCAGCTACCCTAGATAAGAGAGTTGGAAGGCTCCAGGGCGAGAGGCAAAAAGTCATAGAGCTCGGACCAAGTAGCCAGGTTCGATACCAGCCCCGGACGGGGAGTGCCCTCTGACCAGGCGGACTTCTCGGCAAACATAAAAGCTGACTCAGAGGAGCCAGTTCCAGCAAAGAGAACTAGAAAATCAGCAGGTGGAGTCAAAAATTTTCTCCAACTGCTGCAGAGATAGCCAAAGCAATCCAAATTGTCCAGTCACTTTCCCAGTTCCGTCCGAACCGCCACTATCTGGCAAAAGGTCGGTTCGGCCAGTTCCACAGTTCAAGAATATGATATAGAGGTTTTATGAACCAGAGGAGGGAGGATGATTATGAACAGTGTGAATGTGACTTTGAAAGTCTGGATGTGCCCATTGAACCAGACATCTCCCAGACAGACCTTTAGAGAATCTCCCCTAGGCTTTCTGAGTCCCTTCTCATTTCTGTTTTATAAAAAGTTGCTGAAACCCTCAGCTTCCTTTGGAGGAAGCTGTGGATGAGCAAGAGGAGCCTGACTTTGTAGAGATGATGGATATCCCAGAGTCCAGGAGATTGTCTGTTCCTTTACATAAATCCTTTAGGAAATAAACAATAAAAATTTTAAAAGCTCCTAATTCTGTGCCTCCTGTGGCTTAAAAGATGGACAGGAGGTACACTTTGTCAGGTCCTGATACAGAATTTCTTTCACAGCAATGCAGCCATGTTGGGGTAGTTCAGGCTGCAGCCTGTGATAAGGCTAACATTCCCTGGCTTCACATCCTCTGACAAGGACTCCAGAAGATTGATGCCATGGCTAAAAACAATACATGGCAGCGTCCTTGGGACTCAGACAAGCAAATTACATGACATGTGGCAAGATACCAAAAATCTAGATGGGACACTGTCATGGCTTTGGCCAAACAGGCCCCTCCGCCAGCTTGCCAAGGAGCTGGAGCAGGTGGCTGCTGATGGTATAGAGGCATCAAGGTGCAATTCCATGCTGCTGTGGATTCTAATGATGTATCCTCTAGAGTCATGGCTACATCTGTGGCCTTTTGTAGGTTGGCTTGCTCAGGTGTACTAGTTTGTCACAGGATACCCAGACTAAGGCTATGGATTTTCCTGTGGTAGGAAATTCTCTGTTTGGGGTGCAGACAGAGAATTACATGAAAAATGGATGAATATAGAACAACTTATAGGAGTGCACAAGCCCAGGAGGCGGCCAAGCCACTCCTCAGAGGCAGACACAGGGGTAGAGGTAGGCCTTTCACAGGCCTTTTACCAAACCCAGGCTTCTTCTGCTTATGCTCAGAGGTGTTCTTCAGAGGAGAGGCAGACGGGGTGCAAGCAGACCTGCTCCCACCCCTCAGCCTAAAGCCCCTGCCAAACAGGCACCTGATGGGATGCCCAGGGCCGGTTCTCCATTACCTGTAGGGGCAGGCTGGCTTACTTCATTCAGGACTGGAGTCTCTAACATCAGACAAGTGGGTTCTGGAAGTAGTAAGCCAGGGTCTGGTTCTCAGCTTCAAAAATTTCCAAAGATGAGAATCAGATCTTTCCACCTGCAAATCTCTCTAGAGACCTTTGCCTTAGAAACAAGTCTCAACCCTCCTGGCTCTCAGAGCTGTAGAAAGGGTTTCTCCTACACCAGGACAAGGGTCTATACTCAGGTACTTCCTTACCCAAAAAGACAGGAGAATGGCGGCCCATTTTGGACCTAAGATATCTGAACAAGCACCTTTTGAACCCAAAATTCAAAATGGTGACTCTGGCAATGATTTTACCTTCTCTAAAGCCAGGGACTGGCTAGCTTCCCTGGACCTCAAGGATGCCTATTTCCATGTTCTAATCAAAGCTCCCACAAAGTACCTCAGATTGAACTGCCCTCAGGCCATTACCAGTTCAGAGCAATGCCTTCACCTTACCTCTGCCCCAAGGATATTCACAAAATGTCTATCAGTAGCAATTGCTCATTTAAGAGGCAAAAGATTGCCATCTTTCCTCTACCTAGACGACTGGCTCATTGTAGGCCAGTCTCCAGAACAGGTCAAATCACACCTGCAAGTTACCAGCAGCTGCTCACCTCTCTCGGTTTCTGCTCAATCTTCCAAAGTCAGTTCTGGAACCTGTCCAGGTACTCACCTTTGTAGGTGCAGAATTGGACACAAAGCAGGGCAGAGCCTTCCTACCCTTAGAGGTAGGAACCTAGTGGCCCTGGCCTCCTCCTTCACTTTGCAGGTCTCGACCAGCAAGGCACTTCTTACAGCTCCTAGGACACATGGCTGCTTCCACAGCTGTAGTGCAAGGAGCAAGATTTCAGATGAGGGACATTCAGTTTCACTTGAGAGCTTTTGGTCTCAGAGAAAAGATCCCTTTCAAGTTGATCCCAGTGACTCGAACCCTGATCCAGGCCCTTCAGTGGTGGCAGGATCAGAGCAATTTGAGACTAGGGTCCCCTTCATCCCTCTATCTCATTCCTTGACCCTCACTACGGATCGTCCCTTCTGGGATGGGGAGCTCACATAGGTGACCTGTCCACCCAGGGAGTGTGGTCCCCTCAGGAATCTCTGCTCCACATCAATTTGTTGGAACTCAGAGCTGTCTTTCTAGCACTTCAGGTGTTTTCTGCATCTGTTCAGAACAAAGTGGTACAAGTCAGAACAGACAACACCACCACAATGTGGTACATCAACAAACAAGGGGCACTTGGTCTTCGGCCTTGTGCACTGAGACAATGAAGTTGTGGTCTCTGGCTTATTCCTGAACACTTCCCTCATAGCAGTTCACCTCCCAGGAAAGGACAATATCCTGGCAGATGCTCTCAGCAGGATTTCCCAGGGCCATCACGAATGGTCACTGGATCCCCAATACTGAGGATAGTTTTTGCCAGATGGGGCACCCTCAGATGAATCTTTTCGCAGCCCCAGACAATCACCAACTTCCACTGTTTTGTTGCAGGCCCCCAGTGATGGGCTCAGTCCCCTGGATGCCTTTCTCCTAGATTGGGAAGGGAAATTTCTATGCCTTTCTCGCTTCCTCTCCTATTCAAGGTGCTAGTCAAAATCAGATCCCAGCCTTGCAAGATGATTCTGATTGCTCCAGATTGGGCCAGACAGCCTGGTACCCACTCCTTCTGTCCTTAGCAGTCCATCTTCCCTGTGTCTCCCAGGAATCACAACCTGTTATCTTGTGCCCAGGGGAGGTTTGGTATCGAATCTAAACTCCCTCAACCTCAAGGCCTGGCTCTTGAGGAGTTAGAGTTGCTGACCCACCTTTCTCAAGGTGTTCTTGAAATCCTGAAGGCTTCTAGGAAGCCTTCCACTAAGCTACTTATAATTCTAAATGGAAAGGTTTTCCATCTGGTGCTCTAGGAAGCATATTTCCCCGAATCTGCTGATTTGCCCATTATTTTGGACTATATGGTCCATCTTAATTCTTTGGGCCTGAGACCAGCTACCCTGAAAGTACCTTTGGCAGCTGTCTCTGCTTTATTTCAGCAGGAAAGCCTCTTCTCTTTCCACTCACCCTGTATTTTCCAAGTTTTCAAAGGATTACTTCATACTAATCCACCTTTCAGGGACCCGGCCCTGCCTGGGATCTTAATGTTTGCATTGCTCAGTTGATGCAACCCTCTTTGAACCTCTGTCTTCTGCAGAGCTTAAGTATTTGACTTGGAAAACTGTTTTTCTAGTAGCCATCACTTCTGCCAGGCACATAAATGAGTTACAAGCCTTGTCAGTGGAGACTGACTTTATTTCCTTTCACAGGATAAAGTAGTCCTTAGGACTAACAAGAGTTTTTGCCTAAGGTGGTTTCAGATTTCCATCTTAATCAATCCATCTCCCTTCAATGTTCTTCACTGACCATTCCTTCTCTGGTGAGAGGAGGCTTCACAACTTAGATGTTAAGAGGGCCTTAAGTTACTATATAGAGCGTACCAAGGGTCATAGGTTCGAATCCTCAACTTTTCTCACTTATGGTGAGGCTGGGAAAGGTAAACCTGCCACTAAGAGATCCATTGCCAGGTGGATTGTCTCTTGTATCCAATTTTGTTATCAAAAACTGGGAAAGGTTCTCCTTCAGGCCTGAGGGCTCACTCTACAGAGGTACAGCTGCGTCTCTAGCTGCTGCCAGAGACATCCTGTTTTAGAGATATGTCAAGCAGCTACCTGGAAAATGGTACACACTTTCACCAAGCATTACTCCCTGGATATCCAGGCCAACAGGGATGCTAGATTTGGCACAGCTGTGCTTCAGAACCTATTCCTAAGTGAGGTTCTGTCCCTCCTCCATGGAGGTACTGCTGTGTATTGTGCAATTGTCATAATATAGCAAGACTTCATGTTGTTTGAAGAAAAAATTACTCACCTTATTAATGTTGTTTCTTCTAATGGAGTCTTGCTATATTATCCCCCAACCTGCCCCTCTCAAAACTTCTACTTGGGTATGGGGTGGGCAGTCCAGTGTTGGCATTTATTTATGCCCATTATGTTTTTCCACCCCTTCTTGGGGTTTTGGGGTGTTGTGTTTTTATTTTATCTTATCTTATTTATTTTCTGGTCCCCTGACTTGAGTCTTGGTGTTGGGACCAGGAATATGTGTTAATATTTAGGTAGCCAGTTGGCTAGTGTGAGGTTACAGCTTCCACACAGAACCTTAGTGAGTTTTTGCTCGTAAAGATCTGACAGTTTCAGTTTGAAATTATCCAGACAGAGCTTCTCTAACGCTCACGCTCTAAGCTCCATGCCTGGCATGGAGTTAACTCTTTCACCTCCGGAGCAGTTCTAATGGTGGGACAAACTGCAATTGTCATAATATAGCAAGACTCCATTAGAAGAAACAACATTACTAAGGTGAGTAATTTTTCTTTCTTCCTACCCCAACAAAAATTGCCTTATGTCTGTCCCATGCATTCTTGAATTCTCCCACAGTTTTAGACCCCACAACCTCCTCAGGAAGGCTGTTCCATGCATCTACCACCCTCTCTGTGAAAAATACTTTCTCACATTGCCCCTGAGCTGTCCCCACATTATCTTCAAATTGTGTCTCCTTGTTCTTGCATATCTCTTTTTCAGAAAGATGCTACCCTCTTGGACTTTGCTGATTCCACTGAGGTCTTAATGTCCCCCCTCTCTCCTTTCCTCAAGGGTATACATATTAAGCTCCTTTAGTCTCTCCTCGTATGGTTTCTCTTGCAGACCCTGCACCATTTTAGGTGCCCTCCTCTGAACTACCTCCATCCTGTCTATGACCTTGCGGAGATGGGGTCTCCAGAACTGGATACAGTACTCCAGATGGGGTCTCACCAACTGTCTGTACAGGGGATAACAACTTCGTTTTCTGCTGGTGATGCCTCTCCCTATACATCCCAGTATCCCCAGCCCTCCCTACCACCTTCTCACATTGCTTGCCAACCTTAGGACATCTGATATGATTACCCCCAGGTCCCTTTCCTTTTTGTTGTTGTTACTACCTCCCTCCCCATTGTGTCATCTTCCCTGGGTTTTGTTTCCCAGGTGCATTACTTTGAATCTCTTTGCATTGAATCAAGCTGCCATACTCTGACCATTCCTCCAACCTTGCCAAGTCCCTTCTCATCCTTTCCATGCCTCCTTGTGTATCAACCCTGTTGCAGATTTTGTGTCATCTGCAAAGAGGCATACTTTTCCTTTTAATCCCTCTGCAATGTCACTTATAAAGACATTAAAAGAACTGGACCCAGTACTGAACCCTGCGGTACCCCACTAGTAACCCCTCTTTCTTCAGAGTGTTTCTCCATTTACAATTACCTTCTGTGTCCTGTTGTTCAGCAATGTTTTTACCCAGGCTACCACCCTGGGACCCACTCCAAGGCTGGTTACTTTGACTACTAATCTTTTGTGTGGGACTGTGTCAAATGCCTTGCTAAAAGTCTAGGTAGGCCATGTCCACAGCCCCTCCCTGGTCTAATTCTTTGGTCACCCAGTCAAAGAAATCAATTAGATTTGTCTGACATGACCTTCCTGCTGTGAACCCATGCTGCCTTGGGTCCTGGCCCCACTGTCCTCTAGGTACTCAACAATTATTTCCTTCAGAGTGATTCCATCACTTTCCCTACCACAGAGGTCAAACTGAGAGGTCTGTTGTTTCCTGCCTCTGTCTTGCTCCCACTTTTGTGAAGGGAATCACATCAGCCTTCTTCCAGTCCTCAGGTACCACACCATCCTCCCATGATTTGTTATAAAGGGTAGTCAGTGGTGTCCCTAGTTCTCTCTAATTCTTTTTAGAATTCTGGGTGGATTCCATCTGGCCCCATTGCTTTGTCCACCTTCAGTTTTAGGAGTTCTTTCAGAACCCTTTCTTCTGAAAAGGACTGGGATTGACCCCCTTTCCAGAGTGCTTCTGTTATTTGGATTAGGCACCTCCCCACTTCCTCTTTTGTGAATACTGAACAGAAGTATTCATTCAGTATCCCTGCTTTTTCACTGTCACTCTCTGCCCATCCACCATTCATTCTATTCAGCCTCACTATCCCTCCTTTGTCTTTCTCGCTCCCTGATATACCTTTAAAGGTTTATCCCCCTTCTTACCAGTTGTCTATCTTTTCCTCAGTTTGTGCCTTTGTTATTCTGACTACCCTCCTGCTTCCTTCTGCCTTAACTGGTACAGTTCTCTGTTCTCTCCTTCTGTGTTTCCTTATACTTCCTAAATGCTATCTTTTCTCCCTAACCTTCACCGCCACTTCTTTTGAGAACCATAGCGGCTTTTTCTTTCATTTTGATTTGTTTTTGCTTCACACAAAGGCTTGTTGCCTCTGTGATGGCAGTTTTGATATTTTCCCATTGTTGCTCCACCCTCCTTCTAGTCTGTTTGCTAGTGCTTTTCTAAGGCACTCTCCCATCTTGCCAAAGTCAACCCTCCTGAAGTCCAGAACCCTCACTTTTGTATGGCTTGACTCTGTAGCTGAGTTTATCATGAACCACACTGTTTGGTGGTCACGTGTTTCCAAATGGCTACCCACTTCTAGATCTGAGATCCTTTCACTGTCCCCATTTGAGAGTACGAGGTCTAAGATTGCTCCCTCATGAGTAGGTTCCAAAACTGGCTGTCTGAAGCATGCCACCTGAAGGGCATCAAGAATGGCCCTGCTTTTGGATGTGGCTGCAGCAAAGGTGCTCCAGTTAACATCTGGCATATTAAGTCCCCCATCAACAGTATCTCCCTTTCTCTGCCATCCTAAGTATGCCTTCTATAATATCCTTGTCCATTCCTCCCCTGACATGGGGTGTCTGTATACAACCCTGTGTGGATTGTGGTGCCATTTCCAGTCTTTAGGTGACCCACAGTGCCTCCTCTCCTCCCTATTTGCTCTTTTGTTCAGTTGCTTTTATCCCTTCCCTTACAAAGAAGCTACTCCCCTTCTGCCCTCCTGTCTCTCCTGTAGGTTGTGTACCCTGGTATGTTAACATCCCAGCCATGGTTCTCTGTGTACCATGTTTCTGTGACTGCTATGATATCCAGGCATCCCTCTTCCATCAAGGCCACCAGTTCATGGAGCTTGTTGCCCAGACTATGGGTGTTGGTACTCATTACCTCCATTTCTTGATGGCCTTACCCTTTTTTGCCCATCCCTGTCCTTATTGCATTTGTCACTTTCTCCATTTACCCTGTGCTTCTCCTATTGACATCTCTTATGTTGGTGTCTACCTCACTTAGTACCCTGTTTTTTTTGGGGGTAAGTTTCTATGCTCCTTTCAGTGCCTCCCCCTTGAGCTGGTTTAAATGCGCCAATGAAGTATTTAAACCTATCACCTAGGATCCTGGTTCCCCTCCTGGACAGATGCAGACCATCATGCCAGTATAGGCCTGCATCCATCCAGGTGGACCCCAGTCCCCAATGAAGCCAAATCCCTGAGCTCTGCACAGTTTTTCAACCACTGATTGAATCCCATGGTGTGGAGCACCTAGCCTCATCCGTGCCATAGACAGGCTGCACCTCCAGAAGGTTACCGTGTGTGCTATTTGTCAGGCCCTCCCATCTCCACAAATGCTTCTTGCACTGCTCTGATCCTTTCTTAGCCAGGTCATTTGTCCCTAGGTGGGCAATGACATCCAGCTCCTCCCTGTGCAGCTGCTCCTGTGATCCTGAGGATTTGCTCCCTGTCCCTCCAAGCCATGGCGGCAGGCAGGCACCTACCTCCCTCTCCTTTCTCTCCCAGTTCTACCTTCCTAACAATGGAGTCCTCCACCAGGAGTTGTTTCCTTCCCTGTGGGGTCCCATACCACTCTCCTGTGGGTCTCCTTTGTGGAGGTTCCCAGCATCCTCCTTGGTCTCCACTGTGGGTTTCTCCGTGAGGAACCACACTTTCCAGAATGGCATAGAAACTGTGGAGATGTACAGCTGGAGGGATGTGCCTTGTTCCACCACCCTCACCCTCCCTGAGCCCACTGTGGCCCAACTGCTCATCTTTCTGGCAACCTCTGAGGCAATGGCAGTGACCCTGGTGGTTCCTGGGTGGAGAGGAGGTCCCACAAATCCTGGCCAACTCAGCCTGGAGATGAGCAACCTCCTCCCTTAGCCCAGAGAGCTGCCTGCAGATGTGACAACACTGCATTCTCCAGAACATCTCCTGGAAGACTGCTGCTCCACAGCCACTGCACTGCACCACTCCATCATGTCTTTTTCTGGCCCCTAACTATTGTTTGGAATATTTACTCTTTTCTTCCCTACTTACTTACTCCCTCTGTGCTTTTTAGCTCCTGTTGTGCTGAAGGACATCAAATTCTGTCTGTATTTCTGCACATGCTAGCTCAGGGTGGAACTGGCTGTATAAATTGCTGTAACATCTGCAAAAGGTGTGCATTCACCATAGTGATATTAGCGTCTATCTTATTTATGTAGATTGCAAAGAGAAGAGGTCCCAAAATAAATCCTTGAGGCACCCCTCTCAGGAGTAGTTTAAGTGATGAGAGGTCCCCTGAGCCTTAACTTGCTGTTTTCTGCCAATTAGGTAGGATTTAAACCATCTCAATGCCGCTTCATCAAGCCCAAGACAACGCACAGTGGTTAGAAGCGAGCTGTGGTCCACAGTATTGAAGGTCTTGCTTTGGTCAGGAAAGAGAGCACATATGTGTCTTTTGGAGTCAAGTGCAGTTTCCAGCTATTAGTTACTTTAGAAAGGGCAGATATTGTACTGTGCTTTGGTTGTAAGCCAGACTGGATTGGGTTTAACAGGTGATTAGTACAGAAGTATTCCCTCAGTAGGTAGTTGACTAGCTTTTCTAATAACTTGGCTAGTATAGGTAATAGAAAATGGGCCTATAATTATAAGGTCACAAGTATTACCAGATTTGAAGAGAGGTATAATGTGGGCTATTTTCCAGAATGCTGGAAGTTCATCTAAGGATAAGGAAAGGTTAAAGAGATGTGTGATGGGACGGTTAGATAATGATAACTAATTTTAGGAAAAGAGGTTCTAGGATACCAGCACCGGCACTTTTTCTTAGTGTCCAGGGAGATGAGTATGTCCTCGACCTACTTGTAAGATACAAGACTGAAGCTAAAAGAGGTGCTTTGCAAGTTTTCATTCGATACAAGGGTATAGAAGTCCTTACTAAGGGGCTGGGTAAGGAGTTTACTTGCTGGAGAAGAGTCGAAAGCTAACCTGCTGTAGCAAAATGATTATTGAGTTGTTCCAGGATGCTAGCTCTGTCACTGAAAGTACAGTACTAACTCCAGAAACAATTTTGGAGGGCAACAGAGATGAAGGCATATGGCCTAGAATTTAAGGATGTTCCAAAACCTGGCAGCATTATTTTAAGACCATTTGAGAGATGACTGGAAGTATTTCGATGTTTCATCCCTTATGAGTTTGGTACAAAGTTTCAGGCTCTTCTGAAGGCTGTCCAGACAAGGTTGGATTTTTTGAGGGGCCCTTTTCCAGAGTCTGTCCTACTTTTAATGCCTCTTTTAGAAAGAGGAAACCAAGGGCATGACCTTTTTCTAGACTTAGTTCTTGTGAGGGGGCATGTCTGTCAACTACCCTCATAACAAGACTCTAGAAGATGTTATATGCTTCAGAGACCGAAAGATCCAGGTAAAATCCTGTCACCTAATCTGGCTTAGGTCAGTGAGAAAAGTGGCTTGGTTGAATGATTTATGGTTTCTTTTTACTCTGAAGGTGGAAGTTGAGGAAAGCTAGGGTGCACCTCATGCAAGCAACTACCTGTGATTGCTTAGGTCATTATGGAACACCCCTATATGAGACACGTTATGGGCTTATTTACAAATATTAAGTCAATACGAGAGCTGCGGGCAGGATTTCTTGCATTAGGTGGGTAATGTCAGGGGTAATTTGAGACAGGCCAGGTTCATCACAAAAGTCCTTCAGCTATTTAGAGCAATCAGAGCTCCAATCGAGGTTGAAATCCCATGATAATGGATTCTGAATTGATTTCTGCAAAATGTTATGTAGGTGTGGAATTATCCTGACACCCCTGGCGGTGGTCTACAGCAAGTGAGTTATTGAAAATGCAGTGACTGATCTCCTGTTTCATGCAGGGCCCACAAAGCCCTTTTGTGAATTGAGTTATGACTAATCAACTTTGCAAGGGCCATCAGGGCCTCGTGTAAAAGATATGAGTGACCTTGTGGGCCATAAATAAAGCAGTAGACTTGTGGTGCATGGCTTGGAGCAGCAGACCCACAGGACATGGTTGTGGACCTCTAGCCTGACCTTGGGTCACAAAGGTAGGGACTGGCAGATGGGGTGGCCATTAGGGTTGAAAAAACCCCAACACCACATTTCCTTTGTAGCTTTGGTAACCCTAAAGTATGCATTAACATAGCTTTATTGCAATTAATATATATAAATAAAATATATATACATACACACACATATATATAGTACTGGCATGGTAGCTACAGTATAGTTAGGGTTTCATAAGGGTTTTTATATTAAACCCCAATTTTGCACCTTAATAATGTTGGTGGTTTGCAATGGAATAGCCCAAAATTTGGCATGCATGGTTGGCTGTGTGAAAATTTCATGATGGCATCTTGTGCTGTTTCCAAGATGCAGAATGCTGATTTTTAATGAAAAGGAATGTTTTTATCTATACTTTATACATTTTTTTAACTTTGATATAGAGGCTAGAGGGTGTGGACTGTTTTACTGAAACTGTCAGGGTAGAATTGGACTGCACCAATGTAGTGCACCGAAGGTTTTGTGAAAATATATTAATCTCGTCCAGAATTATAAGGTTGGGTTTTTTCCTGAGCATGCCGAGCAAAAATTTTCAGTTAGATCAGCAGGTTAACTCAAATCCTAATTGAGTTAACCATCTGATACTGAACTAAAATGTTTGGATCGCAACTCCATTTTCGGTTTGCATCATTTAGTTGTCACAAACAGAAAGACAGTTTTTCAGGTTGTGATGGCTGCCATCTTGTGTTTTTCTTTCTAACTAAAAGACGTGGAAAATACTAAAAATTATACATTTTAAAAAACTGAGACTAGCTAAACGGGACCTGTTTAGCTAGATTCTTCTGTTTGCTTTTTAAAATTGCAGCCAGAAGTACCTTTTCTGGGCACCTTAAAATCCTGGGTGCCCAGCTCAGTGAGAGGAGCCATTTGGGAACCATGTAATCTCTATATGAGAACAGTGGGCCTTTTCTCTCTGCTGCCAGTCACAGATAGATATATACTTCTGGCTTGAGTGCCAGCAGTAAGCTGGCAGTCTGTACAGCTGTCATGCACACATATTAAGCACTTTTCCCTACCCCATCCTGTTCAGTGTACTGGAGCCAAGAAAGAACACAGAGGAATGACATCTGTCAGAAACCAATAAAATAAAACAAATGCCTACAAGATAACAGAACACAATTATAATGCTTCACATATGTTTTTAAACACTTGGAAAACATCAGAACACTTAATAAATAGAAAAATAGATAGATAAGGGTATATTACAAGGCAGTAAGACCATTGAGAGGCTTTGGGGACTTAGGAACCTCGAGAGCGAAGCTTGAGAGGTTCCCAATGTCCCCCAAACCTTGAGATGGTCTTACTGCCAGAAATATACCTCATCTATTTCTTATTTTTGTAATATATGGATCTGTTTTAAATTTCTGTGGCTTTTTGTGAGGCGGCCCAACTGTGCGCCATGCTGCCTAGGTGGAGAATGTCTCTTCTCACTCGCTTCCCGTCCCCCTCCACTGCCACACATCTGTTAGTTCAATTTGGAATTTTGTTTTGTGAGGCAGTGAGCCCTATCTTTCCTTTCTTTTCCTAGTCCTTGAGAGGATGGCGAGATAATTCGATTATTGAAAAAAAAGGAAAAATATGGGTGACCGTCCGCTAAGCAACAGTGAATAGCGCTATGTTTTAAAAAGGTGTTGTGCCCCTCACAGAAGAAAGCTGCCAATAAGAAGGCACGCTTGTAACTTTGGCTCTGCAGGAAGGAACGTGGCACCTTGACAACTGGGTCTGTATGGCAGGTAGACTTGCACATGCACTGTGTAATTTATGTGATAATACTATTGTTCAGAGCTGAAACGATAGTATTACCAGCTCTGAATGATAGTATTGTCACAGAGCAACGATGGTATAATCACTTTGGCAACTGTAGTATTACTGGGATTTTTTGTATGGGATAGGATAGTATTATTTGTCCATCTCCATATATTACACTACCATAAATGCATTACAGTCCCTTTAGCTGTTTCATACCCCACTCCCTCCAGATCACCCACCTCTCCAATGCATAGATTGTGGCACCAGGATGCCCACCCCTAGTGCTGCCAAAATTACTTTAACTCTGGGGTGCCCATTCCCCAGTTTTGGCTATGGTCCCCCTGTAAAATAAGAATACCATCCCCTGTTGATCTTTTTGTTTAATTTAACCTGCAAATAAGAAAATGATCTCTTGCTGTTCTGACCCTTCACCCATCCTACCCCATCCCCCACTAAGCACCAATCATGCACACACACACTTACTTACTTAAACATGTTCTACGATATAGATCCACTCTGTGATAGAAAAGACATCCTACTGCTGGATCCGATGACTGCAATATGAGAGTATGAAGTAAGTCCAGTTAATGTATTTCATGCATTTTGAACTTTTGGCTGTCATTTTAAATATTTTTAAACCAAATTTTCAACATGGCCTTTTGGAACCCCACCTCTTGAACAAGGTAGGTGAATATTTTCAAATCCATCCTGAAATGTGATTTCAACATTAATCCACGCCTTTGTTACCTCCCGACTTGACTACAGTAACTCCTCATACCTAGGGCTATCGGGATTGAACTTCGCCTGCCTGCAGCTGGTGCAGAATGTGGCAGCCAGGCTGTTGACTGGAGTTTCTAGATCCAGTCACATAACGCCTGTGCTCCACGGACTGCACTGGCTGCCGTGTTCTGGCGAATCACCTTCAAGGTCGATCTGCTGACCTATAAAGCCCTACATGATCTGGGACCTGCCTACCTGAAAGAGCTCCTGTGCCTCTATAGTCCCTCTCGCCCTCCCGATCCACTGACGAGGGATTGCTGGAGATTCCCAGGGTAATGCTTTGAAAACATCTGGTGCTAGATCATTTAGTTTTATGGCACCTACCCTGTGGAGCTCTCTCACTCGTCAGGTGCGTAGACTGCCCGACCGTCCTTAGTTTTAAAAGGAGTTGAAGACCCACCTTTTAATATTGCTTTTAAGGATTTCTGTTCGATTTGATTTATTATATTTATTGTCATATTTATTGTACAGGCGCTTTGATTTAAGAAAAGCGCCTTTTAAAATAAAGTTGAAATTGAAATTGAATTGAAAATTTCACAGTCATTCCACAAAATCACCTTTCTGGTGGGACTTAAACATTTTCACCTACCGATTCATGAGGTGGGTCATAAGAGGCAATGTTGAAATTTGAGGGAAAATATAGTAATGATTGATGCTTATGGAGTGAACACTGAAATAGTTCAATGTTCACCATAACATCACTAATTTTCAATACTTTTCTACCAGACTTACAACATGGCCTTTTTGGGACCCCACCTTATGAACAAGGTAGATGAGATTTTTAAATGCAGACCAGAAAGTGATTTTACAGTCACTCCATGAAATCACCTTTGGGGATTTCAAAATGTTCACCTACTGGTTTCATGACATGGGGTCATAAAGACACTATTGTCAAAATTTGGGGTACAAAATATAATAAACTGACCAAGTTATGAGTGAACATTGAAATATTTCAATATTTACTCATAACTTCACCAATTTTCAATATTTTGACTCCAAACTTTTAACATAGCCATTTTTTCACTCAACCTCATAAGCATGACTGGTGAATTTTCAGATCCTGGACAGGATGTGTTTTCATACTTGTTGTGTGAAATGGCATTTCAGAAAGTATTCTATAGATGTCACATGTCATATTTATAAGGGGAGTTATAAAGCAATTATCTTGAAAATTTGGGTCAGATTTAAAAAATATTAAGAGACATCTGCAGGGCCATCCTTTGGCACAGTGGGTAGTGCTTTATTTTCCTGTGCTGGTGAGCTAAGTTTGGGAGTGAACTCAGTGAACCAGCTGGGTGGGCTGAGGCTGGGGACTACATTGTCATGTGGCACCACCCCTCAGCCTGTGAAGGAATGTGCAGGGTTGTCTGCATAGGCCCAAATACACCTGTCTAACACAATGAAGATAAATCTTCTCTGGCATAGGGCCCCTACACCTCTACACCTGTGGCTGCCAGATGGCCCTTTGCTTCAGCTGAGTGATGGTCTCTTGCCCTACATATCTGTAACTGTAGCCCCATGGACTTGCAGGGCTCAGAATGCCATGCACTTCTGCAGACTGCCAGGCAGCTCCATGAATTATTTGCATCCATTGCAACATGGAAGTGCTGGGTCCAGAGCACTTCCATAGGCAGGTGGACTCTTCCTTTGGTTCAGGATCCACAGGGCCCTGTGCATCTGTATCTATTCACACAGGTCCTTTAGGGACCCATGTGAATGAGAATACAACTCCACCATCTCAAAAACAAAGGAAATACTTCACAAAAATGCATTAATATACCAGTTAGAGTGCAATTAACACCATAAAAGTGGGGAAATGTGGTGTTAGGGTTTCCAACTCTAACTCTTCACCATCCCAAGCAGCAAAGGACAAGTCCACACAAGCAACCACATACAGACATCATCAGGTAAGTCAAACAACACACAACTGTTTCCAGATGACAGAAATAAAGTAGCACTGATGTGATGCTCATGGATTTAGATCTGTGGCTGCATAAGCACAGGCCCCAAAGAGGTCTGTGCTTATGCAGCCAAACATATGTGTATGTTGTACAGACTGCATGAGTACCTGTGGCAGCAGGATCACAAACCCCATGGGGGCCTGCGCTTCTACAGACAGAAGAATTGTTGCAGTGTGGGTATCATGGTTTCAGCAGCAGATCTAGAAATGGTTCAAGGGTAGCTGTTTGTTTAGGGTGGCAGATTAGGTTAAAACAGCTACTTTTTGCTAGTTTGATGGGGTAGCAGGTACTACTCCACTACATGGCAGGATCTAATGCATAGTTTTCTATATGGAGTTGCATAAGTGCAGACCCCACAGAAACCTGCCTTTATGTAGCCAGAAGTCAGTGTATATGTCTTACAGCTGTGGCTTAAAAGAGCAGGCATATCAGGGCCTGCACTTCTACAGAGAGAAGTACTGCTGCAATTTGGTATCATGGATTTTATGGTGCCTATGCTTCTGCAGCCAGAGATCAGTGTGTATGTCTTGGGGGCCATGCTTCTGTAGACATAACTGTATGTCTTACAGTGTGGATGAGTACCTGATTACAGAAAAAGAACTCTTATAATTTGGGTATCATGGATTTGTATCTGTGGCTGCAGTGGCTTGTGCTTCTACACACAGAAGCAGTGTTGTGGTTTTAGTATTGAGGATTTCTGTTTGTAGCCAGAAGTGACTGTGTATTCCTTGCAGTGTATGTACCACAGATACAAATCCACAAAGGTAGCACATTAGTGCTACTGCATTTGTGTCATCTGGAAACAGTTGTATGTTGTTTTATCTTACCTGATAATGGCTGTCTGTGGTTACTTGTGTGAAGTTGTCTTTTGCTGCTTGGGTGGTGTGGGAGTTGGGTTGAAACCTTAGCACCACTTTTCTACTTTATGGCACTAAGTTGAACCCTAACTGGTACATTACCACAGTTTTTTTTGCAAAGTATATATATATATATATATATATCAGTGTCTATATCTTTGTATCTGTATCTATATCTATATTCTTTGCAAGAAAACTTCATTAATGCACCATTTAGGGTAACTTAAAGCCACAAAAGTAGGGAAATGTGGTGTTAGGCTTCCCACCAACGCCCCGCCACTCACACGTTAGTTAAAGGAAAACATAGGTGTTTGGGTTTCCAGACTTGGTGAATCATGGTGGGGTCTTCCTGAGGGTTGTCAACTCATCGTGCACTTCATTCCATAAGCAAATGTCACACATGATCTCCTTTCTTCATGTAAGAACCATGGGGGAGGGGTGAGCATTAGGTTTGACAACCCCAAGGAAAACTGAACCACTGATTCAGCAATAATCTGGATACCCAAAACCCTAATGTTTTTTACTTTCCACTTCTGATAGCTTACTAATCCAAGTAGCAACTTAACTCTAGTTATGCAAACTATTTCAGAATGGGAAGATATCGGGTATAAGATAAACTGGGATAAATTAATTTTGATGCCTATAAACTCCAATGGTATATATATATCAAGATATAGCAGCATTCCCCTTCGAGATAGAATATACCAAGTTAGAATATATGGTGTTAATTTGGTGAGAGATAGTAACAGTTTGCTTGACTTCAACTATGAAAAAGTCTGGCGTGAAGAGAAAAGAATCTTTAGACTCTTGGATGGAGCTCCCGCTGACCCTCTGGGGCAGAGTGCAGATAATCAAAATATGTATTTTACCTAAATTATTATACTTGTTTCAGGCCCTACCATTAAAATTGGAGAACCAATGGTTTAGTAAATTAGATAAACTTGTACTCAGATTCCTTTGGAAAATAAATAAAAACTAGAATTAAATTTGGTAAATTACAAGCTTCTAAAGCTAATGGGGCCTAAACCTCCCAGACTTTAAAACATATTACTTGTGCCAGACTCATGGCACTGAGGGTTGAGGCACTGGATGCCACACCTGCGCATGGCGGCGACCCACGTTCAGAAATGAGCACGGGTCACTGGGGTCAGCAGGAGGAGATGGATTGAGCATTCAATGGCCTGCTCTCCATCTCTGGGGAGGGGATTCCATGACCAGTGCTCACCTGACCCCTAGTGAAGGCTGGGGCTTGATGCCATGGAGTCACACAACATGGGTAGGAACATGGCAGCCGCTGATGGGCGGCATGCATGGGAGCATGCATGGTTCCAGTCACTGGTGGCATCAGACACCGTGCTCCTGCAAGGAGAAGTGCCAAAATAGCCTGAAGATGATGACGGGAGCTTGCAGGCCTTGCACCCAGCTAGTCATAGCACAGCACCACTGTATCCAGCTTCAGGGGAGGGCTCCTCTCTGACCCCACCAGGGGGTAGCCTGGGGTGACTGCTGTGCTGGCTGGTAGATGCTGGGTGACAGGGCTGGGATTCTCCCAGAGCAAGAGGGCTGCAGGGCTGGACATAAATAATACAAAAAATATTGCTTATTAGCTAGGGTCTCCTAGATAGTAGACTATTTCAAGGCAGAACCTGCATGGTGGGTACATCATGAAAATCTCGAGAGAGACAATGTTAACCTTACTCAAGTATTGTTCTCAAACCTTGGAAAAGTAGGGCTAAGGAAATGCAAAAATAATTTTCTCAGGAACACTATAGAACATTGGTTGGAGTTCCATAGACTTTCTAAAGAAAATCTGAGAGTGAATCTTGTGAATCCTATATATAATTATGTCCGCATGCACCATCCAATTCCAAGCACATAAAAATGGATGAAGAATGATATCACATGTCTCCAGGATTTATACAATCTTGAAGGACACTTTATGTCTTTTAATCAAATTTGTGAAAATGTCATATTCGGCACAGGACTTTTTATATTCCTACAAATAAGACCTTTTACATCAAGGAACTAGGTCCAATGGCCCCACCTTCTCTATCTCAAATGCAACACATTTTCTGAATGAACAAGTAAAATTGTTTTCTAAGGCTTACAACATACTATTGAAATCTAATCGTTCTCCATTTTATAAACTAAAAATTAGGTGGAAACTGCATTACAAAAGAAATGACATTCTCAAATTTCAGATTATATTATAGCCAGAATCTACACTATGGTGAATAATTGACTTAATCAGATTCAATTTAATGTGTTCCATAGACTATATTATACCCCCTATATTCTCAACAAAATGTGATCATCTATATCTCCATATGCAACAGAGGTTGGTGAAATTGAATCCCTGGAACATTTGATTGCCACTTTCCCCTAAAGTCATCCCTTTCTTGAAAAGATTTTTCAAGTTTTAAACAAAATCCCGGATCAACTTTCAGAGGAATTAGACATTTGTATGTTAAGTTTCAGTTTTAATTAAACTCTACCACAGGGTCCCTTAGCTAAACTAGTGAATATTGCATTATTAAATGTATGACGTTGTATAATTAGGAACTGAAAAATGCTAACCCCCTGGTACAAACTTTGGAAAAATCTTTTCCTGGATTGTATGAACCTGGAAAGAATTTACTCCACAAATAAGGGTCAAGAACAAAATTGAAGTTAATCTGGGAACCTATAGAGTATTTACTTAATCTAGACATGATATAGATACTTTGCGTGTTCACCTTTTGCACCCAAACTTCTATCTAAAAATAATAGAGGAAATAGTACTTTTTCTCCCGCTCATGGAACCAACACCTTTTTGGGGAGGTGGGGAGGAGGAGTAGTCTAATTTTCTTTTTCTTTTTTTTTCTTTCTCTATCTAGTATCCCCTATCCTGCCATTGTTTCTTTCCCCACCCCTTTTAGTATATAACAATTAGATGTGAATGATTTGGGGAAGGGAGAGACTTTCGGGTAGTTAGCTAGAATAGGTAATATAGGCAGGAGGGTGGGTAATGGTAAGACATATTGCAAGACATCTTAGGACCTCTAGTGGAAAGAGAGGAGGAGATCTGATAACACTTTGATGTTACATTGATATGTCTGAACCCCATTAAATATATACATATATATCTATATCTATATCTATATATATATATATATATATATATAGATAGAGAGAGAGAGAGAGAAATAAAGACCCTCATATTTGAAATATTCACTGAAGATACTAACGAGTTTCTGAAATTAATTTCACAAGTTTTACTGTGGTGCTGTGTATTAGTATATGTGCTATTTGTGATATTTGTGATTTTTGTATATTTATATTTAGAAAAGTATTTTTAGACAAAGACAGGAAGCAACTTTAGACAAGCACTTCAGATAAATAACTATTCTTTTGTAAATATATTTTTATTAAGTATTTTCAACTGTACATAGTCACAATTCCATTCATTGTTAAAAAAACAGCTTTAAGTTTTTGACAAGCATATATTTCCTATAGTAATGCATCATTGGCAGTAATATCTTCACACAGTTAAAATCAGAGCAACATTTCATTCATTGGAGATAGATTATTATCACAATTTGGCCCTTCTTTAGGACATGCATTCACTTTTCCCTAACATTCAATGGGTTATATGAAACTCATACCTCCCTCTTATATGAGTAGAGCAAAGCCTGTGGGTGAACTTCCCTAGGTGTTGTTGTCCTTGTGAGAATGAGCAAGGATGCCAAAGGAGAACTCAGGAGTGTGGTCCCCTGCCCTAAGGGACAAAGTCAGGGTCTTTGGTCATGATATATATGATCCATCTGTTCCATTTCATTGAACAGAGTGCTGCTTTGTCATTCAGGGAATAAGTAATCCTTTCTGTTCTGTAAATACCATTTACTATGGTTCTCAAGATTCTATCAAGTGTACCATGCTGGTATGCCAGCATTTAGTTATTGCCTTTTTGCAGCAAGTAATAGTATTCCCAACAGGGGCTGCTGTATGGGCCTCTTTAATTCTCAAGGAAGACATGTAGCAAAACACCTGTCCAAGGGATCCCAGGGCCCCAGATTTCCTCCAACTCTCCGAGGGTCCCAAAGAATGGTTGCAATTTAGGGTACAGTCAAAACACATGTGAGTGGTGGGCAACGCTTGCCACAGAGGTGCCAACAAGAAGCTGATGTAGCACCACTGAAGTGTGAGGTAATGGCCGGGTGTAGAAGTACCTTATGAGAAGCTGCCAGGAAAATAGGCACCAAGCATGCAAGCAGGTCAGTCTGGAGGATGTATGACAAATGGTACCAATGTTTTCTCTGGCAAGGTGGAGATCCACTTGAATTCCACCTCTTCATAGTTAAGTTAGTATTTTCCCAGAAGTTTCCATCAGTGGTTTACAGAGGTCAAAATAGCATGTGGTAGGTCACTAGTTCAAAGTACTTGCAGTAGTAATTTTATCAGGTGTGGTATCCTCCGGTTATGCACTTGTGAGGGAATTGTAATAATGATGTATTTGTAGGTATCAAAGAAATCTGAGTGCCACAGGTTAAGTTCCTGTTGGATCTTGGCAAATGTATTAAACTGTGATCCTTGAGAAACTGTGTCAAGTTAGCAAGGTGTAAATGCCTCCAGTCACTAAAGGTGTGATCAGACCGCCTGGGAGGGAAGTCTTCTAACAGACCTATTGGGGATAATAAAAGTAGGTATGGGGTGAGCTGAGGATTTACAAAGAGTGTGCCAGACTCAGATTTGGGGAATCCAGGGATTCATAATGCACAGCTTTTGGGAGGGGGATTTCTGAGAACAATGCTTGTTCCCATTCGGGTTAGGTGTCATGTCCTCCTCTATTTTCCATCGGGCCAGTATTAGTCGTGCATCATCAAATCATGAATCCTATATGAGAACCCAACTATATAATTAAAGATTGTGGAATGCCAGGCCTCCCTGGGACCTTGGTAAGGTGAGAGTTTTGAATCTAACTCTGGGATGCTTTCCAGTCCATATAAATTTGGAAATTGCAGTGTTCCATGTTCAGAATAGTTTCATTGGGAGGTTAACAGGAATATTTTTGAAAGAGATATAGGGCCCTCGGGGAGCACCACCATCCTTATCACTTCTACTCTTTGTATCAGGTTCAAAGGAAGGAGATCCCATCTCCAGGTCCTGCTTCATCTGTGTCAGGAAGGGGTCATAATTATAGCATATAGCATCCTCCAGTGTATGAGTCAAGAAAATGCCAAGGTATTTAAATTTGTCTAGCTTCCATCGGAAGGGTTATCTTTCCCTAAACCAACCCGGGGTCAAAATGGGAGACAAGGGCCTCAGTTTTGCTAATATTAAGTTGATATCCTGAGCAGGCCCTGAATTTCTCTAGAATGTGAAATACTACCAGGACATACTCTGGAGGGTTAGAGAGAAAGAGAAGGACATCATCCACATACAAAGCTATATTTGTTCTGTGTCCACCATCCTCAAACCCATCATCCCCGGGCCATCTGTATTACTTGAGCCAGTGATTCAATAAGAATAACAAAGAGGCCTGGGGCAGGGCATCCCTGCCTCGTGCACCTAGTCAGTGGGAAATAGTTTGAATGGTGCCCAGATACCTTTACACTCACCTCTGGGAAGAGTATAAAGCCAGAATTATGGCTAAAGAAAGGGGAAAGTCCATCTTATGCATGGTGGAGAAAAGAAAGGGCCAGGATACTGATCAACACCTTCTCAGCATCTAGGCTGAGAAGGGCCGAGTTCCACTGGATTACATCTCCTGAAACAGATGTAGGGCAATAAATAACTGTTCTAAAGTTGGATTATTACTGTCTCTATTTAGTGAAGTATCTTTTAGCAAGAAGCTCCCAGATAAGCACTTTAGATAATTAAGACCTTAAAGTTGAGATTACTTTGTAACAAAAATGAGAACAACAAAGACAGCAGTACAACAGTCCATTACTACTATCTCAGACTCTCCTGTTGATTTTGATTTATTAAATGAAAACAAACAAAAAAAAAAAAAGGAAGACTATTGATAATAAAATAATTTGACAAGAAGTCTAATAAAAGGAGCATGAGGAAGCTCTTTAGAAAAACTAAATTGAGTAGAATTAAAAGAAAGCAACATATTAAAACTCAAGGTAGAAAGGAGCATAGACATTGATAACTTCTCACTTAACCAAGGTCGAAGTGCCAATAAAGGAGAGTGATACTAGGCTTACTTCTACACTGTGTCAAGTAATGGGAATTGATACAGTACAGTTTGTTAAAGGAAATGGGAAACAAGAAGTGAATGGAACCCAATATCATTTTAGTATAGACTCAATTAATAAAACACCAAATGTAGTGAATGACACCTTGAGTGAATCTGTATCTCCTGTTCTCCAGGATGTAAAATCTAAAATGGTTGCATTTGTAGAAAGTAGTAGTTCTAGTGTTAACTGAGATTTCCCTATTATTTTGTTGTCTTAAAATAGTTTGCTCAATGTTACATCTCAAAGTACATCAATGAGAAGTGAAAAGATAAACTCATGATGCAAAATAAGGCTGCAGGGGAGATAGTGGAAGAACTGGATGTAACTGTAAGTGGACTAAAGAATTTAGCAGAACAGGTTCATGTAAATGAACAGAAAGTTGTTTATCATCTTACTTATACTCTGTTTATAGATGACAAATTTATTAAGGTCCTAAAAATCCCCATGCAAAGTGTAGCTATTATGGAACAACTTGTAATGATCGAAAATGAAATCACTGATCTAAGGAGTGAGGTTGCTGTAAATGCGATGAGATTGGAAGGACTGTTGGCTATTACTAAAATAAATTACAACCAAGATCCTGATAGCCCATCTATTATGGTGAATAGTGACCCAGTCAAGTTAATTTTAAATTCTAAAGACACTTACGTGGAACCTGAAAAGTTAACATTCTGGAAAGGTAGAGTCTAACATTAAATTAGATGATGAAGGTATAGAACCCACTCTGAAATCTATGTTTCCCATAAAAGCAAAAAGTAAGCAAAAGAAAAAAAGAAAAAGGTTGCTTAATAAAACTTAGATTTCAATAAAAAGTGTCTGGTAACCAGAATAGGAATGCTTCCATTAAAGGTAAAAACAAAGACTTTGTGGTGCAAAACTGAAGGAACCAAAAAGGTAAAAGTGTTAAAAAGATACCCCATATTCAATAGGTTCTTCTGAAGGGGTGGACAAGGTCCTGGATATGGTTCAGATGGTACTAATTACTGATACTCTTCAGTAAAATACAAAATCCCTGATCTTGCTGAGACTCCAGATCATCTGAATGATCTGGAATGCCAGAGAGATGGTGTGGAAATAAATGTTTTGAGTTCTAGATTATTGGCTGACTCTCAGGCAATTGTAACCCTCTCTAGAATACCTTATGACCCCAATGAAAATAGGAAGTTCTGAGAATTTTGGCTAATATCATATGTAATGAATTTCTGGGGTTGGATATTGCAATTGATGGCATCACTGATGTGATCAGGTCCTATGAACATACTAGGGACCGTGATGATCTACTAATCTCTTAAAAATGCCTGTGTTGCCCAGTATGTACAGTATGGAGAAATTCAGACTAATTATATTTCTTTGATATAGGGATGGATTATCCAATTTTAACAAAGTATTAGCTGGAAAACACAAATTGGGCACATGTAATAATGGATGAACTGGCATCCGAACTATCTAATTATAATATTCAGGACGTAGTTTATAATAATGACAATATAAATGTTTCTTCAGAGGTTGTTCTATCAATTTCTGGGCTGACCTATGCTGGTTGGGAAAAAAAACAAGTTTAAAACTATGATTGCCAGCTTTTTTGTAATATTCTTGGGTTGAATTTTTTATGAAAATGATATAATTGGGTTTGCAAGAATATTTAAGTTTGGGTCAGAAGGAGTCAAATTGATGTTACATTGATAAATAATAGAATGACTGCTAAAATTTTGGAAGAGGCAAATAAACTTGATTCCTTGGGGATTCTGATAATAGACTTTGCAGGTAAAATCATGGACTGTACAGAGGAAGTCAGCATAAGAGATGAGAAAATAGCCAAACAACTATATATAATGTGAAGGTTTCCGATAGAGCTCAGCTCTTAACAAAAGAAGGTAATTGACTTCCTATAGATGGTAGTGGATCTGAGAAATCCCTCAACAAGTTAATGGAATTATAAATGAATCAAAAAATGGGTGTACCATGGATCCAGATAACTTTGTGAAGAAATATTCAGGTGATTTAAAGATCCTAACCTGGAATGTTGCAGGACATATTATAAAGCTGGTTGATACTGATTATGTGGATTTTATTAAACAATTTGATATAATAAATTTACAAGAGACTTGTCATGGAAAAGAACAGGATGAGGTTGTTCAGCTTATGGATACCATAAGGTCCAAAGTCATGCAATTAAACATTCTTGTAAGGCAGATTAACTGGTGGCCTTATTATAGTTATAAGAATTTCTAACAATATCAAACTTATACAACATAAGGTACCATCCAAGATACTAGCACACACCTCCCCCCATAACATAGCATAGCATAACACATTTAAACTTTCCTCTGCCAAAGTTGGCTATATTTACTTCAAGCTCCATGTGAGAGGTCCTCTTAGTTTCAGACTGGAATTCCAATTTGAGTGAGCTAAATCACCAGCGTCAAGATGGGACCCCTTGATTTAGTCCTAACTCCAGTACCTCAATGTGGCTAGTAACTGGCTCCTTTTATACTGTGCTCCCAGCAAGGATTTTACACAGATGTTTAACTCTTCCAGTGCCTCAGTGGCTACTAATTGACTCACTTTATACTGAGTCTCCAACGCGGATTTTACACAGGTGTTTTAAAGGAGCATGCTAGAAGGAACACCACAAACTCCCCAAACTCAAACAAATCCAAAATAGCATGCTCAAACCTTTTATGTTACTCCACACTGGAATTGACATTTCTTCTAAGGGGTGCTGTGGGTTGTGGCAAAACAACATGTATGCTCCTTTAAAACACCTGTATAATATCCTTGTCAGTTAATAGCCATTGAGGCACTGGAAAGTTAGGGACTAAATCAAGAGTCCCACCTTGACACTGGTGATTTAGCTTACTCAAATTGGAATTCCAGTCTGAAACTAAGAGGACCTTCTCCCACATGGAGCTTGAAGTAAATATAGCCAACTTTGGCAGAGGAAAGTTTAAATATGTTATGCAATGCCATGTGGGGGGCTGTGCGCTAGTATAGTTTGGATTGTATGTTGTTTGCTGCTAAACCTAGCAGCACCCCTTAGAAGAAATGCGAATTCCAGTGTGGAGTAACATAAAAGGTCTGAGCATGCTATTTTGGATTTGTTTGAGTTTGGGGAGTTTGTGGTGTTCCTTCTAGTATGCTCCCTTTAAACCACCTGTGTAATATCCTTGTTGGGAGCACAGTGTAAAGTGAGTCAAGTAGTAACCACTGAGGCACTGGAACGTTAAACACCATGTAAAATCCTTGCTGGGAGCACAGTATAAAGGAGTAAGTTAGTAGCTATTGAGGCACTGGAAAGTTAGGGGCTGAATTGAAGGGTCCCACCCTGACGCTGGTGATTTAGCTTACTCAAATTGGAATTCCAGTCTGAAAATAAGAGGACCCTCTCCTCACATGGAGCCTGAAGTAAATATACACAACTTTGGCAGTGGAAAGTTTAAATATGTTATGCTATGTTATGTGGGGTGGTGGTGTGTGCTAGTATCTTTGGATTGTATGTTGTTTGCACAACCTAGTAGCAGCAACCCTTAGAAGAAATGTGAATTCCAGTGTGGAGTAACATAAAAGGTTTGAACATGCTATTTTGGATTTGTTTATGCAACATAAGATACAGAATAATTATATTATGGTATTAGTTGTTCTTAATGAATCATTTGTTATAATGGTCAATGCGCATAATTCTTGAAAGAACTCACTTAATTACGACACGGAGTTATTTGTTAAAATTTCACAGAAGTTTCTACTTTACAAAATGTTATAATAACGCTGAAGTATATATAATGGGTGATTTTAATATCAGGTACCCTCCATTAAAAGTACATCTGGACAAAGATTGTTTGAGCAGAGAACAACAGTTAGATATACAGTCACAAGTTTCAATAGATCAAATAAATACAGATAGAGAACATAGAATGGAGAATTTGCTTTTGGATATGAATCTTATAATATCGAATGGCAGAACATTACTGGATAGTAAGGGATGTACTCCAGTATTAGTTACAGGGTACATCACTTATTGATTACGCTTTGATTTCACCTTCTGACTATTACAGATACTTGGATTTACAAGTTATATTAAGATCTGACAGTGATCACTTTCCAATAGCTACTGCTAGAAGATGGGACATTAAACCTCAGGAGATACAAGAATTAAATATAGAAATAATAATAAAAAGGTAAGGTGGAGCAAGTTTAAAACTGTAGACAGATTTGAGCTTGCGCTACCGAGATGTTTCCAAAATGAGGTATCATTGGAAACTAAAGGTAATTAGACCCAGTAAATATATATAATTCTATTATAAACATTTACAATGAAATCGAGATTGAACAATAATGCTGTGAAACATCAATTACCTTTAAAGTATGAAAATTGGTTCTATAAAACATGTCTCCCTAAAAAACTTGTCAAGGCAACTAGAAAAGTTAAAAAGCATCCTACTACAGAAAATATGAGGGAATTAAATAAGTCCAGAAGAGACTACAAAGAACTTGTTAAAACACAGAAATCAATTTTTCTGAAAAAAATGGGATAAGATGTTTGAGGGTACTGAGCAGAAGGATGATCGCCTTCTGGAGACTCGTCTTGTATGGTACTTCACAATTCAAAGTTCAAACTGATTCATATGTACAACCTGATTGTTGGACTAGATACTATTATGATGCATATAATCAGAAATTCATAGATAATAGCCTACTGTACTTAGAAATGTTTCAGTCTTAAAATAATACCTACTGAAATAGATAATAATTTACGTGGTTAACTTCAATGGAAGTGGCAGTAGCCTTACAAAGTTGTAAAAGAACAAAGCTCCAGGACCAGATAACGTAGTGGTTGATTTCTGTTTAGAAGATATAGACTGGTGATCAACTTTATTAGCGGATTTTTTCAATAAATCCATAATGTATGATTATACACCAGCATTGTGGCTTGGTAGTCATATTCTACCTATTTTCAAACAAGAATTTGTCAATGCCGAATGTTTGCTTGCTGGTATTAGCATTGGAAGTGCATGAGTTAGACAGATGCAGAATAGGAATGGCAGTGAAGTACTGAAGTGACACCAACCCCACCCCACTCTGCAGAGATGGACAGGCATTGGGGTGTGACTTTGTCATCGCCAGTAACGCTCATGCCATTTCACCGCACCCTTATCCTGCAGACACCGACAAGTGTCGAGGTGTGCCTTGGGTGTTTGGCTTTACAGTCACCCCATTACATAAGGAAATATGTTGAAATGGGTATAGGAGAATGGGGTGAACTCTGGGGATGAAGAGTCCAAGGCACACCTCAATGCTTGTCACTGGCTGCACGGTGGGGATGGGGTGGCATGGCATGAGCATTACAGCTGGCAATCCAAAGGCACACCCTGCCTGTCAGTCTGTACAGGGTGGGACGTTATGGTTAGAAACCCTAACACCCCAGGTGTTTGTTATTATTTGCACTACAAATTTTCAACATGGCCTTTTGTGACCCTACCTCATTAAAGCATTTGGAACCTCTGCTCATGAACAGTGGCACTGTGATTTTGTTAAAGAAAATTTCAATATAAGGTATTGGGCTTCATAGCTTCTAAGCTGACTGGTCATAAAAATTTAAATTTTAAGTTATTACTTTTTGTTTTGGAAGGGATCATAGCTGCACGAAGCATTAGCCGATCCTTCCAGCTTCTTGGTGCCGTGCGATCCACCCAACTCCACTCTGTGCTCTCAGGAACTGTGATGTGTGGCCAGTGGAGATTGGTGGTGAGCTCAATACAGCCTGTAGTTTAGTAGGTTTTACTATTTAAACAGTCTTAGGAGAAAATCAAAGCAGTCGCTTAATTATTAGGGACCCTACTAGTTAAATTACTACTTTAATTTCCCCTAAGACTGTTTAAAATGGCTAAAACCTGCTTTAAAAATAGCCCCATAGACTTGTATGGGCTCACCCGCCTCCCTGGCCACATGTCACAATTTCTGAGAGTGTGGGGCAGAGTTGGGAGGAGCACCAGCACCAGGAAGCTGGAAGGGATCGGCTGGCTGAGGCTCGGCACCAGTTATGATCCCTTCCAAAACAAAAGGCAATAACTTTAAAATTAAAATTGTTGCTCCTGTCTGCTCATGCAGCTATAAGATATTGGGCTATGAAACCCAATACCTTGTAGCGCTAAGTCGGAACATCACTTTAATCTGTCCCGAATGTTGATTTCCACAATGACTGCACCATTCTGCACCAGATATGCAAATACACAGTTCAGACAGGATGTGAAAATGACAGCTGTACCATTCATAGGGAGGTGTGAAGAGATGGCAATGTTGAAAATCTGGAAAGAAAATATTAAAAATTCTCGAACTTACAAGCGTCAGCAGGAACCGCGCAATGCACACTCATAACACAGTCATTTTGTGGAATTTTGCACCAAATTTTCAACACAGGCATTTTAGACCTATGCTCATGAACAGTGTCAGTATGATTTTCTTAATCTGTCCGACCATTGATTTCCCACAGCAACTGTGCCATTGTGCAACAGATGTGTGAAAACACATTTTGGGCAGGATGTGAAAATGACAGCTAACTGTTCATAAGGAGGTGTGAAAAAGCCAATGTTGAAAATCTGGAGTGAAAATATTACAAATTCTCGAAGTTATGAGTGTGCATGGAAACTGTGCAATGCACGCTCATAACAATAATTTTTGAAATTTTCACTAAATTTGCAACATAGGTTTTTAGAGCCCACCATGAATAGTGACACTGTTCTTATCATCTAGTCCTGAAAGGTGATTCCACACAGTGACCACAAAATCACCTTTCAGGACTGAATAACCACATGACAGTGACTGAATTCATGAGGTGGGTCCCAAGAACCCCTGTTGAAAATGTGGTGCCAAAATTCACAAAATGTCTGAGATATCCACCTAAGTTGAAAACATTTATGCCATTATACAGCTTACCGCATTTCTTCAGTTCATGGCCGATTTGAAGAGTGCAGATGTGTTCCCGCTCCACCAAGAACATCGCCAAGAGGGCTCCAGAGGTAAGCATGGGGTGAGGTGTGTGTGGGAGGTGGTGCTTAGAGGGTGGGTGCGGGTTGGGGAGGGGCACCAGAGACAATAAGGGGATGGTTTTCTGTTTCTCAGGGGAAGAAACAACATTGGGACAGTTTTTTTATTTTACAGGGACAATTGGCATGCTTGTGTGGGCTCTCAGCATGCCATCTGGGTGTTTGTTGGGGAGGCCTGGAGCCGATGGAGATTGGGCACCCCATCGGCATACAAATGTGTCTGTGTTTGAGGGGCATGAGCCGAGGGGATTGGGCAACTTATGAAGTACATCTACTTTTTTAATGTTAAAAGTTTTTATTAGTTTTACAACATAACAAAAGAACAAGAAAATAAAAAAAAGAAAAAGAAAAGATCAAGCAATGACATTGAGTTTCGCTATATACAAACAGCATTATAAATGATTGACATGTATGACAATCTTTGGACTTGCATTATAAATCTAAACGAGACTTGCAAGGACTCTACTGAGCCCTATGGCACCTACCTTGACTCTTACCAGAAACCTGAACCCACAAGGAGGTACCACTGCAGGATAAGTCATGGCTTCATGTATTACGGTAGCCATACCTTCCTATAGTCGAATTTGAGGAGACATCTGGAAAATAAGAAATATGGTGCCACAAAGTAACTAAGGGTGATTAAGGTACGTCCAAAGAGGCTAAGTACTAATATAGATTATACTCGCACCTTCTGTATCTAAAAACTCAAATTGTAAGAGAGTGTATCAGTAACAAAGCCTTAAAAGTAAATAATAACATTATTAACTATTTACAATGTCCTCCTGTATTGAATACAGTATAATCAACACATAAATATAATTTATAGAAAATAAGGATAAAATCTGATTACAGTAAACTGAATATGCATAATCTGCTTGGGAAATAAAGTTGTAGAGCAACTATGTACCAGGTCAGCCGACACCTGCTCTGGAGGCCAGATAGGCCATGTATGGGGCCCAACAACAGTGGTAAAGAGGCAAACGCCCTGATATCAGGTGAGAACATCTGTCTAATTCAGAAATATATGTGAGAGTGGGAGGATCTCCGTTATATTAGGTATTAGAAGATCTTCAATTTTTCAGAATAGAGCACTTTACTTGCATGCTTAAAAGCATCAGCCATCTAAATGAATGAGGGTCAAGATTAGGGACATCAGATTTAAGACCCAACAACATAAGTGAGGGACTGATAGGATGTTACATGACAGGACTGAGTTTGCAACACTTTGAACAGACTTCCATACATCTACAATCAAGGGCAGAGCCATAATATGTGATATAGATCTCCTCCGTGTAGATGGCACCTCCGTTATTTATCATGAGGAGCACTTGCATTTTTTAACATTACAGGTGTTCTATACCAAGAATGCATTATTTTATTATGGATCAGTCTGCTTCTAGCGCAGTAAAAACTTTATGTCCTACCCTCCAGCATTGATTCCACTGGGTTTCAGTCAGTGGCATTTTTAAGACCTTTTCCACCTGTGCCTTGAGGATTGGTTAGAGGTAGGCAAGGTATCTCTAACTGAGGCATATATCATGCCTGCCATCTCCTTCTGTAGGGCAAGCCACAAGTGCACTGAGGTGATTGTCCTTACATGAGTCTGCTTGTTGCAGCCTTTACTTTCAAGGCATCTCTGATCTGCAAGTACCTCCAAAAGTCAGATCTCTGTAAGTTCCATTTACTTTGTAATCAGGGTGTAGCCAGGAATTTCGGAGCTGCACATCAAGTGGACTCACTGCTACCCCGTTAGGGTGAGCTATCCCCGGGTGTAGCTAGATGTACACCAGGACCATATTTGTTGCCTCATCTGGCACAATAAATACAGCTTTGTATCTCATGACATTGGTTGTTGCCATGCAAGGGTAAATACAAATGCTATGTGCATTATCTCTCTAAGATACCAAGAAAGTATTAGGACCAGTTCTTCTAGTTTCGACTACTATGAATAAAACTACAGAAAGGTCCAGTATTTTCTTTGTTAGTTTTCTAGGGAAAAAGGAAGCAGTTTAGTGCCTATTTGCTACCCACTTAAATAAAATTGCACACCATGGAGTGCTTGGAGTATGCCTGCCTAAACCCATGTTTGTAATTGTTGGAATGTGTCTACCTTCATGGAGTCCTTAGTCAGTACATCCTTTATAAATAGGATACCCTTCACCTGCCAAGGTGGGCCAGATGACAGGCTTTCCACCTATGCTAACATTGGGCTTATTCCATAAGGAGTATATAATAAGGAGGGTGAAATATTTAGTTTTTTTGGAGTATTCACCAATAAAGAATAGAGGGGCCTATGGTAGGATGCAGCAGAAGTTCCTTAGAGGCTCCAGGCCATAACACTGTAGCTGTAACAGGGGCTCCACTGACACCTTGTTCTAATGTTAACAATTGGGGCGATTCAGTGGACTGTGGGTTAAACCATTTCAGGGTCTGTGAGCATTGATATTCAATTTTGTAACCTTCTATCCAAGGGAGACCCCATCCTCCCTTCTTCCAGTGTGCCCTAGAATATTTTTTGCTGAAGCGGGTTTAGCATTATCCCATAAGAAATTACCAATAGTTTTTTCAATTTTTTGATCCATACCTTAGGGAGAGATAAGGGAATGTGGATAATAAATAAAAATTTTAGGTGCGATTGACATTTTATAAGCGGCTATCTTCCCAGCCAATGTAAGACTGAGGTGAGACCAATGGTCTAATTCACTCCTACAACTAGATAGTAAAGGTCTAAGTTACTGTCCCACCATTTATCAGTATCCACCTACTTTAATTCTCAGGTATGTACTGGTGTGTTGTGACCATTTGAGGCCAAAGTGGGACATGGTTTGAGGGAGACATTTAGAATTCAGTGGGAGAATCTCTGTTTTGGCCTGGTTGATTTTGAGTCCTGAAATATGAGAGAAGTGTTCTAGTAGGGAGAGAAGAGGTCAAATGGTCTTAGGGGCGTCCCCAGTATAACCATCAGGTCATCAGCATACATAAGGGTGGTAGGTTGCAGATGGCCTGCAGTAACTCAGTTAGAGAAGGGTGCTGACGGATTGCTGCCGAAGGGTTCCACCGCTAGAAGAAATAATAATGGAGATAAGGGGCAGCCCTGTCTAGTACCTCTATGAAGCTGAAATGGATCTGACATTATTGAGTTAGTAAGTACCCTAGCAATGGGGGCTGTGTATAGAGCTGTTATTGCCGCCGAAGCGAGGTCAATCCAATATGCTGAAGGACCGAGTGAAGGTAGTCCCATTCCACAGAGTCGAACGCCTTCAAAAATCAATGGCCAATGCTGCCACAGGTGTCAAGGCAGATTTAGCAATGTGAATGAGATTGAGAAGGGTCCACAAATGATCTGAGCTATACCTGCCTTCACAAATCCCACTTGGGATGGATGTATCAAAGACGGAAGTATGGGGTTAAGTCTGTTTGCCAATATCCTAGCGTATACCTTGCTGTCAGCATTAATCAAGAAATGGGATGATAACTAGTGGAATCATCGAGAGCTTCCCTTTTTGGGAAGGACAATTATGGTAGCCTCCCTTAGGGTCTGTGGCAGAGTGCCCATGTCTTCCGCCTCCATAAAGACCTGGCATAACAAAGGGAGATCATAGGAGAAATTAACTGAAGGAACTCTGCAGGAAATCCATCGCCTCCGGGGCCTTACCTGATTTTAAGCGCCATCAAAGCTGTATTGACTTCCTGTGTTGTGAAAGGGCTTCAAGAGCGCTAACGTGTGGTTGGGAGAGTTTCGATAACTTAATAGATTGTAAAATTCTTGGGTTACAGAATCATTTTTAGACTTAGAGGAAGTATAAAGTTGTGAATAAAACAACGTCATAATTTTATTTACACTTTGAGAGCTGGTTTGAACCTTACCAGTACTAGGGTTTTTAAGCCCGCTATGTATCGTTGGGCTTGTTGTTTATGGAGTTGATATGCTAAGACCTTCCCATTTTTATCTCCCCCTTCCCGAATGCGTATGCAGCGTCTAGTAAAATCGTCGGCCTTCCTGGATAAGAGTTCGTTAAGTTTAATCTGAAGTTGTAAAACTTTCCTTCCAGTTTCTGAGAAGAGGCGATGGGTGGGCAGGGCCTTTAACCTGCTTTCAGCCTTAGCAAGTCTACTTTCGAGGCTGCAGTGTATTCCCTTTTCTTTACACCCCCCCCTGTCTGTGGGAGGCATATCCACACCTTTGCCTCACATGGTGGCTTTATATGCTTCCCATGTGATGGAGGTAGAGGTCTCCGACACAGGGTTTTCTTGTAAGAAAAGCTGAGTTTGTGTTTTGGCCCAGTCAATAAATTTTGATTGTGCAAAAGAAGTGGGTCCAGTCTCCAGGAAGTGGACCGTGGTGTAGAAGTTCCCATAACATTGTCAGCTGCACCAGCGCATGATCTGAGATAACTGTGGGAAAAATATTGGCCTTTAGAACAAATTGTGCCAAAGACTTGAAATTAGCCAAAGTCAAGTCTACTCGAGGCCATGTACCTCAGAGTGGAAAGTGTAGTCCCTGACTGAGGGATTAACTAAGCATGAATATCCACTAACTGAAATTCGGAGCTAAGACTAGAACAGCCTGTGCTCCTCGAGTGTGATACTCTCTCTCCCCTAACCACTTCTGTCTAGTATAGGGACAGGTGTTAGATTAAAGTCCCCCCACTATAATCGGTATGTCTGGTTTCAACATACTTCCTAATTTTGAACTAAGTTCTACAAAAAAGAAGGGTTATCCTTGTTTGGTGCATATATATTGGCAATTATTAGCTGGCCATGCGGTGTATCTACTAAGGCAATCACCCACCTTCCCTGAGGGTCAGCTTTACTTTGTGAAATAGCCCAAGGAAGTGACTTGTGTAGTAATATCACTACACCTCTCTTTTTTTGTGGTAGCGCTGGCATGAGTTTCTAGTCCCACCCAGTCCTTTACCAAATATCTGTGGTCTTGCCTGGTTAGTTTGGTCTCTTGTAATAGGCGACCTGGGTTTTAATCCTTTTAAATGGGTTAAGACTTGTTTACGCTTTGAGGAGAGTTCAAACCCCTGATGTTCCATGTTATAAAGGTTGTATCAGCCATAGTCAGACCAGAGGTAAACGTATTAGCCAAGATAACCTTAAATGAAGAGGTAGCGTCGGGGGATGATAGTATACCAAGGCTCTATACCACGATAGGTGTTGGTTGGCCAGTCATACATAAACAGACATACATTGTGTGACATGTGTTTTAAAGCAGACAAATGAAAAACAGGAAAGACATTACTCTTATACAAAAGCACAACGTGCCAGAACTATGTACATGTATTACGCAACATTGCGTGGCAATACTCATGAGCATTAAGGACCAAGGCCATCACGACTCTAATAGCCCACCCACCAACCAGAATATGGGGGAGGCGGCTGTATTCTCTTTCAGCAGGCTAACAATAATAAAAATAAAACTGAGAAAGATACAATCCCCAGGGAAAAAAAAAGAAACACAGCTTAGCACGGAGGTCCTTTACTTGTAGGATTCATGCCTTATATCATAAATTCTGAAAAAGTGTTGTGGATCAGACTAACCAAGGTGTTACTGTAGAATTTCCAAAGTGAAATGGGCCCAACTTTTCAGGAGGAATCGCAGATTTAGCTGGTACCAACCATTGGCCCTATTAATTTAAAATGCCCCTATTCTCCCTAGAGAGACCCCAGGATCAATACACAGAGTGAAGAGAAAAGAAAATTAAAAAAAAATCTTAATGTTACTAGCATGAGGGCAATAAAACACTGATACAGTATCCCTAGTATAACTCTAACGGAGCAACTCTACTTTAAAGTCCTTATCGCTATCCCTTATATTACTTTTGCTTCCTTGATGTAACCAGCCTATATAAGGTAAATTAAGCAAGCTGTAATTCTAACAAAGTTAAGGAGTGCCGTTATCCAGCATCAGGACCAAGCATTGATTTTAATCGCTACCCACTACCTAACTAAGCGTGGTGGAAAAGTGAAAATAGAGAGATCGGACACTTATCTAACTCCAAGCAGTCTGGTCTTCCGCTTGCAGGAGATCTGCATCTGAGGGCTCTTGCTGAATTGGAACTCCAGCAGGGGTGACTAAAGACAAAGAGGAGACAGGCAATGTCATCGGGCTATTTTCAGACAGTGCAACTTTGTCCAGAGCCTGAGTTAAAGCCTCGTTTTAGCAGATTCTTGGATCATTTCTTCTTCAGGATAATTAAAGAAGTCCACTACTGATTTGCCCGAGTCCACCGGGTTAGAGCTACAAATCTGTTTGGCATAGAAAACCTCGTCACAAAATCTTCTGGGTGGTATGAAAGGTCCGGATGTTCCTTCGTTCCTATCATGCAGGGTGTTCTCTTCTTGGATGGCGCCCAGTAAGTTGTCGCTTACGATTTCTGGCAGGAAGAGCTGGTCGGCTGCCTTGGAAGTGGAAGCTAGGAGGAGGGAGGTCGGGTGGTGTGATGAGTTGAATCCGCATGTTCTGCCGGTTCTGTTCTGTATCCAACTGCTGTTTAGCAATCTGATCTGAGCTTAGCTGAGAAGACCAATTAGAGTGTAAATACTGCATTAGACTATCTGGTGTAGCGAAAGTTAGATATGAGCCATTTATCTCTAGTCGCATAGTGGCAGGGTATCGTACTGAAAACTTGATCTTCAAGGGTGCATTAATTTCTAGCCTCCATATACTCTTTCCTTCTAGCAGCCAGTTCCGAGTAGTCCTGAAAGACTAAGATTTTATGACCCTGCCAGGATAAAACCCCGAGCTCTCTTGCCCTTGCGGTAATCCACTCTTTGTCTGCGAAATTTAGGGTATGGGCCATAATAGCCCTTGGTCTTTCTCCGCCTTTTTGGGTCGGGTAGCTGCTCTATGGGCCTCTCATTGTGAGCCCAGGTGGAACTCTCGCTTTTAACAAGTCTGGCATAACATCATATAAAAAGTCTAAGGGGTTGCCATGTTCCACCCCTCAGGAAAGCCGAGGATTGGAGGTTATTCCGACGACTCCTGTTCTCCATGTCATCGGATTTATTTTGCAACATTTGGATCGATTTGCTTTGTTCCCTGATTATGGCTGTAAGCTTTTCTATTTCGTTCCATTTTCTCAGTTTTTTGTTCAGTGCGAGTAATACGTGACTCAGCTGTTGGATAGTGAGTGTAGTCTTGTTAGAGGCAAGAGTAACTGCCATTTGTTTGAGTAACGCCTCAAACATTTCTGCCATTTATCTTGATACTGATTCTGCCGAGGCCTCTGGTTTTCTGTGCTGCGCCTATAACAACCCCGCAGATTCCTGAACTGTAAGTCCACAGACCGTGTTTAGAGTAGATTCCTCTGCTTCTGGTATGTTTAACAGCGTTTTCCACTAACATATGTTCCTTTGCTGTATATTAGGCTGTTTAAAGCTCAGAAAGACCCTGGGTTGTTGCTGAGCATTTGTATTAAGCGGCCATTGTGTCCGGAGGCAAACCCCCGATGGGCACACTACTAATGGGGAATATTATTCTGATGGGGACTGGGCCCACATCAGCAAATGAACTGGGAGGGGCATGCTGACAGGGGACTGGGCACACCCAACATCGGCTTTCATGGGGACTGTGAGGGCGGACGGCAACAGCTGCTGCCATGTTAATTGAAATGTTATACCCACAAGGCACTGCCCTGTAATGACGGGTCACTCCCTCATTGCAGCGGCCAATTCATTTCAGTTGGTGGCACGCTTGCAGAACTAGTGTCAGCAGAAGTGTGCCATCACATTGAGTACGCAAGGCCAAGCCACAAATGCAGTGGTGGCATTGACTGCCACAGTGCCACACCTCCACAACCCACTTCTCTCCTAAGCTGACACATAATGTGTCTTGGCATGCACACAAACAAACATAAAAGGTAATAGGGCCCTTCCAGAAAACTATCAGCCAATTAGTTTAATTGATACACTAGCTAAAGTTTATGCAAAATATTACTGACTAGGTTATTAGATTATATAATGAGAAATGGAGGGCTATCTATACTTCAAGCAGGTTTTACTAAGGGCTGTGGTACTACAACTCAGATATTCATTTTTCATCATCTGTTGGAAAAATATTGTGTAATAAGGAAACAAAACTTTACATTGCATTTGTGGACTTTCAAATCTGCTTTTGATTCAATAGATAGAAATATTTCATGTTCTCAAATGCTTAATTTGGGCATTGATCTGAATTTAATAATATTAATAAAACATTTAGATATTAACACTTGGTCCAAAATAGAATAGTCTACCAATGGTCTGCTAACAAAAGAAATGTCCACGGTGTGTGGTGTTCAGCAAGGCTGTGTACTGGCACCTACTTTATTTAACATTTACATTGATGAATTAATAGTTTATATGATGAGTAACGATTTTCATTTTCCAAAATTGGCTAAGATTACGATTCCATTGCTGGCCTATGTGGATGACCTGGCTGTTTTTTCATTGACTAGGTAGGACTGCAGAGAAGTATGAATAGACTTAATGGTTTGTGTAAAAGTTAAATTTAGTGCCCAACCCACAGAAAACCAAGGTAATGATATTTGGTACTAAGAAAAATTATAGAAAGCTCTCATTAGTCGATTCTCTTGGATTTTGTTACTGATTTTACATATCTAGGGGTTACATTTTCATCAGATATGAAATGGAATAAACATATTTCCCTAATAGTGGATAAAATGAATAAAACAGCTCTAAGCGTGAAAGGTTTAATGTCAGATATGGAGGTCACACAGTAGTACCAATGATCAAAGCAATAAACACTAAGCTAATTCCTCAAGGGCTATATTCAGCTGAAACTTGGGGTTTTGTGGATTCATGGAAATGGATGTGGTCATAAATAGGACATATAAACAGACACTGGGGCTTCCTTATATTTTTTATTTATTTATTGAAATTTCAGAATTACAAATCTTTGAGTTGAGGACTCCTTTGCAAAGGCTCCACGTCAGTACAAACAGAAAACCACTGGGAACAAATAGCTCCCTAATGCTCTAGTTAGGTCACAGTTGGGACATATTTCAGTAAAAGAGTGCATCCATATTTGTATATTATCCTTTTGGCTGAAACTTAAATAATCAGAACATGTATTGTTAAAATGTGTTAAACCTATAAAAATTTGGGGTTAAGAATAATAAATTTAATTGGCTATCACAGATAGAGTTATTATTGGAACAGTATGGGTTAATAAAATTAAAAATTGGATGGGCAAAAGATTACAATAAATCAGGCCTATCAGAAAGCTATAAAAATGTAATATCTGTCAGAGCTAAAGAAAATTATTTATGACTAATCAGTGAACTGAAGGTTTGTACATGGCTTATTAATAATACAATAGAACACAGTTTAACATTTTATTTAATGAATTTACATGGTCTAGAATACAGGAGAATTATAACACAGTACAGGTTTGAACTTTATCCAAGTAATGTCCTGATGGCTAGATATTCTAATAACCCTCAGGAACAGGGTTTTGCAATTGTGGTATGACTGAGCTTGAGGATCTAAATCATGTAATCTTCATATGCCCTTGGTATTTTGACTTAAAGAAAACGTTTCTTGGAGAACTTATTGGCTCCATGGTACTACCCAAGCAATACATTTTGGACTTGGTTAATTCAGAAGAAATTTCCATGCTGGAGAAATTATCATTGTATCTTTTACAAGCATCAACACGTAGGAAGAAAAATGGCTGCCAGAGTTATAAAAGTGCTTTGAGATTATTGTATTGTAAATGTTATCTCACATTCCATGTGGCTGGGGATGGGTTTTTTTAGTAATGTTTTATTAGTTAATGTATGTGTTTATGTGTTATGTCATTTGTATGTATGCTTGTATTGTAATGGCAATTATGTCAACAATAAACTATTTACTTACGATAAACAATGGCTCATTTGTAAAAGAAATAAAATGTGAAAATCTACATTTAAAGTAGATTTTTGCCATATTTTTGAATGGGTAAGGTTATATTATAAAGAAATAGTGCCAATTTCTTGTTTTAGCTAATAGGTGGAGCTGCTGAGTTTTTATGTGGCTGTGTACTCCCATAGCAATGTTTTGTCAGTACTGCTAGTCTGTGTTCATGTATTCCTCATTGTTAATGTTCTGTTTTTGCAGACGGTTTTCTTTGGTTTTGATTTCCTTTCAATAGCTTTGCACTTCTATGCCTTGCTGTTAATACTGCCCCCACCTCCCTGCTCTTTACGACTCACCCGCATACTGCCGTTAGAAGATGTTTGGAAAAGGAGAGGAAAGTGAAAGGATGCGGATGGTAATAGGGAGAATGCTTATGACTTGTTTTACTTGGTGGGGTTTAAATAAAAACACAAAGTGACTTGAACAGTGAGTGTGTGAGTGAGAGTCGAGTGGTGGCTGTTTGAAGACATGCTCACTCACCGCTAGGCACACTTGATCCATGATGCCTATGATAATGATTGCTTTCAGTTACCTTATTTTTAGCAGAATAAGAAAGTGGGAATTGGGCTAATGTGTGAGGGTTGTGGGTGTTATTTTGTCTGGTTACTGTGTTGTGGTATGAACAGATTACAGTGCTGTGAAGCCGATTGAAATGGCTTTCAGTTTGGCTCAAGATGGAATGATTCTTTAGAGATTTTGATGTGGTCTTCTGTATGATGGGACTAGATCCACTGATGTTATGCTGGGATAACATTACAGGTCCAGCCCAGATGGACGAATCAGAGGCCAGCCTTCTTTCTCGCCATTGTATAATTAATAATAGTTGACAGTTTCTGCATGTGAGCATGACAAAATGTTTGCCATCTTGATATATGTACAGCCTGATAATTGCTGTCACTTGCATGGTCTGTTACAGAAAGGAGGTGTGTTTGTCAATCCCATCATCAGTAACTTATTTCCACTGTCCTCTTGCACTTGCAAAAATTCTGTTACTGTTCAGGGCAGCACGAGATTTCTTTTTCACATGTATACATTTACATATAAGGCTACATTTTGAAATTTTTTAATTGACAAATTGGATTAAGTCTTCTATGTATATGAGCGAAGACCAAAGGGCTGGGGTCAGAGAGGGCAAAATGTAGTAGGGAATTCAAAATGCATGGGACTGACATAAAGGAACTCTAGTGATAGGAAAGACAGGGTAAGTTAAAGATCATTTAAGATATGCAATATATGAAACAGGTAGGAAAATGGGCAGACTAGGTGGGCCAAGCGGTCCTCATCTGCCATCAAATTCTATGTTTCTATGTTATGTATACAAGTGAAAAGGAATCTTGTGGTGCTCCTGAGAGTAAAATAATTTTACTTTTCATATGGAGGTCTTCAGAATTGCTGGAATGTTTTTTTTTTGTTAGGCTGTTTCTATAGCTACAGTTCTTCCATTTTAAGTAACACCTGTGACATGTGTACAGTAAAGTATGGTATAAATTGACTTTGCACATTCTTGATGCTAGCCATGAGGACTGGGAGTGATCAAGTCCAGATATTAATGCACCTGCTTTCCGCTCCCAGGACACAGCAAAGTTTTAAGCAGCAGATCTGAAAAGTGCCCTGTAGTAACCCGCTGCAGTGGTTCTTATATAAACAAGGGCTTTCTAAATTTTTGCATATTGTAAAATAAATGCATAATTTGCCATATCATCAAACAGACTCATATTTCCCCAGGTAACAGAAATATCTTATATCCCAAGAATATTTTACTTCCCATGAGATATTCATACAGCTGAGCTGTCAGCCTGAGGGCAGTCTGTATGACTCTGGCTCAGAAACCAGGTGCAGATATGAGGACATGAAGATGATGTCCACCATGAAGAAATAGACTGACAGCTCCCCAAATAAAACCTGTTACTTCTCCCGGACTGGAACGGAAGCCCCCACATTGCCACCAGCATGATGGCATGTCCAGGGACTCAGAATTAAAAAGACTTTGGAAAGCAGGGTCCTGGCCTCACAGACACAAATTATTAAGCTCAAGCTTAGGTCCCTGACTGAAATTGCCCCTTTGACTTCAAACAACAGCACCTGCAGGACCAGAACTGTGCAGTGGCCACAGTGTTATTTGCCTCATCTTCCTCCTTGTCCTGCATTACTTCATTCCCGACCTCCAGCAGCAGCTCTTTATACTCTGCAGCAGAAGTCTCCTTCTTCCTAGCCAGGCCCATCTATTACTCCTTGTTCTTTTACACCAGCTACACCAGCTATGGGAACTTGAATGAGCTGCATCAAGGCACGAGGCATCCAGAGATCTTATAACTCGTCGGCAGTGGTGACAGTCGAGAGAAGGATTTGCTGAAGTGTTACAAACAAATGTTTAGAGAAATAAATTGTACAAGTCAGGGTACAGAAAATCAAAAGCTATTAGCAAATTATAGAAATCTATTTTAATGGTTCACATTTCAATGCTTACTGATGTAATAAACAACATAAAGCACAATTGCACCTATTTTAATACATGGACATGAGCACATGACCACATGGGTTGATAATCCCAAGGAAGGCTGCACCCTGGTTTGCTTCATGGGTTGGGGTTAGGGTTGAAACCTAAACCATATTTCCTATTTTTCATTACTTTCAGGGCTGAAGGGCCCATGCCAAGGGTTTGCCTTTTGAAGGTTTCATGAAAAAATGTAATTGTCTCCAGAGTTATAAGGTTTTGAAATTGTTTTTCTGAGCAAGCTCTGTTGGGTTTTAGGATAATCCACTGATAGGACACATAAATTTACCTTTCATGAGCTATTTTCCTTTCACAAAATTAGTGTTTTATATGTTGTAAGAAAAACATTTTCATGTTGTGATGACTGCCATCATTTTGTTTTTTAACCCAAGAGGTGGAAAATACATATACTGTAAATGACGATTTCTCAAAAACAAACATCTGAGCCTTGGTAAACAGGACAAGTTTAGCTAGATTCTGGTATCTGCTTTTCAAATTCAACCCAAAAATACCTATTCTGGATGCCCCCAAATCCTGGGTGCCCAGTGTAATGAGGGAGCTGTTTGAGAAGGGCACATGTTGCACAGCTGCTGTTTGCATTTTCTACTTGTGTCAGATATGTAGCTTTTCAGAAAGGGTGCTAAAATGTAGAGTTTATCATTGTTAAATTAGGTTTTGAAAAGTAATGCTGTGACTCCGGCATGTGTATCATTGACGATGCTGATGTGCATGCCTGGAGTCATGGCTTTACTTTTTCAAAGACTGCTATTTTGTCCTTTATTTTCCTTACAGGTGGACCAGGTGCCCACCCGTCATCACTTAATGTCATCCCCACTCCACTCCAGATTACTCGTCCCCAAACAGATAGGAGGGGATACCTGTGACACTTGGACAGCTGGTTCAGATTGCTCTATGATTTTGCAATATAAAATGTGTTATTGAGTGTCTCTCATGAGACATCCTGTGCTCCTGAGATGAACCCCACCCAGGTTTCAGTTCAAAGGACAGGATATGTTAAACATCAGATCTCTGTAATGTGATTAACTTCCAAAAGAAGTCACATTTATGGCCTTGTTATTGAGCTGTGCTTTTTGAAGTCAGGAACTAAAATATCCATTTTATGACATCTTCAGAGGAAAGAACAGTTAATTTCAACTGGTGCTAAAAGAAGCTATATGACCACTAAGTGAGAAAACTGCAGAGTTGTAAAATTCCTGTAATGTCTTAGGAAGCAGGAAAACCACACTAAATCAAAGAGTCATATTGAGAAATGAGTTTTTGCTGATGTCACTTTATTTAATTTACCTCCTGAGTGATAAGACATCCTGGTTGTATAATTTTTAATATTCTAGAAGGAGGAACTAGGTGGCATCATAGAAGGGGTGGAGACAGGGTTTAAACTGTATTCTGTATTTCCATTTACTGAGACATTCCTGTTTGGACTCTCTTGAAACAACAGCTACCTAAAGCACTGTAAGAAGGTATACATTAGATAGAAAAGTCTAACTGTATGTTGGTAGGAAATTGCACTTTAAACCATGTCCTTTTAAGTGATTGTATGCTTTGTGATATATTGTTCTGTGTTTACATTTTACCTATTTTATCCATTTTCTAAGTAAACCTCTTATTTTAAAGAGACTGCCTGTGTCTTCAAAATTATTTTGCCTGTGAGGTACAGATGCTTAAAGTTGACACTGTTCATAAGCTTAATGGTATATCAAATTGGGAAAAGGTAAGAATTTATCTAAGGTCTTTCATAGAGTATTTAAGGGTTCATTTTGTATACCTGGTTAGGTGCCCATAGGCAAAAGATATCTGGAATTCTCAAGAGCAGAATTATTTGAGCCTGTACATTTGGGTACACTAGCAGAAGGTTCACAGTTTGAATCCTCCAGAATTTGAGACCAAAGGTGATTCAGACCCACAAAACAGACAGGAGGGTTACCTTGTTCTGTTACCCTGTTCACAATACTGTGCTCGGAGGTTGGCACTGTGGGAGCAGAGGGCCTGACCTGCTGAGTGGGGTGACAGATTGTGGCAGTGGTGCTGATAATTGACAGATTGGCTGGCAGCAGTGTGCATAATTTTGGTAATACAAGCTTTTATTGTTCAGTGTGTCAGCTTAATACTGTCAGCTCACTTACAAAACAAGGCAGTGATTTATTTTTAAAAAGGAAACAGAACTATATCATTTGGCTTACAGTCAAGTTTCTACCTGTTTTATTTTTTTTTTAAGTGCAAGTTAGAGTAGCCATAGTTAGGAAGAAGATGGTTTGCAACCACAGTGGGCACACTGTAGACTACTAAAGCAGTTGTGCAGGGACAGAGGAGTCCTGTACAAGGTGAAAGCCACTAAGCAGAACCTCATGGATGCCCTGATGGTAGCAGATACCCAGAGCATCAGTCACAGGCAGTGACTGTAAGGGACCGAACCTTGAGTGTGGAAGGGCTAGTGGCCAGTGCAGTATCCAGATCCGATGAGAAGGGCAGCAGCTAGTGCCAATGAAGGCCACAGCAGCAGGAAAGGTCACCAGTATTCTGGAGCTAGAAGTACTCAGGCTGCAGATTGAGTTCTAGAATGGAGCTGGAGTTCCAGGAGAAGAGAGAGTGGAACAGTGGGAGGTGGACCATGAGGAGCATCAGCACCAGCAAGCTGCAGAGGAAAAGAGGGACCGTGAACAGCGAGATGCGGACCGAGAGGAGTGAGGGTGCCAGAGGCAACATGAACTGGAGAAGCTACGACTCCAACCACCAGCACCAGAGCAGGTAAGTGGCTTGGATTTAACTGGAACTACAGGACTGGGTTACAAATTGAATTCCAAATTGATAGTTGAATTTAAAGAGGGGAGGATATGGATGCCTTTTAAATTCTTTTGAAAAGTTTGTATTCAGGCTAAAATTCTTAGGAGTCCTGGGTTTCCAGCTATCCCACTACTTACAGGAAAAGCTCAGGATGCATTGGGTCAAATGGACAATGAGGACAGTAATGATTAAGCAAACTTAAAGCTGCGCTGTTAAAAAATGTGAATTAACTGCTGAATCATCAGAGCTAAATTCTGTAAGCTCAGGAGAAGCCCTGACATGAGCTATGAGGAGATAGCCATGAAACAATGTCAGTTTTAAAACGTTGGGAAGGAATTGAGCAAACTCTGTAGATAAAATTGAGAATGTGATTCTGTTAGAACAGTTTTTCTGAGCATGCCCAGCAGAGCTGAAAACCTGTCTGGAGGACCGAGATCCCAAAACAGTGCAAGAGTCTGATGAACTCTCGGACTGCTATGCCAAGAGCAGACCTGCTCTGAGAGTGAATGGGGCGGGCGTGACAGTACAGAAAGGGAAAAGCGTGCCTTCAGGGCAGCTAAAACCTTCACTGCCTCCACCAAAACCAGTTAGCCCCAGGTTTCAGAGAAAAGATTCTCTGAGAAAAGAAATGAATGTTGGTTGTGTAAAAACTGGGCATATTGCCAGACAGTATCCCCAAGGGCAAGCAATACACAACCTGGGGGCTAGCAAAGAAGTGGGTTGTTTGTGTGTCCTGGAAGCATGCCTGTTGACATGAGGGAACACATGCACCCAGTCATGGTGAATGGTGTACAGACACAAGGGTTAAGGGACACAGGGGCATCCCTGACATTGGTAAAGGGATCTGGTACAGCCTGGTCAGCTTATACCCAATAAATATGTCACTGTACAAGACTTACTGGTGGAAGTAAACATTGCCCTCGCTAGTGTTCTTCTAGACTGGGGTGAAACAGGAGAACTGTGCAACAGGTGGCTGTAGCCAAAACATTAGCAGTGGACGTCATCCTTTGCAACAATCTCCAACAGGGATGGTGTGTGCAGTTACCCATAGCCAAGCGGCAAGGGAAAATTGTAGTTCCTGAACCCCACAGAAGCCATTGTGGAAACCACTGGGAGGCTAGTTCCCAGCCTGTGTCTCCTGATATGGAGACTAATGAAAAGGGGTAGAAATTTTCCCAGTAGCAGTTAACCACACAGCTACAGAGGTTACTTCAAAGAGGGAGGGTGACCCATTGTCAGAGGGTTAGGAATGTCAGTGATTCTGAGTGCCCTGATGCTAGTGTTAGGACTCTAGTTTAGAGACTGAAGGGACCTGTCCATACCTTGGGAATGTGTGAGGAGTTGCAGCTGCTCAGAGAAGTGACATTATTCTAGAGAAGCTGAGGGCTTGGGCAGATTCTGACAGAGCACAAGGAGGTGACGTAAACATAAGGTTTATTGGGAAAATGGACTGGTGTATACTCGGGCAGTGCAGACGGGAGGGAGGGTGCTAGGCAGGCAGCTTGTCATTCCCCAGAGGTATCGTGGAGCAGTTGCTCAAGACTGCACATGATATTCCCTTGTCTGGTCATCTGGGAATCATGCGCACTACACAGCGATTGGCTCAGAATTTCTATTAGCTCAACTTCACCCAGCAGGTGAAGGAGTGCAGGTCTTGTCACCAGTGCCAAGAAATAGGAAGGCAGGCAAGAAACCCCAAGCCACTCTGATTCCATTGCCCATAGTGGAGGAGCCATTCCAGAGAGTGGTATTGGATATTGTGGGGCCTTTAAATACCCCAGCTCCTAAGGGAAGAGAGTCATCCTGACTGTGTGGATTATGCCACCTGGTGCCAGAGGCAGTCACTCTATCCTCACTGGGGACAAAGTGGCAGATGCCTTGCCAGGGTTTCTTCCTGTTGGTTTCCAGGAGGTTATCACCGATCGAGGGGTTCCTTCATGTCGGACCTGATGAAATGTTTGGGGAAAAGTGTGAGGTGGTGCAGAGATGCATGACACTGTATCACCCACAAGCCAATGGGCTTGTGGAAAGATTTAATGGTACCCTGAAGTCAATGCTCAGGTGTTTGCTGAACAGCATGGGAGGGATCGAGAAATACCTTCCCCACCTGTTGTTTGCATACAGAGAGGTGCCCCAGGAGTCACAGGGATTTTCCACCTTCTAACTCATATGGACGCCGGGTACATGGGCCCCTAGACTTGATCCAGGAGGACTGGGAAGGCAAGCACTCCACCCAGGGCACTCCATAGTGGATTACATTCTTAGGTTTAGGAAAGGTTGGAAGGAGCTTATGGGGACAGCCCAGAGCAACCTGGCAGCTGCCCAACAGAAACAAAAGTGTGGAGATGACCACAGAGCGAGAGCTCCGTCATACATGGTGGGTCAGGAAGTCATGGTCCTTATTCCAGTCTGGAAAGACAAGCTGCAGGCTGAGTGAGCAGGACCTGACAAAGTAGTTAGGAAGGTAAATGATGTGAACTATATTATAGAGTTACCTGACAGAAGACAGACAGAAAGGATGTACCATGTCAACATGATGAAGCCATATGCTAATAGGGCTGACATGCTGTTGCAGTGTGTAGTCCTGGGGAAGGATGGATGAAGGAGACACCCTTCTGGACTTGCTGCAAGAAAGCAAGTGGAAGTCCTCTGTGGAGGCAGTAAAGTGTCTCCCCAGCTGACCCCAGACAAGATCCAGAAAGTAAGGGAGGTTTTAGTAGACTTTGTCCCATTGTTTAGCGCCAAGTCTGGACTAACCCCTTAGCAACGCATGATGTGGCGACAGGGCACAGACGCCCATATGGCGGACATCATATCGGGTGTCAGAGGCTGTCCAAAAAGACATTAGGAGGGAAGTGGAGGAGATGCTGGATTTAGGGGTAATCCAGAGATGCTACAGCCCCAGGACCTCACTCATAGTCCTTGTTCCTGAGCCAGACGGCTCTACTCATTTCTGTGTGGACTGTCATGGACTGAATGCCATCATAAAGTCAGACACCCACCCAATGCCCTGGACAGATGAACTCCTGGAAAAGTTGGGTGGGGCAACCTACCTTCGACTATTGTCCTGACCAAGGGTATTGGCAGGTAGAGTTAACAGACAGAGCTAGGAGAGGTTGACCTTCATCACTCTGATAGGCTTATTTGAATTTAAAGTAATACCTTTCAGAATGAAGAACGCCCTGCCACTTTCCAAAGGTTGGTGAACCAGGTGTTAAATGGTTCTGAGGAGTACACCGTGGCATACCTGGATGACATTGCCATCTTTAGTGCCAGCTGGGAAGAACATCTGTACCACCTTAGGGAAGTGCTGGGCAGGATACAGAGGGCCGGGCTCACTGTCAAAGCTGAGAAGTGCCAGGTGGCCATGGGAGAAGTGGCATACCTCGGGCATGTGGTAGGCTGGACAGCTCCATCCTAACCAAATAAAACTAGAGGTGATCCAGGCGTGGCTCAGACCAGAAATGCAGAAGCAGATCAAGAGATTTCTAGGGACAGCAGGGTACTATAGAAAATTTGTACCCAATTACAGTGCCCTGGCTGCTCCCTATCTGACCTGGTAAAGAAAAGGATGCCAAAGAAAATTACTGGGACCTGCCTGTGAGAAACTTTACTAGGCTGGAAGGAGGCACTGTGCAGTGCTCCTGTAGTGACAAGTCCTTTATAGTTCAGACTGATGCTCTGACGTGCGGGTATTAGGGAGTACTGAGTCAGACATCCAGCCAAGGGAAAATCACCGGTAGTGTACCTGAGTAAAAGAGTTACCCAGGGAGTGGGCATACTCTACTGTGGAAAAGAATGTCTTGCCATAGTGTGGGCCTAAAGAAGCTAGAGCCATACTTATATGGGCAGCATTTTGTGGTACAAACTGACCACAACCCCTGGTTTGGCTGACGCAAATGGGAGAGACTAATGGTAGATTGTTAAGATGGGGTCTTGCTTTGCAAGGGTATGACATGACAATCTTACATAGGGCTGGAGTGACCAATCAGAACTCAGATGGCTAGTCTCGTGTCTATGAGGAGTGAACTGATTTGGGAAGCTCATCCCATGCAGGGATAGAGCCCCCAAATTCAGTCTAGGAGGGAGGATTGTGACATTTGGGTAGCTGGTTCTGATTGCTCTATGATTTTGTAACATAAAAATGTGTCATTGAGTGTCTCTCATGAGACATCCTGTGCTCCTGGATGAGCCCCACCCAGGTTTCAGTTCAAAGGACTGGATATGTTAAACAGCAGATCTCTGTAATGTGATTAACTTACAAAAAAGTCACATTTTATGGCCTTGTTGTTGAGCTGTGCTTCTTTGAAGCCAGGAACTAAAATATTCATTTTATGATGTCTTCAGAGGAAAGAACAGTTAATTTCAACTGGTGCTAAAGAAGCTATATGACAGCTAAGGAGAAGAACTGCCGAGTTGTAAAATTCCTGTGATGTCTTGGGAAGCAGGAAAAACACACTAAATCAAAAAGTCATATTGAGAAATGAGTTTTTGCTGATGTCACTTTATTTAATTTACCTCCTGAGTGATAAGACATCCTGGTTGTATAATGTTTAATATTCTAGAAGGAGGAGCTAGGTGGCATCATAGAAGGGGCAGAGACACAGGGTTTAAGCGGTATTCTGTATTTCCACTTACTGAGATATTCCTGTTTGGACTCTCTTGAAACAACAGCTACCTAAAGCACTGAAAGAAGGTATACATTAGATAGAAAAAGTTTAACTGTATGTTGGTAGGAAACTGCACTTTAAACCTTGTTCTTTAAGTGATTGTATGCTTTGTGATATACTGTTCTGTGTTTACATTTTACCTATTTTATCCATTTTCAAAGTAAACCTCTTATTTTAAAGAGCTGCCTGTGTTTTCAAAATTATTTTGCCTGTGAGGTAAAGATGGCTAAAATTGACACTGTTCATAAGCTTAATGGCATGCCAAACTGGGAAAAGGTAAGAATTTATCTAAGGTCTTTCATAGAGTTTTTAAGAGTTCATTTTGTATACCTGGTTAGGTGCCCGTGGGCAAAGATATCTGGCATTCCCGAAGAGCAGAATTATCTGATCCTGTACATTTGGGTATGCGCTAGCAGAAGGTTCACAGTTGAATCTCTCCAGAACTTGAGACCAAAGGTGATTCGGACGAACAAAACAGACAGGAGGGTTACCCTGTTCTGTTACCCTGTTCACAATACTGCACTCGGAGGTTGGCACTGTGGGGAGCAGAGGGCCTGACCTACTGAGTGAGGTTGTGTTTCAGTACCAAGGTGCTCAGCCTCGTGCCACCAAACTATGCTGACACTGGGGTGCCTAGTCCAGTGTGTCGTCTCGGTCTCCGCTACAAAAACAACAGAAACTGTTCCTTGCAGGCCTAACTTTTTTTTATTTCTGTTAACGTTGAAGCAGAATGAGGTGCCCACCCTGGTACCACTCAATACTAACCCCTCCCTCCAGATCTCCCTCCCCACAGATAGTGGCAACACTGGGTGCCCTCCCAGTGCTGCCGAAGACTAAATGCTGGCACTGGGTGCCCTATCCCTAGTGTTGATCTGGTCCCATAGCAAAAAGAGAACTGCTCCTTGTAGATTTTTTCTTTTAGCCTGAGAAAAAGAAACAGTAGCTCATTGGTCTCTTATTTTCTCCACCTCCCCACCCCACCCCAACCCCTCCACTCAGCACCCATCATCCTACACCCCAGACACCTTCATGCACCTAAAGAGGGTGCCCCATTGTAGATCCACTCTCTGATCTAAGATATCCTCCTCCAGGAACCGCAACTGCAAAATGAGAAATAAGATAATTGTGGTTACTGCATTTCAATGTGTTTTAAACTTTTACTCATAACTTTATAATCTTTGAATATTTTCCACCAAATTTTCAACACGGTCTTTTGGGACTCTTTATGAACAACACAGTGAAGTGTTTTCAAATTTGGGGCAAAAGATGATTTTGGGGTTGTTCCACAAAATCACTTTTTGGTGGGTTTTGAAAATTTTCACCTCCTGGATTCATGAGGTGGGATCATAAAAAGACTATGTTGAAATGTTGGTAGAAAAAATTATGAAATGACCAAGAAATATTTCAACAATCACTTATATCTTCACTAATTTTTAATATTTTTTCACCAAATGTTCAACACTAGTTTTTGGGACCCCACCTTATAAACAAGGTAGGTAACAGTTTTCAAATCTGGGCCAGATGGTGATTTTGCAGTTGCCCACACAAAATTACCTTTCAGGTAGGATTTGAGAATTTTCACCTACCAGGTTCATAAGGTGGGGTCATAAGAAAACCTTGTTCAACATTTGGTAAAAAGTCACGGTAAAATGCATGTTATGCATATATATTTGAATGCTGCTTCTTTGCATTCTTTCACTACACAAAGTGAAAGGCCTAGAGGCGTGCACTTCCACAGGCAAATAGATTCTCTCTTGGCTCAGGCCTGGAGGCCTTATGCATCTGCATATGTTAATGCAGGTCCTGAAGGACCTGCATGAACAGAGATACGATACTGCATAAATAAGGACATGATTCCACTATCCCAAAGAGAAGAAAATTAATTGCAAAAAAAAAACAAACTGTATTAATGCACCAGTTAGGGTTTAACTTAATGCCAGAAAAGTAGGGAAAAGTGGCGTTTGGATTTCCAACTCATTACTGTCCATCCGCCCAAGCAACAAAGAGAACAAGACCACACAAGCAACCATGGACAGCCATTGTCCCTGGATCCCATACAGAAATAACTGAAGCTACCAACTTTTACTTTGGATGCTCGCTGGCAGTATTTATTTAAAAGGCACAATATGTACAGTATTTACATCATTTACATCCCAATTAATTTTAAAACAGTCAGTATTTGCACAGCGGACATAACAGTCCCAAATCACTTCTAGGACATAACAGTCTTGTCTTCCCTCTCATGGTTCCTTGCCATGTTCTCTTCTTCTTTCTCCTTGCTTCTGGGGTCGAGATGCTGTGATCTGGCTCCCCTTTCATCACTATAACTGGGTACCACACTTACCCAGACCACTCCCCACTAGGTGTGGACACAGTCATCCACCCCAGCTCTATCTCTCCCCTCCCCATTACTCCCACACCTGGGTTCCTTCCTCCCCAGATCGTGGTACCTACCCCTCTCCCTCTCTGTCTGCCTTCTTTTTCCTCTTGCTCCCAACCCCTTCCACTCCCCTTCCATCTGCCATCCACCAGTGGGAGTCCACCTAGCCCCCTGGACCTGGCCACCCTACTGCGGCCCCACCTGGCCCACGCCAGGCCCCACATAGGTCACCACCTTCCAGGTGCCTGCCAGTTTAGTGCCTATTCCCCGATCTTTTACTGCCCCTCTTTCTTGCAGGGAGGGTGGTGGGGAATTTTACAGCAAGAAAGAGGGTTCCTTGTGGGCTGCAAGCCCTTAAGTACCCCAGTACCCCTGATCTGGCCCCTACTGTCCTCTCCTCCCGGCCAATCCCTAGCAACACCCACCCTGGTCAGATGACCCCAGAGGTCATAGACCCTCCCTCTGCCTGCAGCCCCTCACCTGCCCCTCCACCCCTCCCCGCTTCTCTGGCTGGGTCCCAGGACAACCTGGCCTACCTTTTAGTGGCAAGCCTAATTGTCCCTGGATCCCTACCCAGAAATAACAGAAGCTACCACCTTCTTACTTTGGATGCTCGCTGGCAGTATTTATTTAAAAGGCACAATATGTATTTACAGCATTTACATCCCAATTCATTTTAAAACAGTCAGTATTTACATAGTGGACATAACAGTCCCATATCCTTCAAGGACATAACAGTCCTGTCTTCCCTCTCGTGGTTCTTTGTCATGTTCTCTTCTTCTTTCTCCTTGCTTCTCAGAATGCGATACCTGTGATCTGGCCCCTCCTTTCATCACCATAACCAGGTACCACACTTACCGGACCACTCCCTCCCACTAGGTGTGGACACAGTGATCCACCCCAGCTCTATATCTCCCTCCTCTGTTACTCCCACGCCTGGGTTCCTTCATCCCAGCCCATGTTACCTACTCCCCACCTGCCCCCTTCTTTTCCCCTTGCTCCACAACCCCTTGCACTGACCCATCTCCAGCTTGTGATGGAAGATGGGGCTCCCTCAGGGTCAACCCTCAGACCTTTCTTATTAATATCCCAAACCAACTCTCCAAAGGGCCGTAGAAAAGGCCCATGCTCAACTCGATCAGGTGGACTCCGCCTGACTGGTAGACCATCTCCTGCTCGTATGAAATGTTCTTATGCTGGATGTGGACCCCCATTTCTATCACTGCCCTGGCTACCTTCCTGTTCAGGTGCTTGCACACCACCTCCACCACCTTAGACCCCTTCACCCCTCCATACCCTCCAGGATGTGATCTTGGACCAGCCGATTACCTCTCAAGGCCACCAGGCCTTCACCTTCTCAAATCTGCCAGGATGTCCTCAACAGGGCCCTCCATGGCACAGTTCTGAGTCAACCACCCCCAGGTGGACCATGATACAGTCGGCATAGCCCATTGCACCCAGAGCTCCTCCAGCAGGGGTAGCAGCTGTGACCACCTCATGCCTCTCAGGCCCTTCCACCGCACCTTGGTGTGCTCCACTCCCAGGCATAACTGCATCCCTATCCTTGTGGTGGCCACAAACCTCTCTGTTCAGTAGATGAATGAATGCTCCATGATCCACACCTGTCTCTTGAGCCTGCTGTGGGAAGAGAAAAGAAAGGGACACCAATTAGCAGTTGTCAACATTGCATATACCTCCTGTAACAATTCAAGGTCCATCTGCCCACCCGCTTAACCTCGCTCTCCCCTGCACCTGTAGCAGCCAACTCTGGGGCCGCATCAATCCTGAAGGAATGTGGGGCAAAATCATTGGGATTCTCCCCTGAATACCACTGCATTTTTCAGCACTGCCCACTCCTGAAACCCATCACCGGGACCCATCCCTTGTTTGAACCAGGCCCCTGATCTGTGGCCCCGTGACTGCGCAATAGTCCGCCATGGCCCAGACTGTGCAGACCCTCCCCTGAGCCTATGCAGCACCATGGCAGAGCCCTTGCCTCACTGGTCCATCTTAGACCTCTGTAGCCATATGACCACCTTCCCCTACTCCATCCTCACGTTCTCCTCCTGCAGGCCTGTGGCAGCCACCTGCTTCCTGGATGCCACCACCACCCCAATCTGAAAAGTCCCCTTTGCTATGACCACAAATATAGCTATGAAGAGGCAGGTCTCATTTTCTGAGCTACAAATGTGACCCAGTGCCCTCACTCAGTTCAGTGAGCAGGGGCCCATAATGGGCCTTCTCCCGTGCTGTCTCGAGCCCTGCCCTCTCTGCCATCCTGTGCCCATCCACTTGATGGCCCAGCCACCCGCAACATCTTCCCATCCCCAATCCTGGCACATCCAACTGATGTCCGCCAACTGGACCCCCATGGTGGTGGGAGCCAATGGGTCTATGCATGAAAAAGGGCTACCAAAGTGTGACATTAGTGTAATTTTTTAACTTTATAATATAATGATTATTATAAGCATTTCTTAATGCTTTGACTACCTTATAAAATGTAGTGTAGTGGATAACTCCAATTTCGGAGTCTGAGAAGAAGCCTCACAAAGTTGCATGTGTAATGGGGACATAAAAGCAGGACTGCACATGTAACTGCGGACATAAAAGCAGGGCTGCACATGTAACAGGGGACATTAAAGCACCACAGGCACACCACTACCTGTCTGCACACAACATGGAGGCATGCCACCACTCATCTATAGACAACATGGAGGCACACCACCACCCATCTGTATACAACATGGAGGCATGTCACCACCCATCTGCAGACAGTATGGGGCATGCAGCTAAATACCTGATGGAATCTTTCAAAGAAGTTCATCATTAAAGTATGCATTCTAATCAGAGCATCATCAGTCCATATCACCGTAATAATGGACTGTCCATGTAAACTGAACACAGACAACACCTGCAGAAAACAGTATAGTTGGTTTTCACAGTACGTTTTTTTTTTTTTTTGGCAAAGCTGTGTAAACCCACCACACACGTATGATATGGCTGACCAATATGGCCCAGAGAATAATGTATCCTAATTAGGGCACCACAACAAGCAGCATGGGGAGAGTACTTTTAACATTAAGCTCCACCCTCCAGAAACAGTGACCCTATGGTTTTGTGCTATGATTAACAATATGCTGCGGTTGCCCTGCAATGCAACCAGAAAATCCACAAAGGCACAATAATAAACGCTAAATGTGCAAAAATAGAATACTGCAGGCAGCACCAGACAAGTTAGCTAATGCAGCAGCATCACCCAAACACCATCTGAATCACAGCACACAATCCTGCCACCTCATCAACATTAGTTGTTGCCTAATTAGGCATACAACTCAATTGTGCATGAACAGGTAATGTGTGATGGTATAGCAAATACATGTGTGATATGCATAACTATTTTTTGGGGGCAGGGGTTGTGGACATAATCACACACAAAATGGGTTTTGCCAAGATCACCAGACCAGTACAAGCTACCTGTTTGAATACAAAAGCACATATCTGGGGTTGTTTAGTGATTTTGAAATTTAAACCAAAATAGCAGGTAGGATTACCATGGTGGTGGTGTCCAAGCTAAACAAAGAAATAAACAAATTAATTTTGTTCATGTTTTTGTTTTCAAATACCAAAATCCTAATCCAATGTTCAATCACACATTTACTAACAAAGCTGTTAAAATTAATAAATCACTTCTTAAGTGAAGACAAAAGGATAAACACATAATAAATGCGATCGAGCCATGCATCATCCAATCTGCCAAAAAGAAAAAAAAATGGCAGCAAGCATACACCCATCTGGTAACAAAGGAAGCCATGCATGCACGTAGCTGCAGACAAAATGAAGGTATGCAGCCATCTGTCTATAAACAAAATGGAGGCATGCATCCACCAATCTGCAAATCAAAATGGAGGCAATCATACACAAATCTTCAAACAAAATGGAGGCATGCATCCACCCTCTGCAAATCAAATGGTGGCAATCATACACAAATCTGCAAACAAAATGGAGGTATGCACCCACCCATCTGAAAATCAAAATGGAGGCAATCATATACAAATAAGCAAACAAAACTGGGGCATGCATCCACCCATCTGCAAATCAAAATGGAGGCAATCAGACACAAATCTGAAAACAAAATGAAGGCACGCATCCACCCATCTACAAACAAAATGAAAGGAAGCACACCCACCTGCAAGCAAAATAGAGGCATGCATCTAGCCATCTGCAAACAAAATGGAAGCATGCTTCCAGACGTCTGCTGATCAAAAATGGAGGCACCGCAAAACATACTACAGGGACTCAGTCAAAACTGTCATCAGACCTGATACACCAAACCAAATAGTACCCCGGAAAAAAAAATCGGTGACCACATGGTTTGGTACCCTGATTACCAAAAGTGACATGGGTACCCTGTGATGCACAATGATAAAACAGAAGTGGTGCACCCACTAATAAAGAAGCCAGTAACAAACACATTATGCAATGCAATAGCCCTTCACAACCAACATCTAGATTGTGCCAGGCAAACCTACCACTTCACCTAAATTTGTGCTTGCCACCAACCCAGTGGCATGGAGGGCTGAGGCATCTGTGCTTTACCTACTACCATGCTGGTGACCAGCCAGCGCGCATGGGTGGAAGTGTGCACTGCACGGCCATTGCCAATATTGCACACTCTACTGGAAGGAAACCTAGGACAAGGAAAAAGAGGTCCCAGGTCAAGCAGGATGATCACAGCCACCCACCACAGACCCCAACTCTGAATGGCACCCCCATAATCTAAATTCTAGTCAAGGGAGTTTGAGCAAGGGGGGAGCCTCCATCCTGCCATGGAGGGTAAACTGTGGGGAAGAAGAGGTTAGCTGCCTGATGTCAGGGTGTGGGGCTGGGCAGGAGGCTGAAAGATAGATGCCAACAGGTAGGGACCCAAAGGAGAATCAAATAAGGTAAAAAGAATAAAATTTGTGGTTGCTCTAATTTGGGCACACCAAACTAACATGCACATCTGCTCAAGTCACACCTCTCAGTTGTACCACATCATGAGGAACAGTTCCTCATTTTATTCACAGAAGCACCTTGTTACACATTGAGAGGGTTTGTCCAGCGTTCAACAACATTATAAAGCAAAATGCATAGCAGTTCATATGAAAATGTTTTATTTAACTGTAAACTTTGTGAACACAAAGGCACACAGTTCAACAGTGGTCTGAGCTTCTGAGTAATAGATTTGATGAAGTGTTCCACATTCTAAGAGGCAGTGTTTCACATTTGGGGATGTACTGAGGTACAGTGCTCATACACCTCTTTGGGAAGAAGCGCACATTCAGTGTTGGTGGGTTGTGCTGGCAGTGCCCAGGTAAATACAGAACATATGTTTTTTAAATACCAAAACTACAATAAATATCAGACATCGTAATCAATCTTTTAACAACCCCAAGAAAAACACTTGTTGTAACAGCAGTATGTAAAATACCATCCCAACATATGAAACATACATTTAAAATAGAGCTTTGGAACCAAAAACCAAAATAAATATCAGTATCCCAAAAATAAAGAGCCAAGGATTAAATACAGGTACCAAACCCTCCCAATAACCAAACAGTGCAGTGTGCTAATCCCAGACACTCCACTCAATCTCCATCCTCCCAAAATTGACTGTAACAGCAGCATGTAAAATACAGTCCCAACATAAAAGGGCATTAAAATAAAGCATAGCAACTTAGAAAGTTGATCCATACAACCTCCTTATCAACTCCTTCAAGAAGACCTTATGGTGAACAGGGATATAAAGAAGTTTATGGTCCCAAATTCACATTTTAATTCAAATGTCACCCTTACACCAAATCAAGAAGGCAAAAGGAAATCCAGGGTGTGTGTCCTTCTGCACTATGAATGAATCCCACCCGCCAACAGCTCTTACATTATCAAAACTAGTAAAAAAACAGTATTTTTGGCAGCAGGCATGATCGGTATTTACCTGCTGTAGTGAGGATAGTGATGTAATGAGGGTCACACAGGAGGACTAGAGCTCTTCAGGACGAGACAGCCAATCAGCAGGAAAGAAAGCTAGAAATTGCAAGGAATTGTCTTTTAAATCCCCCATGGCCTGCCCCAATCTTCACGAGATATAAGTGCCCAAATGTTTTCCCAAGTGGTTCCCCTGGACCCCTGCTGTCACATGTGAACATCCAGTGGTGGGGGACAGGAAAGATCAGGTGAGCAAAGGGGACAGCTTGTGATCATGCTGTGTACTTAAAGAAGCAGGGCAATGCACTGTAGTACTCTAAACAAATACAGCAAGTAACCTGGGGACAAAATACAACACAAATTGCATCAAAGTACCGATTATTACAAAAGTTCAGATGTAACACAAGGGGACATTAATTGTTACATGCAAGACCACAGCTTTAGGGCCCCCTGAGGTGGGTGGGAATCAGGTAACACAATAAGGAAGTGTGATAAATGAGAGCAGGACACGAAATTAGTTACAAAAATATTTTATTGCCAGAAAAGTCTAGTTAAATGACAGTGACAGACTATTTCACACACATTGGTAGCCATGTCACAAATTAGTACACAAATTTTCATGCATTTTGACTAATGGAAGTGCATTTTTAATATGGAATCATCTGATTCCACTAACGTTACCTTATCTACCTCTCCACATAGGCTACTTAAAAGCCCATATCAATGATGGTATTATACTCAAAAGCCTGCATATGTACTGCATTACAAACTTTAGGATCCATTGGTAACCCCTTTTCATGCATGGAGCCCACCTTTCCTCCCACTTCTCCACTACATACTGCATGACCTGCTCCTCCCGGACTGGGTCCTCTGTCTCCCACCCAATCTGGCCCAAATGCCTGGAAACCAGCCCTCACCCCTCATAGGCCTTCAGGGTGTTGGCCGACCACAACCCTTGTATGGAGGCCCTCAGCCTCTCTAATCTCCCACATCCAGTCTGGGACTATGGTCTGGGTAGGCGCAGCCTGCTGTGCCAACCTCGAACCACTCCACCTAGTAAATGAGAAAAGACAGTCAGCCACCTGTTCTGAACCCCTTCGATGTGCTGTGCTCTAAAGATAGGTTCAACTGCAACCCCAGTAACACCATGCACCTTAACACCCACCCTATGGACTCCGTATGGCCACTCTGCTTGTTGATCACCTCCCATGACACCTTTGTTGTTGCACCAAAATAAGATGCCTCCCCTCCATCTGGGCCCCCACAGCTCGAGGGCCACCCAGATCAGGAAGATCTCAAGGAACATGATGTCCTTGGTTCACCCCTGCTCCTGCCACTGGGCTGGCCATGCCTCTGAAATCCACTCCCCTTGAAATAGGCCCCATCCCGAGACCCCCAGACACATCCGTGTACAACTCCATGTCGCATTGCAGCCCACCCTCCTGCCAGAACGCTCTCCGTTGTATGATTCCAGAAACCCTCCCATACCTGTAGATTTTCCTTAATGCCCTTATTGACGTCCACCCAGTGATGGGGTAGTCTCGCCCTGCCTATGACCCTCCTCAACCTTCTGGTAAAGGCCCTGCCCTGCTTATGGCCTTGCAGGCAAACTTAAGGTGCCCAGCAGCTGTTGAACTTGAACCAGCAGCACCTCCACCTCCCGCCCACCAGCACAAGCAGCCCCTGAAGCTGTGCTACCTTGTCCCCTGGCAGCCAGAAGCACTCTTGCTCTGTGTCCACCTCAGTCCCTAAGAACTCTAGCTGACGGGCTGGACCATCCTTCTTACCCGCTGCCAGTGGGATCCCTATTGTGCGGCACATGTCCTGGAAGTCCACCAACATCCCTTTGGTCTCTTCCTGGCTGGCTTCGATCAACAGGAAATAGTCCAGATAATGGACCACCCCTTGTGCCCATACTGGGCCCCAAACACCCACTGCACCCATGAACTGAACACCTCAAAATGGAGCAGGTCACCGAGCAGCCCATGGGCATAGCCTTGTCAAAATAAAAGCCACCCTCAAATTGGAAGCCCATAGGTCCCAATCCAAAGGATGCACCGGCAGCAGCCTGAAAGCAGATTCAATATCCGTCTTTGCCAGCCAGGCCTCCCAACTGCCGGATCAACTCAACTGGTTGGTCGAGGGAGGCGTCAAGACCATGCTCAGTGCCTCTGGTATCCCTCCATTCACCGACCCCCCGTCAGGGTGAGGACAGGATGTATGAGCTGGAACTCCCTGTTGGCTTCTCCGGCACCACCCCAGAGGAGACACCCGAATTGCTCTCGATGGGGGCTCTAGCATCGGCCCTTCCACCTCCCTGCCCCAACTTCTTTTGAATTTTCCCCAACTATGTCCTCCTTCCCTCTTACTGAACCCAAATTCTTGGTGCGCATCGCCACCTGTGCCCCCTTGAAGTCCAGCAGAAAACCATCCTTAAAGCCCACCCTCAGCAGCTCTGTCCCTGCCTTGTCAGGGTATCCCATTGTCCAGGCCTCTGCCACCACACCTGATGGGGTGTGGGCCAGGATGTAGCCCCACCTCCCATGCCAGGCCCCACCCTAGTTCTAACCATAGTTGACGATACAGTCCCCTCCTGGGCCCCCAGCCACTTCCAGCTCCCCTTCCACCCCAAAGGGCTGATCCTGGAACTGCCCGCTTGCCTGCCTGGCCTTGTCACCTCCTTACCAACAACCTGTCGCCGGGTGGGCCCCCCACTGTGAGTAGGCGTGCCTAAACTTGCAGCTAGGCCATGTACATGATACTCTGTTGAAAGCCCAGCAGGCCTTGGCGCAGGGCTGGAGCCACCATTTACCTTGCTCAGCTGCCTGCCCTGCCGCTGAACCCGAAAGTATCTTCACCCATAATTCTGCATGAGTGCAATCTCACCTCCGTAGCCCTTAACTGCCATTCTCATCTGGAACGCCTCATCATACTTGAGCCACCTAAACCCAACTTCGCCTATATGCATCCCTGATGATTGCCATATACGCTATACTCTTCTCTTTGAAACAGGCTTCCTCTGCTTTGTGTCCCACCACCGCAAGAGCCACTGCCATCTCTGATTTGCCCACCCACTCCCGCTGCTCATACTTCTTAGTTGTCTCCTCGTCTGCTAAACCAAAGATATCCACATACTCCCTTTCCATATTTTTCCTTTATTGAGGCCGCACGTGGTCACCTAGCGTGAAACCCGTGGCCCCTCATATTGCTTCCATGCCCGCCTTGGTCTCCTGCCCCATCCTTGCCCCATCCGCCTTCTTCTTTATGGTCTGCAAGGCCTGCTTAGATTTCGAGACCCTCCTCCCCATGTCACCCAACAGGCCTCGATATACTCTTTGAGATCTGATTCATTGTTCATGTCCATCATCCTTACCCCATCAGTTGGGCCGCTGGCGGGCTTGACCTGCCCCTGTACCGGGCACCACCAGGGGCTGGGTACCACCTCTTTGGTCTCTTTGTTCTTCCTCCACCACCAGCCCTCTCATCTCGCTCCTTCCACTTCTTCTGTGCCTCCTCCTCTGCCTCCTCTTCTTTCCGCCTCAACCAGCTCCGTCATGTCGCCATCAGTTTTGCGGCTCCCATCAACATGTAGCGCTGGACACTGCAGGTCTCCTGGGTGCCATCTTTGCTGCTGTGACCTAGGCTGCATGAGAAAACCCATGATCATGCAAAACCCCAGCAGACCCCTTTCCCCATCCCCTAACCATGATCTTTTGCGCCCGGTCAGCACTCGCCTCACCGGGCAACTCTTCTCCCAAACCATGTCCAAATTCTGGGTATGGCTATGGCCAGCTGTTCCTTTCTTATCATATCTATTTTGTTTATATATATATATATATATATATATATATATATATATTCATTTATTTATTATTATTTATTATTTTTGTTTTGCTTTGCTGCAACCCCTTGTGGCAGGGCTGGCGCCTCACCCCACCTGCTGCTGTGATGTAGGGCCTCTTTAGCTCCTCCTATGGGTGTTCATCGTCCACCAGTCGCCCTTTCTTTTTTGCCTACCTCAACCGGCGGGTGCCCAGCCATGCCCCCGGACTGCCGCTGCTTGACCTCCGCATGGCTTCTGCTGCCCACCTCCTTGTACTGCTCTGTCCAAACCTAGCATGCTCTTCTGTTACCCAGCTGTGCAATGCCCCTAGGCCCAAGCAGTATTGTCCTCACAGACCCTTGCCCCTCTCGCCATGTGGCGCCTGCAGGCCTCCGCCATCCTCCCTTCAAACACCTGGGGCCTGCACTTCAGCCAAGCACCAACCTGCTGCATACCCACATATTGCCTCTGTCCCCACCCTTCCCTCGATGCTCCGCCACACTTCCATTACTTCCTGGATGGCGCCCCACACCTGGACATTCACCTAGCACCCCAGCCCATGCGGTGAGCCTCCCAGACTCCCTCCTTCCTCTGGCCATCTGGCCTGCCCAAGACACAAGTGTACCCCTGTCCTTCTGGCACACTCATTGCCACCTCTGTCGTGTGGCGCCAGGCCTGGCTTGCCATGCACATGCCTCTGCTGGTCCCCCACCACTAGGCCCACATCGAATCCCACAAAAGCTGTTCCCCGTCCAGCTTGGCAGTCCTCTGTTCCACCCCATAACTGGCTTGCTTCCAGTTGCAACAACCAGCCACTTGCTATCCACTTTTCTTATTGAATCTCCCTTTATTTTATTTTTTAAATACCAACAGGCCTCTCTGCATCAAAGAAAATCGACTACCCACCACAAACATCTCTCTCTCGAGTCCTCAGCCTAGCTGGGCCCCACACTGCCACAGGCCACCCACAAGCACACTCGGTCCCACGAGACTCCTATACCACAAACCTCCATTCTGCAGGCCACTTACACCACTCACCTGCCCCTCTCCGCCTCCAGCAAGCTTGTTTAGAGCTCATTACTCTAACCTCTAGGCTGTGCTGACAGCCTTGCTGAAAACCTGCAATTTTTTTCTTTTCCCATTTCACTACCAGTGATACAACAGGGGCCATGCTGCCCATCCCACGCCCTGCTGCCAACTCCTGCCCCCTACTGGCCATCCCCTGCTGGCTGCCCCACTGAAACATGGGCAAAACCATTGCCCAACTGAAGGCCCTCTCTACTGGTGGGCCAGATCCACAATACCCTGGAGCTCTTGCTTGCGGCCACCATTGGTGCCCTTCCAGCACCACTTGCTCACACCACATGGTCATCTCTGGGCCCAAACCACCACGCCTGTCTCCTGATCTCTTGGCCACTCACCTACCCCCAATGACTTGGAATGCTCTGCCAGGGCCATGAGTAGCCCTCACCCATTCTCAAAGGCCATCTTCCAACCCAGCGGCACAGAACTCGCATGAGGTCCTATACAAACAACAATCCCTCAATGCCATGCTCAGTGAATTGGCGAACTGCGTATAGCAACAGCCCTTTGCTCCCGCTATTCCCCAACCATCTCCACGCTAGCAGGCTCGCGTGGGCCCACTCACAAGCAAACTGCCCCCACAAAGCCAATACACATATGCCTCTGCATGGTTCAATCCCAGCTAAACTGCATTATATCACAATGAACTGCCTTACCTCCACTGTCAACGATGTGCTGTAATATTGGAAATTTTACAGTGAGAAGAGAGATTCCTTAGGCTGCAAGTCCTAAATACCCTCCAAGGACTCCTGATCTGGCCCCTACTGGCCCTCTCCCTTGGCCAATCCTCAGTGAGCACCAACCCCTGTCAAATGACACCCCCATGAGGTCATAACCCCTCCCTCTGCCTGCAGCCCCCTCCCTTACCTGCCCCCTCCACCCCTCCCTGCTTCCTTCTGGCTGGGTTCCAGGACAACCTGGCCTGCCTTTTAGTGGCAAGCCAAATTATAAGGCAAGACAAACAACATGCAACTGTTTTCAAATGATACCAATGCAGTAGCACTAATGTGCTACCTTCTTGAATTTGTATCTGTGGCATGCACTGCAGGAAATATACACACATACACACTTCTGGCTACAATAGAAACCACGATACTCAAATCACACTTTTCTTCTGTTTGCAGAAGCTCAAGCCCCTGCAGACACAATACAAATCCACAATATCCAAATTAAAGAGTTATTTTGTCTTCAGAAGCACAGACCCCCATGGGGCCAGTACTTCTGTAGCATAGGTACTTATGCACACTGTAAGACATACACACTCTGGCTGTAGGGCCTGTGTTTCTGCAGCTGCAGGTGTATAGATAAACACATCAGTCTCTGACTGCAGAAGTGCAGGCCCCACAAAATACATGCTACCCAAACTGCAACAGTAGTATTATAGAATAATGCTCAGGCATCTGTGTTTTATGAGTTTTTTATCCAAGGTAGTGTGATGACCTCCAAAAACCTCAAGTGGTTTATGAGGTCATCACACACTGAGATAAGTGTTATTTGTATAGTAACCGGTCCAGGAGTTTGGGAAAATAATTGGAGATGTGGAGTAAATAGAGTCCTGTTGCAAAAGAATGAAACCTAATGAAGAGTAATTAGTCCAAAGGCCTGGTAATGATAATCTATTTGAGAAGAATGAACTAATACTCAACTCAAATCAAGCTCTGCTTTATTGATATAACCATACCACTAATCAAACAGTGGTCCAATGTTACATCAGATAAGACAACTTAATCAGGAAATTAGTGGTGATCTAAAATTAATACAAACATTATTATTTACATGAATATTCAGTGAACTAATCTGAATTCCATGATGAAATATAATTACCATCAAAGCAGGTATATCTTTATTTTTTCTCATTCAATGTACTTCTTATGTATTTATGCATTCTATATAAGAAATAAAAGCAATTAAAAAAGTTATATTGTGGCACTAAATCGCATATTCACAATTAACTATACAAGTATAATTAATTCACTAACATACTTTTCAAAGCATGTGCTAGGAATAATTGTATTTCAAATTTTCGCTAAAATTAAAATTGACATCAATTATCATTACAAATAACTCTGGTATATTGTTAAAGATCAAATGCAAAGCTTTAAAATGTACTATTTGCACCCATGAGAACAACTAGGCTTCATTTGTTGCAAATAAAGTTCAGAAACTGCAATCAAGCATGTATGAATGTTATTTTGTTGCCTCTCTTATGTGATGGTTTTACAAAAATCCCACAGACTTTTTCAAAAAGCCAGCTGAATCTTGGATTGGAACTGATGTCATTCAAGCAACAATGACACCATTTTCCTCCAGGTCCTGTCAGCTTAGTACACACAGTATATCAAATTGTCAAAATCAGTCTTGGCTACCCATTTTCTGATGAGGCTTTTATTAATGGGCTTAGATCAGTAAAACAAAATGGTAACTATCTAGCAAGTTCTCTAGGTCGATCACCAATGATTTGAGCATCATATGCCCCCAAAAAAACTCTCATACTCTTAAAATTTTACTTTGTTTTCTGTGCTCCCATTCCAGCACTGAATGCAGCCACCACAACTCCTCTCTCATTTATTCTTTTCAGATTCACTCCTTTGCTGAGGTTCTAAAAGCACTCACAAAAAGGGTACTATTACCCCAGTACCTCTCCCCAAATATATAATACCACAAAATGTATAACTCTATCCTGCACCTCCTTTGTAGTTATTCCAAAACATGCCTGCACAGTTTCTAATTCCACCTTGCACCACTTTTGTGACCTATGCCCTTTCTCTCACACCTCCTGAAATGTATACTTACCACTGCACCTCCTAGAATGTGTACCTCTGCATCTCTCAAAAGGGTTGCATGCATCCAGATCTACTCCCTCACCCTTGCTATCTCTAGTTCTAGTCCTACAGCTACACATTTTGGAAGGTGTGCAGGGGTATTACAAGGATGGGGATGTGCAGAGGTCCAAGTACAAATTTTGGGAGGTGCAACTACAAATTTTGGGAGGGGCACAGTAGAAATTTTGGGAGGGATACATGGGTAGAAGTAAAATTTCAGGAGGGTGGGGACACAAGTACACATTTTCAGAGGAGTGCAGGGGTACAATTAAAATTTTGGGAGGTGTGGGAGTACAAGTACAAATTTTGAGAAGGATTCAAATACAAAGTTTGGGAAGGTGCAGGAGTGCAAGTACAAATTTTGAGAGGGATGCAGGAGTAGAGGTACACATTTTGGGAGGGTGCAAGTGCAAATTTTGGAAGAGGTGAAGGAAATAAGTACACATTTGGGAGGGGTACAAGTGCAAAATTTGGGAGGTGTAGGAAATAAGTACAAATTTTGGGAGTGGTATAGGTGTGCAAGTGCAAACTTTGGTAGGGGTGCAGGAAACAAGTCCAAATTTGGGAGGGTGCAGGGGAATAAGTACAAATTTTGGGAGGGTGCAGGAGTACAAGTACACATTTTGGGAGGGTGCAGGGGTACAGCACACAAATTTTGGGAGAGTGCTGGGGTGCAAGTACAAATTTTGGGAGGGTGCAAGGGTACAAGTACAAATTTTGAGAGGGTGCTGGATGCAAGTACACATTTTGAGAGGATACAGGGGTACAAGTGCATATTTTGGGAGGGTGCTGGGATGCAAGTACAACTTTTGGTAGGTCTGGTACATCTTTTGGGAGGGTGCTGGGGTGCAAGTATAAATTTTGGGAGTGGTGCAGGGTACTAGTACAAATTTTGAGATGGTTGCAGGGGTTGAGTACAAATTTTGAAGGGTACTGGGGTACAGGTACAAAATTTGGGAGGGTGCTGGGTTGCAAGTATATATTTTGGGAGGGATGCAAAGGTACAAGTACAAATTTTGGGAGGGTGCTGGATGCAAGTGCACATTTTGAGAGGGATGCAGGGGACAAGTGCACATTTTGGGAGGGTGTTGGGGTAAATATAAATTTTGGGAGGGTGCAGGTACAAATTTTGGGAGGGGTGCGGGGTGCAAGTACAAATTTTGGGAGGGGTAGGGACAAGTACAAATTTTGAGATGGGTGCAGGGGTTGAAGTACAAACTTTGGGGGGTATTGGGGTGTAGGTACAAATTTTGGGAGGGTGCTGGGGTGCAAGTTCAAATTTTGGGAGGGATGAAGGGTACAAGTAGACATTTTGGGAGGAGTGCGGGGTACAATTACAAATTTTAGGAGGTAAGTAGGAGTATAAGTACACATTTTGAGAGATTCAAATACAAATTTTGGGAAGGGTGCAGGGGTGCAAGTACAAATTTTGAAAGGGATGCAGGGGTAGAAGTATACATTTTGGGAGGGGTGCAGAAGGTGCAAACAAAAATTTGGGGAGGTGCAGGGTACAGGTACAAATTTTGGGAGGGATAGACAAACATTTTGGGAGGGGTGCTGGGGTACAAGTACAAATTTTAGAGGGGCAGGGGACAAGTACACATTTGGGAGGGTGCAGGGATAGAAGTACACATTTTGGGAGGGGTGCAGGGTACAAGTACACAATTTGGAGGGGTGCTGGGGTGCAAGTACAAATTTTGGGAGGGGTGCTGGAGTGCAAGTACAAATTTTAGGAGGGTGCAGAGGTACAAGTACAAATTTTGGGAGGGGTGCAGGGGTACAAGTACAAATTTTGGGAGGAATACAAGGTACAAGTACACATTTTGGGAGGGGCTTGGGGTACAAATACAAACTTTGGAGAGGTGCTGGGGTGCAAGTACACATTTTAGGAGAGGTGTAAGTACAAATATTAGGTGGGGTGTGGATACAAATACTCATTTCAGAAGAGATGTAGGAGTAGATATACATTTTTGTGAGGTGTGCTGGTACAAAGTTTGGGAGGGTGCAGGTGCAGTACAAATTTTGGGAGGGGTGCAGGGAACAAGTTAAAATTGTGGGAGGGAGTAGGGTACATGTACAAATTTCAGGTGGTGAATAGGGGTATAAGTGCACATTTTGGGAGGGTGCAGGTATACAAGAACAAATTTTGGGAAGGGTGCAGGAGTACAGTTACAATCTTTGGAAGGTGTACTGAGGTACAATTAGAAATGTTTGGTACTGCAGAGGTACAAGTAGAAATTTAGAAGGTATACAGAACTGGCACTTTTGGGAGGGAACAGGGTTCAAGTACAAATTTTGGAGGATGCTAAGGGCAAGTATAGTTTGGGTGAGTTAGTCAATGGTATTTGTACAAATTTCAGGATGGGTGTAGGGTATGAGTGCAAACTTTGGGAGCAGAAGTTCAAATTTCAGAACAGCTGCAGGGTCCAAGTACAAATTTTAGGAGTGGTGTAGTTACAAATTTGGAGAGGGTGCAAGTGATGTACATTTGGAGGAGTGCAGGGGTAGGTACACACATATATGGTGGTGTGTGCTAAAAATGATTTTGAAAGGGGCATAGAAGATGGGGTTCATATTTGGAAGGATGCAGAAGTCAAAGTGGACATTTTGAGAGGGGAGGATAAATGTAAAAATATTGTGAGGGTGCAGTAAAAGAGGTGAACATTTTGAGAAAGATGAATAAAGTCTTACATTTGCAAAGGACAGGGCAAAATATACATTTTGAAGAAGGAAGGGTTACAAGAGCAGTGGTACACTTTCTGGGAGGAGAACCCATTACAGGAAATGCATAATACAGAGAGTGTTGTAGAACATCAGCAATGGGCTGAAGCAAAATATAACCACATTTAGCTTAGTAAGGAAAATGGAAGGGGAGGGATTACATGACCTGAGGATGTTTGGACACCCCTTCTCTTGTTTAATACTATCCCCAAAATTTTACTGATTAGTCTGTGAAAGTTACTAAATATTTAATATCTCATAGTACATTTAATACTGTTCATAATCTGATGTATTATGTGTATACAAAGCTGCCAGGACCTTGATGAAAATGATGTAATTCATGCTTAAATTACATCACTGCTCACCCAAGATTCCGCAAGCTGGTCTGAAATGCCTGAGGCCTTTCTGTAAAGCCATCAAATAAGAGAGGCAATAAAATAGCATTTATACATAAAATATTGCAATTCTTGTAGTTTATTTGTAATACATAAGGCCTGATTGTCCTTGTACAGGTAAAAGGGTTAATTTTAAAATACCTTTGTATTTGATCTTTAAACAAATAGATTGTTCATACATGTTTCTTTTTTCTTTATTTTTATTTTTTATTTAGTATTTTTGGTGGTAGGCTCTCCGCCAGGTATCTGCCCTGGTCACAGCCCCAGACTTCCACCTACTGTCACTGCTAGGTCCCCGGTCACCTCCTGGCTTCCAGAGGGCGGGGCCAGAGAACTGGTCCCCAATCCAGTCCGTGGAACAAGTGTCTGGTTGGGGATCCTAGCGACAATGACTAGTGAAGCCCAGGAGGGCTTCCCAGAAGCCGAAAGAGCCCCACCTGGATTTTTCTTGAATGGTTCACCTGTGGAACTGGGTGTGTGCAATGACACAAGCCGAGGGACAGCTCGCACAATCTGGGCACACTCCCTCAAGCATCTGTACCTAGCTCCTCCCATGCTCTCGCCTGGCGCCCGTGCACCCCAGCTTCCACCAGGGGTCGATGAAGCGCCAATGCTGTGCCCCCCCTCCCAGAGAAGGAGAACAGTCCGCCGGATGCTCAATCCTTCCCTCTGCTGCTGACCCCGATGGCCTGTGCCCATTCCCAAACATGGAGTCGCCCGGTGTGGCGTGAGGTGTGGTGTCCAGCGCCTCAACCCTCAAGCGCCACCGGACGTTCATACATGTTTCAACTAAGTATATATACTTTTTCATAAGGGTACAATACTAATATAATTCTCTTTCATCTCAGAGTTGTATTAGCATTTTCACTTTTATATACACAGACTGGCTTGCCCAGGATTCCGTCACCATGAGAGACCGAATCCATGTCTTCTATCTAACACAGATGGTCACACAGGCAACAAGGCTGAACTACCACACAGGCACAAGCACGCTCATAGACTGGCTTCTTGCCACCAACCCTGAGCATATCAAAACATCTCAGTCCTGCCAGACACCTTAAGTGACCACTCACCAGTTGTCGGCTTTTGGACAAACCAGGGCTCTAAGACCCTCTCCAGATTGCCAAAACCGCTATCTCAAAAGGAGCTCATGGGCAATTTTAAGAGGTATCTAAGGGATGCAGACTGGTCCCCACTAGCTGACTGCAGTGATGCAAATATAGCCCTGGAATACCTCATTTCGACATTCAACAAAGCTTGTGACATGTTTGCCCCTGTCAGGACTGTCAAAATAAATGGAGCCATTAAGCTTGGCTCACAGGCTGTCTGATAGCTCTGATGAAACAATGGGATAACCTCTGGCATATTGCAGACAGGCAGGCAGACTGACATGGCTGCCTATAAAATGGCTAGGAACAAGTGCACTAGGCAAATAAGAAATACTAAAGCTACCTACTATAGAGAACAACTCAAGAGTAATTGGGGTAATAGCAGGGAATTCTGGAACAACATTAAGTCCCTCACAGGGAAAGTACCCAGAGCTCCACTAGATCTTACAGTAACCACTTCAGGACCACTTCAGCAACCTGTTGACCTGGCCAATGCATTCAATAATGCCTTCACAGACCTCAGCCCAGTCCCCCAGATTTCTCAATACCTAGCCTGCTACAGACCTCTCAACCCTTACCTGGCCCTACTCTTAAACAAGAACAACCACTGTTCTACTTTCGAAAAATTACTAGGCCCAGACCATTAAATATGTAAAAGAAAAACTCTAAAACCAGGGTTGGGAGTGACTCTCTAGACATGAAGTTGCTAGCACTAGTGTTGGACAAACCTGCCTCCCCTGACAACACTTTTCAACATCTCCCTGAGCACTGGAATCTTCCTGGATAGGTGGAAGACTGCCCTGGTCACCCCAGTGTTTAAAATGGGGACAGAACTAACCTGGGGAACTACCGCCCAATTTCAATACTGCCACCACCTCTAAACGCTTGAAAAAGCAGTCTCGGACCAGCTTACTGAATACTTAAATAGGTACAATCTGCTATAGCCTGCAACAGCAAGGGTTTCATATCAGCCATAGCACCATCACAGCTTTGATCGACTTTACTACTCCACATCTATGAAGCCCTTGACACAGGTAAAATGGTGGGTCAATATTTATAGACCTCACCAAAGCCTGTTACATTAACCACCAAATCCTGCTCAGACACTTGAGGACCTTGGGACTGTCAGTAGATACCGTCTCCTGGCTAAACAGTTACCTTTCACACAGGACACAGTGTGTGAGGGTTGGGGAAGTAACCTCTGATCTCAAAAGGTAACCCTAGGGGTTCCCCAAGGCTCGATATTAGGACCACTTCTTTTCGGCCTCTTCATTAACTCCTTCCTAATGCCTGTCCAGCAAAATGCTGCTCTATGTGGACAATGCAGTTATTTCAGTGCCTGGCAGTCTCACATCAGAAATAGCTCAAACCCTTCAGCAAAGCTTTGCTATGCTCAAGAACAGGTTCACCAAAACAGACTCCTTCTAAACTACAAAAAACAAAAAGTATGCACCTAACTCTGCCACATGCCAAAGAAATGATGAACACCTCACTATCTATAGCCAAAAGGGGATGGCATTGAACAAGTCTCCTCCTTTAAATATCTTGGGGTGCATATTGATGACACCCTCTCCTTCATGCACCATATAGACCATGTTGTCAAAACAGCTAATATTAAGCTGGGAATCCTCTACAGGCACAGGCAAGCAATGACGCCCAAAGTTCTAAGCCTGGTCACCCGACTCTATCCTGTTGGTCATAGACTATGCCCTCATCATTTACAGTGCTGCCTCAGACTCCGCCTTAAATTGGGTCAAGTACTACTCAACAAGGCCTGCCGCCTGGTCCTGGGGCTAATCACCAAACCCATACCTGCACCCTCTATTCCTCCACTGAGTGGCTCCCCTTACACCTAAGGGCTAGGCATCAGGCTTGCCTAATAGGCAAAAGCCCTCCTCAGACTCCCTCCCTCCCTTCTCCACCGCTACTCTGTTCCAGCACCAACTCCACAAAAGTGTCAAGGAGCTCAGCTAAGGGAGTGCTCCAGGTCCCCTTCAAAAGAACTTGCCTCGCATAGCACTCACTCTCCTACCGTGGCCCACCTGGTTTAATGAGCTCCTAGCCACCACCCGAAGTACACTAAAATTGCACCCTTTAAAGAGAACTGCTTACCCTCCTGGCCCAAAAGACCCTTGTGATTGCAATTAGAAAACGCACATGACTAAACACTACACAACTAATTCATCCCCTGCCTACCTCCCCCTTCCTTTTTCCCACCCCATTCCTCCACCACCTCTCAGACAAAGCCCTGGAGGCTGCCCCTACCCCACCCATTTCCTCTCTCCACCTTCCTCACTCTGTGACAAAGTCACCTCAGGCAGCTCCCACCTTGCCCAGCGCAAACATCACTCTGACTTTTCCTCCTTTTTTATTCTGTTGCCAGCTCATGATGTTGAATTGCACCTAGTCTTACAGAAATGTCTGCTGACACTGTTACAGCCTATTGGATTGCTACCTATACAGCATGTAACTTCTTTTACTGGAATACTACGTAACCTGTTTATGTAAATTTTGTCTCTCGCCTACTTGACATGGAACCTTTGTAAAAGGCTTTCTGGCTCAAAGGTGTTAATTCCACATTTAAATAAATAAATAAATAAAAATTCATTGGCCACAGAGCCAGGGTCAGAAACTAGGAGTTATTTATTTTGAGAACTGGGGGAGAGGGAGGAGAGAATAGGGCATGAACTACCCTCCAGAATTTAGATGGAGAGTTAGTGTTAGTCAGGAATGAGGAGTTGAAATAATCAGACTTAGCCAGTCTAGTAGCTTTAGTACATGAATTGTGTAGCATTCTGTACTTGGCGTTGTCATTTGGATGTTTAGTAGATTTGTGTTTTCACCAGGCCCGATCACGCTCCTGAAGCAGGCCAGTAGTTCAGGGGTGATCCAGGTTAGGTGAAGCCCATGCACTGTGGTCCATCTGAAAGGAACAAAGACATTCCAGTTGGCAATGAATTTATTCTTAAAATAGTCAAGTGCTTGGTCGACAGAAATGGCAGTGGAGAGGGGCCTAGTCGGTGGAAGTGATTGCAGAGCTGATTGAGGTAAGGTCTAAGGATTTAAAAGACTGGAGCTGTATGATTTTAGGGGAGTTTTGGGGCAATGAACTACGTACAATGAAAATGGGGTTGTGGTCACTAAGGGCATTGAGGAGGAGACCAAATTTAATGACATGGTGCGGATGGGTTGTGAGTGCCCAGTCAAGCAGAGTCTGGTTTTGTGTTTTGGGATTAGGCACGTGGGCTCAAGTATAAGTTGAGTGAGGTTTAGAGCATCAACATCATTGTGTAGCTTGTTTAACTTGGGAGACAACCAATTTAGATTCATGTCATCCATTATGAAAAGTTCACCAGATTGCGGGAGGGAGCTGATATTGGCTAAGAGTTCAGTCGTGACCGAGATTGAATGCTTGGGCAGCAATAGATGCCATCCACAAAGATTGGGATTGAGAAAGGAAAGGTAATATAAGTGACAAGGGCTTCATAGGTAGCTGGGATGGAGGTAGATAGGGTGGTAGTAAACTGCAGTGAGGACAGGATATACATGGCCACTCTCCTCCATGACCCAATCGATTTTGTCTGGAGATGGAATACCCAGGGATAGCAATGGCACTGTCAGGGATGCTTTTGAGCCATGTCTTGGTAGTAATTAGGATGTCAGGGTGTGTGAAATCATCAGAGTTTATAGGAAGCTCATTTTAGGTAGCAAGCCGTGCAGATGTTCAGGTGGGAGGAACTTAACCCGTTAGGGAGGGTTGTAGTGGAAGTGGAGGTTTTGGAGGCATGTTATTTGGGTAAGGAGCCAGGGTAGGAGAAGAAATAGGGCCAGGGTTGGAGTGGATGTTCCTGATGAAAGAAGGACGTGGGTAAGGATGAAATAGAGAAGTTTAGGACTTTGTAATTGGAGTAGGAAATATGTGAGGGAGGAGATAAGGGAGGGAGGGGTGAGAGAAGGAGATAAAGAAATGAAGAAAGGTAAAGGGACTAGGAAGGAAAACAGAGATGCTGGAGGTAGTAGGGAAAGTGGGGTCTGCTTACAGGGGAGCTGTGGGGGTGATTGACAGAATGAAGGAGGTATCTGGAAGGGAAAGGAGAGAGAAGTGACAATAGGTGTAGAGGGGACTGGGATAAGGGTAAGAACCAGGAAGGGTGTGAATAGGAGGGAGATGGAAACCATTCTGGGTAGGGTAGCAGAGGCTTTGTACAGCTTACAGATTCAGATCACACCACTGAATGTTAGGACGTTGATAATTTGCTTTAGGTATGAATGACCCAGGACTACAGTAGAAGTGTTGGGAGAGCAGTGGGAAGAGGATTGCAACCTACATGTGTTGTTGCCCTCTAGTGGCTTTACAGTATAATTTGCAAATGGAAAAGTATGCCAAAAAAAGCAACAAATCACTGACAGGCCAGTGCAGGTTACGCAATACTGCTTTGCACTGTACATTGCACCAGGTTGGGTGCTTTGGATAAACGTGAGAGCAAACTTATTTAAACAGTCCAGTACTCACCACCATCAAGAAAATGCTGCTAGCTGAAGTTCCATAAGTTTGGACTTCACTACCCAGCTGCTAAAGGAAGAAACATCAAAGGTCAGTGTTTCTCTGCATTCTTATGCCTAGTTCAATGATTTCATCACTGGCTACAGCGTTGGGCAGGAAACCAATGTTAGCACTCCGAGCTGTCTGGAACCTTTCAGTTCCCACTGGGAGGAAGGCTCAAAAATCCTCTTTCCTTGTTCTGGGTCCAGGACCAGATGTTACCTTATGGGCCAAGGAGGGCGTGGGCAGCAGGCGTCTTCTCGGCTTGTCCTAGGCAGGTGGGTTTGCTTGTGGAGGGACCGTGTCAGCGGTACCAGCCCAGTGAGCTCCGATCAGCCTGAGAGAGGAACAGAAGAGATGACAGTTATAAGCCTTGGCGGAGGTCAGAGGAGGGTCAGAGCAAGAGGGGTGAGAGAAAAAAAAATTAACCGTTGAAAGACTTGAGATGATGGGGAGGGGCTCTGTTACAGAATCTGGCTAGGTGCTAGCAACAAATTGCAGCACAAAGTTCAAACAAAGGGTGTTAAATGGGGCATGTATCTGACCTGAAAGTTTGGTGCCAGGTCCTAGGGGCAGGTCTAGTAGCCAGACAGATTAGAAATGCAGACAAAAGTCTTAAACTTTAAAAGAAAAGTGCAGAAATTACCATCAGCAATCTATACACAATGTAACCACTGTACAACTTAAAATTAGTTCTGAAAATCAACTCTACAGTCCATTTAAGGAAACCCTAGTGGCAGGATTGCCATAAATACAAAAAAAAGCAACAAATCACTGACAGGCCAGTGCAGGTTATGTTTTGCAACCCTAATGCCCACCCTTCCATCATCCCCAAACCTCATGATCCTAGGTCAAACTACAGCGGGCTAATCCCCATGCTTATGTGCTTCAAGCTACAGGTCCAGAGCCATCACCACAAGTCTGCTGCTTCACATAGGGCCCACGGGATCTGTCATAATCTCTTTTCTTAGGCCTTGTGGGCCCTGCATGAAGCATGAGATCTGGTCATGACTTTCTTGCACAGGGTCCTGCCAGCTCTGTGCAAAGCAGGAGATTGGTCATACATTCTTTACACAGGGCCTAGCAGGCACAGCATAAAACAAGACATCATTTGCAGCTTTCTTTGTACTGGACCCTAATGGCTGTGCCAGAAGCAAGAGATGATTAATAACTTTCTTTGTAAGGGGTCCCCGACCAGTAGCTTACAGCAAGAGACTCATGCAGCACAGCCCTGGGCCTATAGCTTCACCTTGGGTCATGAGGCAAGGGGCTGGGAGAGGAGTTGGGCATAAGGGTTGAAGCCCCTAACACGCATTTCCTGGTTCTGTGGGTTTGCAACCCAGCTGTATGCATTTATGAGTTTTTTGCAATGAGTTTCCTTTTTTTTTTTTTTTGAGAAATTACAGTTGTAGTGGGGCAGTAGTTTGGTGGCATTAAATGGAGTGCACAATAGAGTGTGCAGCAAAGTGCATGTTTGCTATGTCTGCTGAGGTTGCTGGAAGTGGTGCTAGGTATTTTATTTGATTGTCTGTATAGCAACTTAGTATAATTATTTTTATTGAAAGCATATTACCAGGAAAGGTCTACTGAGCCGTAATAGCTTATTTCAGAGGCGTCCTAAGGGGTGGGTTACTTGGGACAAATACAACAGCACTGCATAAAACAGTGACAATGTAACAGTAGCATAATCAGGAATTGTACAGAAACTCAGAATATATACACAAACAAAATTGCACCATACAAATTATAATTTACAGTTTACCACTTTTGGGTAGAAGTTCCAGAAATCAGTGACTCTAATTTGTGAGAAGCAGCAATAAAACACAGGACTAAGGGAAGTAATAGAGGAACATGCCTAAGAAAGAATTAAAGGGGAATAGTCAGCACAAAAGGCCCCACAGTCAGTGTGGGGCTTGTCCCAATAGGCACTTTGTGCAAAAGATTTTGGTTTTCTTTACTGTTTTACTGTAGTATCATAGATTGTGTCAGACTAAGTTTGCTTAGTTCTAGGCGACATCTTCTCTTACTACAAATCCCAGAATTCCCTGCAGCTGACATCAGAGCAGTAAACAACCGTGGGAGATTTGATAGCCTGCAGTGCATGTTGAAACTTATATAATCACTGATCAAATATTTTCCAGGTCTGCTTTTCTTCAGGGACTAAGTACGGTCCTCTGTGACTGTACTTAGCTCAGGGAGGGCAGCGGATGAGAAACAAAGATCAGAACTTATAACTCTAACATGCATTGCTGGCTATTGAATCTTCCACTGTTGCCTACTGCTCCACGCCAGCAACCGAATTCTGAAATTTGTATTAACAGAAGATGCTCTGCCTAGAACTAAACAAAATTAGTCTGATGTACAATCTACTATACAACAGTAAAGAGCATGTAAACCAATGTTTTGCACACAAAGTGAACATTAGGGACCATCTCACACTTAAATGGGGCCTTGGTGCTTACTGTCTCTTTTAAGCAGGAGCAGGTGCTGAGTGGTGTGGGTTTGGAGAAGGGCCTTCAAGGATAAAGGGAGGAGGTGGTACAAATGTAGGATTGGAGGAGGACCAGAGGAGGGTGCCTGTAGCAGGAAGCAGACTAAGAAGCAGATGGCTTACTGTGGCATGAACAATTGAGAAAGAGCAGTAATCAACAAAAGAAACTGGAGGTCGGGGAGAGTGGGAAGGAGGAATGGAGATAAGCGGGAGTGAGGCAAACCAAACTTAGCAATGAGAAGCTGCAGTGAGGCAGACAATGACCTTCAGGGATGTGAAGGAGATAGAGGAGTACAGGAAGCAGTGATGAACATGGGGTAGGCAGTCCAGTGCACGTAGCATCTTTAATGATGTCATTAACCATTTATTATTTTCCTTTGTTCTTCAGCTAGGGAGGGCATACATTATGATACTTCACTCAGCAAATTCTTTTTAAAATGCAAAATATGTTTGCTGGTATTGTTTATATCTCTGTATGTTAACATTATTATTAACAAGTATTTGTTCGTAGTGAGTGTAGTTTTAGCTTTTACATACAGTAACTCATTTGTCCCTTCCTGGAATGCTATATTTTCTCAGTTTCCTATTGATTTGCATTGTTTGGGCATTTTTCTGCCATTTTAAATGTAGTTCAACTAACACATGCTGTGAGGTTCTGTAGAACAGATACTCCTCTCCCAATTGCCGTGGAAGATGAACACCACCACTTTACTCTGCCACGGGCTGCCTGAGATTTATCCAGTGGCTCCTGGGTTCTTTTCTTAGCAGTGAGGGAGGTTCTTAACCATCAGAAATGTGTGGTGCCTCCATCCAGATTAATATTAAAGTGGGATAGATGTCGCATACAGTAAGTACAACCCCTGGGATGTCATACCTGCCCACTGTCCTGCTGTGGTTGCACCTGTTGCATACCCCACACAAATGTGAGTTCCCCAATTAGCATGCACTATTAAATTGCTGTCGATAATGGTAACAGGTTTAGACAACAAAACAACTCTATTTAACACTGCTACCTCTGCAAGGGAAAACACATTAGAACAGACCACCAAAGTACCAAGACCAGGGATAATTGTCCTTCTAGGGAGGGTCATAACTATTTATTTATTTGGATTTTGATAACCAGGTGGGCCCACTGAAACAACATGTCCCTTTTCAGGGCAAAGTGGCGTTAATTACATTCAGTGTGCAGACAATAGGAGATTTTGCACATTAAATACATGAGGCTAGATTCACAAAGAGAGCAAAAAATCCACATGTCGGGAAAAGGCTTGCAAAACTGCAGAAATGCAAGTGCAGCATATTCACAGTCAAAATTTCTGGAAGTGCAGAATATTGCAAAACAGGCAAGTTATGAAATTCTGCAAGTGTGGAAAAATCGCACATGCAGAACCACAGCTGTTATAAATGGCCCAGCAATTGGAACAACAAGTGATCCATATTAACTGAAGCAGGAGATGACAGTCTTGCAAAAGTTGCAGCAGAACCAACTCTCCCAGAGAGGCCAGCAGCCAGACCCACAACTGGGACCACAGTAAAACCATCTGCAACAGCAGGACCTCACACCCAGTGGCAGTTTATAACTATTGGTTGTGTCTCTCTCTCTGAGATTTGTCTTTTGCCTGCATCTGTAGACACACTTCTGGCTGTTGCCACCTCTGCCTGTACTGCCTGTTGGGCTCATTTATAGGCTATATTGGGTCATGGTGTCGTGGTTTGTTAACTGTCAACTGCAATATGTGCTATGTTTGTTGTAACAATTGACACTATTATACAACCCACAGGTTTGCTGTTGTGGTGCCTGAACCCCACTATAATTATGTCTCAGTTGTTAGTACACTGCCTTTGCACAGGGTGAGTTATGCCTCACTCTCCTTGGTGCAGTATGTGCAACATTTTTCTGCAATCATGGGAAAACAATGGCTGAGAATAGCCTTTAAGAGGATATGCCATATTTTTCAATGGCATTTTTTTGCACAGTAATTTCCACAGCCATGCTTTTCCACAGTCTGTAGTGTATTTTTCCACAGTTGTGGAAGTTTTATGTATATGACACAGCGCAACTACCCTTTTTCCGCAACTGCACAAATTTTTGGGACTTGAGTACTTTTTCACCATCAAAGTGTTTTGTAGATCCTGCCTAAGTGTACACATTCAAGTAAGGAATAAGATACAACGAGGTGCGGTTTATGGGCTAATAAGAGCATGCCCCAGGTGTGATGAGGCACGAAGCACTCTGCACTGAGTGCCTTTAGCATCTGGGAAGTGCTCTATCAGCCCATAAACCACACATTGAGTGTCATATTCCACTTATAAATGGGTCCCTGAGTAACAAAAAACAACGAAAAAATACAAAATTCAGTTATCAAATAAAAGCATTAAGAAGTGTAAACTATATTTTAACAGAAAAGTAGTCTTTGAAACTGGAGGGTGCTAATGTATGTCACCTTCCCCTTTCACACAGAAAAGAATCCTCAATATTTATATAATTTATTCCCCTCATCCCCACACAAGCATGTTCTAAAAGTGTATTTCAACATTTTAGGTTTTTTTCCACTGGTTTTGGTGGGAGCAAGCATGTCTCTTACTCACTGTTGTTAGTGCTTCCGGCGAGAAGCCATGGCTTTTGTAGATGTGACTGTTTCATTTCCCTGGTTGCAGCTCATGCTTGGCACTACTGCTTGTCAGACTGCTTTGTTTTAAAAATAACAAAAAAAAAAAAGAAGATGGTACAGGCAAGCGAATGGTGGGTCTCCAGTGTGGAGAACAGAGCTGGACTGCGGGCGGATTGGGTGACAGTCTGAGTATGGCAAGGGGAAGGGTCTGTCACAGAGCTGCAGTGAGCTGCCCTAGTGGTGGTTGGTCAGCCGGAGGAGCAAAAACAATGGTGGCATGAGTTTGGTGCTCTGAAAGGACATAAAGCTGCTGACAGTGATGGCTTTCCCAGTGTAAGTGCTGACAGTTGTAAATAAAAGTGCAGAAACAACTCGGTGAAATGGGAGCTCTTGGCATCTTTGGGTATTGACTTCTGGGTTGGGTGATTAAAGTGACTCTCCCATCTGAGAGGTGGAAATTTTTGAAAAAAAAACAACTAAACTGCCAGATGGTTTTAAATGTTAGAGGGAAGGGTAGAAAACTGACTTGAGACTCAATGATGGTGTTATGTATAGCATGGAGGGGCAGTCAATGAAGTCCGTGTAGGTGGTGGGCGTTCTGCACCTACTGGCTGGTACTAAGGCAGAGTAGTGTGGGAGATGATTTCAGGCATGGATATGGGGGTTGCTGCGTCCTGATTGGTATTAAAGCGCCAGCTTCAGGGTTATTTTCCTATAAGGACATGGCTGTTAGCCAATCAACTCCAGACCCGTTTTATAATGGTAAATATTACACATGAGTCACTGGTAAAGAGGAAGACACAGTGTCACAAGTCAATTACAGGTACTTAGTTTGGACTTGTGCACATAGAAACACTAAATTAGACTGAGACATAACATTGGTCCAACATTACAGATTTCATATGTAGGTTATATACATTACAAGAACAGAGAGCATAATGGGCTTGATTCTCAAAGAGGCTGACACAGGGCTTTCTGACCATGCATCAAACCCTGTGCTGCCCAGTACAGTGCCGCACTGTCGTCTGATTCTATAGGTTCGGCGCATTTGCAACACTTCATCCTTTTATGGTGGATGTACTAAATCTTTGGCCCAAACCTTGTAGAAAGGTCTACGAGGTTGAGACCAGCAAAGCTGGTCCAACGTGGCATGTGGTACATGGAACGCAGATTCCTGATTGCTGGTGGGCAGCACGCCACAAGCCCCTTGGTACCGTGTTCGTGCACCTAGGGCTTATGGCATTCCATCCCTTGAGGATTGAGCCCAGTGAGTTTAGGCTTCATGAGTCAAAATATTGCACATTATAGCAAGTAGAGAAACAGGCTCCACCAGAAAGGCGGCAAAAGGCTCAGAGGGATGAGGTAAAGAATGAACCTCAGCAGTTGCACCTGCAGTGATTTGCAACTGCAGGGTGATCTTTCAGCTTGTTTTAAATAATACAAGTGTGGAACAGTCCAGAATCACACCGGGAGATTGTTCCAGAGTGATGGGGCAGGGATGGAGAATGCTCACCTACCAGGTGCAATGATCACCCTTGGGATTTCAAGCAGTGGGCTGGAATTGTAGCAGAGGTGGGTTATATGGCGTTTGTGCTGGAGGACATCCTTAAGACAGGGTGGGGTAAAGACTTTTGTCAAACTGAATGCTAAGCAGAGAAGGAGTAACTCCATACATGTGGCAAAAGTAGGCCACCCAAGGGTTGTGAGGACTGTACAGTGGTGTTCCCGGGGAGGGCACCTGCTGCAAAGTGACTGCCTTTAGTATAAGGGCAGTTGAGCTTGCTATGTTCTGTGGCCTGAAGGGATTGTAAGATAAAGGCACTAAACAGAATAACTAGATAGGTGTCTATTTACTATGACCAGTCTAGCATCCTTAGAATGGTAGGGAAGAGGCCATACATTATGCTCCTTTTCTGGTGTGTCGTTTTGGACACAGTATCCATGTAGACACTATACAATAGATCATGGTTAAGCATTACCACAAGGTAATTCAGAGAACTCACTGCTTCCAGGTTAGCTCCCCCATAGTATCCAGTTTATGGAGATTCATCCTATCTGCTCCCATCCTTCTGGGGTTAAAGTGCATGCTTTTTTGTTATGTTTAATACCAGCTTGCGTCTCAAAGCCAGGCATCCAACTGATCAAAATCATTCCCCAGTTTTGCATTGATCAAATTGAGTTCATTAGAGGACCTGTAGAGGACAGTGTCATCTGTATAGAAGCTCCCTCACAACTGTCAGGCATATCATTAATGAATAGTGAGAAAAGGAGGGACCCAGAACTGAACATTGTGGCACACCATCTGTTATGTCTCTGTCTTCAGAGAGACAACCCTGTCACCTGACGAGCTGTTTGTGGTTAAGCAGGTAACGACTGAGCCAGCAATAGATCAGCTCATCTAGCTCAGTAACTCTAATGTTTTCTAGCAAGAGCACATGGTTCACCAAGTCAAAGGCCATAGTGAGATCTCTAAGAATTTTACCAGTGGCCATACCATGCTCAGCTGCTTTCAAGATGTCTGTTGTTAATCTCACCAATCAGTGTCTGTACCATGGCTTTTCTGAACCCATGTTGGCAGTGAGTGAGGGTGGTATAGCTGCAGTACTCTTGTAGTTGATTATACCTAGCCTATACCATCCAACACAGGCCACAGTTATTCAAGCCCTGAGAGGCACAGCACAAATGGTGTTACCTCAGCTGCCACTAAAACAAGACCCAACTAGGCTGAGCCACACTGTTTCAACCATCACACTGCAATACAGTTGGCTACTGTTGAAACTGTCATCCTTTACTGAAGGCTGCTACCCTCACTGACCTGGTACCAAGATTTACTTTTTAAATGCAGAGGCAGCTCCCTTATGGCTGTCCCTGGGTACCCAGTGTTAAAATATTGTAAGCCCATAGATGTTTCCATGGGTTGGCTGGCAACCTTCACCGACTTAATGTCTTTGGTACTCTGTTTTGAGCTGCCTGTTATAGGTAGAGTTTCGTATAGTGCCTTATCTTTGGGGGCTTGTATAATCCTAACCCTTATTTAGAGTTGGTCTGCTAAGTAACTTGGCTTTTGACCATGCTTTGCATTGTTTAAGTTGTTTGAGTGAATTATTTTTTACAATAGCCATTGAGTCTTCTAACCTGACCCACAACCAATTTCTTTGTTTCTGTGTATTGTGATTTGTCTATGCTGTTTGAGCCATTCTCCTATGTTCCTCTTCTCCAGGTCGCACCTGGAAATGAGCTTCTTATGGTGCTTTTCCCAGTTATCAACTTTTAAATAACTAAATAAAAATTAGTGCACTTGAAGAGTTAGCGGAACCAACACAGACAAACAGGAAAATTACATAAATTAAATACATTTTAAAAAGTAGTCAGTTGTAGCTTTATATTTCTGAAATATTTTTCTCTTTTGTTTTCTCATTAAAATGTTTCATGTGATAATATTCTGTTGGATGTGTGGAATAGCTCTCAGCCTGGCAGCTGACATATCTATCTCTTGTCCCCATCACATCATCAGCCTTATGATCTCATTGACAAATACATCTCAGGTGACTGACTTGGCAGCTACTGACTGGCTGTTCCAGAGCTGTAATGATGTCACAGTGCTGATGTTGTAATGGGTGGAACAGAGCTAGATATTTCAGCTGCCAGGCAGAGTGCTGTTCCACACATCACACCCTACAACATCAGGTACACTGTCTTCTAATCAGCCAAAGGGTAAGAAAAAGTACATCAGGTATGAAAGGTAATGGCTGATTGTTTTAAAAACTCATATTAGTTTTAGGCAGTACACTAGCGCTTTAAAATAAAATATACCAATTTCTCCAAACCCCACAGGCCATGCAATTGTTCAACGGCATTTTAACCCTCTAAAAGCAAGATATTTTGAATCCAACTTGATGGCTACCAAACAAAACTCTAAATAACTTCTAGTTTCCTGATACAGTTCCCCAATGGATGGTCTGGACTGTCTCTGAAGGCCACTGGTGCTCTGATCTCCTGTGGTACCTAAGGTTCTGGCTGGCTTCCTCCTTTGACTTTGTCACCTCTGTCAAAGGCTGACTTCTCAATTGTCATTGGGACTGTTCACCCCTCTGCCATTTTCTCTGTCTCTGTCTCTCCCTCTTTCTCTTTCTACTGCTGAGGCCCTGGACCAACCCACACACATCTTAGTTTTCAATCCCTTAAGCCAGCTGCTGCCCAACCACCTGACTGTAGTGCCTGTTATGTGACTAGATCAGCAATCTGGATACAGTTAATCACTTCATGCTTGCTATTCAGGGTCATCCTTTCATTGGCTAGTGTGCAGCTGACACACTCTTCCATCTCTTGAACTCAGCAGGTTCTTTTGGGATTTCTCCCCTAAGCCCAAAGCCAACAAGGAACAGCTTGACCTCTGCTTTCAGCAGCAGGTCCTGGTTCATAAGATCTCTCACTGATCTGCCAGCCTCCATCTGTCCACTTTTTAGCTTTCTCATCAACCAGCTTCCGTTAGTGCACTTGACCTCATTTCAACTCCGTTACATGCTTTAGGTTCATAAAAGGCAGGACAGGCTTAATAGAAGGGCAAACAGAGCAGTTTGCCCAAAAGCCTGAGTCTGAGGAACCCTGGGGCACCTCACCTTACCCTCCTTCCTCCTTCCCAGGGTTCCCTGCCTTAGTAATTACTGTAGTTTCAGCTGGGCATTGTGGCTGCCGGCCAGCGGAGGTGCTGAAGAGAGCTCGCAGTTCGAATGTTGATAGTCGACCCGAGGATGCTGTCACATCCAGAACATTTAATGGTGGTGGTGAGGGTGTGTGGCAAACTGGGAAGGTGAGGAGGACTGAGTAGGTTCACTTAAAGCACTGAGTATGCATGAGCATGATGTGAGTTTGCCTTCCTGACCCAGCTTGTTGTCACGAGTGGATGTGATGGAGAAAATACCTCACATTTTCCACACCTACTGGCCACCGTTACGGGAGAGTGTGAGTGCTAGTTCCCATTGTTTCAACTTCAGCAGGAGAGACAGACTGGAGCAGCCACAGCAGCAGTCAGCAGCACTGCAGATTGATGAAGAGAAGAAAATAACCACACTATCCATTCAGACATCTCTCCTCATCTCTAAAACAAAGGAAAATGGAAGGCACTGCCTGGCAGGACTCAGGTTGCTGGTAAGACTGTCAGTTTCCCTGCAATAAAGGATGTTGGGGCTGCTGATGAGGGCAGGCAGGCTGTGTATTGGAACCTTTGGGGTGAAACATAATAGTGAGGACTGAGTACTCAGACTTTGATGAACCTTTGCATAGTCTGACTGCTAGGTAGTTGTTGCTGTTTTAAATTTCTTTTATTAAATTTCAAATGTCACAGTTCATTCAGTATAAAAAATGAGATCTATGTTATAAGGAACAGTATTATAGTAAGAAATGTCACAGCAGGATACATCACTCAGTGTTAGTGGAGAACTTGGACCACTTACTCTCTCTTTTAACTATGCTATACTCGTCACATCACCATGACAGCTGTTACAGTTGACCACTTGTGCTTCAACCAGTTCACTGTTTTAGCTAGCAGTTTCATTCCAGCCAACAATCACGCAATACCTTTCCAGAAGGGACAGGGTAATGGGCTCCCATTATAAATGCACTATAATTAGTTTTAAGTTTTCATGGATTAGGCTATGGCCCCAACCCCCACCCTTCCTGTAAGTTGTTGCATGACTGTTGGCTGGGGTGAGATCACTATCTAAAACCACGAGCTGACCATAGTAGCGCTCAGTTAGGTAGCACTCACTGCTTGGTCATGCAAGTAGCATAGGGTAGTATATCACAATGTACACTAATTCCATACAGTACCACTACACTACTTGCATGGGTCCAGTTTCCACCATCAACACCTATCACTCGACTTCCACATTTTGAGGGATGGGTCTTCAGCTTGAAAATGCCCAGTGATCTTTTCAGTCTCAGTTCAGCCCTGTAAAAGGGCACACAAATTATACTCCTTGCCTCTCCCAGGGTGCACCAACAGCCTGCTAAAGCCAGTGGTCCCCTGATTGGCTGTAACTGTGGTCATGGGTCACACACTTGGTGTTATCCTTGCCATTCAAGGGCACTAGCCCCAAATTTATGCTTTTGGAGAGCTCCTGCCCTCGTTCAGAATGCCCACCCTGTTGGTCAGGTGGCAGGAGTGGGAAATAGCTTCTGGTGGTGGCAGGGCAGTGGCAGACCAAGTCCTTCATCTGTGGTGGCCACCCGCCGTTGATGTGTATCAGAGACCACATTTGTGTATGGCACAGGAGGCCAAGATGAACCATGGTTCCTGCCGGTCCTGCATTCTCCTCCCAGTCCCTGATTTGCAGGCATCAGGTCCCATGGCTGGAGGAGTCAGGAAGCCTACATTTAGAGAGGTTACAAAGTTCTCCTAATTTCTTTTTCTAGTTATAGCTCACAGGAAGCATTCTCTGCTTACTATTTTTTTCCTTTTTTTTTATTTATTTGGCTTCTTCTCTTCCGGATGTGGAAACCAACCTAGGTCAACCACTAAATACTCTTTCCTGATTGTAATGAATTTCAGCAAGACTTTTGTCTCTTTCATATTTATATAAGAATCTTACTTACCAAAGGGATCAGTTCCTTTTGTGGACCACAGCTCATAACCCCTCAATTCTTTTATTTCAGAAACTTGGATTAATGATTTGGTCACTAGTGAAGAAATCAGTTTTCCTGGGTATGCAGTTTACAGATGTGATAGAAATGACAATGGCAGAGGAACTGCTGTTTATATCCAGTCAGCTATTAAAGCTGTTTTTGAAAAGCTGCTATCTTTGAGACTTCATAAATGCTGTACCCTTGCTGTCAAATTATCAAATGTTATCTTTTGTTGGACTACTTTTACTCCAGGCTATGTTTGGAAATACAGCAAAGCAAACAGGGACACCTACACTAAGCTTATTGACCAGGATACAGTCTGCAACCACACAGCATCCCAACAGACCAGACCTACACCAGGTTTTCAAAGCAATATTCAAGGTTGCTTCCAAATCCATCCCATGTGGCTACCAGAAAGTGTATATTCCATTTTTAGATTAAGAATGTGCAGGACTCCTTAAACAGTATGAGCAAACCAGTAACTAGAAATAGCTAACAACCTCCTAGAGAGCCTGAATGTATCCCATAGAACATGCTGGGAAGAAGCAACCTCAGACATGGACATGTCAAGATCTAGTAAGAAGGCATGGATGCTCATCAGGAAGCTTGATGCAGTTCAGAATCCACCAAATATATGGCAAAAAAGTCTCCTAAAAATGCCATGACATACTTTACCAGCTCATTAAAGCACATAAGGATAAAGCTTTTGAGAAGTCAATCAAAAGGTGGCATCAGTACAAGAAGTCTCTGCATCATAACCAAGATGAGTTTTCAACCATTCTCCAGGGAAGAAATAGAAGAGGCATTAATGTTGATGAAAACTAGGAAAGCTTGTGGCTTGGACAATGTGTCAGTGGAACTCCTACACCTTGGAAAGAGAAGCCAATACTGTCCATCTTCATGACCCGTGTTATACAGGAGAACAAGCTGCCTAAGATATGGTGAAACGCTAAGGTGATAGCTATACCAAAGCCAAGAAAAAAACTCATCCTTAGTGGCCAGCTATTGCTCTAAACTGCTCCTGAGCTGCAGCTATAAGCTGCTGGAGAGGATGGTCCTACAAAGAATAATGCCTTCAGTTGAACAAATTCTGAGCAATGATCAGGCAGGTTTTGTCCAAACTGAAGCGCTTGTGACCAAGTGTTAGCACGCACTATGTATATAGAAAGTGGCTTTGAAGAGAAGAAGAAACTGAGCTGTCTTTCTAGAGCTAACAGTAGCATATGACACCATCTGGCACACTGGCCTGCTGTTCAAAATGCCTAAAATTCTTTCTACTTGTCCTGTCATGGCTGTTGAGCTCATGCTAAATGATAAGCACTTTCAAGTGGTCCTGTGGCACAAAACTAGCACCTGAAGATCTCAGAAGAATGGATTTCCTCAAGGCTTGGTGCTGGTACCAACTTTATTTAACATATACATCAATGACCTACCAAACATAGTCTCCAGGAGGTTCATGTAGGCTGATGATATCTGCCTTGCATCACAAGATCAAGAACTGAACAAACTTGAACAGTGACATGACTGCCATAGGTGACTACTGCAGGAAATGGAGGCTGAGCCAAGCACATCAAGACTATGTCATCTTGCTTCCACGTACATCATGCTCTGAGCAAATATGAGCTTAACATCATTCTGCACAGTCAGAGGTTGACACGTGACTTAAAGCCAACATACCCTGGAGTTACCCTAAATCACACACTTGGTTTCAAAACCGTCTCACTAAGGTAGCCGGAAGATTAAGAGCAGAAACTATCTCTAAATAATTTATAGGGGTCAACCTGGGGAGCAAATGCAAAAATGCTGCATAGTTCAAGGCTTGCCCTCTGCTACTCAGGTGACAAATACTGTGCCCCAGTTTGATTGACTTCTTCCCACAAGATTAGCAGATACAGAGTTGCACAGAAATATAGAAACACAGAAGTTGACAGAAGGAGACCTCTAGGTCTATCTAGTTTTCTCATTTGTTTTAGACCTATTTTGACACTCCAGTTGCCCTTTGTAGTCAAGGCTCCCTTGTGTCTATCCATGCATTCTTGAATTCCCCACAGTGTTGACCCACAAACCTCTTGAGGCAGGCTGTTCCAGGTGTCCACCACTCTTTCTGTAAGAAAAACTTCCTGGTGTTGATAGAGAACCTCTCTTCTTGCAGCCTGAGGTCATGTCTCCTGGTCCTGGGCCCTTCTTGAAGTGGAAAAGTTCCTGTGCCTATACCTTGTTAATGCCTCTGATGTGCTTGAATGTTTCAATCATACCCCCTTCTCTGTTTCAGGAGTATATATTCAGTTCCTAAGTCTTTCCTTGTAGGATATGTTTGTACTGCTGACCCTGAATCATTTTGTCACCTTTCTCTGTACTGTTTCCAGCCAGTTAATGTCCTTCCTAAGGTGGGGCCTCCAGAACTGGACTCCATATTCCACCAGGTGAGGTCTGACAGAGCTCTATAAAGTGGTAGTATGACCTCTCCTCCTGCTCATGATTCCCTCCCAATGCACCCCAGCATTCTGTTGGCTTTCAATGTTGCCTTCTCACTGCTTACTAACCTTCAAGTCATCTGAGATTCATCAAACCATCAAACCTACAGATTATTACAGGTACTCTGAGGCCAACAAAACAAACTTGGTTACTGGTCCTAGCCAACATCACTTCACTGCATATCTGGCACCAAAATGCATCCATCAAACTTATCATCAAGATCCAGCAGATGCTACACCTACCAATTTTCAGGGACATATGGGATGCACCGCGACTTTGACTGCAAAGCAGAAAACCTGTCTGGACTATGCTGAACTCTTTCCATACAGCTCAGAGCATCACCAGCTCACTGTGGCAGACTGAATGGGAAAAGCATCAACCACTACTAGAAACTCCCATATCATAAACAGACCAGATGAGTGACTACCTGGCTTTGGGCTCCCTCACTGCCTCTAGTGCAAGCTTAACAAGTTTAGAAGTGGAGTGGTCTGCTGTGTCAAGACCAACCATGCCAGGGCATCAGGAAAGTTCTTTGTGCAAATGTGGTGCTGTGAAGGATGCTACACATATACTGTATGGCTGCTCTTTCTGCTGGACTCCTGGAGGTCTCTTAAAACTGAATACAGCAGATCCGAAGGCATCTGACTGGCTCAAGACTGTTTAGCTATTTAATCTTGTATCTATAAAGTTTACCCTCTTTGTCCCACCCACAATCACTCTCTATCTATATCTATATCTATATCTATATCTATATCTATATCTATATCTATATCTATATCTATATCTATATCTATATCGAGAGATACTGCCTCTGAAGCCTTGTGCAATCTAAATTCATCCATATTCACAACTTCATGATTCCTTTGATAATCACGGTGGTTGATCTTACCTGTGGACTTCAACACTCCATGAGTTTCATCATGCAGCTTCGTTTGATGTCTACCTCATCTCCTTTGGTTTGACACAGCTGATTTGTGGTGCCACTAAAACTGATGTAGCCCATCAGACAGTGACCTAATTTTATCTCTCCAATATCCCTGTTTCTTTGTCTAGTTCTCTTGGTAATTCTCTATGTGACAATGACTCAGTTATTGTACATTAAACTGCATACTTCCTGGGAAGGGCATCAAGTTGGTATGCCATAGAAGAATTTAAGGTTGCCTTTTTCCAAGACATTCAAATATTGACTAGGTTACTTGCTATTCTGTTACTGATGTGAATTGGGTTTGGATTATTTCTTGCATGCTTTCTCTAAGGTCTGCAATCTTTAAGCACCTTTGGTTCTAAAAGGGTTCACATCTGGCATGTTCTGTGGGTTCCAGTACAAATGATTAAGCTTATGAAAGGATAAACTTAATCTTCTAGCTTAATTGGTTCTCATGAATCATGGCTGGCTAACAAAAGAGGCACAAAAATGCAATATGGCAGTCTGACAAACAAAATCTTCTTTTATTAAGGACCAGCTAAAAGTTAATAGTAATAAATAAAAATAAAACCCTAGCACTGTATTGACTCCATGTGTAAAGCTCTTCTGAATCCTCAGTTTCTAAATTATTCTATAAAGATAAGTCATCTTCTACTGCCTCCAGCATTGCCAGTCTTTTTAACTGGCACTTTATGGAACCCATTTTCCACTTTGGTCAATAGTAGCCTTTGCCTGGCTTTCATGGCCTAGCTTCCTATTCTACTTTCTTGATTTTTCTTTCCTCTCCCTCTGTTCTACTTTAAAAAAGTAGAAACTGAGGAGGTCTATTCACTCTAAGGAGCATAAAAATAAGCTCTGCCCAGGGCCCTTATCATCTGGGCAACTTTCTCTTAAAAGCAGGCACTGATGTTGTTGCTGCAACTCTTACTTTTCTTTTCAATTTCTCTCCATCTGGCTCTCTCTCTTCTAGAATAGCTCCTACAGCTTGGAAAAAGGTCATTAGTTATTCCTATTCATAAAGATGTCTCTCTCTTCTCCATTGATAACTACCACCTGTCTCTTTCCATGCAGTTGTCTCTAACCTTTCGATTGTGGGTTGCTTAGTGAGGTGCTTAACCCAGTTTCAGTTTTCCTCTCTGATTACAAGGTACTCTTTCTCTTTCAGTGGGGTTTTGTCCACTATATTCCACCACAAATACTGTACTATGGGTGACCTTCATGGTGAGGTCTTGTGATTTGGACAGAAGTATGTATCTGGGAGCCATCTTCAAAGATCTGTCCAAAACCTTTGACCTCATTAACCATAATATCCTACTATCTCCATTACAATACTATGGGTTCTCAAGAAATGTTACATCTTGGTTCTCTTATCTATCTGAAGAATTTCTATCTCTGTCATGGAATGGTGTCTCTTTCTTTTTTTGCCTTATCAATGGCAGTCCCTCCAGGTTCCATTTGGGCCCTATTGTTTTCTCACTTTATCAGTCCTCTTCCCTCTCTCTTGCTTTGTTCCATTAAACTATGTACTTATTACACTGTCATCTTCTAGTCTAGTTTTCTGTGCCATCCTTTACTTCCCAACTTCATCACAGCTTGATAAAATTCAGTTTTGGTTTGCAGATAAACACTTGGGGCTGGATTTTCAAAAGACCCTTAGATCTCAGATCTAGGTTTGCCAAATACTGTCGCCATATTTTGCAAGAAAAAGCGTTCTTTGTGACAAAGTCCCCAAAACTGATGCAAGAGATCCCCTGCATCAACAAAATGATGTAAGGGATGAGAATTATGCAAGCTGCTCTAAAATACGTGGTGCAAGTTGAGTCAAAAAATGACTCAAGGAACAAAAATGATGCAAACTGAGTACAAAATGGTGCAAACTGTGTAAAATGGTGCAAGCTGAGTAACAAAAATGAGTCAAGTTGAGTCAAAAAATGACTCAATGAATGAAAATGACACAAACTGAGTACAAAAATTGTGCAAGTCAAGTCAAAAATGGTGCAGGTTGAGTAAAAATGACTCAATGACCGAAAATGACACAAACTGAGTACCAAAATGGTGCTGACTGAGTAAAAATGGTGCAAGCTGAGTAACAAAAATGGTGCAAGTTGAGTAACAAAATGGTGCAAGTTGAGTAAAAATTACTCAAGGAATGAAAATGATGCAAACCGAGTACAAAATGGTGCAAACTGAGTAACAAAAATGGTGCAAGCTGAGTCAAAAATGATTCAAGTTGAGTCAAAAATGGGCAAAGGACGAGAATGATGCAAGCTAAGTAAAACAAACGGCAGATGAAATGTCCAAAACTAAGCTCCCAAAATGTTCTAAACTAGTCCTGCAGGAGAATACTGGCCCTTAATAGTAGCATAGTCAGATCTGACCACCTGCTTTGGGTCTCTTTATATGCTCTAGTGTCCCTTAGACCAGCTCTGGCTAGTCTAACAACGATAGGCATTTTAGGCACAAGGACAGGACTTGCATTCTTTGAAAATCCCAAATAAGTGGATGGTGCATCATTTCAGTGATGCAGGCATCCCTTCCGATATGGCACAGGCATTTATTTGGTGCAAGCATGGGGCAAGCCACTCTAGCACATGCAGACTTGTTTTAGATGCAAGCACCATTTGAAAATCAGAATTGGTGCAAGGTTTGATGCATCCCGATCCTTGCGTCAGTTGTTTTTGATGCAAGTACCCTGCGTCATTCTCTGGCCTTTGAAAATCTGGCCCTTGATTCTTAACAAAATGAAGACACATACCGTGTTATCTAGGTTTCCATCGTTTGCCTCCCAGCCCTCTCTCTTTTTAAGATTTTCTTGCATGGTGCTTTGTTATCTTCTATAAAATGTTTTAACCCTTAGGCTGCCAACAGATTTAGAATGTATAGGAATTCTGCAGTGACATATCAGTCTGTAGCACAGTAAGAGTTAAATACATGGGTTTCATTCTGGATTCCTCACTTACTTTCAAACACCACATTGGAGGCATTCCTAAGAAAGTCTGTCCTGCCATGGCAGATTATATTGAGTCAGGGACACCCTCTCAATTGCTGATCATAATAAGACTGTATCCCAGTCCATCATGCAAATTTTAGATTATGGCAATGTTATTTATCATCATGCAGACACAACTGTATTGCAAACTTGTTCTGTTCTCTACAACAAACTTATCCACATCATTTTAAATTGTGATCAGCTGACTCATCATTGTGACATGGTTCTTCAACAACTGACTACCTTTGGAATAACACCTGGCTCTCTACAGCCTTAAATTCATTTTCAGTTTTTAAATGGTATGAGCTCTCTATGGGCCAGATTCACAAAGCCCTGCATCTGATGCAAGGTGCCTGCATAAAACAGATATGATGCAAGGTGCACCTTGCATCTAACTACCCTCTCGTTATTCACAAGGGTGGTCTGCGTCGACTGCAGGTCACCCAAACAGGGCTTATGCCAGCCTGTGCCCTGTAATGTGATATGGCGTGTGCTGGGGACTGAGGCTGGCGCAAGCAGTAGCCTGCAATTCACAGACATCACCGGTGCTCTTAGACCAGCCAGGGCTGTTGTAAAAGGTTAGACATTCCCCTGGGCAACATGCCTGTATGCGCACACTGTGGGTAACGGTCCACCCCAAACACCCAAGTGCAACCCCATAGCATGCATTGTATGGCCCCTGTCCTAGTGGCCCAATGGCACCCTTCCCTGATCTCCGATGCCACCTTCATAGTAAGTGGGAACCCCCCAGTCCGATGATGCCCATATTGGGAGCGGATCCCGACCCCGATGCCCACCCCATCAGTGTCTACCGCAGTCCCTCCTTATGGTGGTAAAGTGCCCCCATGCCCCTGCTGGTGGTGCCCACTATTGGTGACTATATCACTGTCTGTGAATGAGTGTGTACACTATGCCGTACAAGCTCATTTCTGGACAGTGATTGGTGCCTGGCTGCAGAGGTGAAAGGTAGGTTGTGCTGGGTAGTGGTCAGGACCAGATGCTGATGGGGTGAGCACCACCAGCTGGGGTATGGGGGCACTGTACCACCATATAGTGGGACTGCAGTAGACACCACTGGGGTGGGCATTGTGGTTTGGGGCTCTGATTTCAATATGGGTGGCATTGGGATGGGGTTCCTACCTAGTGTTACAGTGGCATCAGGGATCATGGTGGGGGACACTGAACCACCAGGTAGGTTCACATGCCCAGTACCCAGTGGAATGTGGGACCTGTGTTTGTCCCAGGTGGCCAGTGATGGAACCATGTGGTGTGCCAGGTGTATGTCACAGGATTCTGGGTGACATAAGTGTGGGGACTTAGCTACTGGGACCCCTTCTGTGCCTGAATCAGGTGCAGGGTCCCTGGTGCATTGGGCATTGATGCAAGCTGCTGTTTGCTGCAGCTTGTGCCAGACACAGGCCCCTTTGAGAATCAGGCCCTGTGTCTTTAACCAAAGATTTTTCTGTCTCCTTTAGATATTTTTGTAGGGACTTGTCAAGTCAAACTTTCTGCTTACCTGATCTAATTCTTTTATCATCCGATGCCCTTTAACATTGAAATTTATTATGTTTTAATTCTAGGGGGCAGTATAGTGCAGTGGTTTAAGGCTCTGAGCTGCAAATCTGGTGACATCCAGCAGACCAGACCTGGGTTTGAATCCCACAGCTTCCACTTGTATACTGTGTGACCCTCAGCAAGTCACTTAACTTTCCTGTGCTCCCAGGTTGCACCTGTAAAAAGCTTAGTGTGCTACTCCTGGTTAAAGAAAAAAAAAAGAAAAAATTAAAAATTGTAATACTTTGGTGTCTTTTGTTTTGTTCCTAAACCTTCATTCAGTAATGTTAGTCTTCCCTCACACTTTTGCTGCTCCACGAAGTGGGTCTCCTTGTAGTTCTGAGGTGCAGTTGAGTGGCGAATTCTTACTGACAGCCCTGAGGAGGCCCCTCAGTGAAGGCCTTCAAGAGTGGTCTTAAAATACACCTGTTTGCAGAGGCATTTACTCATCTTTAAATGGCCTCTATGTTAACCAAGTACTGATGACATTATTCATTTATCATTACCTATTTATGTAATTTTAGTTAATTCATTATTTATTCTTCAGTATACCTTCTCTGTATTTATTGTATGCTTTGTAAGGTGCTCTGAGCCCCCAGGGAAGGGCACAGTATAAATAAACGTACTACTATACCAGTAACTGTTATAACTAAGATTTATATTTATACTATTTTGTGTGTGTGTGTCATAATGTGCTTTTGTTTTATGTAAGCAGGACATTCTTTTAAACAAGACTTTGGTCTTAATGACCCTTACATTTCAGTCAGTCTTACTTTAACTGATGACTGGATTACGAGTTATACAACACCAGTGTTGATATATGTTGGAGATTGTGGTTGCTACTCGGAATGACGGTGCAGGTTCTGATTTTTAAAGTTTTTTATTCCTTTTGACTGTTTGTTGGTGAAAATCTCCTAAAACAAATAATTTGAAAGTTCTGCATTTTTTTCACCTGTCGTGCTGTCCGAGTTGCACAATTCAGAGATTGAAACCTAAAGGCAGAGGTGAACCTGCGGAACAACACCGGTCTCCACATCATTTGTAGGAAAACACCCAGCAGGTCTGGATGATTAATTTCTGCCAGAGGAGAGAAGGGCTGCCTTTTAATTTGGGACCCAGAGCTCAGCTCCTAAAATTTTGGACTTCTCTGTATTTATAGAAGGCATTCATTGCCTCAACATTATAAATTAATTTAATGAAATTATTCAATACCTGGAAATGTTACTCAGAATGTTTTCCTCTCTGTTATTTTCCCTTCCCATTGCAGAGGACCAGTCGACTAACAGAGGAGAGAGACAGAGGAGGATCTACAGATCTATGGAGAACTAGGATGAGCTGGACTAGTGAAGAGGCTGCTACCATTTGGAACAAAGTGCTTTTAGATTTGAAATCCAAAACCTAATCTAAAGAGGATCATAGACAGTTTATAGATTTATTTGGTTTTATTTTTGTTTAATTTTATCTTATATTCCCCAAACCTTCAGTTTCCTATAAATTTAAGCTGTTCAGTGAGGTATAGTGATCAACAGAGAAATAGCTGACGTGGTTTGGATACTGAATATTAAATATTGAAAGAAAGCTTTATTATAGTTCATTGAATTGCATCAGGAATTTGATTGTATATCTAAGAGTTTTTTCTTTACTATATCACGATTTTACTGGTTCATTGATCTGGCTAATTTAACAATCGATTATACAGGTTACACATGTCAATTAAGTCACATCCTCACACTTTGTCTTACAAATGCTGTATTCCTGTGGGGCTCATTCAAAGTACTATAAAAACCTTGAGATCTGATCCTTTCACAAGATCCGATCTTCATCAAACCTGCAGATTGTTTTGGTGTTTGGCATTTAATACATTTAACTCAACGAAAATTTATTTTCACTTTCAGCATCTAAAAAATCTTGTTAGTGAATCTTTTGATAAGCACTGAAGTAAATTCATTAGAGCAGCTTTTCTTTTGGAATCATAGAAACTATAATTGATTCAATCTAACATGGCAAGATGTCAAGTAAGTTACTTTAAAAAATCTTCACATTTGGATACATAAGCTTTACTAAAAGATTTTATTTGGATTAATTTGGACTTAATCTCATTGTGTTAGTCATTTTACCTATGACAACATTTCTTTTAGTTTATCCATATAAATTTCTCCTTACCTGAATATTGGTGTATACTATCCCCCGCCATTTTCTTTTTTCTTTGCACAGTTTTGATTTGGGAGACTAGAGGTGAGTCTGGGATAGACTTTTATGTGTGTGTCTAATGTTTTTTCAGTCTGTGAAACCATCTGTACTGAAAACCGGGAGCAGAAGCATTCCAGATCAGTGAGGGCCTAAATAGAAACAGGCATTCAACTACACAAGTATATCTCAACTGAAACAACAGCCTACAGAATGCTCTGACTGTGTTGACCTGGTACACTGTATTTTTTTCCACTCCACTACCTGTAGAAGAAGAAGAAGAAGAAACAGCATTTATATAGCATTTTTCATACACAGTGCATCCCAATGCGCTTTACAAGCAGTGCTAGACTGGTAGGCTTACTTCATTACCTGAAAGCTGATACCGTTATAGAATTTCTACCTAAAATTAAAAAGGTTACTCAGCTTTGAAGGACTTATGCCTCACTTCTCAAATTTAAAATTTGTTGTTTTGCAGTTTGTATTAAAGGGACAAGAATTACAGTGTTTGAACATGAGAGGATTTTATCATATAATCTAACATTTTTAAAGATTTGTTATTGTTATACTCTTTGATTCTGGAGTTTCTTTAGATTTAAAACTCCGATATTAGTGTAAGTGCCCTGTTTAGATTAATCAACTAAAGGACACTCCATCCAGTATTTCTTGGATAATTCTTACAAGTTGTTTTGTGCGAGTGGTTTATTCAGTGATTACAGTGGTTTGCACCAGAAGTGGTAAATTACCCTCCGATTTTTAAGTCACCTCAATGCAATAAAATTCAGAAGGGTAAAAAGTTAAAAGGTCCAAATCACTAAGTACTGTTAAGGGGTTGGTTATGGAGGATTTAACTCAACCCAGGATAACAGATTTCCTGGGGTCTGACTCACACGAGCTGCCCTTTCAACTCTTATTGTTAATTCACAGGAGTTACTTAATATATCTAAAAACTGCAGAAATCTGGGCCCCAACTGAATATGCCCAGCTTTTTTCCCAGTGGAGTCCCTTGATTATAGTTCTTCAGTACTAGTAGGAAATTCAGATTCAAAGTCAATTACCTTTTTCCCCAAGAAATTTCACAAATTGAGTCACAATCTCATTTTTCACTGAGACATGCAAACTTTTCCCCTTTCCAGGACTAAGGGTGAAGGGCCATTGACTACTCTAAAGCCATTTACACAATCAGATAACCTATATTCAGTAATACAAGATCTTAGTAATACTGTTCAGGGACTTAGGAAATTAGTTCCAGCTAACCCACTTAATGCAAAACACTCTGGATTTGGAGACAGAAATAATTTGTTACTAACTCCAGAGTTAATACCATGAGGACCAATGTCTAGTTTGCCTCAGAACCTAGTGGAATATGATAGAGTATTTTACAAATGAGGAGATTTTGTATCATCCTCTTGCTATCTAAACAAATTTTAGAGATGACAAAAAAAACATATTATGCTAATGCAGTTACACTGGAGAACATGTGGGCCCTAAAGGAGGAAATAGTGCATCTTAGAGCAGAGGTTTTCATAATCAAGCTCTATTAATTCATATTAGGAACAAGACTTGGGTACACACAGACAGCTTTACTAAAGACTGTCAGGAAGTGCCAACTGTCTCTAAAGAGAATAAATGCATTCAGGTTAACCTTCCTCCTCCTTTTCAAAAGAAAACTCTATTATAAATCTTAATTCAATATCAGGCCAGAATATGAGGTGAAATCAAAAATTCAAACCCAGAAGAACTAAAGAAAAATACAATACACAATCAGTCTTCCAAATTTAAACAAAATCCTCTAGGTTAGATAAACTAGACTTAAATAGGGATAGTGTTGTGGAATTAGCTCAGCTTCATATAAATTTATCAACTTATCTATGCATGGTAGATACAAACAAAGAACAACAGCTCTTTACCTCCTCTGGGGCTGTTTTGTTGGAGTGTAGCTGAGGGGAGCTTGAGGAGCAATTTTCTCCCAATAGAGGTGCTCCTGACAGCATTAAGAAACATGTTCTTACCTTCTTTGGCCCCTATAATAATCAGACTGAGTCAGAGTTTTGATTGAAATGTATGGCATTATTAAATTAGATTCTGAACCCCTGAAAATTTGACAAAATGGGTTTGTCATCTAGTACATATTCCTCCCATGTGTGATACTGTTTTTGTTAACGTCCACTTAATGTACATTTTCCTGATTGTGTTTTTGTCATACTGTAACTCCCTAGTATGACATCTCACATTTGGGCTCAAGAATCATGGTACCAGAATAAAGTTTCTGTGATACTTGAAAGGGAATGTGAAGAGGGTATTAGAAGAGCTAGAAGTGTCTCTGAGGTCATCTCTAAATTTATGGGGCACAATCACAACTCTGGTAAAGCAAAACTCTTTCACATTTTGGTTGGAATGTTACCAGAAATAAGTCTGTTGGTGTGATGAAATGTGATATTGCTGCCTTTTTGTCCACACTCTTAGAATAGACCTGCAATGATATGGAACTGAGTGGGTTACAATACACAGCAGGATTACACAGTCCCAACATTTATATTACTTTTAGGAATTCCATTAGTAGATGTCTCTCAGTTTTGTATGGTCTTGGAGTCTTTCTAACGATACAAATTCATTGGAGTTAATAAACAAGCTGTGTTTCTAACAGCCTTGCATAATGGTTTGAAAGAGAGTCTTGTAAACAGATAGACATTAGCAAATAATGATTGTCCAGAAATAGTAACTAGTAATCAATTTTTGGCACTTCAAAATCTTTCTCCTCAATGACCAGAATCTACATCATACACTGTACAAATACCTGATAATTTGCTGAGATATTAATTATCCTTTCTTGGAATATAGAGGAATTAGCACACAAATTGGCTATCAATGAAATCAAATAATTTTTAATAACCTTTGATATCTTGTGTCTTCAGGAATCATGGCGGCATGATATGATGCTTCTATTGATTCCTGGATATACAACTTATACTATTCAGCTATAAAGAATATGAAATATGGTAGAAGTTGATCTGGTTTAGCAGTACAGTATATCTCATGACTTCTTTAATTTATAAGATTTCAGTCATAGACTGTCAATTATCATCAATACTTGCATTGAACCTACAGAGTAGTAATAATAGAACAATTCTTCTTAATGTTTACTTCCCCATAACTAGCTCTATTTATTCTTCCAACAATCTGGCAACAATTCTCTGAATCACTAGATGACTTAATAATTTGCTATGAATCTCATGCTTTCTTAGTTATTGGTGACTTTAATGTTAAAATCTATGTTGACAATCTACTTGAAACCCCTATGATGCATTTGTACAGGGTCTGAATGCAATAAATCCTAAATAACACTATTAGAAACTTGAAAGATAAAAGCTTAACCAACAATGTAGGACACTGTATGAAACAATGGCTGATCTGAATCTATGTTTGGTTAACGGCGTTTGCCTGCTGATTCTGAGGGTGAATATACATTTATAGGGCACATGAGGTCATCCATTATAGATTTGGCCTGGGTCAGTCAGGATGCCCTAACAATTTTATATGATTTTGAGGTATTGGATCATCCCAGTTCTGCTCATTTCTCAATTCTTATAACTTTCAAGCACCAAGAATGGATGGTAATTCTGCCCAGCCCACTTGCACTATGGGTAACTTGGAAATAATCAATTCTAAAAGAATTAGATAGCAAAATGAAGCAATTTATTTATTTTCAGAATTACTTTACACTAATTCTTTAATATCCTTGTACAATGAAATAGTCTCAGTTTCAGATAATGATCAAACTATTGGTAAATGGTTGGAAATTAATAATTATATCAAACCCTATTCAGAACTAACAGGATTAGGAGGCACTTTAATCTAACATAGTTTAATAAGACCTGCCATACAGCCAAACACAAATTAAATAGACTTGTCAGATTCTGTAAAAATATAGAAATAGGAAGAATCTAAGCTCTCTTAATAAAGCAATAAAGGGGTATAGAAAACTCCTGGACCCTGAGAAAGAAAAATATCAGAAAAGTATGTGGAACAAATTAAGAAGAACAGTTACAGATAAAGACACCAACAGCTTTTTGGTCTCTGGTCAGTCATGGTAATAATCAATATTCAAGGAAAGTGGAAGCATATATTATACCTCAGATATGGGAGGAACATTTTCAATCTCTTTACTTCTCCCATATAGAAGATGTCAGAAATTTTAATATCAATGAAATTAGGTATAACATTTTTCCCTATTTTCTCCAAGGCACTTCTGTATAAATCAGGAGGAAATCAAACACATTTTGCTTTCAATAACATCTAATAAAGCCCTGGCCCAAACCAAATTTTATCTGACATCTACAAAACTTTTTGATTGGTGGCTTCCTATTTTTACAGTAATAGTTAATAAATTCACCCAGTGAAAACTTCCCAGACAGTTGGAAAGGAAGTATCATTTTCCTATATATAAAAAGGTCATACCTCTGACCCTAGTATATATAGACCTATCAGTCTTATGGATGCATCTCAGAAAATATTCCATAAAATAATACTGCAGAGGTTACAGTTCTGCATCCATGAAAATCATTTATTGAATGAAACTCAAAATGGTTTTAGAGTGGATGATCCACTACTCAACATTGTTATACTTTGTCTCACCTTATTCATAAATATACTTGTATTAAGAAATCAAAACATTACTGTTGTTTTGTGGATCTCAGGTCTGCCTTTGATAGTATTAGTCATAAACTATCATGGCAGAAATTACAGACTTACAGTATTGATCCATTTTTGTTGGACGTCACAATAAGGCTACACTAAAATACCTGGGTTAGGATACAGTACAACCAGTCTGGAAGTCTAACATCTGTCATTAGAACAACTCTTGGAATTTGACAAGGTTGTATTCTTGCTCCTACTTTATTCAGTTTGTATATTAACACTATAACAGAACAGCTGGATTTGCCTGAATTTCATTATCCTAGTGTGATAAACAGGAAGGTAAGCTGTTTGAATTTTGCTAATGATACAGTATTGATTTCCACACCACTACTTGGTCTTCAAAGGAAAATGAATCATTTTGTTACATTAAGCAAGGATAGCAGTTTGACTGTAAACAGAGATAAAACCAAACTAGTAGTTTTGGTATTAGAAGCAGATGGACTCAAGCCTATTCGTGGATATTTTAAAGACTGAAACCCCAAATTATTACAATTATTTGGGAATAAGCTTTTCAGATAACTTTCACTGGAATACTCATTTGTTACTGACTGAATCTAGGCTCAAAACAGCATTTAATGCATTTAAAAATGTAACTGCAGGTTGGGAAAAGGTACAGTTCTTGGCATACTTACCGTATTAATGTAAAAATAAAAACTAGTGTGTTATATGCAGCTGAAATATGAGCTCCTCTAAGTTAAATTCTTTAGAGCTAGTATTAAACAAGATATTTCAACACAAATTGTCTATCACTCAGTCAGTTCCTCCAGATGTTTTAAGATTGGAACTAGGCCAATTTTCAACTTCTACTCTTGTTACAGAAAGGTATCTGATTTTGTCTTGAAAATATTTCAACTTCCTGAGGAGCTCCTCAGGCAATGTCTGGAAGAAGAAACTGAATATATGAGGAAAGGTTTTACTTGTCCAATGGTTGAATCCATTAAAGAAAACTTATCTACAGTAGGTTGGGGTCAGGACATTTACTATATAAAATGTATTATGAACCAATTTTGAAGTTATTTCCAAATTAAAGAAAGGGTTAGAGACACAGCTATTGCCAGGATTTTATGGGTTTCTTCTTTTAAAAACTTTAAATGGTAAAAACAGATTAAGACTATGCACAGTCTCAAATTTTATCTAACTTGTTTATGTAACCCTTTAGACTGAAAAATATTCACTAGGTTTAGAATGGAACTTTGCAATGCTGATGATATCCACTTTAAACAGAAATGACCCGGTGTTAAAACTCGTTATTGTAAATGTGGGATGAAGGTCAAAGATGACCATATGCATATCATGCTTCTATGCCTCTTGTATTCAAAGAAAGGAGATTGCTGGTTAGGCCCCATACTTGCTGATCTCAGTTTTCCCTTGGATCAATTAATTCCAGTATTGTATAACACTAGAGATATATCAATTCTAAGCAGGTTGTCTGGTTTTTGTCATCTCTAAAACTATAAAACTATATTTTTTAATTATTTAAACTGTGTAGGGTGCATAGGAGACCTGCCTCTTTTTGCCATAATTTGGCCCTTTTCCCAATATCCAATAGATTTTTATTTTGGAATTTGAGATTACGGGCAAGATAATTGGCTGGGGATGTAGCTAACTAGACCCAAACCCACCCAAGGTCAGTTTATTCCTATTTCAGTACTGCTAAAGATTATTGCCTCCTCTGTTCCCTTAATTTTGCAATTTTATTTTTCAAAACATCACAGTGATATATTTGGAATGATTCCTGTTTGTATAGATGTGTTATATCTGGAATGATGTTCAGATATGTCTGGGGCTGTTTGAATTTATACATGATTGAGACCTTTTGTGAACACTGTGTTTAGTTTACTAGTTTCACACTATGGCAGATCACTGTACTTTGAATTTTTTGCTGGGTGCCATTGCATCTATTTTTAATTTAACGATGAAGAGCTATGTATAATATGATTATTTTTCTGTTGACTCCTTGCATATTCACAACTATTTGAGGTCACACGGCAACTAGTACTGGATTTGAGAGTGGTCTTTAAGTACAATTTATAATACAAATACAATCTATTGCTTATTTCATAGCTACTAACACCACAAACAAAATTTTGAAAAGCACAATAATTAGGTACAGTTTAACTTACATTCCATATATATTCTATATATTTCTCCTCCCATTATTTATAGATGAGGGAATTTGCATGAATACATCATATTTATCCCTTAGAGTTCATCTGCTTTTATAGCTTTCTCCTACTTCAACTCATTATCATCTGTTGTGACATCACAGTCTGTTGCCATGGAGTAACTGTGATGTCACAAGCAGTGCATTATGACCTCAGGTAGGGAGAAAGCAACAGGAATAGATGAACTCTTCAGGAACAAAGGTCCAGTTTTCATGCAAATGAACCCACTATTAAATTATGGGAAGGAGAAATACAGAACTAAGGTGACACAGAAGCTGGACTGTGTCTAACAATTATATTTATTAAAGTCCCCTGAAGGTGTCAGTTGCTCTTTAACCAGTTGTGTGTGTGTGTGTGTGTGTGTGTGTGTGTGGTATATATATATATATATATATATATATATATATTTTTTTATTTATTCTGGTGTAGTACCTAGCTATGCTGATATTTATGAATTTTCTATTTTATACTTTTATGTAAAGGTTACAGCCAAACAATAAACTTGAAACTTGAACCTTACATTTATGAAACTTGTAATAAATAAACAAATTAATAAAGAGACATCTTTTATGCAGGACATGCTTCTTATAGGCTGTGCATCTGAAGCACAGAATATCACTCAAATCTGATTAAAACTGTATTATTTTACACTCTGCACTACCACAATTGGCTGCTTGAAGAACCGAGGAATATGGAGACATTATATTAAAGTAAGTATAGCCGACTAAGCAGTGTCAAGGCAAGAGCTTCAAGCAACATCACAGGAGCAATCAAAGGCCCATGTAGCCTCAGGTAGTGCCACAGTTTTCAGCCTGGAAGGATTGACCATGTAGTCCCTCTGGAAGACTATGGTAGAGTTCATAAGGGTTATATACTCCAAAAGTGAATGAACACTGGTGTAACTAGAGGTACATGATTTGCATCATAAAGACCTCTCCACTACACTATTGGATGTGGATACAGGATTCACTGCAACTATAGCAGCTGTATCATCTCTAACTCAAAAGAACGTGCAGGTAAGGGATTGTTTAGAGGCACTAGAATGGTGGGAGTGCCAGAGGTCATAGCAAAATCAGACCTTTTGGGGTATCATAAATCATGGATCACCACCCTGTTTATGCTACGCGAGAACTTTGACATTTCAGTACTGAAACCCTTGTGCTTTCTCTGCATCATCTAACCAGCCTCAGATGCTTCTCCATGGGATGTTATGAGCAGAAATACAAGATCCATCCTGTAGATTGCCAAGCAGCCTATCCTCTGGACATAGCAAAAGGAGATGTCAATTTTTTTCTGGATTTATCCTGAAACCAGGACTAGGAGGAAAAAGGTCAGTGCTATGCACTAGTGCTTATGGATCCTGAGGAAAGTACAGTCCTTGCTCATTCCTGCCCACCTCCAGAAAGAGTACAGTGGAAAACCGCTCCAATATAGAAAGTCTAGGTACCCAGCTCGCTGGGTGGAAAAAGCTGAATAAGAGTTTCCTCCCAGGAGGAAGATCAAGGCCTAAGGACTTGGATGTGGACTAAGACTGATATATCATCTTTTGCCAGTCTTGCATCAATCACACTTTATTTTAAGTGACTGTTTCAGTGTAACTGCTGGGCGGATAATCATTAATTACATACAACAGGGGACTACACTGTAGTGACACATTTGTTGCATGTAACTGCACTGCAATTGCAATTCAGTTACAGTATAGTTAAGGAAACAAAGTGTTACCCTTGCCTTATTATAGACCTTGAGCTGGACTTTTAATGTAGAGTATTCCTGTTGGTTTTTTTAGGGTGTGGGAGCCTCAATGGTAGATCGCATGTGGGGCTCCTGTGTAACTGCAATTTCAGAATAATGGTTGTGGCTGCATGGCACCATTCTGGCTCTGTCTATATATTGTTTTCTTTAACTCCTTTTTATTAATCAACTTGTTATTGAACAATAGTACAAAACAAAACAGAACAATACATTACAACTTGTATAACTAAATCCTTCAGACTATACTCCTAAACGCACTAAATAATTGGACATAAGGAAACACAGAACACATTTAAGCACTCTGATCTTTGATTTTATCTAGTAATGAACAAGACATTAAATCAGTATGTGAAATTAGGTATATACCCTATTAGTCTCTGCATCATCTGGCTCATTGAGCAAGTAACAAGTAAGGTAACCAGAACTGCTAAAGGCTGGGGAAAAGCTTTTCATCAACTATAGATCTCTAGGCTGTATTCCCCAGTTCCTTTCTAGTTATTTTTCAAGCAGGTTTTAGCATCAAAAGGGAATTAAGATATGGTCCCCATTCCTTATGATAGATATTTAGGTGCCCCAGAACCACATATGACATTCTGTCCATCTGTGCTAGCTGCCAACTGCTTTTCACCATTCTCCTGGTGTAAGGACTTTTGTGGGCCTCCACCTTCTAAGTAACAGCCTTTTGGCAATAGCGATGTTATCAGCCATCTGAGGAGAGAGTGGCCCTTTGAGATGTCTGATGGGGTGAGACCTATTAAAAGAGAGGAAATCTAGTTGAGCAGGAGTGCCCCATGACCACCCTGCATAATTTTAGCATATCAGTTCAGTATTACTGTAAGGAAAGAAAGCCAGAGGATGTGTGATGAGGATCAACCAGGGGACCCACATCACCAGCAAATGCCACTGAGAGCAGCTCCATGGTGTATACGATTGTAGGGATCTGTACCAGTGGTGAGAGATTTTATTTGCATCAGCAGGGCTTTTACATTTTAGCAGGAGGTGTGCTCTGTACCAGCTTAGCTCCCATTCCTGATCTCAGATATCCCTGTCTGTCATCTTGCCTTTCCCATGAGTGAAGCCTGTTGTAGTTGGGCTTGAGTCCTGGATACAATAATAGATGAGACCTGTCCTTCCCTTTCCAATTTTGTCCACTAGTTAATGACCTGGACAGTGTTCAGCTTCTTTAACTCCATTGAAACTTTGCATGTAGTCAGTCCAGCTGTATCAGGTAGGCAAATTGTTATGTAATCAGGATAAGGTGATCAGAAAGAACCGTTTAGTGCAAGTGTTTAGATATGTTTACTGTTTTAAGTGATTTATATATATTAGTACTCTGCCTTTAAAATTTAATTTGGGTGAATGTTGGTTGGGGATAATGATAGCTGATGTGATACCTTTTTGTGCTATTACCTTTTACGTTTGCTTGCGTGCATGCGCAAGAGCGTTTTGGGAAGAAATAGGACAGTTTGGAGGTGTGACTGTCCTGTGCAATCCACTGCTCCGTCGAGCAGGCGTGGGAGTCCTGCACCAATGGATGCGAGTGCTGTGTATGACAGCGGTGGTCTTCACTTCAAAAACCACCGCTGTGTGCTAACAACGCCCTCATGCCCCCAAAGCTTTGGTGCCATGCTGGGAGCCCACCCCAGTGTGGCAAGCGTCCAGCGTCATCTGAATACAAAAAAACCTGTAAATAAGAAAATGTTCCATCTCTGTCTCCCCCCCCTCCCACAACCTGCACCCACCCACTGTGCACCCTGCCTCCCCACACCCCCTCACCCCATACTTACCTCCGGAGCTTGGCGCGAGTCTTGATGGACCGGGAACCGTCTGCACTCTTCAAAGCCGACCGTGAACTGAAATGCCGTAAGCTGTATAATGGGCTAGATGGGTTTTTCAACTTTGTTGCATATCTCAGGTATTTTTGGAATTTTTACCAAATTTTCAACATGGGGTTTTGGGACCCCTTCTCATGAATGATGTCACTGTCATGGTGTAATTCGGGCCGAAGGGTGATTTGCAGTCACTTCACAAAATCACCTTTCAGGCCCAATTAACGAAACGACACTGCCAGTGTTCATAAGGTGGCTCTCAAAAACAAATGCCTTTGAAAATTTGGTGGAAAAAATTCCTAAAATGACAGTTTTACGAGCCGTGACGCTATGCAGTTCCTATGCAGGCTCTTAAGTTCACGAATTTTCAATATTTCACTCCAGATTTTCAACATTGCCATTTTATCACACCTTCTTATGAGTAGTACAGCTGTCATTTTCACATCCCACCCAAAATGTGTTTCCGCCCATGTGGCGCACAATGGCGCGAGTCGATTATGCGAACTCAATGTATGGGACACATTAAGAAAATCACAGTGACACTGTTCATGAGCAGAGATCTTAAAATGGCTATGTTGAAAATCTGATGAAAATTCCTAAAACTAACTGTTTTATGGCGTCGTTCATGCAGTTCTTACGCCTTTCGTAGGAGTTCGCGAATTTTCAATATTTGCACTCCAATGACTTCCAAATACCTAAACAGCACATAGAAGCAAGCAACATTCGGCATTGACAAATGCTTGTTTATTTTGCATTCGCTGCATGCATGTGCAAGGAACGTTTTGGGACAGTACGACTTTTGAAGGTGGGTGACCTCCTGTCCAATGCAGTGCTCAGTGTAGCGTGTGCAACCCTACTGCACCAATGGATGCATGAGCTGTCTATGACAGCAGTTTGGCTGCAGTGGTCTTCAGTTAAAGAAAAGCACCACTGCAATCAGCGGTGGTAACGTGTGTGGATTTAACATATTGACATCACCCTTTTCCTCTGGCTGCTAATAAAATCCTCCCACTTCCTCCCTCTGCTGCCGTCTACCCTGCTCCTTGTTATTGCCCCCACCAAACACATTGTATGTGCAGATGGAGTGTCCAGTCCCCATTGTCTCCAGGCCCCTCAACAAACACCCAGGTGGCATGCTGGGAGCCCACCCCAGCATGCCCATTGTCCTGCAAATGGGAAAACTGTCGCATAACATCTTTTGTTTTTAAAACCTGTGAAAACAGAAAACCGTCCCTCGCTGTCTTGTGCCCCTCCCTGAACCCACACACCTTCTGCATCCCACCTCCCCCTCACCCCATACTTACCTCCGGAGCCTGGCGCAATGATCTTCAGTGGAGTGGAACAAGTCTGCACTCTTGAAAGCCGAACGCAAACTGAAGAAATGATGGTAAGCTGTATAATGGCATAAATGTTTGTTTTTCAACTTAGGTGGCTATCTCAGGCATTTTGCAAATTTTGGCACCAATTTTCAGCAGGGGTTCTTGGGACCCCACCTCATGAATTCAGTTACTGTCATGTGAGTTATTCAGTCGCCAAAGGTGATTTCATGGTCACTGCACAAAATCACCTTTTGGGATTGATTAACTAAACAACAGTGTCACTGTTAATGAGGTGGGCTCCAAAGCCTATGTTGCAAATTTGGTGAAAAAATGTCAAAAATGACTGTATTCTGGCGTGCATTGCACAGTTTCCACGCACACTCATAACTTCGATAATTTGAAATATTTTCTCCAGATTTTCAACACTGATATTTTTCACACCTCCTTATGAACAGTACAGCTGACATTTTTCACATCCTGGCTGAAATGTGTTTTTGCACTCCAGCACACAATGGTGTGTCACAGTGAGAAATCAATGCTCAGGACAGATTATGAAAATCACAGTGACACTGTTCATGAGCAGAGGTCCCAAAATGCCTATGTTGAAAATTTGGTGACAAAAGTCCACAAAATGACTGTGTCATGAGCGTTCATTGCGCAGTTTCCATGTGCACGCTCATAAGTTCGAGAAATTGTTGTATTTTTACTCCAGATGTTCAACATTGCTATCCCTTCACACCTCCCTTTATGAATGATACAGCTGTCATTTTCACATCCTGCCCGAACTGAGTTTTTGCGGCCATGTGGAGCAGAATGGCAGTGGTCGCTGTGGGAAATCAACGCTCAGGACAGATTAACAAAATAACAGTGGTACTGTTCATAAGCAGAGGTCTCAAATGCTTTTATGAGGTGGGGTAACAAAAGGTCATGCTAAAATTTGTAGTGCAAATACCAGCAATAGCACAGGGCATTAGCGTAAAGCACCATACGTGCAAACACCACTGCAAATACCTGCAAGCAAACGTCCGGCATTGACAAATGCTTGTTTGGTTCTATGGATAAGTAGCAGTCAAGCTGCTGCATTTACCTTCCTGTATGTTTGACTTGTTTGGACACTCAATTGGCAATTAAAGAGGTTGGTATTACCTATGTTTCAGAATTAATCATGATTATACTGTTATACCTCCTAGTACTTTATGTAAGATTAAATTTCAACTTATTGTTAATAACAACTTTTGGGTAAATGTAGTACTGCCTTACATCTCTGTACCTTTAAAAGAGATGGCTGTATCTTCTGTTTTAATAAAATATAAAAAATATACATTCTGAAAAAGAAAGTACAGTTATAACTTGCTTCACTCAGGGTCCTTCAGGTCCTGCAGGAAGTAGGCGGTGACCCCACATTGCTTCATGCGTGGCCTTTTGGGTCTTGTGTGCAGTTACAGAAGAGTCCTAACTTGCTTCATTAAGGGTATTTCAGATCCCGCTGCAAAGCTGCAAGTCAGTCCTAAACTGTTTTGGACCCTGCACAAATCAATAGGAGAGTCCTAGCTTTCTTCATTCAATGCCCATTGGCTCTGCACGAAACATGAGGGAACTCCTAACTGCTTTTACGCAGACCCTTCAAGCTCTGCATGAAGCAGGATGTGAGTCTTAACTTGCATTGTTCATGGTCATTTGCACCTAAACAAAGCAGAAGATACTAACATACTAAAATGCCAGCAGAATAAGCCTAATGGTCTTTCATGCCTGCTCGTTTGGTCAGCCCCACCCTGGGAGCTGACCTTGCTATCCCCTCACCCTCTATACTAACATACTAAAATGCCAGCAAAATAGGCCCTAACGGTCTTTCATGTCTCGCTTTTTGGTCAGCCCCCACCCTGGGAGCTGACCTTGTTGCCCACAAATGAGCCATATGTTTCTAAATATTTTGTTTGTGTATGGCTTTTATTATAGTACAACATGCATGCAATTGTTTTTTGTCATGTTCTTGACCATTTTGCATGTTTTGAGCCTATTAACATTTTTTTTGTGTAAACCACTTTTCATGCCCATTTACAATTTAATTAAATACACACTAACTAAAACAAAACAAAACAAACAAAAAAAAACAAGCATTTGTTAATGCCAGATATTTGCCACTGGTATAGAAGCCCTGAGGTACTGGATGCATTGTGGTACACTGTGTGGGTTATGTATTACCAAAGTTAGGAGCCTGAATTTGTAAATTTGAATGCAGACTCATAACTTTGCTATGTTTTAATATTTTGCCCCAAATTCACCAGCAGGAAAAGGAGATGGTTATGTCACTATACTGATCACTGGTGAGACCTCAGTTGGAATTGTGTCCCGTTCTGGAACTGCATCTCCAGAAAGACATAGACAAACTAGTTTGCTATCAGAGGAGGCTACTAAGATGGTGCAAGGTTTGCATGAAGCCCTATGAGGAGAGGTTGAAGGAACTCAATATGCACTCCCTGGAGGAGAGAGAAGTGGGATACGATTGAGATGTTCAAGTACCTCAGGGGCATAAACAAGGTAAAGAGGTAGCATCTTTCAGAAAAGGTGTACAAGAACCGGGGGCATGCAATGAAGCTAGAGGAGGCAGGCTCAGGGAAATGTGAGAAAAGTACTTTTCACAGAAAAGGTGCTGGATGCTTGGAACAGCCTCCCAGCGGAGGTGGTGGAGCAACATTTTATTTTTATTTGTTTAATTAAAGTTTGGTAACCAGGAGAGGCACACTGAGCTGGGGCACGTTTCTAGGTGTGACCCAGGGAAGGGAGCCACAAGAGGCTAATATATACAGTACATACATACATATATGCATAAAGAGTGTTCAGGCAGGTTACAATGGTACCTTGGTAAGAATGCAAGTACAATAGGTTGCAAAGTTGCAGGCAGGTTACAGAGGTACCTGGAAGTAACAAGCACAAGACTTGAGAACCATATAATCAATATATATTGCATGGGTACAGGATTTTAATGCAGGTTACAAACTTTGCATAGGCAAGGTCATAGGCAAGGATGCACAATAATAATTTCATGGTACAGTTTGGCTAATAGATTTGAAACTTGGAATAGAAGACCTAATACAATGGACCCTGTGGAGGAATTAGTCAGGTTGGTGACAAAGTGCAGGAGGAAGGGGAGCAGTAGAGGGTGGGTTTAATACGGTTTAGTGAAGGTAGCAGTCAGAGCACGGTGGGGAGGGAGTTCCACATATGGGGAAGTGGCAGGAGAAAGCAGCCTTGCCTAAGTTTGAGTGGGGTGGGGAAGGACAAAAGAATGAGGGTCATGTGTACGGAGATGGTAAGATGTGTGGGGTAAGGGGGATAGGAAGGAGGCAATGTGGAGAGGAGGTGCTGAACCAGTATTTGGCTGAGATGATGGAGGTGTGGTGTTTTGGTGAGAGGATAGAGAGGTGGTGATAGAGAGAGTAGATGGTGCAGAGATGAGTCCTGAGGTAGCATTTAAGGTGAAATGACAAAAGGTGTTGAAAAGGACATCCAGCCTGAGAGGGTGGATGTGGAGGCAGACCATAGATGACTTCAGCATAGCTGAAAAGTGGTAGGATAGTTTAGTGAGGAGTATCCAGTGAACAGGGAGAGAGGGTGTCTTTATTTCCGTAAAGAGCACCAAGTTTGGGGAGCTTGAAATGTATGTAGTTGACATGTTGAGAAGTCGAGGGCAGCTGTCTAGCCATACTCCTAGATACTTATAGTCCGGGACTGTGTTCAGCATGGTGCCATCAAGAGTGGAGAAAGTAAGGGGTGTGGTGAACTTGGTTATTTTTGGTGAGTGCAAAACTCATGGAGACTGTTTAATAGTATTTACCTTGAGTTAGCGGGGTCGGAACTAGTTAAAGATTGAAAAAATCAGTTTGCAGCTGGGCAGTCACCTTGGAGGCAGAGGGGCCAGAAGTATAGAGGATAGTGTTATCAGCCTAAAGGTGTATTTTGAAGGAAGAGCATACGAGAGGGAGATCATTAACTTGTTGAGTCCTGGTGGCCATTTTGGGTCAGGCCAGCAATGGATGTTCCGACGCCACATGGCGCCACTGGACCCAAGGAGTTAAGAAAAGATGGAAAAGAGTACAGGACCAAGAATAGAGCCATGTGGTACCCTGCTAGAATTGGGAGGGGGGAGCATGCCTCTACCTGGATGCATTGGGAGTGACCAGAGAGGTGGGAACTGAACTATTTGACCGATAGAGGCAAGTTCTAGTTTGGTGAGTAGGAGAAGATGGAGATAGAATCAAAGACCTGGCTAGGTCTTTGAAAATAGCTGAGGTGAGGTGGCCTTGATCCATGCCTGTAAGAATAGCATCTGTGACCCAGATGAAAGGAGAGACAGTAGAGTGTTTTTCCAAAAGCCAGCCTGGTAGGGAGACAGGAAATCAGTGGAGGTGAGGAAGTGGGTGAGCCTGGTAGGACAAGGGCTCTTGGAGCTTGGCTAGAACAGGGAGGAGGCGATAGGTCGATAGTTACTGTACCTGGTGAGGAGGCGATCACCACCTTTATGAGGGGATCACTTTGCAGATTTCCAGGCCTGAGTTACTGCACCTAGGAGAAAAGAGACCCCGGTGGGACAGGGATGGGCAAAGGTGGGGCTAAAATCTAAAGTACTGTAGGAGAGGGTCAAGTCCATTGTGGCTGGATTTGTGAAGTTTCAGAGATTTAAGGGCACCAAGCACCTAATGAGCAGTGATGGGAGAAATGAAATGTATTTGGGGTTGGAGTACTTCGCAGGGAAGTGGGGGTTAACAGGGTATTTGGGAGTTGGAGGGTGTGAAGTGGAGTGTGGGGTTGGTAAGGTTGGACGGCATGGCACAGGTTGTAAACAATTTGTTTAAAGAGGAGGCCATGGGAGAGGGTCTGAGACTAGTTTGTTGTCAATGAGGAGGGAGGGAGGAGGAATTTGATTGGGGTTAAGAAAGGAAGAGAGTGTTTGCCAAAATTTATGAGGAGTTAAGGTTTTCCTGTAATGTGTTCTTGAAATGGAGGCATTTAGCTGTCCTTATTGCTTTGGTGCACACGTTTCTCAGGGCTCTGTAAGTAGACAGGTAATTTGGGGAAAAGATGCTTTGTAGTGAGCCCATGCACAGTCGTGAGTGCTACAGAGCTCGATGATGTCAGCTGATAACCAAGGATGGTGGAAGTGTCTCATCCTGCAAGGATGTGAGGGGCATAAGTGTTCCAGATTTTGTTAAATGTGTGTCAGAAGAGGAGAGGTCAGTGTTAACATCATTTGAGGTGTATAAGAAGGACCAGTCTGAGGAGGCAAGATCGTGCAGGAGATCTGAGGTTTAGGGAGCATAAGGAACTAATCCAATAGTAGGTTGGGGAGGCGAGTAACTGTAATTGACCTATACAGTAAGTCATTATGTGGTTGCTGAATATGTCAGAGAGCACCAGCAGCAGAGATTCAGTGGGGGGGGTGAGACCAGGATCCAGTCAAGGAGGGTGTGGTTGTGGGAGTGTGGGTTAGGTCTGATGTGTTCATTTATGAGCTGGTGTCGGTTTAGGGACTCTGCTTTTGTGTGGTGGATTTTAGGAAGGAGGCCCAGTCCAGGTTGAAGTCACCGAATAGGATGAGTTTGCCTGAGCTGGCAGTGGATGATAGGGAGGATGGTGTTGACCACAGAGGAGGGTGAAGTTTTGGGTGAAGAGTATAATACACCAGTGAAGATCGGGGGGGGCAGCAGTTTAATCAGGAGGGTTTGTATGCCTTTGGGACTGCCTCGCATGTAATGAGTGAGACTGGTATGCATTGATGGTGGTAGATTGCTACCCCACTACCATGTTTGGAGGAGGCTTGCTGGTTAGGAATTCAAGAGCATGGGAGATATAAAGGGTACCCTGGAGTTAGGGAAGAAAGAATAACCCACGGATCAGTTAAGAGTCCTTGGTTGTTTGTTTTTTGTAAATAATCAGCATTTGGGCAGACTAGCTGGGCCACTCAGTCCATATCTGCCATCAGTTTCTGTGTTTCTCTGTTTTGTATGCTAAATTGTAAATATTGTCTTCTTATGACCACACCTCATGAACAAGTGCAGAGAAAATTTTCAACTCCTGTCTGAAAGGAGATTTCATGCAGGGACTGCAAAATCACCTTTCAGGAAGCAAAACACTTTTAGGCAGGATTTGAAAATGACAGCTGTCACATTCATGAGAAGCCGTAAAGAAATGGTTATGTTGAAAATTAGGGTAAAAATATTGAAAATTAAAAGTGACAAGCCTGCATTTGCAAAGTTCAATGTGGGCTCATAATTTTGTTGCTTTTAATATTTTTAGACCAAATTTTCAACATAACTTCTTATGATGCCACTTCATGAACAAAGGCACAGAAAATGTTGAACTCCTGCCTGAAAGGTGATTTCATGCAGGGACTGCAAAATCACCTTTCAGGATGTAAAAACACATATTGGCCAGGATTTGAAAAATAACAGCTGTCACTTTCATGAGGTGCTGTAAAGAAATGGCTATGCTGTAAATCTGAGGTAAAAATATTGAAAATTACGAAAGTTACACGAGCATTCATATGCAAAAATGACGTGGGTTCATAACCTTATTATATTTTAATATTTTACACCAGATTTTTCAGCATAGCCTTCTCATACTCACCTCATGAACCAGGGCAGGGAAAAGTTTCAACTCCTGCCTGAAAGGTTATTTCACACAGGGACCACAAAATCACCTTTCGGGACAGATTTGCTCAATGTTGCTGCAGTTGTTCATGAAGGCGGGTCCCAAAAAGGCATGTTGAGAATTTGGGACAAAACATGCACAAATGGCCAGGTTATGCCACTAAATTCAAAACCCCATTGAAATACATTAAACTGCATACTTGATTTCCTCAGTTTGTGGTCTGGCTTTGAAGAGTGAAGACGTGTCTGCAGTTCTCAGAGGATTATGGTGTTGGACCTCTGGTGGGTAAATGCTGACTTTGGGGGTGTGGCGTGGGGTTGTGGGTGTTGAGTGGGATGGTCAGGTGTGGGGGCAGTAATAGCCACAACAGACATTGATGGATGATTTTCTTTTACAGTCTTTTCTGTTAACAACAACAACAACAAAAAACTATGAGGGAAGGTTTTCTTTATTTCAACATGACACTGGGGATTGGGCACCCCCAGTGTCACTATTATGTTAATGGAGAAGTATGTGGTGGTGGGTGCTGAGAGGGAGGGTCAGGTGGGTGGGATGATAAAAACACAGAAAAAATTCAGAGTGGAGATGTGACCGTGCATTGGGAGTGGCATGGTAATGGACCATAGGGTGGTTCTCTTAGGAGGTGGCAACACTGAGATTGCACACCCCAGTGTCAGTGTTGTGTATGTGGGCAGAGTTGCTGAGGTTGGATGCTTGGGACAGTCGGGGGGACACCAGGGCGATATGACCGCACTTTGAGAGTGGCATGATAGTGAACTGCGGGGTTTCACTTGTAAGGTGGCAACACTGGAGGATTGGGCACCTAGTGTTAGTGTGTTCTGTTTGGGGGTGCTGAGAGGGAGGGTTGGATGTGAGGAACAGTCATGGGGTCACCAGTAACAGATATTGATAGATGGTTTCCTCCTACAGCTGGCAGATATTCCAGGCATTCCAGGCTGACCATGATGGATCAGCTTGGCTTGCTGGGTGGTGAGAATCAAGAGAAGAGCTAACCCATGATTGGGTCAGCTGTTTTTCAAGTTTGTGCAATCTCCTCCAAGCAAGCCAAAACTCTGTCATGATCAGCCTTGCTGATGATTGGTGTGTCACTGACTCACCCTAAAACACTAGTCTGCATTGGAAGGACAGTATCACACCTGTGAAAAAGCAGTACTACAACAATACGTTCACTGTGCGCAGATGCACATGATGAACATAGAAAAGTGTCTCTCTATTTATGGCAGTATTCTTGACTGTTTTTATCTTGCTTGTTTTGCCATGTCCTACAAGGTGCACATTATCTGTTGTGCATGTGCTAAGTTCATTGAAATTCATCTCAGCAGTTTTCAAGGCAGTCATGAATTTATTTCTAATTAAAATACCAAGGCCCAGATATTCAAACTGCACCCCAAAAGTGCGCAATAGCAGGAGCAAGCACAAGTCCATTGCACCCTTGTGCAAGAGATGCAATATTCAAAAATGGAGCAGGCCAAACTGCGCCTACAGCCGACGACTGAATATTGCACCACCTGTGCCATAGCGCAACTAAGGAGGAAGCTGAGCAGATCTGATGCTCCATAGCGCAACAAGGGATGTGCAGCTGAGCAGTCTAGAGGCACCATAGCGCAACAGGGACACCCCCAGCAGCAGAGCAATGCAACTGCACAACCAGGGAGGTAGGGGCCCATCACCCATGCCACAGATGGGCACAGGAACACACAGCAGAACAGACATTGTCACCCACACCCCATGCACTGCACAAGTGGGGAGGGCTGGAATAACCACCGGCCCATGGAGACAAGCAAACAACCCACAGCGGACCATGGTGCCCCATCACACCTCTGGGCAAGCTGTGACTGGCACACAAGGAGGCTGACCACCCATGCACACCATCCCCCAATGCAGAGCACACCCTGCACGATGACCCCACTCACACCCCCATGAGCAGTGACCACGCTGCAGGAAACCCCATGCATGCCACCACCCCATTGTGACAATGCAACCCTGTGCATCACAGAACCATGCAAGTCAACCCCACCATGAGCACCCATCAGCAGGTGGCAGGACACAGCAGTGCAACAACGGCAGACACAGTGCCACCACGCACAGTCCCCTGAGGTACTGCTGAGAGACAACCATGCGTCGGCACATGAGGTACCACACACGGGACAGGGCTTGCCTGGACACCACCACCAGTGGTACAGCACCCTGCACAGTATTCCAATGACACACCCTGACCCACCACTGGCCACAACAGCCAGCACAGACACCCACAGTGGTGTGTGGAGCATGCACACACCGGGATGCCACAGTGCATGGACAGACACCCACCCATACCCAAGGGCACAACAACACAGGGGCGCAGTGGTGGGGCAACCTAGCCCCAGTGTGGGCCCATGTAAACTGTGTACACACAACCCGCAGTCCTGCATGGCACTGGAGTCAGCCACCCCTCGTGCAGGCACTGTCGACCCATACACCACCGTCATTCGCCCGGAGCACAAGTCACAGACAGTGGTACACATCCCTGCAACACACACAAGGCACAGCATGGAGGTGGGACAACAACTGTGGAGGCCACAGTGTCACCTGAGGCAGACATGCACCACCAGTGACAGGAGGCAACCCAGCAATGTGATGGGTACAGTGGTTGCCCTGCAGGGACTGCCACCACTGACATGCCAGTGGACCGTGCAGGTCACAGACATGCATGTGTCAGCTGCAGAGGCCATGGACAGACTGATAGGTGCACCATGGACACAGAGCACGCACCATGGACCACTGCACACAGTCATCCAGTGCACAGGGCACAACACACACACCACAGATACTGACTGATAGCTACCCCACACAATAGTCACCTCCACATGGACACACACACATACCCATGACCTGTACCACCTGACACCATGCACACCACTGCAGCTGAGCACCTATAGCCCACTGCAAATCAAAGACTACCACAGTATTCATATCAAAATAACTGTATTGAACAAACATATAAATTCAACTATTTACAATACTATGTACAAAATGTATACAAGGTTGGGAGGAGGGCCAAACAAGGTGGGGGTGGGTAGGGGCACAGGTGGACAAATGGGATGGGAAAGGAGGGTGTGAGGGTGGGTACAGGTGAGGGATTACAGAGACTGAAGGACCCCTTGTGGGGTGCCGCTCCCCACTCCAACTTTGTCGTGCTCTGTGCCTCATGGGACCCAGTGTTGTTCAATCCTGTGGAGGATGTCCAGCTAAGCCCTTGCCACCTGGAGTATCTCCCGCAGCACCTCCCTTATTTCCCAGAGATGGCATGTACCTAGGACAAGGGAGCACAATCAATAGGTGTGAATGCAAACCCCATACAGCCCGCCCACTGTGCATGGCATACGGCCGTGGGACATACCTCTGTGATGGTGTGTGACCACCCGCAGTGATTACGTCCATGCCTGCCCACCCAGGCACATACAGCCATGCGGAATGCTGCACACCCACCGGCCAAGTCACGCACAGCACCACCGTGGCTGTTTAGTGACATGGCTATGTGGTGCAAAGGCAGTGGCACAACCATGTACCTGGTGCATGCATGGACCACCATTGATGCACTCCTAGACATGCATTGCCACAGGACAGTGTTGACCATAACAAGTCGCGTGCATGGCAGTGGTGTCGATGGATGGTAGCCATGCCCACTGCCCACCCTCTTACACAGCATGCAATAGTAATCATGGAGGTATGGCACTCACCTTCATCGGGCCGGTCCAGTGGGTGGTGAGGGCCCTCGCCCGCCTTGCTGCACTCTGCTCCTCCTGCCGCTGAAAATCACGGGCACAGTGGCGTTCCTCCAGGCCTGTGCTGCAAACATGGAGAGGAACATCAGTACAATCCGTAGCAAAGTCCCCTGCCCCCAGGTGTGTGTCCTCCAACCCAGCCAGACCCACCCACCCCACACCCTGATAACACCACCACAGCCAACCCTGGACGGTCCTCCCCATATGCTGGACACATACAACAGTGTTACCCATATGGAAGATAAAGTATGTTGATGTAACCCCTACCTGGCCGTGGCACTCCTTGCCCTCTTCATCGCGTGCCCACGAAGGCATGCTAGCGCTCCGGCTCCCTCCGCCGCGGGTACCCAGATCTGTGGCGGCACTGCTCAGTGCTCCTCCCCATCCTGTGGCCTCCTCAAGTGCAGTGGCCACCTCCTCCCACACCTGGGTCCTGGACCTGTCCATGGGTGCCTCCCTGAACAGTGGCCCATGGTGTGACTCCACAATGGCCACTAGGTTGGCCAGCTCTATTCCCGACCACTGAGCTGCCTTCCTGCATGCCATGCTCTCTGCTCAATTTTGCAATATGGCGCTCTGCAGTACGGCTCCCCATGTGCAGATGCTGCGTGGTACAGCACTGCCATTCCCTATCACGCTGTCACCGAACAGCGCGATGAGAGTGCACCCATGCCTGCGCATGGCGCCTAGGGGGCAAAGGTCAGGCACAGGGTGAAGGGTCTCTGGCGCATGGACACGCACAGCACCATTGGAACCCAATGCTTGTAGCGTGATTGGCTGCCTGTGTGCCACTGCCATTAGCGGCCTACTGCGCGGTTGGCCCAGTGTGCCTATGATGGCCCAGTGCCACAGTGCCATGTAGTGACCATCACTGTAGCACCACTGACACAATGGTGGCCGTGCCTGCATTGCCTACTGTGCACAGCATGTCATCAGCATGGCAGGCGCCTGCATCAGCAACCCAGGCATGCGCGGTGAGGTGTGTACTCGCATGTCACAGAACTGTGCCATTGGCTCAGCACATTCAACACAATTCGCAAAGTGCAACAGCGCGATATTCAGCGCGTCATATGCAAATCATCTAATCAGCCATTCAATGGCACAGCACTGCAATTTGCATCCACTTAAAGTTGTGCCTCGCCTCATTTGCATGGGTTCGCTGATAAAGTGTGACATTGGGTTACAGTGGCCATAGTCAGTTACTGCAGTCTATTGGTGAGTTGCATGCTGTTTGGGAGTGTGGACTGTGGATTTAGGGACATGCATGGGACTGTACAGTCACAGGTAACAACTACCATTCTTACAGGCTACATAATGACCGAGCAAGTTGTGGGAGAGGAGGAACACAGTGGTGAGAGGAGGAGGAGGCCTAACTTTACCAAGGCTGAGACCGAAGCCCTGTTTGAGGCCTACCTGGATCAGGAGCCACTTCTCAGCGGATGGCGGAACACCTCAAGCCCATGCTGCTGCATGGGAGGAGGTGGCACATGATGTGAACCTGCATGGCAGCCACCAGCACTCTGTGCAGGAGTGTTAGAAAAAGATGGGCATGGACAGGAGGAGGATAAGGAGAAGGTGGCTGCCATCAGGTCAGCATGTGCTGCAACAGGTGGGGGACAGCCAGAGGTGGTACTGCTGACCCCACAGGAGGAGAGGCTTGCTGGAAGCATGCAGTGTAGTGCCATTGAGGGTGTTCCAGGTGGTGGCTTCCAGACAGGTGGTGGCCCATCACTGCATGGTAAGTCATGGTCTGTCTATGGGGGCAGAGTATGTCACATGCAGTAACGCAACTTGCTTTCCCTTACAGATCCTGAGAGTCTGCATGGGCCAGCGGTGGTGGGCCTGTCCACTGAGGACAGTCAGCTGGAGATGGAGGGGCCCATCCACCTCCACAGGTATCGTGGATCAGTGCGACAGTGGGGCCGCCTGGCTGTCACACTGATGTTGTTGTATCAGGTGCGGAGGAAGCCCTGCCTGTGTCCTAGCGTACCGGTGTCACGGATGCCAGCATGCTGTGACTGGGGCGGTGCAGACTCGTCACTGATGATGATGTCGCTAATGTCATGGGTAGTGACAAGTGTGTGCCACAGGATGGCCACACAGCAGGACACATCACGCCCATGGCTATGGGTGGTGCTGCCATGGAGGCCTGCGTGTCAGCACAGTCCCAGCCTGTACCTGTCAGCACCAGTGGGGCAGCACTGGTGTTTGTTCAGGACAGTGGGACTGTTGCACCACTAATGGCAGCACCACTGAGCCCTGCGGGCGGCAGCTGGAGTGGCAGCATCAGCAGTCAGCCAATAGGCTTGGGGTACAGGGTTCAGCGGCGGTGTCTGTGCACCACCTGTGGACAAGCCCAGACCTGGTCCTGGTGCGCAGGCGCCCACCCTCAAGGGTGCTGAGCATCAGGGCTGTGCACACCCTGAGGGACAGGATGCCAAGGAGGCAGATGACCTCTTGGCCAAGCACACCCACCTACTGCAAGCATCAGTCCAGCAGAAGATGCAGCTTGCGGCGTCAGTGAATTCACTTCATGTGGCTCTGGGCGGGCAGAGGGCGTCACAGCAGGGACACCGCTCTGATCCTGGCAGGGATGGACTGTTTGCGGGAGGATGTGACCGCTGCCATTGACAGGCATGTACAGGCATTCACTGTTGTCATGGCCACAATGGGCACACAGTCAGGTGCCCATGCATCGTGGACACCATGCAGTGCACTGTCCACCTCCCATTCCGGCGTCGTATGACTCCCTCCCTGTCGACACCGGGTTCAGCTGTGGGCATCCTGACCACTTCTGGCTGCAGGCATGTTCAGTGTGCTGCAGACCCCTGGTGAGCACGGTCGTGTTCATGCAGTGGAACCCCTGGGGACCATCGGTGCCACCACATGATGCCAGTGGTCAGCCTGTCAGTGCTGGCAGGTCTCGGCAGGGCCACCCATGCATCCGTGGTGGCTGGGGCACTGTGTCGCGTGACTGACCTGTCTCCCAGTGTGTGGCTACTGTCTGGTGCTGCCCTATGTGCAGTGTGTCTTTCAGTGGGCAGTGCTCGGGGTGGGTACCGGCCCTGCGCGGACGCACGATCCACCTGCACACCCTCCCAGCTGCTGTCCGCAGTTGTGTATGCATGATGATGCCTGCATTGCACTATACACCAATATGCAATGGTGCTCAGCATCTGACATCGCACATGGACAGGCAGTGGGCATAGTGGCCTGTGGACATGTGTGTGGCTAGGTTGGCATTCTGGGTTGGTGTGCCTCCTGCCCTTTGTGCACGTTTGGTGTGTTGTGTGTGTGCATGTGTGTGTGTGTGTCCATCTGCGTGGCATGTTAATCCTCATCCATCTCTGGTTGTGTGTGTGCTTCTGTGCCCTGCCACTTCCCTTGACGGCATGCTCCCTGGTTTGTGTCCATGCATGTTTGTGGGTTGTGCCTTAGCCACTAGTGGTTGCACATGGCCCCATGACTTACCTGGGTTGGCTGAAGTGCTCCTCTGTGATGGTGTCCGGTGCAGCTGTGCCAGCGGATCAGTGAGGTCCATCGCCCAAAGGGGGCTGCCCATCACCATCATCACCGGTGTCCTCATGTCCCCATACGTGTCCCCTCTTCAACCTGTATGGCTATTCCACATTCGTTGGCCATGTTGTGCAGGATGCAACAGGCCAGGAACATCACAGGCCTTTGAGGTGCTGTACTGGAGCACCGCGGAGGTGTCAGGCAACAAGCGTGCCTTCAGCATCCCGAACACCGGCTCAATGACATTACGTGTGGTGGCGTGTGCCTCTTTGTAGCGTTGCTGCGATGGGGTCATGGGCCGCTGGTAGGGTGTGAGCAGCTAAGGATGGAGTGGGTATCCACTGTCACCTGTGTGTAGGGGTGGAGGGTAGTTTGGTGATCAGCATCGCCCTGCCCGGGCCATGTAGACCACTACCCATGTCACCTCTGGCCATGCCCCACCAGGCCCTATGATTGTCCAGTGGTTTACATACTCACCCACTAGGTGTCCAGTGGGGATGTCCCACTCTTGAATCTGTGGCACTGTGCCGACTGGTGCCAGATGAAGGCATCGTCTGCTCCCCAGGGTGCGTGGCACAGACATTGATTATGCACCCCTGGCATCACACACCACCTGGCAGTTGATGCTGGCATAGCCCCTGCGATTGATGTATCACGGCCCCTCGGGGCCAAGGTGGGTAATAATGTGTGTGGCCACATGGGAGCAGTCTATTGCCCCTAGCATGCCAGGCATATGTGCTACCCTATGGAACTCCTGTATGTTTACTGTGCACTCCGCCGGTGTGCTGGGAAATGGATGTACTCCGCGGCATGTGGCAGCAGTGCGCTGAGGAATTGGGTGAGGTGGCATGATGTGGCCGACTGGGTTATGCCTGTGGTGTCCCCAGTTGGTCTCTGGAAGGTACCCATGGTGAGCAAGCACATGCAGGCTGTTACTTTAGTCTCCACTGACAGGGCATGGCTCTGTCGTGTGGAGTGCCTGCATCACATCACTGCACAGCTCACAGAGCTGCCTCAGAATAGCCCTATTCATGCGTACTGGCCCAAATCTCAATATCACTGTATAGCTCGAAGCTGGTGTGGGCTCTGTACTGCCTGTTGAGAGCATATCACCGACAGGCCCTTCCACAGCCATGACCCCTGCTGCTCACATTCTCACCCCTCATAACGGCCTCCATCTAGAAGGTGGCAGTGGCCATGTCCCTGCATGTGTTCACCCCAGCAGCTGTTACTGTATTCCCCCGCTGTCCTCCTGCTACTTCCCCTGCACCGGGAACACCTGCCTGTGGTGGCCTCTGTGCTGTGTGGCACTTCCCTCTTCTGCACTGGCTGTGGCTCCCCACACCTTCCCTGTGCCTGTGTGTTCAGGTGCCCTTTCCCTGGCCTGCCCTTGTGTCCCTCCTGCCCTGTCTGTGTGGCTAGAGTTCTGCCTCATGTGGCTTCCTGTCGCGTTCTTGTGCCTCTCCTTGCTCCTTTTTATTTTGGTTCATTTCCTCTATGGCGCAACTTCCGCTTGCTTCCTATTGCGCATGGCGCAAGTTGTTGAATCATCGCACTCGCCATTTGATGCATGGTTCCTCCCCTTCAGTTGCATGCCTTCATTATTATTGTGCTGTTGCTCAGCATGATTTGAGCTCAACTGCCTCCTGCTGAATATCGCAGAATGGTGCAATTTCGGACTTCGTAGGCGCAACCCTATTGTGCATGGCTCAACACTTTTGAATATCTGGGCCTCAGTGTAATAAGTTATTTTTTAAATGCCAGATTGAGGTCTCATTAGATTGTCTTCTGATGAACCATGCAAATGTCAACTTTTGGACTTCATGTATTTTTAGTTATTAGTTTTTAAAGTTTTCTTCATGCCCAACTTTATCTCATCAAAAGCAATGTGTTTTCAGCAGTCCTTTCAATTGGTCCATGCATGCATGAGATTTTCAAACTTTAAAACCTTATGACACAAAATGAAAAAAGATTTTATTTATTTTTTATTTTGCATTATTTATTTATCCCCTACGAGCCCTGGAGCTGCCTCTCCTTGGGCTGCCATGGTCCTAGCCATTCCCCTATTATCCCCTTTCGACCACCTACCTTACATCTGCAGCCTTCCACGGGTAGCCCGGTGTAACCCTTCACGGATGGGTCCCACTCCTCCGAGGGGAAGGCCGGTGGGAGGAACCAGCACCACTATTTCTCTCAGCCCTGGGAGCTACTGAGGTATTCTGTGGCTCTCAGGAGTCTTCAGGGGTGCCTGGGACTGGCACCCATCATCGACTAACTTCGAATTTTTTGCTTTTCCTTGTTCCTCCTTTGCGTCACTTCTTGCAGTGCCTCCAATCTCCATTGGGGCTGCTGCTGAGCAAGGACAGTCCTAACCCCCAGGATAGGAGAGCAGTCCATCAGACTCTCTATCCTATCCTCTCCTGCTGACCCCGACGACCTGGAGTCCATTCCCGAACCTGGGTCTCCAGCATGTGTTGAGGTAAGGTGCCAGCGCCTCAACCCTCTATGCCACCGGCTGGCCAAAGATTTTATTTTCAAAGCAAAGAACATCCTGTTCTGGGACAAAGAGCTAACAAACCAATAAGTATCATATTTCAGATTGGTAAAATTTTCCATTAGCAAATGGCAAAAGTCTTAATTTGGGATAATTTGGGATTTTATGTAGTTAATTAATGAATAAACTTTTGAACTTCCAAGCCAATTGTCACCAAACTTGTCAAATAATTTGCTACAAGGACTTAGACTGCACACCCAAATTTGCAGTACTAGGGCTATGATCATTGCTAATATAAGCTGCCAAAACCGCTATATTTGACACATATACTAACTCAACCATAAAAGACAGGCTCTGTCTGCCTGTCTATCAGTCTGCCTATCTGTCTGTCTGTCTCGCTCTCGTGTGCTCTATTTCTTTATATATCTTCAGTGATGCCCTCCAGGATGAAGTGCAGTGCTGTAGAATGCCTGTAAGAATAGCGTCTGTGACCAGATGAAATGAGAGACAGTAGAGTGTTTTCAAAAGCCAGCCTGGTAGGGGAGACAGGAAATCAGTGGAGGTGAGGAAGTGGGTGAGCCTGGTAAGGACAAGGGCTCTTGGAGCTTAGCTAGAACAGGGAGGATGGTGATAGGTTGATAGTTACTGTACCTGGTGAGGGCGATCACCACCTTTATGAGGGATCACTTTGCAGATTTCCAGGCCTGAGTTACTGCACCTAGGGAGAAAGAGACCCCAGGTGGGACAGGGATGGGCAATGGCTGGGGCTAAAATCTAAAGTACTGTAGGAGAGGGTCAAGTCCATTGTGGCTGGATTTGTGAAGTTTCAGAGATTTAAGGGCACCAAGCACCTAATGAGCAGTGATGGGAGACATGAAATGTATTTGGGGTTGGAGTACTTACTTGGGGAAGTGGGGGGTTAACAGGGGTATTTGGAGTTGGAGGTGTGAAGTGGAGTGTGGGGTTGGTAAGGTTGGAGGCATGGCACAGGTTGTAAACAATTTGTTTAAAGAGGAGGCCATGGGAGAGGGTCTGAGACTAGTTTGTTGTCAATGAGGAGGGAGGGAGGAGGAATTTGATTGGGGTTAAGAAAGGAAGAGAGTGTTTGCCAAAATTTATGAGGGAGTTAAGGTTTTCCTGTAATGTGTTCTTGAAATGGAGGCATTTAGCTGTCCTTATTGCTTTGGTGCACACGTTTCTCAGGGCTCTGTAAGTAGACAGGTAATTTGGGGAAAAGATGCTTTGTAGTGAGCCCATGCACAGTCGTGAGTGCTACAGAGCTCGATGATGTCAGCTGATAACCAGGAAGGTGGAAGTGTCTCACCCTGCAAGGATGTGAGGGGCATAAGTGTTCCAGATTTTGTTAAATGTGTGTCAGAAGAGGAGAGGTCAGTGTTAACATCATTTGAGGTGTATAAGAAGGACCAATCTGAGGAGGCAAGATCGTGCAGGAGATCTGAGGTTTAGGAGCGTGAGGAACTAATCCAATAGTAGGTTGGGCGAGAGCGAGTAACTGTAATTGACCTATACAGTAAGTCATTATGTGGTTGCTGAATATGTCAGGAGAGCACCAGCAGCAGAGATTCAGTGGGGGGTGAAACCAGGATCCAGTCAAGGAGGGTGTGGTTGTGGGAGTGTGGGTTAGGTCTGATGTGTTCATTTATGAGCTGGTGTCGGTTTAGGGACTCTGCTTTTGTGTGGTGGATTTTAGGAGAGGAGGCCCAGTCCAGGTTGAAGTTACCGAATAGGATGAGTTTGCCTGAGCTGGCAGTGGATGATAGGGAGGAGATGGTGTTGACCACAGAGGCGAGGAAGTTTTGGGTGAAGAGTATAATACACCAGTGAAGATCTGGAGGGGCAGCAGTTTAATCAGGAGGAGTTTGTATGCCTTTGGGACTGCCTCGCATGTAATGAGTGAGACTGGTATGCATTAATGGTGGTAGATTGCTACCCACCACCATGTTGGGCCGGACTTGCTGGTTGGGAATTCAAGAGCATGGGAGAAACAGAAGGTACCCTGGAGTTAGGAAGAAGGAATAACCCACGGATCAGTTAGAGTCCTTGGTTGTTTGTTTTTGTAAATAATCATTTGGGCAGACTAGCTGAACCACTCAGTCCATATCTGCCATCAATTTCTGTGTTTCTCTGTTTTGTATGCTAAATTGTAAATATTGTCTTCTTATGACAACACCTCATGAACAAGTGCAGAGAAAATTTTCAACTCCTGTCTGAAAGGAGATTTCACGCGAGGGACTGCAAAATCACCTTTCAGGAAGCAAAACTACTTTTAGGCAGGATTTGAAAAATGACAGCTGTCACATTCATGAGAAGCCGTAAAGAAATAATTATGTTGAAAATTAGGGGTAAAAATATTGAAAATTAACAAAGTGACAAGCCAACATTTGCAAAGTTCAATGTAGGCTCATAACTGTGTTGCTTTTAATATTTTTAGACCACATTTCAACATAACCTCTTATGATTCCACTTCATGAACAAAGGCACAGAAAATGTTGAACTCCTGCCTGAAAGGTGATTTCATGCAGGGACTGCAAAATCACCTTTCAGGATGTAAAACACATTTTGGACAGGATTTGAAAATGACAGCTGTCACATTCATGAGGTGCTGTAAAGAAATGGCTATGCTGTAAATCTGAGGTAAAATATTGAAAATTACGAAAGTTCACGAGCATTCATATGCAAAAATGACGTGGGTTCATAACCTTATTATATTTTAATATTTTACACCAGATTTTCAACATAGCCTTCTCATACCCACCTCATGAACAAGGGCAGGGGAACAAGTTTCAACTCCTGCCTGAAAGGTTATTTCACACAGGGACCACAAAATCACTCGGGACAGATTTGCTCAATGTTGCTGCAGTTGTTCATGAAGCGGGTCCCAAAAAGGCATGTTGAGAATTTGGGACAAAACATGCACAAATGGCCAGGTTATGCCACTAAATTCAAAACCCCATTGAAATACATTAAACTGCATACTTGATTTCCTCAGTTTGTGGTCTGGCTTTGAAGAGTGAAGACATGTCTGCAGTTCTGAGGATTATGGTGTTGGACCTCTGGTGGGTAAATGTGGCTTTGGGGGTGTGGGCGGGGGTTGTGGGTGTTGAGTGGGATGGTCAGGTGTGGGGGCAGTAATAGCCACAACAGACATTGATGGATGATTTTCTTTTACAGTCTTTTCTTTTAACAACAACAACAACAAAAAACTATGAGGAAGGTTTTCTTTATTTCAACTTGTGACACTGGGATTGGGCACCCCAGTGTCACTGTTATGTTTGTGGGAGAAGTATGTGGTGGTGGGTGCTGAGAGGGAGGGTCAGGTGGGTGGGATGATAAAAAAAACAGAAAGAAATTCAGAGTGGAGATGTGACTGTGCATTGGGAGTGGCATGGTAATGGACCATAGGGTGGTTCTCTTAGGAGAGTGTGCTAGAGTTACACACCCCAGTGTCAGTGTTGTATGTCGGCAGAGTTGCTGAGGTTGGATGCTTGGGACAGTCGGGGGGACACGAAGGCGATGTGACACACTTTGAGAGTAGCATGGTAGTGAACTGCGGGGTTTCACTTGCAAGGTGGCAACACTGGAGGATTGGGCACCCTAGTGTTAGTGTGTTCTGTTTGGGGGTGCTGAGAGGAGGGTTGGATGTGAGGAACAGTCATGGGGTCACCAGAAACAGATATTGATGGATGGTTTCCTCCTACAGCTGGCAGATATTCCAGGCATTCCAGGCTGACCATGATGGATCAGCTTGGCTTGCTGGGTGGTGAGAATCAAGAGAAGAGCTAACCCATGATTGGGTCAGCTTTTTTTCAAGTTTGTGCAATCTCCTCCCAGCAAGCCAAAACTCTGTCATGATCAGCCTTGCTGATGATTGGTGTGTCACTGACTCACCCCTAAAACACTAGTCTGCATTGGAAGGACAGTATCACACCTGTGAAAAAGCAGTACTACAACAATACGTTCACTGTGCGCAGATGCACATGATCAACATAGAAAAGTGTCTCTCTATTTATGGCAGTATTCTTGACTGTTTTTATCTTGCTTGTTTTTGCCATGTCCTACAAGGTGCACATTATCTGTTGTGCATGTGCTAAGTTCATTGAAATTCATTTCAGCAGTTTTCAAGGCAGTCATGAATTTATTTCTAATTAAAATACCAAGGCCCAGATATTCAAACTGCACCCCAAAAGTGCGCAATAGCAGGAGCAAGCACAAGTCCATTGCACCCTTGTGCAAGAGATGCACGATATTCAAAAACGGAGCAGGCCAAACGCGCCTACAGCCGACGACTGAATATTGCACCACCTGTGCCATAGCGCAACTAGAGGGGAAGCTGAGCAGATCTTATGCCATAGCGCAACAAGGGATGTGCAGCTGAGCAGTCCAGAGGCACCATAAGCGCAACCAGGGATGCCCCCAGCAGCAGAGCAATGCAACTGCACAACCAGGAGGTAGGGGCCCATCACCCATGCCGCAGATGGGCACAGGAACACACAGCAGAACAGACATTGTCACCCACACCCATGCACTGCACAAGTGGGGAGGGCTGGAATAACCACCGGCCCATGGAGACAAGCAAACAACCCACAGCCGGACCATGGTGCCCCATCACACCTCTGGGCAAGCTGTGACTGGCACACAAGGAGGGCTGACCACCCCATGCCACACCATCCCCCAATGAGAGCACACCTGCACCTGACCCCACTCACACCCCCATGAGCAGTGACCACCACTGCAGGAAACCCCATGCATGCCACCACCCCTATTGTGACAATGCAACCCTGTGCACCACAGAACCATGCAAGCCAAACCCACCATGAGCACCCATCAGCAGGTGGCAGCACAAGCAGTGCAACAACGGCAGACACAGTGCCACCATGCACAGTCCCCTGAGGTACTGCTGAGAGATCAACCATGCGTCGGCACATGAGGTGACCACACACGGGACAGGGCTTGTCCCGGACACCACTACCAGTGGTACAGCACCCTGCACAGTATTCCAATGACACACCCTGACCCACCACTGGCCACAACAGCCAGCACAGACACCACAGTGGTGCATGGAAGCATGCACCACACCGGATCTCCACACAGTGCATGGACAGACACCCACCCATACCCAGGGCACAACAACACAGGGGCGCAGTGGTGGGGCAACCTAGCCCCAGTGTGGGCCCATGTAAACTGTGTACACACAACCCACAGTCCTCCATGGCACTGGAGTGCCAGCCACCCTGCGTAGGCACTGTGGACCCATACACAACCATCATTCGCCTAGAGCACAAGTCACAGACAGTGGTACACATCCCTGCAACACACACAAGGCACAGCATGGAGGTGGGACAACAACTGTGGATGCCACAGTGTCACCGAGGCAGACATGCACCACATCAGTGACAGGAGGCAGCCCAGCAATGTGATGGGTACAGTGGTTGCCCTGCAGGGACTGCCACCACTGACATGCCAGCGGACTGTGCAGGTCACAGACATGCATGTGTGTCAGCTGCAGAGGCCATGGACAGACTGATAGGTGCACCATGGACACAGAGCACGCACCATGGACCACTGCACACAGTCATCCAGTGCAAGGGCACAACACACACACCACAGACACTGACTGATAGCTACCCCCACACAATAGTCACCTCCACGGACACACACACATACCCATGACCGTACTACCCCTGACACCATGCACACCACTGCAGCTGAGCACCTATAGCCCACTGCAAATCAGAGACTACCACAGTATTCATATCAAAATAACTGTTTGAACAAACATATAAAATTCAACTATTTACAATACTATGTACAAAATATATACAAGGTTGGGAGGTGGGCCACAAACAAGGTGGGGGTGAGTAGGGGCAGGGGTGGACAAAAGGATGGGAAAGGAGGTGTGAGGGGTGGATACAGGGGTAGGGGATTACAGGGACTGAGGGACCCTAGGCGGAGCGCCCGCCCCACTCCAACTTCGTCATGCTCTGTGCCTCCGCAGACCCCAGTGTTGTCAATCCTGTGGAGGATGTCCAGCCAAGCCCTTGCCACCTGGAGTATCTCCCGCAGCACCTCCCTTATTTCCCAGAGATGGCATGTACCTAGGACAAGGGAGCACAATCAATAGGTGTGAATGCACACCCCATACAGCCCGCCCACTGTGCATGGCATACGGCCGTGGGACATACCTCTGTGATGGTGTGTGACCACCCGCAGTGATTACATCCACATGACCTGCCCACCCAGGCACATACAGCCATGCGGAGCTGCTCACACCCCTTTGGCCAAGTCACGCTTTAGCACCACCGTGGCTGTTTGGTGACATGGCTATGTGTAAAGGCAGTGGCACAACCATGTACCTGGTGCATGTATGGACCACCACTGATGAACTCCTAGACATGCATTGCCACAGGACAGTGTTGACCATAACAAGTCGCATGCCGCGGCAGTGGTGTCGATGGATGGTGGCCATGCCCACTGCCCACCCTCTTACACAGCATGCAATAGTAATCATGGAGGTATGGCACTCACCTTCATCGGGCGGTCCAGTGGGTGGTGATGGCCTCGCCCGCCTTGCTGCACTCTGCTCCTCCTGCCGCCGAAGATCACGGGCACAGCGGCGTTCCTCTGAGCCTGTGGTGCAAACATGGAGAGGAACATCAGTACAATCCCGTAGCAAAGTCCCCTGCCCCCAGGTGTGTGCCCTCCAACCCAGCCAGACCCACCCACCCCACACCCTGATAACTCCACCACAGCCAACACCGGACGGTCCCTCCCCCATGTGCTGGACACATACAACAGTGTTACCCATATGGAAGATAAAAGTGTGTTGAAGTAACCCCTACCTGGCGTTGCACCGTGCCCTCTTGGCACGTGCCCGCAGGCATGCTAGCAGCTCAGGCTCCCACTGCGCGAGGTCCCGTACCTGTGGTGGCACTGCTCCGTGCTCCTACCCCATCCTGTAGCCTCCTCAAGTGCAGTGGCCACCACCTCCCACACCTGGGTCCTGGACCTGTCCAGGGTGCCTCCTGAACAGTGGCCCATGGTGTGACTCCACAATGGCCACTAGGTTGGCCAGCTCTATGCCGACCACTGAGCTGCCTTCCTGCATGCAATGCTCTCTGGTCAATTGGCAATATGGTGCTCTGTGGCCAAGCTCCCCACATACAGATGCTGCGTGGTACAGCGCTGCCATTTCTATCGCTGTCACCGAACAGCACGATAGAGGTGCACCCATGCCTGGCGCATGGCGCCTAGGGGGCAAAGGTCGGGCACGGGTCAAGGGTCTCTGCGCATGGACATGCACAGCACCATTGGAACCCAATGCTTGTGGCGTGATTGGCTGCCTGTGTGCCACCACGTGCTTGCCTACTGCGCAGTTGGCCCAGTGCGCCTATGATGGCCCAGTGCCACAGTGCCTGTAGTGACCATCACTGGCACCACTGACACAATGGTGGCCATGCCTGCATTGCCTACTGTGCAGCACATGTATCAGCGTGGCAGACACCCGCGCCAGCAACCCAGGCATGCGAGGAGGGTGTGTATCGCGATGTCACAGAACTGTGCCATTGGCTCAGCACGTTCAACACAATTGTGCAAAGTGCAACAGCAGCGATATTCAGCCGTCATATGCAAATCATCTAATCAGCCATTCAATGGCGCAGCACTGCAATTGCATCCACTTAAAGTTGTGCCTCGCCTCATTTGCATGGGTTGCGCTTATAAAAGTGTGACATTGGGTTGCAGTGGCCATAGTCAGTTACTGTAGTCTATTGGTGAGTTGCATGCTGTTTGGGAGTGTGGACTGTGGATTTAGGGACATGCATGGGACTGCACAGTCACAGGTAACAACTACCATTCTTACAGGCTACATAATGACCGCAAGTTGTGGGAGAGGAGGAACACTGTGGTGAGAGAAGGAGGAGGCCTAACTTTACTAAGGCTGAGACCAAGCCTGTTTGAGGCCTACCTGGATCAGGAGCCTTCTCAGCGAATGGTGGGGAACACCTCAAGCCCGTGCTGCTGCATGGAAGGAAGTGGCACGTGCTGTGAACCTGCATGGCAGCCACCAGCACGCTGTGCAGGAGTGTTAGAAAAAGATGGGCATGGACAGGAGGAGGATAAAGGAGAAGGTGGCTGCCATCAGGGCAGCACGAGCTGCAACAGGTGGGGGACAGCCAGAGGTGGTACTGCTGACCCCACAGGAAGAGAGGCTTGCTGGAAGCATGCAGTGTAGTGCCATTGAGGGTGTTCCAGGTGGTGGCTTCAGAAGGGTGGTGGCCCATCACTGCATGGTAAGTCATGGTCTGTCTATGGGGGCAGAGTACGTCACATGCAGTAATGCGACTTTGCTTTCCCTTACAGATCCTGAGAGTCTGCATGGGTTAGTGGTGGTGGGCGTGTCCACTGAGGACAGTCAGCTGGAGATGGAGGAGGGCCAATCCACCTCCACAGGTATATGTGGATCAGTGCGACAGTGGGTCGCCTGGCTGTCCACACTGATGTCGTTGTAACAGGCACGGAGGAAGCCCAGCCTGTGTCCCAGCGTACTGGTGTCTATGGATGCCAGCATGCTGTGATTGGGGCCAGTGCAGAGTCCGTCACTGATGATGATGTCACTAACATCATGGGCAGTGACACGTGTGTGACATGGGATGGCCACACAGCAGGACACATCACGCCCATGGCTATGAGTGGTGCTGCCATGGAGGCCTGCATGTCGCGGCACAGTCCCAGCCTGTGCCTGTCAGCACCAGTGGGGCAGCACTGGTGTTTGTTCAGGACAGTGGACTGTTGCACCCACTGCAGCAGCACCACTGAGCCCTGCGGGCGGCAGCCGGAAGGGCAGCATCAACAGTCGGCCAATAGGCTTGGGTGTACAGGGTTCAGCGGTGGTGTCTGTGCACCGCCGGACAAGCCCAGACCTGGTCCTGGTGCGCGAGCTCCCACCCTCAAGGGTGCTGAGCATCAGGGCTGTGCACACCCTGAGGGACAGGATGCCGAGGAGGCAGATGACCTCTTGGACGAGCACACCCGCCTACTGCAAGCATCAGTCCAGCAGAAGATGCAGCTTGCGACGTCAGTGAATTCACTTCATGTGGCTCTGGAGTGGGCAGAGGGCGTCAGCAGGGACACCGTTCTGATCCTGGCAGGATGGACTGTTTGAGGGAGGATGTGACTGCTGCCATTGATAGGCATGCACTGTTGTCATGGCCACAATGGGCACACAGTCAGGTGCTCATGCATCGTGGACACCATGCAGTGCACTGTTCACCCCCATTCCCGGCGTGTGACTCCTCCCTGTCACACCGGGTTCAGCTGTGGGCATTCTGACCACTTCTGGCACAGGCATGTTCAGTGTGCTGCAGACTCCTGTGCGGCATGGTGGCGTTCATGCAGTGGAACCCTGGGGACCATCGTGCCACCCATGATGCCAGTGGTCAGCCGGTCAGTGCTGGCAGGTTCGGCGGGGCCACACGCATCCGTGGTGGCTGGGGCACTATCTCACGTGACTGACCTGTCTCCCAGTGTGGCTACTGTCTGGTGCTGCCCTGTGTGCATTGTGTCTTTCAGTGGGCTGTGCACGGGTGGGTACCGGCCCTCAGCCGGACACACAGTCCACCTTCACACCCTCCCGGCTTCTGTCTGCAGTTGCGTATGCATGATGATGCCTGCATTGCACTATACACCAATGTGCAATGGTGCTCAGCATCTGACATACGCACATGGACAGGCAGTGGGCATGGTGGTCTGTGGACATGTGTGTGGCTAGGGTTTGCATTCTGGGTTGGTGTGCCTCCTGCCCTCTGTGCACGCTTGGTGTATTTTGTGTGCGTGTGTGTGTCCATCTGCGTGGCATGTTAATCCTCATCCATCCCTGGTTGTGTGTGTGCTTCTGTGCCCTGCCTCTTCCCTTGACGGCATGCACCCTGGTGTGTGTCCATGAGTGTTTGTGGGTTGTGCCTTAGCCACTAGTGGTTGCACATGGCCCATGACTTACCTGGGTTGGCTGAAGTGCTCCTCCGTGATGGTGTCCCGGTGCAGCTGTGCCAGCCGGATCAGTCGGGGTCCATCGCCCAAAGGGAGCTGCCCATCACCATCATCACCGTGTCCTCATCGCCCCATCACTGTCCCCTCTTCAACCTGTCACGGCTATCCCACATTCATTGGCCATGAGGTGTCCAGGCAACAGAAATGTGCCTTCAGCATCCCGAACACCCGCTCGATGACATTACGTGTGGTGGCAGTGCTCTTTGTAGCATTGCTGCGATGGGGTCATGGGCCACCAGTAGGTGTGAGCAGCCAGGATGGAGTGGGTATCCACTGTCACCTGTGTGTGGAGGGTTAGTTTGGTGATCAGCATCGCCCTGCCCCGGGCCATGTAGACCACTACCCATGTCACCTCTGGCCATGCCCCACCAGGCCCTATGATTGTCCATGTGGTTTGCATACTCACCCAATAGGTGGCCAGTGGGGATGTTCCCACTCTCAAATCTGTGGCACTGTGCCGACTGGTGCCAGATGAAGGCATCGTCTGCTCCCCAGGGTGCGTGGCACAGACATTGATTATGCACCCCTGGCATCACACACCACCTGGCAGTTGATGCTGGCATAGCCCCTGCGATTGATGTATGCGGCCCCTCGGGGCCAGGTGGTTGTGTGTATGGCCACATGGGAGCAGTCTATTGCCCCTAGCATGCCAGGCATATGTGGTACCCTGTGGAACTCCTGTATGTTTACTAGCGCCCGCTGGTGTGCTGGGGAAATGATGTACTCCGCCGCATGTGGCTGCAGTGCGCTGAGGAATTGGGTGAGGTGGCATGATGTGGCTCGACTGGGTTATGCCTGTGGTGTCCCCAGTTGGTCTCTGGAAGGTACCCATGGTGAGCAAGCACATGCAGGCTGTTACTTTAGTCTCCACTGATAGGGCATGGCTCTGTCGTGTGGGTGCCTGCATCACATCACTGCACAGCTCACAGAGCTGCCTCAGAATTGCCCTATTCAGGCGGTACTGGCCCACAATCTCAAGTATCACTGTATAGCTCGAAGCTGGTGGGCTCTGTACTGCCTGTTGGGGCATATCGCCGACGGGCCCTTCCACATCCACGCCCCGCCGCCTGCCTTCTCACCCCTCATAACAGCCTCCATCTGGAAGGTGGCACTGGCCATGTTCCTGGCTTGTGTTCACCCCCCAGCAGCTGTTACTGTATTCCCCCGCTGTCCTCCCTGCTACTTCTCCTGCACCGGAACACCTGCCTGTGGTGGCCTCTGTGCTGTGTGCACTTCCCCTTCTGCACTGGCTGTGGCTCCCCACACCTTCCCTGTGCCTGTGTGTTCAGGTGCCCTTTCCCTGGCCTGCCTGTGTGTCCCTCCTGCCCTGTCTGTATGGCTAGAGTTCTGCCTCATGTGGCTTCTCTGTCGCGTTCTTGTGCCTCTCCTTGCTCCTTTTTATTTTGGTTTCATTTCATGTCGCTCCAACTACGCTTGCTTCCCTGTGCGCGCTTAAAGCAAGTTGTTGAATATCGCACTGCGCCATTGATGCATGGTTCCTCCCTTCAGTTGCGCATGCCTTCATTATTATTGTGCTGTTGCTCAGCATGATTTCGGGGCTCAACTGCCTCCTGCTGAATATCGCAGAATGGCGCATTTCGACTTGCTAGGCGAACCCTATTGTGCATGGCTCAACACTTTGAATATCTGGGCCTCAGTGTAATAAGTTATTTTTAAATGCCAGATTGAGGTCTCATTAGATTGTCTTCTGATGAACCATGCAAATGTCAACTTTTGACTTATGTAGTTTTTAGTTATTAGTTTTAAAGTTTTTCTTCATTCCCAACTTTATCTCATGAAAAGCAATGTGTTTTCAGCAGTCCTTTAATTGGTCCATGCATGCATGAGATTTTCAAACTTTAAAACCTTATGACATAAAAATGAAAAAAGATTTTATTTTATTTTTTATTTTGCATTATTTATTTATCCCCCACGAGCCCTGGAGCTGCCTCTCTTCGGGCTGCCATGGTCCCAGCTATTCCCCTATTATCCCCCTTTGACCACCTATCTTACATCTGCAGCCTTCCAAGGTAGCCTGGTGTAACCCTTCACCGGATGGGTCCCACTCCTCCGAGGAAGGCACAGTGGGAGGAACCAGCACACTATTTCTCTCGGCCCGGAGCTGCTGAGGTATTTTGTGGCTCTCAGGAGTCTTTGGGGTGCCTGGGACTGGCACCCATCATCCGGCTAACTTCGAATGTTTTTTGCTTTTCCTTGTTCCTCCTTTGCGTCACTTCTTGCAGTGCCTCCAATCTCCATTGGGGCCGCTGCATGACCAAGGACAGTCCCTAACCCCCAGGATAGGAGAGCAGTCCATCGGACTCTCTATCCTATCCTCTCCCTGCTGACCCCGACGACCTGAGTCCATTCCCGAACCTGGGTCTCCAGCATGTGTCAAGGTAAGGCGCCAGAGCCTCAACCCCTATGCCACCGGCTGGCCAAAGATTTTATTTTCAAAGCAAAGAACATCCTGTTCTGGGACAAGAGCTAACAAACCAATAAGTATCATATTTCAAATTGGTAAAATTTTCCATTAGCAAATGGCAAAAGTCTTAATTTGGGATAATTTGGGATTCTTATGTAGTTAATTAATGAATAAACTTTTGAACTTCAAGCCAATTGTCACCAAACTTGTCAAATAATTTGCTACAAGGACTTAGACTGCACACCCCAAATTTTGCAGTACTAGGGCTATGATCATCGCCAATATATAAGCTGCCAAAACCCTATATTTGACACATATACTAACTCAACCATAAAAAGACAGGCTCTGTCTGCCTGTCTGTCAGTCTGCCTATCTGTCTGTCTGTCTCTCTCTCATGCACTATTTCTTTATATATCTTCAGTGAAGCCCTCCAGGATGAAGTGCAGTGTTGTAGAATTCTGCAGTAGAGTTACTGCAGTAAACAATGCAATTTCAATGGGAATTAATCCTTTCGTCATGTAGTAAACCTGTGACACTGCGCTCATTCTGAGGGCTTATCTCTATCTTTCTGTCTATCTATCTATCTGGCAATCAATCATGTATATCTGTTTAATAATCCAACAAGAGTGAGGGTCAAAATTACAAGATAAAAGGTATTTCCGGCTGTTGAGATCAGTTTATTTATTTCAAAAGTTTCACCAGGAGAGACATACTGAGCCATAAACAACTCATTTTCAGAAGCTTCCTGGGGAGAGGGTAGAGGAGAAATATATATCCATACAGCATAAAAATATTTACAGAGAATGTACACTCATGTTAAGGCATACATTTATACAATATATCATAAATTAAACGTCGAAAGCAATATACATTGAATGTTCAAGAGCATATACATAGGGATTATTTACAGAAAATGCAGCAGCAGCAGCAGTAAGTAACATTTGCCTACAAAAATAGGGGATGAACCAGACTAGTGCAAGTGGCTAAGGGTAGTCTAGCAAAAGGTGAAGAGTAGAGAGGGGAGAAAGGAGAAGGTAGATCATAGGAAGGAGACAAGGAGGCCCAGATTTAGGGTGGGTAGGTAGGAGGAGGAGGTAGAGGAATGGGGAGAGAGGAAGGAGAGTAAGACATATGAGAATCAGGGGTGTGGGGAGAGAAGGGGGTGGAGAGCCAGGAAGAGGAAGGTATGGGGCAATAATGGGGGTCAGGGCAGTTTCAGGAGGGGCACAGTAAGGTGTATAAGACTGGAGAGGAGTGGATGGAGGTAGCACAAACGAATAGGGCCAGGGAGGGAGTTACAGAGTTTAGGAAGGCAGAAAGAGAAATCAGTTCAAAAAGATTTCAGACGCCACTCCATATGCACACAAAAGAGTTCACTGCAACATTTGATAGTGACTACTGCTGTGTTTATTACAGGAAAAACTTTTACGCAGATACTGTGTAAACATTTAATGACACTGTGGAAGTGCAACAAGAACACGCTTTGTTGCACTTCCCAGTGTCATTAAATGTTTTGCTCTTTCAATACCTCAAGGGAATCAACAAAGTCCAAGAGGGTAGCTTCTTTCAGAAAAAGAGATGTGCAAGAACAAGGGACACAATCTTTAGGTAGAAGGAGACAGCTCAGAAGTAACGTGAGGAAGTATTTTTTCATGGAGAGGGTTGTGGATGCATGGAACAGCCTTCCTGAGGAGGTTGTGGAGTCAAAACAGTGGGGAATTCAAGAATGCATGGGACATACATGAGGCAATTCTAGTTGGAGGTAGGAGAAAGGCTTTGGTTAACTAGGATCTGCAGCTTATCCATTAGGTAGTGAAATGGGCAGACTAGGTGGGCCAAGCGGTCCTTATCTGCCATCAAATTCTATGTTTCTATGTATGATTCTATGTGATCTGCTGTAAAGATTTTTCTGTAATAAACACAGTGGTAGTCACTATCAAATGTTGCAGTGAACTCTTTTGTGTGCGTATGGAGTGGTGTCTGAAATCTTTTGAAATGTTGATACTACTGGGCTGGCAGCCCTCTCACAGATGCACCCTGCCTATTCCTGAGCACAGTGAAGGTCAGAACATTTTTGGAAACATTTTGAAAGAGAAAGCAGCTTGCCCAGCTAAGGTCCGCCTGGATGGGAGAGTTAGAGAGTGGAGGTTAGAGCGATGGAGAGAGTAGGAGGGTTTGAAGGGGAGGGAGGAGAGAGAAATAAGGTAGGATGGGAGAGAGTTCAGTCAGTACTTTAATAAGGGAGGAGCAATGAACAAGCAATCTGGTTTCAAGGGAGGAATGGAGATAGAGGTGGCAGTGGTGGGTCTGGGGGACGATCCAAGGAAAACCTACAGAAGGAGTGGAAGAGTGGATCCCTGTCTGGCCAGGATAGACTTGGGAGCACTAGCATAGATAGTTTCACCTTAGTCAAAGAGGGAAGAATCATTCTCTGCACAATGGCTCTGTGGGCCAGCAGAGGGATGCACCCTCGGTTTCTATAAAGTGCACCAAGTTTAGGGAGCTTTTTGTGTAAGTAGTCCATATGAGCAGAGAAGTCTAGGTGACTGTTGAGCCAAACTCCTAGGTACTTGAAAGTTGTGACGTTTCAAGGTTAGTCCCATCCAGAGTGTTGAAGGAGGGCAGGGCTGGCAGTTTAGAGAGTTTTGTCTGGTACCAAAAGTCATACAGGCAGTTTTTTCACATTTAAGGAAAGCTGAGCTGACCAGAACCAGTGCTGAATATTGGTGAAAGCCAGCTGGAGTCTGCTTGTCAGGTCTGGAATGGAGGAGCCTGAGCCAACTATGACAGTGTCATCAGCATACATGTGTACTTTCAATACTTCAGTTAATATCAGAACTATGTTGCTGTTACTGTTTTCACAACAGCTATATTGAAGGTTAGTATCACTGCAGTGGAGTACTGAGTCAGTCAGACAACAGCTTTCTCAATGCTGATGACATCAACATTGTATAGTGTAGCACTGAACCAGCAGCTGAACTCACAGAGAAAAAATAGCAGATTTAAAAGTTACACTAATAAGCTGGTGTTGTAAAAATTGAATCATTTATGAAGATGCAAAACTTTTATAACTCACTGTGGCTCCTCCACTCTGCCTTTGATCCTGCCCCCACACACATGAAGATAAATTGCATATAGTGATCCAGGACATTGCCTATCTCATAGATATGTAGATATAGCTATAGATATACCTATAGCTATAGATATGTATACTTGTAGATATAATTGCTGCAGACAAAGGTTCTTCTGTAAACAGATCCTCTTTACTTTGGGATAAACCTCTGGTGACCCTAACAAATTGTTAGAATACTGCATATTCCTTTCCTAGTTACGTAGAAACGTATAAAACAGCTAAACAGCTGGCAGAAGAAGGCTTTGGCCTATGCAGTCTGACCTGTGAGGGTGAGGTTTAGATCTATTGAAGTACATGTCTAACTGTAAATTAGCATGCTGTTTGATCTGCTTGTCTGACGTTATAATTACTAAATGTCTTCTATTGCCATTTTGTATTGTTCTCCAGGAGTTTCTTAGAAATTGCACATTTTAGTCCTGATGAACTGTTCCCAGTATGTAGTGTTTGATGAATAAATATAGCAACTTCCCCGCCTCTACAACAGCAAATGGCATTTAGAATAAAAGCTTCTAGTTCACATAATATTGAATGTTTTAAGTGTACAATTATCTGAAAGACTTTATTGAAGATGGTGCTGCTTCTGCTTTTTGTGAGCCTTATGATTTTAGCACATTATTATTGATATAATCATAGTACTATCACAGCTCTGGCTAACAGACTACCTGCACAGAGCAACTGATGAGGGCGATTATGTCTGGGCTATACTTACTGATCTTACAATGGCATTCAATCTTGTTGATATAGATCCTTTTAGCAAAACTGTCTGAACTGGGATTCTCAAAGGAAATAGTATGCTGGTTCACCACCTATCTAGAAGATAGGGTACTAAGGCTATCTTTTGGAATCTCAAATATGGGTCCTCCAGGAGTCAATACTGGGGTCAGTGTTATTTAGCCTTTTTGGGCCCAATATTCAGAGCCAGCCAGATGCAGGCGCAAATGGATGCACCACACAAAAAATAGGCTGGCCAGCCTGATGGGATATTCAAACAGAATGCACGATTGGAACAGATCGTGCATTCTGTTCACTCTCGAACCCTGGATGTGCAGCACAAAGTGGGCGATCACAATGTTGGGCGCAGTGCATTCGGGGATCGGGGCTGAAGACTGACAATGAGGGAATGCATGGCACATACCTGGATGAGCCGATTCCCCAAGGGTGATAGCCAAAATATGCTAATCAGCTCATTGGGCATGCATGGCAAAAGGGGCCTCATGCATGCCCATTATGGGTTCATTAGCATGGCTGCACCAGGCTATATGTGCCCGGTCAGCCCTCCCTCCCCAGCCCGATCACTGACTGACAGGCAAAAAGAAATACATGTTGACATTTCCATGAGTGTGAGTGGCCTCCATCTCTGATCCCCGATCATTATACAATAAATTATTATGCCCGTTTCTATAGTGTAGAGGCCCCTAACCCATCCTCAATCTCTGATCATTGTAAAATAACAGATTGTCCCCTTTTCCATAGTATAATGACCCCACCCCATCCCCAATCCACAATCATTGTAAAATAACAGTGTTCCCTTTTCCATAGTGTAGTGGCCCCCACCAATCTCAGTCCATGATAACTGAAAAAAAAAAAGAATGTCCCCTCTTCCATATTGTAGTGAATCCCCACCACCCATCCACAATCCCGATAGTGTTAAAAGCTGATCATCCCCATTTCCATAGTGTAGGCCCCCTCCCTACCCGAGCACTGTCTGACATACATGACAAGGCTACCCCTGTTTCTATAGTGTAGTGTCCATCCAACCCCACACACCAGTAGGCAGTAGCCTCCCTCCTCCCTCCCTGCACCCCCAACCTGACCTGTGCTGGTGACTGGCACAGCCCTCCACACCATGCCATGGCCAGCCACCATTGAGCGGTACCCAAGCTCATACAGTACATAGTACAAGCTCATTGTTTGGGTACTGCGTGTTGGTGGATGGCTGTGGCAGGGTGGTGGAGGGCTGTACCAGTCGTCAATACATCTCAGGTTGGGGTGGTGCGGGAGGCAGGCTACTGTCTCTGGGATGGGGGTTGGGGGACATACACTATGGAAATAGGGTATCCTTGTCATATGTATGTCATACAGTGCTCGCTGGTGAGGCCCACATTATGGAAATGGGGATGATCAGTTTTTTAACACTATTGGGAATTGTGTATGAGTGGATGGTCCACTACACTACGGAACAGGGGACATTCATTTATTTTGCAATAGTTGTAGATCAGAGATGGGGCGGGGTCCACTACACTATGGAACAGGGGCACTTTCTGTTATTTTACAATGATCATGGATCGAGGATGGGGTGGGGGGGTCACTACACTATGGAAAAGGGGACAATCTGTTATTTTTAATGATCGTGGTACGTCATTTATTGTACAATGATTGGGGATCAGGGATGGGTGGGGCCACTACACTATGGAAAAGGGGACAATCTGTTATTTTACTATGATCAAGGATTGGGGATGGGTGTGGGGGCCACTGCAGTATGGAAACAGGGTACATCATTTAGTTTACAATGACAGGATCGGGGAGGCGGGACCACTACACTATGGATATGGGGCTTCTACATATGTACTGCTCGGTGATTGGGGTTGGGTGGAGGAATCATGTCAAGTGCCATGGACTTTGTGCAAGGCACCACCATGAATGGCAAAAGTTAAGACAGGGTTTTGGTGTCCTAACTTTGTGCTGGTGCATCCGGTCACGTCTTCACCAGGGAGGGTTGAATATTGCAATACAGAGAATATGCATGAGGGACCCCTCATTTGCATGCCCACATCACAATATTCTGCACCACGGTGCAGCTGGGTTTGCATGGCACATCGGGGCTTTAAATATTGCCATGCCCCTGATGGTCATTGCAAGTCCAGAGATGCGCTGGGTGCATCTAAGGATGTGCTGTACATCTCCTTTGAATATGTGGGTCTTCGTGAATAACTTGTTGACAGTCTGCACCAAGGTTGTCTATATGCAGACAACATGGTACTCTTCACTAGGGAGGGTCCTTACAGGCAGTTTCTGATTGTTTGCAAGCCAATTTTGAAGCACTATAGAGATGGCTTATAGAAATGCCCAATTAATCGAATGTGAAGAAAACAGAAGTAATTATATTTGGCAATGATAGGAAACTGAGTTCATCACAGTCATTCCGTAACAATGTCTCACTGGACAACACAGAAACTGATTTGGTTTCAAAGTTTAAATACTTTCTCTTGGTTCCATATGATAACGGTGATTGTGTAATAGCTATCGTTGTTTGGTCGAGTCTGCATCACCGAAAATGAATTTTCAGTGATATAGACTCATGGCGCATAGCAAAAGGGCAGCAGACACTTGGATTTTCCTTTTATGCAGGGGGCTGTGCCCCTGCCATCCCCTGCCATGGGGAGCTTTGCCCTGCACTCCCCTACTAAAGGATTCTCAACTCCAAGGGGTGTATGTTGAGGGGGGCAAAATGACAGAAAATAAAATTTCCCAGACCGGCGCAAAAACAAGAACACAGCCAGAACTGAACCTGGCACCCTTCCAGCCCTAGCCTGCCCCCAACCCACCATGCCACACAGCCAGCTTGGCAGCCCATCATTGCACTATGCCTCACAAACCCTACCTGCCCTTCTGCCTGTCGCATGGCATGGTCCTCCCCTACACACAAATACATATAGTAACATCCTGTCATTATAATCATCAAACCCCTCTTCTGTCACCCTCCATGCCCGGTAGTCCTGTATAAAATGTCGTGATTAGGTCACCTTTAGAAAGCACTCAATTGCGGTTGTGAATACTACAGGCTCCCTTTCTCTTGGACTGTTCCCCAAGCAATAAATTTTAAGGGGTGTGGGTTATCGAGATTACCACAGCTGGAGTGGTTTGCCCACTAGGTGCATCCGAGTGGTAACTTTTTCCAGCCGTAGTAAACTCTAATAACCCACATCCCCTAAGTGGCTTATTGTGATTATACCACGTCCTTTGTTTTTTTAAAGAATTTAAGATTAAAGTGATTTTACTTGAAAATATATTTTTTATTGATTTTCCTGTAATATCCTTCCCCCATGTGTTAAATAGTTCCCTGTTGCTAGGTCGAATATTTTAAGTAGATGGCAGTCCCCCAACCCCAGACCACTTTCCCCAGCTCTGGGCAAAAGTAAAAAGAGAAAGCCTTTACCATGTATGTTATCACACTATTGTGTGTAGCTATGTGTCTCTCTCTCTCTCTCTCTGGAGGTGCTTGATCTTGGTTTGATTTGGGAAGCAGCATGGTAACAAAAAGTAGGAACATCTTTGCTGGTCTGTCTCGGCAAGGGGGACCACGGTTTTATTTGAGCAGTCCACAGGGTTATTATTTTAATTTTAATAATAAAAAAAAGACAACGTCTCCATTCTGTTTTAGTGGTGGCAGAGTGCGGCGCAGTGTTTACGGGCTGTGGTGCATCTGCACGTTTACTACCGGGTGTAGTTTTGTGGTGAGTGAGGACAGTAGTTTGAATTGGCGCGTTTTTTGTAAATTAGATTTTGGCAATACGTTTATGTATGTGGGGTTTTCTGCTCTTTTCTTCAGTCCCAGAACACTGGGGAGGATCGGAGGACAGAGGACGTTAAGGGCAACAGCAAGAGATTCAACATACAGGACACTGATGTTTGTGCTCTCCTGGTGCCCCATCTTTGGCAGTGTTGGGCAGGTGGGTGCAGATTTTGGGAACAGGGGACGAGAAATGAAGTAGGAATTCTGAATTTATGGGGGCACACAATTTTGTTCAGGCTGCACTGTTTTAAAAATTGCTTTTCTGCATGTCGTTTAACGAGGTTTCAAGATGGCCCTTTGCCACTGCCAACTTTGGGGTTCGGATGGATTTTAGAGATGGAGCTGACTGGCACCTTTGCCAGTGATTATCATAGGATTTACAACAGGGATAAGGTGCCAGTCTGCCTATGTGATTGGCTGTTACTTTATGTACATGGTATAATTTATTTATTTATTTATTTATTGAATTTTGATGACTGGGTAGGCCCACTGGGCCGGAGGTCCCTTTTCAGGGCGTACCGGGAGTAACAATTACATACAGGTAACAGATCAGTACACTCGGTAATTATAATGTTATTTGACAATAAAAGACTTCTATAGGGTTATAAGCGGTAGGTAGTGGAGGACATACAGGCAATAGGACATAGGAGTTAGACATAAAGAAAACATTTACGTATCAAGTTCATGTTGAGATTGGGAATTGCTCAAGGTAAAGGCAAGAAGTTGCTAATGACATATGGTACCTTCCTTATGGGCATAGTGGAAGGGGATATATTGGTACATAAGTGCTCCCCATCCTTTGAGGAGGTGTTGATGTATGGTCAGGTCCTGTAACATAGGCATATGCTCCTGTCAAGCAGGTGTGCCTTGAGCTTTGTCCAGAAGCTGGTGACGGACACTGCCTCCTGTACCTCCCGGGGAGGTTGTTCCAGTTGGAAGGGGGTGTACCACGAAGGACCTGGACCCGGCTTTAGTCCTAGTCTTGGGAACCACAAGGAGGTTTGGCCAGAGGTGCGTAGACTCTGGGTTAATTTTAACCCTAACAAGACCATTCAGGCTAGGGGAGGTGGGGACCCAATAACTTAAATAAAAGGCAGAGGGTTGGTTAGATGAGGCTAGCTTCCAAAGACAGCCACCTGAGCCTTGATTGGGCCTCACAGTGGTGAATCCTCGGGTGTGATAGAGTGGCAAAGTGGACTATCTTGTTGTACAAGGTCTGCAGCCTGCCTAGCTCCATCGTGGCCACACCCTGGAGAACTGGGGCCACGTAGGTGAGCTTTGGGAGAAATGCGCTAGCGGCAATGGCTAACCTAGCTTCAGGATAATCTGGTCCTTTATTCTGTGAGATTCCAAGTTTCCCATGGATGGCTTTGGTGATTTGGTCTCGTGAATTTTTAGTGTGAAGCCTCAGTCAGGGTAAGTTCAAGGTATTTAGTGGAGGTAACCACCTCAAGTTTTTCACCCCTGGACTGAAGTTGTAGGAGCAATGACCTCTCAGATCCCAGGGATCTAGGCCCAAACAGCATCACCTTCATTTTGTTGGTGTTTAAAACCATTTTGCTCAGAGTGAGCCAGTCCTTCATCTGAAGGATGTCCTCTTGGAGGGCTGTCTCCAGTTCTGTTAAGTTAGGGAGGCTCTGTAAATGACCGCATCATCCGCATACTGGATATCGCCTGCTCCCACAGTGTGAGAGCAGATCATTTATGAACAGTGTGAAGAGAAGGGGCCGAGTATTGACCCTTGAGGTACCCTTCTTTGAGTGGTGCTAGCTTGGAGACATTATGCTTCCACTTGACCCTCTGGGTACATCCAGTGAGGTAACTCTTGAACCATCCCAGTGCATGGGTGTCAAGGCCAAATGAGCACATTTTTGTAGTAGGAGGTTGTGGTTTACCAAGTAGAATGCTTTAGAGAGGTCAATAAAGACCGCGCCTGTACTGACCCCTGAGTCATTATAGCTCAGGACTTCTGCCGAGAATTTAGTTAGCGCAGTATCTGTCCCATGCTTGGCTCTAAAGCCGTGCTGTGTCGGAGAGATTACCTGGTGGATTTCCAGGTATTCTCGGAGTAGGAGTAGACTAGCTTCTCTTGTACTTTCACAATAGCACACAGCAAGGAGATAGGCCTGTAGTTCCCTATAGGCTCTGTAGACCCTCCCTTGTGAATCTGAATCACTAGAGTCTGCTTCCAAGGCTCAGGTACAGACCCCTCCATAATAGACTGGTTTATCAGCCAAGTTAGGGGCTTAGCTAGTGCTGGGGTTCCATCCTTGAGAATTCTGGTCTGGATCCCGTCAGAACCCCAGATCCTCTCAAGTGCAGGGATTTAAGGATGATCAAAACCTCCTTTACCTAACCAGCATCAAGTGAAACAAAGGGCGGTCTAGGTCTGGGGGGCGATGTGCGTTAGGCTCACTCCTGTTGTCAGGGGTCCCGTCTTGTATTCATCAAGGTTCATGAAGTAGCTGTTAAGGGCCTCTGTGATGAGTGATCCCTCATCAATTACTTGCCGTTAGCCATGATTGGGCGGGTGTAGTTTTGTATCCTTTGAGGAGTTCATTAATGTGCGACTAGAAGAACCTGGGGTTCCCTAGGTTAGTTTTGAAGGTTGGTGATATAGTCTTTTTGGCTTTCTTTATGGCCTGTTTGCATTGGTTTCTAAGGGCCCTATAGCTGGCTAAGTCCACAGGTAGCATTGATTTCTGAACTTTTCCAGGCCTTGTCACGGGTGGACATCAGGGCTTTTAGGAGGGCAAGATCCACTTATGGCAGCTTCCCTTTACCTGTGGGTTTCATTGGAGCTAAGAGGTCAGTGATTCTGGTGAGGTTGTTTGGAAAAATTTAATGCCTCCTCCAGGTTAGGTAGGTGTCTTATAGGGCTCCAGTCATGCCATTTAAGAGCCAATGAATTGGTCAGGGTGGAAGTTGGAGTAGTCCCTAGTAGTGATCGTTCTAGGCGGGACTTTAATCGCATTATTCTTCCAGATGGCAAATATCGATGATAGGTCGCTAAGGCATCGGCCAGGGTGCTAGCCATTTTACATTACTGGGGGTTGAAGCCAGGACCCAGTCAATTATAGAGTGCCTTCCAATTTATGGTTCATTCTGGTCGGTAGAGAGATGACTTGTGCAAGGTGGGAGTCATGTAATAATCCGTTTATGGCAGACTTAGCCTCTAGGGCCCAATTTAGATTGAAGTCGTCCAATATGATAAGCTCGGATGCAGTGTCTACTGCTGGGTTCTTCAGGAGCATGTCCAGAGAGCAAAGCGCATTGGTAGGGGGGCTATATGTGCAGCCTATTGTGAGGTGTTTAGCCCCACCTAGTGTGAGCCATAAAGATTGCTTCTATGTCCTGGGTCATGCCGTGGGCAACCTAACAAGGAGGATGTAATTGTATCCTTTACATATATAAAGAACCCCACCCCTCTTTTCGAGGGTCTGTCCTTTCTGTAGAAGGCGTATCCAGAGGCAGCTACCTCGTGATCCTGAATGTGGGGCTTAGCCAAGTCTCAGAGACTGCTAATATGTCTGGTTTGTATACTGCCAGCCATGCTTGGACTTCATGGATCTTAGGTCTCAGGCTGCAAATGTTCATATGCACCAACCTCAGACCCTTTGCTCCATCCATGCCTTATCTAAGGGAGAAATTGATACATTAGTCGTCCCTGGGCCTGGGTTGGTTGGATGTCCCCCCCAGTAGCAACAGGGCTGCTAGCAAGCTCGGAGAGTGAGGTTGGAGGTGGTAAAGCCAGTAAAGTCAGACAGGGGTTAAGATCCTAGTGAGGAGAAGGGATCTGTGAGGATCCCTTTTCTAGAGAATTCGTGCACCACTAGGAGAGGATGTTGCACCTAGGAGAAGGACTGACTGAAGTGTCTGGCAGTGGCAGCACTCCCAACCCCGAGGGCATAAGGGGGCAGTAGGCACTACTAACGAGCCAATCTGTCCCTAGTTGGGCCAGAATATATATTGTTGCCAGGACGATGCCCTTGTTCCAGTTCCCAGGGTACATCTTGGAACTTTTCTGGGCTCCTCACTTGGATCTCAGTGCCTGGCCTAAGGTCGTGGAACCTGGTTCTGGCGACCAATCCCTGCGGTTGCACTCACATGCAGCACGTCTACAGCGGATACCAGAGCAAGTTGGGCACACCAGCCTAGTTACGTTAGATGAGCACTCTACTACCTTTAAGAACAAGGTTCCCTGATTGAGCTACTATTAGTTAACATGATTAACTTTAGTGGGAAACATCAAGATCAGTCCAGCAAGCAGGGTACAATTAACAATTCCCACAGAGGCAAATAATGATGCACGGTTCCCTATCTAACTCTGGATAAGAAGGCTAGTTATCAACTGTAGTGCTGAAACCCTTTAATCAGGACTTAGCTAGCAGCAGGAGTTAGTAAGATTTAAAACTATGCAATCACAATTCCACCTTTTTGTGTAACGGCAATACAGTGGGCTATCTGTTAAAAGCTACGCAATCACAGTTCCTTATTGTTTTTTTTGCAGTAAATTCAGAAGGCTAACAGTGATTAGGTCATATAGCTATGTAGCTGTAGGAGACAGAAATGTCTTAAGATTAGCTAGGTAGCAGCATGAGTCTTTAGTGTCAGAGTCAGGGCAATATTGCCCAGAGTGATATGCTGCTCATTGGTTAGGCTATCCGTTAAGGTTGAAGGTTCTGCCCCAAGGGAGAAAAGGGCACCCTGCGGTGTGTCCGGCAGCTGCAGAAGGAGAGAGAGACAGGCAACTCATTGGAAAATTGACACTTCTGCAGGTCGTAGCTTTTAGGAGTGCGGGCTGCAGACATCACTGGGGGCTCATCCTTGGATAGTAAGCCTCAGGACACAATTGGAGGATATTGTAACCTGGGCAGGGCTTCAGCCGACTTCAGCCTATTTAAGACAGCACTTACAAAGGCGGGTGGGCGGGTGGAAATTTCAAACCAACAAAATTATTGGATAATAAATTGCCCTATGTTAAACACATTGACCAGCTTATTAAATAATTTAACAAGAGATTGGGTTTCTGTATAGGAATAAAATTAACTTCACAGAGGACACCAGAAAGTTGGTATCTCAAAGTCTCCTACTATCCCCTTTCTGACTGCAGAATTACAATCTGCCCTGTAGCAACTGATATTTCACTTCCCAGAATTAAGTTCCTGCTTAATAAAATCTGTTGATTTGTGATCAGAGCTCAAATTTCCACACACCACTGTGAACTGCACAGCAGAATGGGATGGCTGCCTTTCGAACAGAGGTGAAAATGCTGCACAAACATTAACAGTGGCAAACGTTCTGAAAAACAAACAAACATGCTCCTCTATTACTACAAACCTTTCTTACTGTCCAGGACAGCTCAGATGCCACTAGGCTGGCAGGCTGCCTACACCTTCACCTTTGTTTTAGGAGGAAATCCCAGATCAGAGACCCTTCTTTTCTATGCCCTGAGGCACAGAATCAGTTATGTACTGACCTAAGGGACTGTGCTGATTAACCATGTGGGCAATAAGCAGCTGAGCGACTACCTCATGAGCAACACCAACTACTCATGCCTTCAGAGTTTGTAATGTGCATGCCTCATACATTGTAATGCACTCTGCTGCTACCTCTAAATTATTCCAGTCATTAGCTGACTCTTTTTATGCTACCTTTGCTCTGTATCACTTGGAATATAATTATTACACATTTCTGCAATAATATACTTTTCAAATGATTGTTGTCTCTGTCTTACTTGTGCTGACTGGGGTCACCCTTGAAACTGGGAACTTGTGCTCAGGGCCATCCTGTAAAAACTATATATAGATATATATATATATAGATATATATATCACATATATGTAATAGATAAACCACTCTGAGGTGTGTGGTGCGCTCTGATATCATGCGCCTGGTGTGCATTATCGCACAAGGCTGCAGGCCGAGTGCGTCAACCACCAAAGGCGTGCATATATCAGAGCGCGACAGCACATCTCAGAGTAGTTTATCTAGCTTATAGAGGCGGATAAAAGTGCAGGTGTGCGGTCGCTCTGATATATGCACAGTCATGTGATGATCAAAATCCAATCAATCCCAAGCAATTTCCTCACATTTTATAAATATAAAATAGATATATGATATATATATATATATATATATATATATACACATACACACACACATATGTATGTGTGTGTTCAACTATCCTGCTGTTTGCTAAACTAAATTAAAAAAATAATTACTAAAAGAAGCATTTTCCCATGCCTTACTTTGATTTCCTGCTTTGATAAATGTATGGTTCTGTTTTTATACTGTAATAAAAATATCCCTTTAATTGCCGTGCTATGTAACTATAAAATGCAGCCTCAGTACTGGAAAATAATGATAGCTAAGTTAAATAATGCATGCAATATACAATACAACATGCACTTTTCTACTTTAATGTCACATCTGTTGAAGTTTTGTCAATGTCTGACTTCACCTACTACATTTATTTTAATTAATATCCTAATTCTGTGACACCAACACTAATGAGATTTTCCTGAGCTCTATAGAATTAATTATACTAAGAAAAGAAAAAGCACTTTGCCTTTTACAAAAGATCTGTCATTTCAGTTTTGTCTTTGACATTCTTAAATATTTCATTACATTTTTAAACTTTATATCTTTATTAACAGGGTGTGGTGTGTGTGTGTGTATATATATATATATATATATATATATATATATATAGAGCAAAAACTCATTTAATGCATTAGTTAGGGTTGTTCCACAGCGACAAAAGTGAGGAAATTCACTGTTAGGGTTGAAAACCCCCTTGGACCCCCACCCCAACCGACATTGGGGATGCGCTTGGGATCGTCAGCCTAACTCTCACCCCATGACATGTGTAAAGCAGCAGAAGTATAGGAGAATGGGGTGAGAGTTAGGACCCACGATCCCAATGCGCACCCCAATGCTGGTTGGTGGGGTGGCGGGGTTCAAGGGGGTTTTCAACCCTAACAGCTAATTTCCCTCACTTTTGTCGCTGTGAACAACCCTAACTAATGCATTAAATGGAGTTTTTGCCTCTAATTTCCTTCTTTTGAGAATGATATTGAGAAATAGTGAATGTAATGCGGTATGGAGCGTGGGCCCAAAGTGTCTTGTGGCATAGTAACAGGAGCAGCAATGCAAACAGAAATGCTAACAGTGGCACACATGGTAACACAAGCGTGAATGAGAACAGAAAGGGTAATGCACACAGTGGCGTGAGACGGAACGGTGTGCCACGTGATGTCTGGTCACATAGTAACATGGTGCCTGTAAATAGAAATGTCAATGGGCATGGTGACGCAAAGTGAAACAGAAAGAGTAACAGTCGGTACACACAAATGGCAAAAAAGTAACAGAAGCATAGCGCAAATGAAAGCATAAAGGATGGCGTACGTGGTGGCATTGGGGTGTGCATTGGGATCATCAGCCCTAACTCTCACCCCATGACCTGTGTAAAGCAGCAGAAGTATAGGAGAATGGGGTGAGAGTTAGGACTCATGATCCCAATGCACACCCCAGTGCCGTTAGGGGTGGGGGGTGCAAGGGGTTTTCAACCCCAACAGCGAATTTCCTCACTTTTGTCGCTGTGGAACAACTCTAACTAATGCATTAAACTGAGTTTTTGCCTCTAATTTCCCTTCTTTTGAGAATGATAACAAGAAATAGTAGATGTAATGCAGCAGTGGGGCCTTATTGCCCTCTGGGCCCAGCTCCCATAAAGCGCTCCCGCCACATGATGTCTTGTGGCATACTAACAGGGACAGCAACCCAAATGGAAATGCTAACAGTGGCGCACATGGTAATTACAGCATGAATGAGAACAGAAAGGGTAACGCAATGGTGGCATAGACGGAATGGTCTGCCACGTGATGTGTTGTCACATAGTAACATGGTGCCTGCAAACAGAAATGTCAATGGGCATGGTGATGTAAAGTGAAACAGAAAGATAAACAGTACTGTAGACAGAAATGGCAAAAATAACAGAAACACAAGCGCAAATGAAAACGCATAAGGATAACGCACATGGTGGCGCAGGCGTCAACGGTAATGAAACGGGTATGGATCCATAGCGGAAAGGGCAACAGTAACAGTAATGTAAGCGCACAGGCTGGTTTTCCCCAAAACCTGCATTGAGAAAGCAGTGAGTACAAATAATGTATGCAAAATAATGAGTATCAGCGCAGAAAATGAGATCTTGGAATACTAAATACATTATATCTCAGGAACCGTCTGACGTAGAAAAAAAAAGTCATATTATTTACAACTGTCCTGGCTAATTTGAATCTTAGCTCCATTAGGGGCTAAGAAATTTTCCGACGAAAAGTCCATTATCTCGCACCATTTCCGAGATACGGGCCTGAAAGCGTGTAAGCGCCGTAATGTTATCCTATGGGAAAAAAAGAAAGTTCGAGCACCATAACTTTGCCTCCTGTAATGTTTTTCTCCAAACTACTGAAAGGCACATCTGTGGGCTGTTGGCTGTCTTCCGTCCAAATTTCAGGAAAAAGACCAAACCATTATTTTGCAGCAGGGCTCCAAATGATTTCTGTTAAGTGTCGGAGCCGTAATGTTATCCTATGGGAAAAACTCAATTTTGGAGTGCCATAACTTTGCTGCGTGTAATATTTTTCAATACAACACTGAAAGGCACATCTGTGAGATGTCGACTGCGTTCCCTCCACATTTCAGCCCAAAACTCCCAACAGTTATTTTGCAGTGCAGTGCCAAAATTGCTGTCATTTTCCCAGACTAGAAAAATTACTGTCGCAATTTGCGAAAAGATTTACATAAAGAATTTGCGACACTTTCGCAGAGCAACAGTAATTTATGAAGTACTTTTTCCAGAAATTGAAAACATATTTCTGGGTGTTTTACCACAAATAAAGACATGGCAAGCATCCTCAGGGCCCGACTAGGTGAATACAAAAAAATTAGGTTGCTAGAGGGTCCCAAATTTAAATGCCAACCATTTTCTGATCACCAACTGAAAACAAAATGGCCGATTTGCGAAAGTAACAGGCCCATTTTGTGAAGTAAAAAGCATTTCGTAAGTGTTGAACGCTTTAACTTTTCCCATTGACTTATAATGGGAAACTGTTTTTGAATAACTTTTGAACCGTTTAATATTTTCCGCGAAATCTTTGAAGGCACATTGGGGACCCTGGCTGCATAGTCCCTGAAGATTCAGGGCCAGTCACACAAACCATACGACCTGTGAGCCGCGACCACCCAGAATTCCAGAAAAGCGTAAATCGTGTACAGATCACAGTTAATAACTCCACAGCCAGATATCCGACCAGTACGAAACTTGGCAGATCCAAGGCCTATGGTTCTTGATCATAAATTCAAATTTCAGGCAAATCCATCAAACGGTTGCAAAGTTATTAAGGTGCAAAGTTTTGGGGTTTAACATAGAAATGGCTCCTCATCCCCATCCATGGTAGCACTACCGTATACCATAATACACATATATATATATATAGTAGGAAAATGTGGTGATATGGCTCCCAACTCACACCCCCCACTCTGCAAACAGCAAAGGAAAACCATTACAGTTTCACCTGTTTTGATTCTTTGCAAATTAAGCCTGGGGTGTTCCTTGAGTTGTCATCCCAAACACTTTAACAAAGAAACCACTGCTCAACCTTAACTATAGTGGCACTACTGCACTGCTATAATATATGGAACACAGACAGAAGAGAAAGAAAGAGCTTTAACTGGGATTTCAAATCTGAAGCACTTATTTCCTTCTCTTCCATCTGTTGTGCTATCCATATCTATATCAATATTGTAGTGGCACAGTAGCACTACTACAGTTAGTGTTGAGTAGGCATTTTAATATTAAACCCAGTGTTTGCACTTTAATACTTTGCAACTGTTCAACAGATTTGTACAAAATTTTGCATTCACAGTCTTGTGGGGTAGATCTCATGATGTGCCAAGTTTTGTTTCAGTTGAATGTACCGATTCTGAGAAGCAGATAGTGAAAAATGCTGAAAAATCACTGTTTTTTTTTAGATTGCGTAGCTCAGGCAGTTTGGAATTTCAGTCTGAAATTGTTAGGGTAAAAGGGTTTGGCCCACAGAAGTGCCTTTTGTTAGTTTGGTGAAAATATCAATCTGTTCCAAAGTTATTAAATTTTAAAAATTCAGATTCTGGGCATACTCAGTCAGCACTTCAAAATAGTTGTATGATGTTTTTGTATGGAACCTATGTAGGGAGATGTTTCATAAGTTGTTTCATATGCCCATCTTGTTTTCCATTGTTATATAAAAAAAAATTTAAAAGACACAAAAATGACATCATAGGGGAGACCAACACATGTATGTTGGTCATGGGACCCGTTAGGTGGATTCTGCAGTTAACTGCTGTAAAAGGACCCCAAAGGTGTTTTTTTATTTTAAATCCTTTTGTATTATTTGCTTCTGGTTGTTTCATATTCCATTGATACATAGAAACATAGAAACATAGAATTTGATGGCAGATAAGGACCGCTTGGCCCACCTAGTCTGCCCATTTTCTTACAACAGATAAGCTGCAGATCCTAGTTAACCAACAGCTTACTTCCTCCTACCCCCACTAGGACTGCCTTATGTCTGTCCCATGCATTCTTGAATTCCCCACTTTTCTTGACTCCATGACCTCCTCAGGGAGGCTGTTCCACTCATCCACAACCCTCTCTGTGAAAAAATACTTCCTCACATTACCTCTGAGCCGTCCCCATCTATCTTCAAATTGTGCCCCTTGTTCTTGCACATCTCTTTTCTGAAAGATGCTACCCTCTTGGACTTTGTTGATTCACTTGAGGTACTTGAAAGTTTCTATCATGTCCCTCTCTCCTCTTCTTTCCTCAAGGGTATACATATTAAGCTACTTTAGTCTTTTTTCATATGTCTTCTGGTGCTGACCCTGCACCATTTTGTTGCCTCCTCTGGACAGCCTCCACTCTGTCTATGTCTATGGGAGATGGGATCTCCAGAACTGCACACAGCACTGCAGATGGGGTCTCACCAACTGTCTGTACAGAGGGATAACAACTTCCTGTTTTCTACTATTTATGCTTCTCCCTATGCATCCCAGTATCCCCCAGCCTTCCTTACTGCCTTCTCACATTGCTTGCCCACCTTTAGGTCATCTGATATAATTACCCCAGGTCCTTTCCATTTTACTGTTGTCAGTATCTCACCCCCATTGTGTCCTCTTCCCTGGGTTTTTGTTTCCCAGGTACATTACCTTGCACTTTTTGCAATGAATCTGAGCTGCCACATTTGACCATTCCTCCAACCTTGCCAAGTCTCTTCTCATCCTTTCCACTTCATTTTGTGTATCAACCCTGTTGCAGATCTTTGGGTCGTCTGCAAAGAGACATACTTTTCCTTCCAGTTCCTCTGCAATGTCACTTATAAAGACATTAAAAAGACCGGTCCCAGTACTGAACCCTGCAGTACCCGCTAGTAACCCTCCTTTGTTCACTGTGGACTCCATTTACTACTACCCTTTGCGTCCTGTTGTCTAGCCAATTTTTATCCAGGCTACCACCTTGGGACCCACTCAAGGCTGGCTAACTTGTGTATTAATCTTTTGTGTGGAACTGTATCAAATGCCTTGCTAAAATCTAGGTAGACCATGTCCACAGCCCCTCCCAGGTCTACTACTTTGGTCACCCAGTCAAAGAAATCTATTAGATTTGTCTGACATGACCTTCCCATCATGAATCCATGCTGCCTTGGGTCCTGTGCTCCACTGGCCTCTAGGCACTCAACAATTCTTTCCTTCAGAAGTGATTCCATCATTTTCCCTACCACTGAGATCAAACTAACTGGTCCATAGTTTTCTGCCTCTGTCCTGCTCCTACTTTTGTGAAGAGAAATCACATCCGCTCTCCTCCAATCCTCAGGTACCACCCCATCCTCCCATGATTTGTTAAAGAGAGTAGTCAGCGGTGTCACTAGTTCTACCTTAGTTCTTTTACAATTCTTGGGCGAATCCCATCAGGCCCCATTGCTTTGTCCACCTTCAATTTTATTAGTTCTTTCAGAAGCCTTTCTTCTGTAAATGGACTGGTATTGACCCTTGTCTTCAGAGTGTTTCTCTTGTTTGGTTTAGGTACCTCCCTCCTCTTCCTTTGTGAATACTGAGCAGAAATATTCGTTTAGTATCCCAGATTTTTACTGTCACCCTCTATCCACATTCCTCCCTTTATTAGGCCTCAGTATCCTCCTTTGGTCTTTCTTCACTCCTTAATATACCTATAAAGGTCTTATCCCCTTCTTAACAGAGTTGGCTATCCTTTCCTCAGTTTGGGCCTTTGCTATTCTGTCTTCCCAGCCTCTTTCTGCTTTAACTGATAAAGTTCTCTGTCCTATTCCTTCTGTGTTTCCTTATATTTCCTGAATGCTATCCTTTTCTCCTTAACCTTCCCTGCCACCTCTTTTGAGAACCATAGTGTTTTGTTTCCTTCATTGTGTTTTGTTGATTTGCTTACACAAAGGCTTGTTGCCTTTGTGATGACTGTTTTGATTACTCCCCATTGTTCCTCCACCCTCCTTCTTGCCTGTTTGCTAGTGCTTTTCTGAGGCACTCTCTCATTTTCCCAAAGTCACGCCCTAAGTCCAGTACTCTGCTTTTGTATGGCTTGATTGTATGGCTGTGTTTATCGTGAACCACACTGTTTGGTGGTCGCTTGTTCCCAGATGGCTACCCACTTCTAAATCTGAGATTCTTTCTTCATCCCGTTTGAGAATACCAGGTCTAAGATTGCCCTCCAGACTGGGTTCCAATACTAGCTGTCAGAGTCATGCCCCTGTAGGGCATCAAGAATGACCCTGCTCTTGGATGTGCCTGCAGCAAAGGTGCTCCAGTTAACATCTGGCATATTCAGGTCCCCAACAATAATATCTCCCTTTTTCTGCCATTCTAAGGGAGCCTTCATCATTTCCTTGTCCATTCCTCCCCTGAGATGGGGGTCTGTATACAACCCCATGCGATTGTGGTGCCATTTCCTGTCTCCAGGGTGACCCAGAGTGCCTCATCCGTTCCCTGTTTACTCTTTAGTTCTGTTGTTTTGATCCATTCCTTTACATAGAGAGCTACTCTTCCTCCTCTTTTACCCTACCTGTCCCTCCTGTAGATTGTGTATCCTGGTATGTCGACATCCTAGTCATGGTTCTCTGTGTACCATGTTTCTATGACTGCCACAATATCCAGGCAACCCTCTTCCATCAAGGCCACTAGTTCAGGGAGCTTGTTACACAGACACGAGCACTGGTACTCATCACCCTCCACTTTTGATGGCCTTACCTCTTTAGCACCATTTCTGTCCTTACTGCCTTTGCCTTTTTACATTTACCTCTGTTCTGCTCCCTAATGACTTCTCTACCTTGGTGTTTACCTCACTAATTCACGTGTTTTGTGGGGGAAGGCAGAATTCCCTGTTCCTTTCTCAGTGCCCTCCCTTGGCTAGTTTAAATGCTTGCAATGAAGCATTTAAACCTCACTCTAGGATCCTGGTTCCCCCGGACAGATGCAGACCATCGCACAAGTATAGGTCTGCATCCCTCCAGTGGCTCCCCAGTCCCAGTGAAGCCAAAACCCTGAGCTCTACACCGGTTTTCAACCATTCATTGAACTCCCTGGTGAGGAGTACCCTAGCATCACCTTGTCATAGACAGGCAGCACTCTCCCAGAAGGTTACCGTATGTGCTACTTGTCTAAGGCCCTCCCCAACTCTACAAACTCCTCCTTGCACTGCTCTAATCCCATTCCTAGCCAGGTCATTTGTCCCTAGGTGGAAATGACATCCAGCTCCCTCCCTCGTGCATCTGCTCCCATGATTCTGTGGATTCGCTTCCTGTCCCTCTAAGCCATGGTGCCAGGTAGGCACCTTACCTCCTTTTCCTTCCTCCCCATTTGTACCCCCTAATGATTGAGTCCCCACCAGAAGTTGTTTCTTCCCTGTGGGGTCCTATGCCACCCTCCTGTGGGTCTCCTTTGTGAAGGTTCCCAGCATCCTCCTTGGTCTCCACTGCAGGTGCCTCCATAGAGGAACCACTATCCACCAGAAGAGCAAATGAATTGTGGAGAGGTACAGCTGGAGGATGCAACTCTGTTCCACCACCCTCTCCTCCCTGAGCCCAGTCAGGTCCAGCATCTCCTCTTTCTTGGCAACCTCTGAGGTAGTGGCATTATCCCTGGTGGTCCCTGGGTGGGGAGGAGGTTTCACTAATCCTAGCCAGGTCAGCCTGGAGGACGGGCAACCTCCTCTCTCAGACCAGAGAGGTGCCTGCAAATAGGGCAACATTGCAGCCTCCAGAATGTCTCCTGGAACACTGCCGCCCCACAGCCATTGCACTGCACCACCCTATCATGTCTTATTTGTGTCCCCTCTTCTGTTTCTCTGTATGCTTACTCTCTTCTATCCTTACAACTCTCACCCTTCCTGTTCTGGGACAGCAACTCCCTATATTCTTCAGTAGCCTCCTTCTTCCTTGCTCAGTGTCAGACCACCAGCAACTGGGGGAGTGAGCTACTTTTTTCCTTTAGGGTTGACAAAACCAATGTTTCTCTATGATCCTTCCTTCCTACTGCCAAACAGGAAGTTCCTGTTGACAGTCAAATCCAGTGGTTATAAAAGTAGAACTGGCTTAGGGTGGGATGGAGGCAATTAGTAAGAAAAAGGTTTGCAACAGGAAATTGTAATTTGAGTCACCTGCTTTTATAGTGTCTAAGCCACACCCCAATTAAGCTCTCTCCTCCTACTGGTTTAGCAAAAAGTGTTGATACAGCACCTTCCCCAGCACAGAACACACACTTTCTTTTCTTTTCTTTCTTATTTTATTTTTAACCCTAAATAAGACCCCTTCTACTTCTAATAAAGTATCTGTCTGCTTAATCTCAACAGACACTGACTCATGCTGAGATATAAGTGTTAAATTAATAACAAAATGTAACTTCTTTTAGTTGGCTGCTTTCTGCTCTACAAGCAAGGCTAACAACCTTATGATATGAACAATGTCAGGCTGAACAGTGGTTTGTAGGTGTTTTTATTGTTATTGGCATGTGGCCAGATGGATTGGAATTATGGTCTGATATTTTCAGGTAGAAATGGCTTAGCCACAGATTTGCCTTTTGCTGATTTGGTGAAAAATATTAATCTGCTGCAAAGTTATGTAATTTACAATATCAGTTTTTCATGACTCGCTTCTGCATGTTTCATATTGGTCCATTTGTATTTGGTGTCTGGTGGTATCCACCCTCCGATTGCCCTCACCATAATACAATTTTATTTCTCTGGTGTCTAGTGGCACCTCCCCACTCTCTGACTGCCCTTTCTGTAATTAAATTATATTTCTCTGGTGTCTACTGGCACTCTCTGCCCTCTAATTGCCCTCCCAATTTAGAATTGTATTTCTCTGGTGTCTAGTGGCACCCCACCTCTGATTGCTATCTCTGCATCACAGTTGTATTCCCTGGGTGTTCTAGTAGCACTCCCCACCCTCTGATTGCCCTCCTTGCAATGACATCATATCATCCTGGTGTCTAATGGCACACCCCATCTGATCGCTCTGGGCTCCACAGGCAAATGAGGATGCAGTTATACTATCTCAAAAGTAAGGAAATTCATTGAAAAGCTTTGTTAATGCACTAGTCGGGGTTAAAGTGACAAAGTAGGAAATGTAGAGCTAGGGTTCCAACCCTACACCCCACCCTTACCCTACAGGCAGCAATGGGTGTGTGTGCCTTGGGCTGTCAACCCTAGTGCTCACCCCATTCTCATGTACTTTACCCATCTCAGCTTATCTACTCATAGAATGGGTGAGTATAAGGGCTGACATCCTCAAGGCACACCCCACCTGTTGCTGCCTGTAGGGTAGGGGGTGTTAGGGTTAGAAACCCCAAAGCCACATTTTCCTACTTCTGTCTTTTTAACCCTAACTATTGCATTAACCAAGTTTTTGCAATGAATATATCTCTAGATCCCTATGTCTACAGTATATCTGTATCTATAGCTATATCCATGTTTATAGCTATATCCATGTTTATATCTTAATTGCAAATAACTGTGTTAATGCATCATTAGGATAAACAAAGTCATAAAAGGAAGAAAATGCAGTGGCAGGAATATTTCAGCCCTAACACCCACCCCAATCCAACAGTCCCTAACCTCATGACTCAGTGCACATTGCAGGTCTGTGTCATACTCCATGCATCTACTGCTTCAAGTCACCAATCCAGAGCTATGTCCCACAAGTCTGGTGCTATATATTGGGCATCCAGTTTCAGTCATAACTTTCCATGTCAGGGTCCTATGGGCCCTGAGGGAAGCACAAAGCATGAGATTAGCTGTAACTTGCTTTCATGCAGGCCTCTGCAGGCCCTGCAATGAGCAGGAGATCACCCATAACTTCCTTCATGCAGGGCTCTGAAGCAGGACGTTAGTCATATATTTCATGCACATGTCCTAGAACTGTAACTGTAGCAGCAGACCTGTGGGACATGGCCTGACTAGTAGCTTGATTTTTGGGTCATGAGATTAAAGGGAAGGTGGATGGGCATTAGGGTTGATAAAAGCCTAATGCCACATTTCTCTCTTTTGTGGCTTTGGAACCCTAATGATGCATCAGCATGGATTTTGCTGTGAATTTTCTTACTTTTGAGAAAGTAAATTATAATTCATAACTTGATTCATGCAGGACATGAATCAGGAGGTGATTCTTAATCTGTGTTTGGTACAGGGTCCTTCGGGCCCTGTGGAATGAGTCCTACCTTTCTTGGCACAGGGCCCTGTAGGCCATGCACAAAGGAGGATGATGAGACATAACATTCTTACTATTTGTTCATCTATGACATTATTTGTAGTACAAAATGCATGTGTTTTTTTGGTTATGTTTTCATGTTTCTAGGCTTTAGATATTTTGTTCATGTAGGACTTAACAATTGTTTCACAATGATTTTCATGCTTTAAACAATTTGTTTGGACTTACAATGATTTTAATTACAGTTTTACCATTTGGTCATTTCTTATGAAATGCATGCCTGCTATGTAATGTATGTAATGTAATGTAAAATGTATTTATGTAAGGCGCCCTTCCTGAGCTCAGCACACCCTTACAATAATAACAATAAAATATATAGTATCAATATCAATAAAACATATATCATTACAGAGAGCATACATTAAGTATTTGAGAATGCGGATGAAACAAAAAGCTTTTAAGAGAATTTTAAAACCTTCTACAGTCAGGCTGTCTTGTATTTGGTGAGGTTGAGAATTCCACAGGGTAGGTGCCACAAAGGCAAAAGATCTTCCTCCAGATGTCTTCAGAGTTACCCTGGGAATCTCTAGCAATCCCTCATCTGAGAATTGGAGTGAGTGGGAAGGACAGTAAGGAGACAGGAGTTCTTTCAGGTAATGAGGTCCCAACTTGCATAGGGCTTTGTAGGTCAGCAACACAACCTTGAAAGTGATCCGCCACTGTATAGGTAGCCAGTGCAGCTGCTACATGGCCTGGTGTTAGATGACTGGACTTTGGGACTCCAGTCAACAGCCTGGCCACAGCGTTCTGCACTAGCTGCAAGCAATGGATATCCACTCCCAGTAGCCTAGATAGAAGGCATTGCAGTAATCAAATGACTGGTAACTTAGGCATGGACCTAAGTAGGAGGTCTTTGGGCAGAACCAGGTGTTTCACCGGGCTATATTCCTCAGATGGAAAAAGGAAGATTTGACTACTGCCGACACCAGTACCTCAGGGTCAGGTCCACATTAAAATAACACCAAGGTTATACACCTGGCCAGAGGCCATAAGCAGGGTTCCTCCAGAAATAAACCTGAGGCTTCCCCACATATCTCTAACATACTAACCCCAGGGTCCACCACCAATACCTCTGTTTTATCTGAATTCAACCAAAGCCAACTGGTACTCATCCAGTTCTGTATCTCCAGCAGGCAGTTATTAAATCTCATAACTGAGTCAGATTCCTGTTTGGGCACAAAAGACATGTAGAGCTGAGAATCATTGGCATAGTAATGAAAACTCAGCCCTTACCATCTTATAATGTCCCGCAATGGAATCATGTACACCATGAATAACATGGGGACAACACTGAGCCCTGTGGAACCCCACAGGGCAGGCAGTGAGGGCAGAGGAGTAAAATCCCTAACACCACTCTCTGTGACCTGCCCTCCAGGAAAAGATCAGAAACCAACTGTAGACTACTCCCTCAATTCACAGAAAACCACAGGCATTCAAGCATCACCCATGATCCATGGTGTCAAATGCTGCTGAGAGAGCAAGGAGATCCAAGATGGACCAGGCCCTCTGATCTCTTTTCATCAGGAGATCATTTAGTACCCGCACCAGGGCTGTCTCAGTACTATGCCATTTTCTGAAGCCAGACTGGAAAGGGTCATAGATATTGTGGCTGGTTAAATGATCCTCCAGCTGCAGAGAAACCACTTTCTCAATAACTTTCCCTACAGAGGGCAAGTTCTGAGACTGGCCTGTAGTTAGCTGGGCAGTCAGGATCAAGGGAGGGCTTTTTCAAAAGGGGTGAACCATTGTCTCCTTTAAGGGATCTGAAAGATCCCTTTCTCCAATGAAACCAACACTATCCCAGTAAGGATTGGCTGATAACCTCTACACACCCACTAGGAGGCAAGTAGGGCCTGGATCCAAACTACAGTAGTAGGTTGCAAAGTCTGGATAATCCTCACTATATCCATGACTGCTGGTTGGCTAAAGGTGAACCAGGTCAACTGGGCATCAGTACCACCAGGTTGATCCATGCAAGGCCCAATGGGAAGATGCTGGTTGATCTCATCCCTGATGGTAGACACCTTATCAGCAAAGAATTGCACAAACTCCTTACATTGTACTTGTGACAAGGCTCGACCAGCATGAAGACAGGCTGGACTGGACAGTCTGTTCACAGTCTGGAAAGAGCTGGGCCAGCCTATTCCTCACTGTAGCAATTTCCCTGGAGAATTCTGCCTTCTTATGAAATTGCTGATCGATAGATCTTATAATGATCCAACAATCTAGCCTATCCACCTCCAGGTGAGTTTTTCCTTAGCGTCTTTCCAATCTTTGACCCCTTTCTTCAGCTTATGGATCTCACTGGTAAACCCGGGGCCCCTGGGCAAGAGTAAGGGTGAACTTGAGTTGGAGCAATGATATCCAGGCCCCCACAACCGCCCTATTATAGGTCAACACTAGGGGCCCTGGGTCAGTGCTATCCATTGGCACTCTGAGAAGTCCAGTTCCGCCATCAGGCCTTCTGAGGTAACTCCTCTCAAAGGACGGAACTGTACTAACTCCTTAGGGGCAGGCCTTTGTCAGGGGCTGTGAAACTAATCTTAGGGCGTGATGGTCGGACCAACTGATTGGCCCTCCTGCACATCAGAGACCTCCATCCCCAGATGGAATATCAAGTCCAATGAGTGCCCTCCCTCATGAGTTGCAGAGGTAATAACACATGTCAGGCCCAATGAATCCATCAGTTGGAGGAGGTTTTGTCCATACAGTGAGAGTTCATCAGTGGCCCAGGCATTGAAGTCCCCAGAATTAACCATCTGGGGACTCCAATACTATCTCAGTGATGAAGTCCACAACTCCCTCAGGAACTCTCTCCCATCCCTTGTTGGACAGTAAATGGGAAGGATCCTGTATCCTGCACTTGCACCCATCATACACTCAAAGAAGTTGGTACATCCAGATGGCACCTTTCCTGAGATCCAGTTCCTGTCTGAAACAGACTGCAATCCCCCGCCCCACGTTCACTCAGGCGGTGAATCACCGAGAACTCGGCCGGAACCATGGACTCCAAAACAGGGCCCACATGCTCATCAAGCCAGGTCAACAGAGGCAACAAGATCTGCTACTACTGTGGTCTTATTCCTAATAGACCTGGCGTTGCCTAATACAGCCCGAAGGGACAAGAGTCCAATGGATGACTCCACTTTCTGCCTGACAAGTTAGAACCCTTGGGTATGGTGGGCATGAGTTCACTAAAGTCAGTCTCTAAAGTTTTTCAAGGCAGTCACAGAAACTTTTTCTAATTAAAATCTAACTTTATTTAATTTGTTTTAAAGTTAGCTCAGACATCTTGTCATACTGTCTTCTGATGAACCATAACAACAGTCAAGCTTTAGAGTTTATTTTTCTATTTCTAGTTTTTAAAGTTTTTGTTTGTAATCAGTTTTAAATGAGAAAAGATTTGTGTTGTGCAACTACTTTTTTCAGAAGTTTTGCTCTGGATATGTGCAACTTTTAAAGTGTAAATAACTGAAAAACTAAATAAAAGGATGATCTTAAACCCAAAGGCACTGTCTTGGAATGAATGCCAGTGAATCTGTAAGTTTCATAATTGCAGTCGGCTGGTATAGTTCTTTTGCTAGCTGTGATCAAGGAAATGGTCAAAATCATATGTGTGTAATTCCACTGATCAATATATTTTCAACTAGCAACCAATTTTTGCCAAAGATGCCAAGAAATTAGCCTTAGGGCTGGGAAGTGCACACCAAATTTCACAGTCCAAGGGTTAAGATCGCAAGATATAAGCTGTCAAACCCCATTTTGACACAAGCATAAATTCAACCATAAAATACAGGCACTCCAGCACCTATGTAATATAGAAGAGATGTGCTATAACCATACAGCTAATATCATTGTAATTTTTTTCCAAGTGTCATTTGACCTCTGACCCCAAGAGTGGGGAAGTCAAAGTGAGGTCAGGGAGGATAAATGTCTATAGTCATGATATATCAGATTTACAGTATATCATACCACATTCAGGATTTGCTTGGTAAAGAAAGTAATCACTTGGTTTAATTTTTTCTGTACTGTCTATGTCCATTGCCTAACAGTCCTCACTACTGGAATTACTTGTTTGGCTATCAAGATGCATCATCATGATTGCTGGATAATGTCTAACATGTCATTGGAGAAAACTAGTATGCCATGGAGTGACTGGCTGATGAAGATATTATGAGAGTTTGCAAACGCACACATAGTGTTGATAAAGTGTGCGCTTGAGGACTGGGTTTCTATGGGTGTGTGTGAACAGTTTCACACTTGGGAGCTTGAAGCTTGCCATCTAGAGCCTTGGATCATAATGGATTGTTGCTAGAGACAAGTTACAGTGACAAGGTCAATGATACACTTTAAAACTGGTATTTGTGTGTAAAGAAAGTGTTTTGATTGCAATAAATGGTTAAAAACTGGATTTCAAACCGAGTTTCCTATTGAGTGAGGAGGAATTGTTATCCGCTGTGAGACTGGCTAAATGAGACAGATTGCACTGGGTTTGTGATTTCTTTGTAAAGAAACTGTGGCTGTGAGAGAGGGTTAACATGTTGTGAGAATGGGATTTTGAATTTTACAATGTATGGCAAGGGCCAGTTCACAAGTCAGCCAGATTATTCCTAAAATAGAGCTATGCTGCTTGCACTGCTGCCTTCGAACAACGAGAACAAAAACAAGCTAGAAGTGAAGAGCAAGTAGAATGTTTTAATTACCCGTGTCAGATAATTACCTATCAATAATTACCCATGTCAGATAATTACCTATCAATAATTACCAGTGTCAGATAATTACCTATCCATAATTACTCATGTCAGCTAATTACCTATCAATAATTACCGTGTCAGATAATTACCTATCACTCTTCATACTGTCTATTAGAATGAAACAACCTATAAACCCACTTGTATTATGAAGTAACAATAATTCATTGTGGAAAGGCCCAGTGGGATTAATGGTGTTTTAGTTTTCAGCTGCCGCATTGCCTGAGAATTGAACCCAGATCAACTGTTTGAGACTGCTGTGTCCCAGCAAGTGAGTGGAACAGTGAAAGAGTAAAACAGGTAACTGGCATCTTAGGCATTGGCAGGTATCAGCAGAAGAAAGGTACACTTTATAAGAAGGGTGGAAGGTAAAAGATTGGCCAAAACTGGAAATAGGAGCAACACTCTATCTAGGTAGGAGTATAAAGAGATTTAAACAAGGCGAGGGAAACAAATAGAAACAAACAAAGAAGGAAAACTAGAAACACCCTATCAGGGGTAAAGGTACACAAGTATTTCCAGGTAACACAGGGAGAATAGAAGCTGAGAATACTAGTAGTGATGCAGTGATGTGGCTGTGGGTCAGCATTTTCGGAGAGACCTTCTGGAGACTGCAGTGCTGCCCCATCTGCAAACACCTCTCTGGCTCGAGGGAGGAGCTCACCAGACTCCAGGCTGAGTTGGCTAGGACTTCGGGGACCTTTCCTCCATCCAGTGGCCACCAAGTCTGCCACTGTTACCTCAGAGGATGCTAGGCAGAGGAAACGACTGGGGTATGGTGGGCTCTGGAAGGGTGGTAATAGTGAGACAGAGGCAACCAGGTACCACTATGTAATTTCTACACCAATCTAGCAGGGTGGGCTGTTGGGGAGGAGGCATCATGTAGTGGCTAGGGAGGATGTAGGGGCCCTCCATAGTGGAGACCCAAAAGAGAGTGGTAGGGGACCCCAGATGAGAAGGAGAAAGCAACTCTCTAATGGGGACCCAATTGTGGGGTATAGTTTTGAGAAAAGGAATGGTGGGGAGAGGCAGGTTAGGTGCCTATGTGGCACAATGGCCTGAAGGAAGGGAAGTGGATCCTGAGTATCACTAGGGCAGCAGGATGGAGAGAGAGAGAGAGAGAGCTGGATGTCATTGTCCACCTGTGGACTAATGACCTGGATAGGCTTGAGGCTGGGATAGTGCAGGGGAGTTTAGGGAGCTGGTGAGGGTCTTAGGTAGCTCACTCAGTGGATTTCACAGAAGTGCTGCCTGTGATGGGGGAGGGAGGATCTCTGCACCAGAAGCTTCAACTCATGGCTGAAGGAATGGTGCAGAGGAGGGGTTCAGTTACACTGGGACCCACCTGGGAGAGTTAGTGTCTATAAGGTAAGTCCTCACCCCTGCCTTTTGCAACAACAGGTGGGTGTTGAAGCTGACAGCAGTACCAGGTGGGGACTGGGTTCAGGGAGGACTAGATTACTCGGCACAAGGGCTAGGTTTGGCTACTCTGCACAGGGACACCCAAGTAAATCCGAACACAGGAAGCAATAACTGTAATGTCCAATACCAGGAATGGGATTCTAAAGTGTGACTTTTATTCTCATCCAAACTGAACAAACAAAGCATAGACAGACTCCCATGGGCTACATTCCTGGTAATGCAGATAAGAGAAACAGAACACTTCTTCAACACTTCAGCCCTCAGGCTCTGGACCCACCAGGCACATAGCCCAGACTTGCACGCTGCTTTGGGTACACAGCCCGACTTGTACACTATTTGTTTTTTTTCTGGCCTGGCTGCCCTGCCAGTCACTCGAACCCTGTCCATATGGCAGTGGACACATTCTCTGGTGGCTCCCAAACCACCTTAGAGCTTTTGACTCCATGAGGGAAATTTCCTTCAATCCCACATCTGGGTGCTTTCCTCAGCACTGGCCAAGTGCCTGAGGCAAAGTAAAAGGGCCACAGAGCAAATCCATAGAGGTGAACCTGGTTACTAAAGATGGGGTCTTCCACCTCCAGCTTCCACAATCCATACCTGGCCATTTCTTTGACATTAAACAACTCTTTTGAAAAGCTTGGCAATGTAGATTAAAGGGTAAATGTAGCACATTTCCTCTACATGTCTTGACTTTCCCTTTGTACTAGACTTGAACATGCTTAAACATCTCTTTCTGAAAAGCTTGGCAGTGTAGATTAAAGGGTAAATGTATAGCACATTTCCTCTACATGTCTTGGCTTTCCCTTGTGCTGGACTTGAACATACTTTTACTTTGGCTTAGCTTATTCCTCTAGGCCTCCCACTGATTAAGCAGTCCAATCCCCACTTTAACAACAGTTCAGGTGAAACATAGGCCCCATGAAAAGAGCAGAACTCACCTTTGGTTGCAGGTGCCCCACAGGCCAATCTTGACAGCTTCTGGTGCCACAACACAACTTAGAAAATAAGGCAGCTTCTTCCCTTGTCGGCACCAGGAGGTTGCCCCTGAATAACAGGCAAACTCTTTACCCCCTATCCCTCAGGGATGGAGCACAGAGACCAGTAACAGCGTCTCCACCACTTCACTTAACAGCTTACTGTGTTCCTCTTTACGGAAACACACACCTTTCCTAAAAGTAGCTCTATATCAGAGCTTTAGGATCCAAGAGCCTGTGCACAGACTGCTATGCTCCTCTTCAAGGCAGCTCACACACAACTGCTGCTGCTCACTGTTCAAAAACTCCCAAACTCTAACCTAACTCCCATCTGCAGATTCCAATGTGGCTCATGCAGCTGCGATATTCTATGGTGATGTCATCCTCAGTCTCAGCTGAGACTGAGAACAGGTGGAGACAGTGTGAAATCCATTTAACTGGAGTTTCACAAGCTGCCTTCCCTGCCTACCACTAGGTCTTACTAGATTCTAGTCACCCCAGGTAACAGGGGGTTACACAAGGGTGATGGCTTGCATCCATCGGGAGGGAACTGCAGTCCTCAGTGGATGGTTTAAATGTCACTTCATTTAACATTTAAATTAGTTGAGGGGTGGCAGAAGAAACTGATGAGACAGAAACTGCACCCCCACAGGATGATGTAGACAGTAATGAGAACTGGAGGGAGAGAATCTCCCAGGGTGCAAATTAATAAAGGAAACAGGGTGGTAGAGACAAAGGGGAAGGAATGGGAGCATTAAAAAGAGTGGGGGAAGGAAGGAGACCAGAAAGGAAAAAAGGGGCAACAGGCAGACTGGAAATAACATCTGGAAGGATATGTGTGCAAATGCAAGAAGTCTAGGAAATATGATTCTGGACCTAGAGGCCATCATGGCAGAGGCCAGCCTAGATATTGTGACATTACTAAGCCATCAGGGACTGAAAACCATGACTAGGACATGGCATATCTGGTTATAGTCTGTTCAGGAAGGATCTGATATGAAGGAAAGGGAAGGTATGTAGTGCTTTTATGAGGGGAAAGCATAAAAGCAATGGAGATACAGGGAATACAGTGGGAAGCAGAGATACTGTGGGTTACCCTGGAAAGGGAATGGAGCACTATTTGCACTGCAGTGATCTATAGAACTCCAGCACAGAGGAAGGAATTAGACAAGGTACTGGGTAGCCACTGGCAACATGGAAGAAAAGGGAAGGTGCTATTGGCGGCAGACTTCAACCTGCCAGATGTAGAGTCTCCCAGCAGGAGCGCCAGCTAGAAGCAGGGCCATCCTGGACTCACTAAAGGGAGCATTCCTCAGGCAACTAGTCAATGAACTCCACTCATGATGGGGCAATACTGGACCTAGTACTTATTAACTGGGAGAGTATTGCAGACGTTAAGGCAGAGGTTACCTGAGCCCAATGATCACTGTATGGCACAGTTCAATATATGGATGACTGGAGAATCGAACCACACAAGAGTGAGGGGTCCTGGACTTCAGGAGGACAGATTCTATAAAGATGGGTGAATGCATCAGGATGATCTGGTGGGGGATGGTCTGGTGGGGTGGAGAAACAGTGGGCACAGTTAAAAGGGCATAGTAAAGGCAAAAATCCTCTGCCTTAAACAAGTGAGAGCAAAAGCAAGAGGAAAAAGTGACCACTATAGTTCTCGAATGAAGTGACTGAAAAGTTAAAGGCTAAAAGGGTAACATTCAGAAAGTATAAGGAGATGCAGAGGGAGGAGGATAGGGAGATGTATCAGGAGAAACAGAGGGAAGCAAGGAAAGCTGTAAAGAGCACAAAGGCACAAACTGAAGTGAGAATAGCCCAGGAGGTAACAAAAAGCAACAGGACATTTTTTCTGTATCTAAGTGTAAAGAGGAAGACTGGGGTGGGATTGTAAGGTTAAAAAGTGAAGGGGGGACTGTGTGTGTGTGCAGGCAGGGGCACCAGGAAAGGCAGACATCCTGAACAAATACTTCTGTGTACTGTTCACAGAGGAAGGAGAAGGCACAGCAAAATAACATTAGTTTTTTTTTTTTTTTTGGGGACTTGTCCTGTTTTGAGAGAGAGTCCTGAAGGGACCCTACTCTAAACTGTATTCTTTACTTTGCTTGAAATTGTTTTCTCATTTTCCTGCTTGCAATGTACTCCATCCATGTCACATTGTTCATTTTAATGTAATATCATGATGTATAGTTATGTAATAACTGATCAGCAATTTCTGTCAATGTACTGACCAGGTTGATATTTTCCATAACAACCGGCTGGTTGTTATGACATTCATGAGCCATGCCAGTCAAACTATGCTGCTGCCTCATTGGCCAACATTCTGTATGTGGCGGGGCCAAACAGTCTCATAAACTGCTGGAGAAAATTGCTGGTCTGTTATTATAAAAATAAAAGATGGGAGGGTGTTTCATATAAATTTATCGCACACTCATCGTGGATGCTTTGATAAACCCCTTGGCTCGACCGGATTTATGTAGCATCCCACAACCTCGGGTGTGCATTAAAGTCTCATATCAAACCCTTCCCCAACCATTATTCTGTATGTTATTGCCGATGCTCTGTATTCGCTCTCACTGTTCTGTAATCTCCTGGGTCATTCCTGAAAATAGTCATTCCCATGGCTAGTGCGCCTACCCGCTAAACAAAAACTAAATAAATAAAATAAATAAATTAAGGTGAACAAAGCAATGGGGCAGATGGGGTGCATCCAAAGGTATTGAGGAGCTCAGGCAGGTACTGGCTGCACCTCTGGCAGTCCTAATTAACAGCTTATTGGAAATAACAGTGATTCCAGTCTAGCAATGGTTCCAGAGGACTGGAGAAGGACAGATGTAGTCCCACTACACAAAAGTGGTAGCAGGGAGGAGGCTGGCAATAATAGGAAAAATCAGCCTGACATCAGTGGTGGGAAAGTTAATGGAATCACTGCTGAAGAAAATTAGTGTGGACTATCCTGTGGACTATTCTGAAGCCAGTGGATTACAAGATCTGAGGTAGCATGGGTTGGCAGGGAGGAAGTCATGTCAAATGAATCTGATAGATTTCTTTGTCTGGATGATAAAGGATTGAGATCAGGGCGGAGCGAGGGATGTGACCCACCCAGATTTCAATAAGGCTTTCAACACTGTTCCACATAGGAGACTACTAAGCAAGCTGCATAGCTTAGAGTGAGTCCAAAGGTGGTAAACTGGATACTAAATTGGTTAGGGATAGGTGAAAGAAGGTAATGGTAAAACAAGCTCACTCTGAGGCAGAGAGGGTGACCAGCAGGTGCCTCAGAGACCAGTGCTGGACCAGTCCTCTTTAATGTTTTTACAAATGAAAAGACTGAGGAGCTGAAGGGAAGGTCTGCCTCTTTGTGGATGACACCAAAATCTGCAATAGGTTGGGCACTTCATGTGTGTGTGGGGGTTTGAAAAGGATGAGCAGAGACCTGAGAAAACCAGAGGAGTGATCAATGTATGGCAGCTGGGTTTCAATGCTAAATGTGCAAAATAACGCCTTACTGTAGAGCACAGAAACCCAGGGGCAGTGGTATTAATGACTATAAACAGTAAAGAGCCGGGGAGTGGGGTAATCATAGTGGATGACTTAAAAGTGGCCAGGCAGTGCAACAAGTCAGTTGGGGGGCTAGTGGGATTTTGGGGCATAGGAGGGGTATCACCAGCAGAAAGTGAGAGGTGGTGTTGCTCTGTATAGCTAACCGGTAAGACCTCACCTAGAGGTCTGTGTCCAGTTCTAGAGATCACATCTCTGGAAGGACATAGAATGGAGGCAGTCCAGAGGACAGCAACTAAAATGGTGCAAGGTCTGCATCAGAAGCCCTACAGGGAGAGATTAAAGGACCTCAGTATGTACACCCTGGAAGAGAGGAGGGGGTTATGACAGAGACCTTTAAATACCTCACGGGGTAAATAAGGTAAAAGGGGAAGTATTTGTCACAAGAAAAGGTGTTGTAGAACAAGGGAACATCCTATGAAGCTGGGCGAGATATATTCAGGAGAGATGTGACAAAGTACTTCTTCACAGAAAGGGTGGTGGTTCCTGAAACAGCCTTCCAGTGTAGGAGGTGGGGTGGAAACATTGGTGGGGTTCAAGAATACATGGCTTGGCACAAGGCAATCATATACTGAAAAGGAAGGGGAGGAGAAAGAGCAATAAATCAAGTACAGTCTTCAGTAATAATGTAAGAAAAACTGGCAGACTGGTTGAGCCAAGCAATCCTTATCTGTCATCAAATTATGTTTCCTTTATAACCTACTGTTAATATATTGGACTGAATGGAGACCTACAGTGTTTTGCACACATTCACACACATAGATATTACACACACATATATATATTTATATTCAGGATATGCAATGGTCTGAATCAAAATATAGCATTTTATTTTCAAATGTGACAGGGCATCACCACAACTAATGAGTGGCAGAGCTACAAATGAATAATGAATGTCTTGTCTTCAATCAAGTGATGATGAATTGCATATTTTATGTTAGACCATTGCATATTCAATTTATACATCAGTTTACTAGTTAAAGCTATTGAACATGCTCTTTGTTTTAATGCTGAACAGTTTCTCTTTGGTTTCAACTGCTGGCTTTAGTGCAACACTAGGCAATTGTGATGTCATCAGCACTGTGAAAGCTGTTCTCTGATTGGTTCACACTCCCTTGTGATGAAGCTAAACTTTAAGATGTCAATTATTACAGCACTAACAAGAAGATATCATGATATCTGGAGGCTGGCTACACATTAATCACTTGCTATCTTGCTATTTTTTTTACCTTCTCTGGCCTCTGGTGTTGTGTATATATATATATATATGTACCTTGTGAGAATAAGTTCTGGCAGATATTTTCAGTGTTAGAGGTCCCAGACCTAGAGTGAGAATATTGTGTTTATCCTCCCTCTATGTCCCCCATACCAGAATTTATCCATACAGTAGGTCAGGATTGGCTGAGCCAGCAGCATGAGCATCACACTTTTACTGTCACAACTCTGCTGACTCGCTCCCTGACTCCAACCCCCTTTAGTTCCAAACCAGCAATTACCCTGTAAACATACAGTGCCCCATTTCATTTTAAAAATCAAATCTTGGCATTGTTCCTGTTTTTTTCTTCTGTTCCTGAAGTTACATAAGAGCTGTTTTACCCCAGCACCAGACCCCACCTGGCACGATTGGACTTCCATGGTGGCTCATTCCCTAGACTGCTCTCTGGTTCATCAAACACTGATGGTGGCACTCTGAGAAGAGGCTATGAAAAACTGCACCTGCTAACTCTCACTCCCTCCTGAATCACACCATCACTCCCCGTCTCAGCACACGTGCACTGACACAATGAGGAGTTGATGTACTGATAGATGGGACAGTATCAGATGCAAAGACACTGCTAGCCATCCTGAAGATATATAAACCTAAAAGAAATAAAGCTGAAAACAATTAAAAGTAATGCGAAAACACACAGATGTTGCATAAATTGAATATGCCATGGGTTGGCCAAAAATATAAATGTTATGTTTTTCTTGTGCAGAATGATCTTATGACATCAATTGCGACTTTGTTACTCACGATGCCATAAGGTCAATCTGCACAGAACATCAATATTTTTAGTTGACCCATGGCATATCCCTTACATGTGTAGGATATGACATGGGTGAGAGTGAGGTAGTAGAAGGACTTCATAAGCTATACTTGACCTCCCTGACCTCATGAATGTGAAGCCACAAGTCAAATCAGAAGAGGTCAAGTATAGCAAGTGAAGATATTTCTACAATTTATAAACAGACTTAAGGTGTGTGAAGGACTGGTGTTATTTCGAGGTGTGTGCTTGCAGTAAACAGTAAAAGTGCTATTTGGCAGAAATACTAAAAGTTAAGAAAGAAAAAAGTACAAAATATAAACTATTCTCCTCTGTTCAATAGCTTGGCATTACAGCAAACAGCAGTGTTCAACATGGGCCAAAAGATAAATGGCATCTAGAAAGCAACTACAAAGTATCTTACATCTGTTGGCTTTGTGTGCCCATGGCTATTGTGATGTCATCAGCATTGTAAAGTTGCACTCTGATTGGATAAGTATTCCATTGTGACACACTTAGCTTTGCAAGATAGTAATACTATCTTGCTCACATATGAGATAGTAATACTATCTTGGAAGCTGGTCATAAGATAGTAGTTTTATCTTGGCTAATCCAGACACATATCTGTTGTGTAGTATACTGGTGCAGTAGCGCCATTATAGTTAGAGTTGAGCAACAGGTTCTGTGTTACACCCCTAACTTTGTACCTTAATAGCTTTGGCAGATTTTTGTGAAATTAGCTGAAATTTCACATCCATTGTCTAGTAGGTAAAGGTTTAAATAAGTGGAACGTTTTATGATGGCAGATTCTACAGTTTCTGAGATCCACATATGTCATTTTTCCTGCAGATGTCTAATTTTTTCCCTACTTAACATGGGTTTTTGATTTTGCTCTCATGCTCAACCTACACAGAATGGAATTTTTTTAAACTCTCAGGGTACAAGCATGTTGTGCCAAGGTAATGCCTTTGGAAGGTTTCATAAAAATATTTAATGGTTCTAGAGTTACAAAGATTGAATGTTTTTTTCTGTTCTGAGCATGCTCAGTAGGGTTTTGGATAACATTCTGATACAACACAAAAATTCCATGTCACAAGGCCCTTTTGATTTCTCATCACCTGTTTCTACAACACAATTGTGTTTTTGTGTCATGACAGCCACCATCTTGGTTTTTCCTCTCAAGTAAAAAAACTGGAAAATACATCAAAAAGGTGTAACAGTAAAATAAATGAACCTAGCTAAGTGGGACCCATTTAGCTAGATGCTGGTATTTGTTTTTAAAAGATGGTCAGAAACACTTTTCTGGGCACCCCAAAATCCAGGGTGCCCAGCTTAATGAGAGGAGCTGTTCACCTGCGTGTTCTGTACGTGAACAGTGAACCATTCTTGAATTATAAGCCGCAGTTAGAGTTGTGCTGTTGGCTTAAGTTGAAGCAGCAGTGAGCCACATCACCTTGTTCTATCTATGTATCTGACAATCCCCTTGTTCTGTCTATCTATCTATCTATCTATCTATCTATCTATCTATCTATCTATCTATCAATCATATTTAAGCAGGCCTGGATGCCCACCTCTGATACTGCTTCTTTCTCTCCCTCCTCCAGGCAATCCATCCGCCCTTCCTAATGTTTATTTTTTTTATATTCAGTATGAGCAGACTGGGGTGCCCACCCCAGTGCTGCTTCACTTGACCTATTCCTCCATATCACCCACCCATTTCCCAAACAGTAGCCTGGGTCATGGGGTGTCCAATCACCCAGTCTTATAATGTTAATGTTCCTGCAATAAAGAAAGCCATCACTTACAGATTTGTTTTAAGTACAACAAAGAAAATGGTCCTTCACTGATCTGACCCGCACACTGATCTCCCATTCAGCACCCACCACCCCACACACCCCCACCTCCCACACACTCACTCACCTGAACATGTCCCATGGTGAAGATCCACTCTCCAATTGAAGATGCGCTTTGCTGGAACTGCCTACATGAGGAAATAGGGTAAGTCTGGTTTAATGTAGTTCAATTGGGCTTGACTTTTATTTGTAAGTTTGTCATTTTTTGCATATTTTAACATCAAATTTTCAACATGGTCTTTTTGTGACCCCAGTTCATGACCTGTGGTAGTGGAATTATGCAAATCTGGCCTGAAAAGGTGATTTCATGTTTGCTTTGCAAAATCTCCTTTCATACAGGATTTGAGCATTTTCACTGACCTTGTTGATGAGGTGGGGTCATAAGAAGGCTATGCTGAAATTTTGGGGTCAAAATATGTAAAAATGACAAGGTTATGAGCTTGCATTGAAAACTTTCTATGCTCACTCAAAACTCGTAATTTTCAAAATCTGACCCCAAGTTTTCAACATAGCCATTTTTTCACACCACCTCTCAAACGTGACAGCTGTCATTTTCAGATCCTGGCCACAATGTGCTTTTGTACCTGTGGTGTGGAATGACATTTGGTGGGGATTTGAAAATTTTCACCTATCAGGTCCAGGTGGGACCATAAGAAGGTTGCTGAACATTTTGTGTACAAATGTGATAAAATGTCCAGGTTAAGAGTTAACATTGCAATATTTCAATGTTCACTCATAACTTTGCTAATTTTCAATATTTTAACCCCAAACTTTCAACACAGAAATTGTTTCACACCAACTCATAAAGATGGCAGATGTATTTTTATCCTGGATTAGATATATTTTCACACTTAGGGTGTGAAATGATGTTTTGGACAGTATACTAAAATGCCACATTTCATTGTTTATAAAAGGAGTCATAAAAGAACTATCTTGAAAATCTGGGGTAAAAAATATAACTAAGAAACTTTCTGGGTAGTGCCACTGTTCTTCCCAGGGGGTATGCTTTGTGAATTGGTGCTGGTGACCTGGGTTCTGGGGGATTCTCAGTGACCTAGCTATGTGGGGTGAGTGTGGGATGCACTGTTATGGGATATCCCCCAGCCAGGAAACAAGCTGCAGGGTTGCCCACACAGGCCCAGGTACCATACAGCTAAGACAACTCTTCTGTTGGCATAGGACCCTGAAAACTGTACCCATGGATGGCAGAGGACCCTGAGCATTGGCTGACAGATGGACTCTTTCCCTGTGTATCTGTATCAGTGGCCACATGGAAGTGTGGGACCAGACATCCTGAGTCCACAGCCTATCAGACAGCCCTATGAATTCTTGACATCCATCGTTGCCCAAAATTGCAGGGCCCTCAAGGGCTGTGCACTTGTAGGTGGACAGAGACTTCACTTGGCACAGGGTCCAAAGTGCCCTGCTTGTCTGAATGTGATTGGGACCTGCATTGATGAGGATACAGTTCCACTACCTCAAAAAGAAAGGAAATTCTTTGCAAACAGATTCATTAATGTACCAATTAGGGTTCAATGTAATACCACAACAGTAGGGAAATGTGGTGTTAGGGTTTCAAACCTAACTCCCCACTGTCACCCAAAAACAGGAAAAGGAAGAAACATTAGAGTTTTGGGTCTCTGGAGCTTTGGCAAATCAGTGATGGGGTCTTCATTGGGGTTGTCAACAAAGTTATCCTGGAGGGGTTTATGCCAACACGCAATGCGGTCCAACATAAATCCCTCACTGTAAGGTAATGCTGCAGTAAAGTTGTCGCTGCGGTGTTGTAGATCCATGTTACACCAAATTTCAACATGGCCTTCTTGGGTCTCCACCTCATGACCAGTGGTAATGAAATTATGCAACTCAGGCCTGAAAGGTGATTTTGCAGTTGCTTTTGAGATCACCTTTTGGGCAGGAGTTGGAAAATGTTCACCACTCTTGTTCATGAAGTGGTGTCATGAGAAGGCTATGTTGAAAATCTGAGGTCAAATATAAAATTGACAAAGTTATGAATGTACATTGAGATTTTGCTGCGCTCACTCATAGCTTTGTTAATTTTCAATATTTTGACCCCAAATTTTCAACATAGCCATTTTTTCATACCACTTCTTGATTGTGTCAGCTGTCATTTTCCAAATCCTGGCCAAAATTTGTTTTCATGCTTGTGGCACAGAATGGTGTTTTGATGGGGATCTGAAAATGTTCACCTACAGAGTTCATGATGTGAGGTAATAAGAAGGTTATCCTGAAAATTCAGTAAACAAATATGGAAAATATCCAGGCTATGAGTGAACATTGCAATATTTCTATGCTCACTCAAAACTTTGCTAATTATCAGTATTTTGACTCCAAACTTTTAACATAGCCATTTTCCACACCACCTCAAAAATTTGACAGGTGTCATTTTTAAATCCTGGATGAGATGTGTTTTCACACTCCTGGTGTGAAATGATGGGTTTCAGACAATATACAGTACCATACATGCCACATGTCATGTTTATAAGGAGTCATAAAACAACTATCTTGAAAATATGGTGTCAAAATAAAAAAAAAATAATAATTACTAACAAACTCTGTGTATAGTGCCAGTCTTTATCCCAGTGGGTATGCTTTGTGATCCCATGCCCGTAAACTGAGTGCAGTGGCGAGCTCAATGACCCAGCTGGATGGTGTGAGGTTTGGGGATGACACTATTATGCGACACTTCCCAGCAAGGGAGTGAAAGCCTCAGGGTTGCTGCATGGGCCTGGCTGCTATATAGTGAAGACAACTCTTCTCTTGGCAAAGGGCCTGCACCTCTGTACTACTGGGTGGCAGATGGTCCATGCATTGGCTGAGAAATGGACTCTTGCCCTGTGCATCTGTATTTATGGACACATGGAAGTTTAGGGTCCAGAGGTCCTTGTGCTTCTGCAGTGCACAGACAGCCCCATGAATTTTTGACATCCATCACTGTACAGAAGTGAAGGGCCCACATGGGCACTGCACTACTGTAGGTGGATGGAGTTTTCTCTTGGTGCAGGGATCAAAGGGTCCAGCTCATCTGCATCTGTTCAATATGATTCCACAGTCTCAAAAGAAAGAAAATTTGGGTTCAGGTTAATGCCACAAAGAGGGGACATGTGGTATTAGGGTTTCCCACCTAACTCCCCACCCTCCCCCTCCCCAAACAGCAAAAGGAAAAATCATTAGAGTTTTGGGTCTCTGGAGTATAGGCAAATCAGAGAAGGGTCTTCCTCTGGGTTGTCACCCTTAATGATCACCCCATTCCCTCAGCAAACAACATCAGTCATGATCTATTTTCTTGGGCCCTGCATAAAAGAAGCTACAACAGACTGTGTAGACAACATGTGGTGAGACACACTTCTGTTCCTTTGAAGAGTGTATCACTATGAGACACTGGCTTGGAGCTTTACAGCTACGGTCTGGGGGAGGAGGCAGTATTAAGGTTGACAACCCCAAGGAAGACCTCACCACTGATTTGCAAAACTCTGGAGACCCAAACCCTAATGTTTTTAACTTTGCTGCCTGGGGTGGGGTGGAGTTAGGGTTGAAACCCTAATGCCACATTTCCCTACTTTTGTGGCATTAAGTTGAACCCGAACTAGTGCATTAACAAAGTTTTTTGCAAATAATCTGTCTGTCTATCTATCTCTCTCTCTCTGATTAGGTTACTGGAGCGAGTGCAGCACAGGGCAACAAAAGGATCCAGGGTCTATGGGACTTACCATACAAGAGCAGGCTGAAGGAGTTGAACATGTACTCCCTGGAGGAAAGGAGGGATGGGGACATGATTGAAATCTTCAAGTACATGAAGGGAGTAAATAAGATGGGCATGGAAGGGCTTTTCAAATTAAGGAGAGGGAGGAACACTCATGGCCTACAATCTGAGATTGGAAGGGGAAGGTTCAGGAGGAAATGAGGAGACACTTTTTCCAGAGAGGGTGGTGTCTGGGTGGAACACATTGACAAAGGAAGTGGTATCCTGTAGAAAAGTGGGCTGCTTCAAAACGGGATGGGACAGGGTAAGTGTAAGGGGAGGGTCACTGGAGGGGGAGGGAGGGGCAGCTGTAGTATAAGGGCTGCTAGCTGCACAATCGCACAGACTTGATAGACCATCAGACCTTTCTCTGCTAGCAATTTTGTATGTTCGTATGTTCTCTGTCTCCCTTTCTCTACTGGATTATCTGTTACATAGAGAATAATACATGGAAGGAGTGCATAACGAAATTTAATGAACACCTGAGGTGTGGGATGCTACATAAACCCCTAGGGTGAAGCCAGAGGAGTTGATTAGACTTCCCACACTGAGAGTGTGCATTAAATTTGAGTTTTGCACCCCCACGCTGTTTTATATAATTGCTGAGGACATTTTTCCAACCAGATTTTCTTAAATAAATACTGTGTTTCACAAAAGTCTTGTGTCTGTTTTTAGTCATTACAATATGTGACAGTAAACATAAGAAAGTGAATAAAGCATGGCATATTCTTACAAAATGTGTATTTGACTGCTTTTGTAAGTTTATAAAATTGTCAAATAACAGGTTGCTTTAATTTACAGGCTGTCAGAACAGCAATGACTTTGTTACTACACTGAATATGACAGCTGGGGAATCTACAGAAAACAGTCAAGTCCTAGTATGGGACACTATTTAATGTCAGCAAACATGTTTAACATCTTTAAGATAAATGTTTTCAGTTTTTATTAAGAACATTTTTTTTGAGGTCTCGGTCATCATTGTCATGGCGATATGCAAATTAGGTGGCGAGGTCAGAGTTCAGAGCTGTTGTCTTGAATGTCCCTGCCATCTCAAAACTGCCTGTAACAGCTGGCAAAGGTTAATGGGGGCTACATATTTGTTTTGTGGCTTTTCACTTGTATGAGTGTTTTTGGTTAGAGACCAGGGACCAGATTTTGAAGGCCATAGAATCACGCAGGGTGCTTTCATCAAAACAACTGATGCAAGGAGCAGGATGCATCAAATCTTGCATCAATTCTGATTTTCAAATGGTGCTTGCATCAAAAACAGGTCTGCATGTGCAGAGTGGCTTGCACCATGCTTGCACCAAAAAATGCCTGCACCATGTTGGAAGAGATGCCTGCATCACTGAAATGATGCACCATCCCCTATCTGGGATTTTCAAGGAATGTGAGTCCTGTTCTTGTGCTTAAGATGCATGTCACTGTTAGACCAGCTAGAGCTGGTCTAAGGACACTGGATCATATAAAGAGGCCACAGCAGATGGTCAGAGCTGACCATACTACTTTTAAGGGCCAATATTCTCCTGCAGGACTAATTTAGAACATTTGGGGGCTTAGTCTTGGCCATTTCATCTGCTGTATTTTGTTACTTAGCTTGTGTCATTCTCGTCCTTTAGGCATTTTTGACTCAACTTGCACCATATTTTGACTCAGCTTGCACCATTTTTGACTCAGCTTGCACCATTTTATGACTCTGCTTGCATCATTTTCATTCCTTGAGTCATGTTTTTGACTCAGCTTGCACCATTTTTGACTCAGCTTGCACCATTTATTTTGGTGCAACTTAGCGCATACTTGTCCCTTGCATCATTTTGTTGATGCAGTGGACCTTCATGTCAGTTTGAGGGACTTTGTCACAGAGAATGCTTTTCTTGCAAAATATGGCACATAGTATTTGGTGCACCTAGACCTGATGCAAGCTGGTTGTTTAAGACAGCTTGTGTTGATCTAAGGGCCCTATGAAAATCTGGCCCAGTACTTCAAACTATTTATTTCACTGCCAGTTGATGGCAGTTGTGAGAGCCATGCTAATTAATGAGCATGAATGGGCTGAGGAGAAGCTAATTATAACCAGAAGCTCCGTTGAGAAAAAATGTCCCTTGTTATTATATATTTATACAACAGGCATGGGTTACAACTGTTCGGATATCATTGCTATCTCACTGCTACTGTGAAGACAGTAGTGCTGTCTTGCAGTTGAAGGGTCACAATGACACAATGTAATACTGGGCCAATCAGACAGCAGCTTTAACAATGCTGATGACATCACAGTAGCCATGTCCAGCACTGAAGCCAGCAGATGTGAGATGTTTTGAGGGATACAGATTAGATTTTGTACTTTTTTCTTTGTAATTTTTTTTATCATTTCAGTCACAAAATCACCTTAATGCCCACTGTGCAAATCAAACTAAAATGGGTGAGAGTGAGATGCTTTGAGTGCACAGTTTACATTTTGTTTCTTTTTGTAACTTTTATCATTTTTTACAAAACCACTAAACACCAGTTGTACAAATCAAATATGACATGGGTGAGAGGGTGTCCAGTGATATGGGTGAATCAAATTGAGTGATTCAATATGAGTGACTAAATTTGACCACCCATAAGAAAAGCGAGCGTGAAACAATAGCTAGTGGTAGATAGTGAGGGTTGGGAACATGAATAGCAACTGTAGAAATACAGCGAGTGTGAGACAGTGGGAGGGTAGTACATGATATGGGAGTCAGAGTGGTGGGGCAAAATTGAGCTGGCCGTCTAGTGGGTGGTAGGGTGTATGCCACTAGCGCAGAAGGCTCTGGGTTTGCTGTTTGCAGCCTGCCAGAACTTTAAGCTGTATTTATATTTTACACTTTTCCCTGTGTCAGGCCCCCTCAGAGTTGATTATATTAATGATAGGGTGCAGGGGAAAGCTCCCACATAAAAAAGCATGTTGTAATTATTTAGTTTTTACATGTGGCTGATCCTAGCTGTTGTGCTTGCTGTTGTGCAAGTTGCCATTGTAGTTTCTCATTGACTTGTACCTCGCTTATAATGTTCGGTGCTAAACAGTCACTGACATGACATGGAACTGGGTGAGTGTGAGATAGTAGAGTACCTTCATGAGTTATACATGACCTCACCACTGGTGAGGTCAGAGGTCAAGTATAGCTTCATGAAGATATTGTTGCTGTCTCTATCAATAGATATCTATATAGAGAATAAATGATAGGGATATAATTCTTTGAGGGTCCTAATGAGGTCAAAAGCCATGAGCCTGATGGGCAAGTGGCATTATGACCTCATTAGGACCCCAAGATGATTGAATTATATTCCCATGCATCACACTTACCTATCAAAGAACCCCAGAGCAAATGCACTGAGGCAAGGGTTACCCTAGAAGGTACTGGCCATACAGCCAAATTTTAAAGAAAACACAAATTGGACATACCCCAGCACTGCAAAGCATCATGGAAGCATATGCAAATCTCCATGAAATTATTTGGACTGGCTCAAATTTATGCAGAATTGCATGGTGCCAGAAGGCTTCTTACAATGCAATCAGCAAAGGCTGAGAACAGCAGACACAGACACGTGTGTCATCCATATGCCATATCTATATCTTGGCCCAGGGAGAGGGAGCCAGCCACTCTTAAGGGGATCTTATTTGTTTGAGTCATGGGGAGCCCAAAGCAGAGAGAGAGAGAGAAAGAGAACTACAAAAGAACCCCAGAACAAATGCGCTAAGGCAAGGGTTACCCCAGAGGGTATGGGCCATAGAGCCAAATTTTAAAGAAAACACAAATTGCACATACCCAACCATGCAAAGTATCATGGGAAGCATGTACAATCCTGTGAAATTATTTGAACTGGCTCAACCTTAAGCAGAACTGCATGGTGCCAGAAAACCTTGCAATGCAATCAGCAAAGGCTGAAAACAGTAGACACAGACACGTACCTAGCGTTTGTTTTATACAATACATGGGGATGATGCCTTTTCTTGTACCTGAAGACTGTGTTTTTGTCAGGAGGCTTATTAGATAAGGCTGTATTTTGTCAGGGGCTTATTAGGCATGTTAATTAGCATAGAAATTTCTTAACTGATTCAGCTGGTGTGTTCATTGATGTGTTATTGATTTAATTGGTCATTAAGTTGTTTTGGTGGTCATAATGTTGGTCTATGTTTTTTTTCCTACAGTATTCAGGCTTTGGTGTGGAGGTGTGCAGCTTTAATTGCTTGTAATGTAGATTTAATTGGAGAGTTATACAGGGAAATATGTGATGAGCTCCTATGGGGAAATGGAGAAAGGTCCCATCCAAGTATTGCATGTGTATAGATACAGTATGTGTATAGAGATACATATATATATATATATCACATAAATTGTGGTCAGACCTACAGTGAGAATATCACATTTATTTCACTGTAGGTCAATTATCCACAGTAGGTCCAAAAGAAGCAGATACTGCACATCACCACAGCTGCCAATGACTTTCCCATTGGTGGTATAAAGCAGCACAAGCCCTGACTCCACCAAACACCAGTGACACAGCTGACCTCAGTGTTCCCATTGATGACAGAACAGCAGCACAAGCCACCTTCATGAATGGCCAGCAACATTCGACTAGCTTCCAGTCAGACACCAACCGACAAGAAGCAAAGAAGTAGCAGACAATACAAAACATTAGTCAACAACGCCACATCAAAAAAAAAGAAAAATGAGTGACAGAGATATTAGTTTTGAAGTAGAATGTGAGGGACCTAATGGCAGTCTTCTAACAGGATGACCCACTATTAGAAGAACACACAGTGGAAATAACAGCAGAAGAGAATGAAGCACTACAGGAGCCTACAACAAGCAGTATGAATGACCTAACAACAATAGACCTAGATGCTTACATAATTGCTAGTAAAAAACAAGAACACATAAAAAAAAAAACACTGACTGTTGTGGCAGAGATACATACTATCTGGTGGAGAACTACTATGAGCACCGGAGCCTTGAAGAAATCCACCCAATGAACTAAATACAATACTAGCAAAATATTTCATTGAAGCAAGAAAAAAGACAACACCCCACAGGAGCATTAACACTCTGCTCTTATTTCCAGAGCATAGAAAGGCACCTAAGAGCAAAAACTACCCAGCTTCACTATTGACAGATCTAGCATTTGAGAAAGCAAGGCAAGTTCTGACAGCAAAACAAAAGAACCTAAAGGACAAAGGTAAAGGCTATAGAGAACGCGCAGCCGAGAGTTAACAGACAAAATAACAGAGACACTCTAACAAAAGAACAGCTGGGTCCATATTCTCCACAAACAGTGCGAACACCATGTGGTTGATCTGCACAACATTCTTTGGTCTGAGAGCAAATACCAAAGTCAAGGACTTAAAATGGGAAGAGTAACACTAAGAATGACACCAATAGCATAGAATATGTGGAGTACAGCCAAGAACAGTGTACAAAACAAGAACCGGACAAAACCCAAAAGACATTCACGAATCAAACCATGAGCATACAGTAACCCAGAAATGAAATTAAATGTCCAGTCGCAAATTACAAAATGTACAGAAGCCAGAGGCCAGCAACATGCCTACAGGAAGAAGCCCTATTTCTTCAGTCCATCACTACAAACCAAAAACTGTACAAGACATCTGCCACCTGGTTTAAGAATCAGCTCCTAGGAATCAACAAAATAGGTACAATAATAAAAAAATTATGACAGAGAGCCAGATAACAACTGAAAAATATCTTACCAACCACTCAGCATGAAAGGATCTAGTGCAAAACTCAGTGATGCAGGAGTCCACCCCACCAAGATCATCCAAGCCACAGGCCACAAGAGCATAGTCAGAATCAGCAACTACAGTACTGCAAACTGAATGATGAGCAGCTAAAGAAAATATCATCAACACTGCACAACCATTGTGAGCAACCAGGGACATCTTACCAGACCACTGCCAGCAATATAACAGCCTCAAGCAAGTAACCCAGCAGGCCCCAAAACAGCCTAGAAACATTGACTTCACAAATCCAGTCTTCAATGCCAAGCATAGAACAATACAAATACATCAAGGTAAGTGCACCCACCAAGCAAAGTGGCAAAACTCAGAGTAACGGGAAAGGGAACATCGCTTAACCAGTAGTAGCACACTAAGTCAAGCCTGTTTCCAGATGCGACCTGGGAGCACAAGGAAGTTAGGAGACTTGCTCAGGATCACACATTATGCACCTAGGTGGCTGTGGGATTCAAACTCAGGTCTCCAGATCTGCAGCCTGAGTTAACCCACGGCGCTATACTGCCTCCTTGTATTAGATCCTTTCATGCTTGGTACCCAACTCACCAGACTCACCTCTGCCCACAGATAAACCTTAGGCTCCCAAAAAGAGAATCTATGCAATTGAAGATACCAGCAGTGACACTGATTGAACCACCAAGGTAAAACAAACCCCATCACCATAATAAAATATCGTAGTAAGTAATCTCATATGTATCAGTACTAACCACAGTCACCATGACCTCACCACCCTCCCCAAAACTCACACAAATGTAAAAAAAAAAGATTCTTAATATATGGTCTTTTCTTCCACAGGTTACAAAAACATGAGCCAGTACTATTAAAAGAGAAGGAAAACATGAGCCACCAGAAAACCAAAGGAAAAATAGCATTTGTCAATGCCGAATGTTTGCTTGCTGGCATTGGCATTGATAGTGTAGGAGTTACAGAGCTGCATAATGGAATGACAGTGAAGTATTGAACTGAAACCAACCCCACCACCACCCTGCAGAGACTGACAAACATTGGGGTGTGCCTTTGGGTCGTCAGGCATAACGGCCATGCCATTTCACCACATCATACTCTGCAGACACCGAAAAGTATCACGGTGTGCCTTGGGTCTTTGGCCCTTATCGCACTCCATTCCATCAGGAAATACAGTGAGATGGGTGTGGTATAGGAGAATGGGGTGAACTTGGGGCCAAAGAGTCCAAAGCACACCTTGATACCTCTCACTGGCTGCAGGGTGTGGAATGGTATGAGCATTACAGGCGAGAATCCCAAGTCAAACCCCTGATGCCTGTCATTCTCTTTAGGGTGGGGTGTTATTGTCGAAACCCTAACGTCCTCAGGCATTGTTGGTATTTTCACTCCAAATTTTCAACATGTTTTTTGTGACCCCCACCTCATGAACAGTGGCAATATCAGTTTGTTAGCCGGGAAGCTGCTTTGCACAGTGACTACAGCATTTAACACCACAGGTGCAAAACACATTCTGAACAGGATGTGAAAATGACAGCTGTACTGTTCATGGGGAGGTATAAAAATGGCAATGTTGAAAATCTGCAGTGAAAATATTAAAAACTGGTGAAGTAACGCACACCCATAATGTAATTAGTTTGGGGATTTTTACAGCAGATTGTCAACACAGGCATTTTGGGACCTCGATCATGAACAGTGTCACTGTGATTTTCTTTATCTGTCTCGAACAATGATTTCCCACAGCGACCATGTGCATTTCTGTGCTGAAGGTGTGAAAACACATTTCGCCATGTTGTGAAAATGACAGCTGTACTGTTCATAAGGAAGTGTGGAAAATGCCACTGGTGAAAATCTGGACTGAAAATATTACAAATTCATGAACTTACGAGGGTGTGTGGAAACTGCGCAATGCTCACTTAACGCAGTCATTTTATGGACTTTGTCACTAAATTTCAACATAGCCATTTTAAGACCTCTTCTCATGAACAGTATCACTGTGATTTTCTTACTCTGTCCCAAACATTGCTTTCACACACCGACTGCACCACTGTGCGCTACATGTGTTGAAACACATTTTGGGCAAGATGTGAAAAATAGCAGCTATACTGCTTATAAGGAAGTGTAATAAAATGGCAATGTTATAATCTATGCAAAAATATAAAATTTGCAAACTTGTGGAGCGAAGAGAACCTGCGAACGGCGGCCCTAAACAGTCATTTTGGGAATTTTTCACCAAATTTTCAACATAGTATTTTAAGACCTCTGCTCATGAACAGTGTCACTGCGATTTTCTTAATCTGTCCCAAACATTGATTACGCAGACACCGACTGCGCCATTGTATGCTCCATGCAGGCAACACATTTTGGGCGATGTGAAAATGACAGCTGTACTTCTCATAAGGAGGTGTGGTAAATGGCAATGTTGAAAATCTGGAGTGCAAATATTAAAAATTTGCTAACTTACGAAGGTATGAGGAACTGCACAACACACGCCAGAAATACAGTCATTTTTAGGAATTTTTTCACCAAATTTTCAACATAGCCATTTTAAGACCTCTGCTCATGAACAGTGTCACTGTGATTTTCTTAATGTGTCCCATACATTGATTTCACACACCGACTGTGCCACTGAGCGCTACATGCTGGAAACACATTTTGGGAAGATGTGAAAAATGATATCTGTGCTGCTCATAAGAGGTGTGGTAAAATGGCAATGTTGAAAATTCGAGTGCAAATATTAAAAATTTGCTTGACTAATACGGCGTGTGTAGGAACTGCGTAATGCACACTATCGTAAAACAGTCATCTTTAGGAATTTTTCACCAAACTTGCAACATAGGCTTTTTGAGAGCCCACCTTATGAATACTGTCACTGTCATTTTGACATCGGTCCCAAAAGGTGATTTTGCATAGTGATCATGTAATCACCCTTTGGTCTCGATTAACACCTTGACAGTTCATGAATTCATTAGGAGAGGTCCCAAAATCCCATGTTGAAAATTTGGTGTCAAAATTCAAAACAATTCCTGAGATATGCATTAAAGTTGAAAAACACTATTTATTGCATTATACAGCTTACTGGCATTTCCTCAGTTCACGGTCGGCTTTGAAGAGTGCAAATGTGTTCCCAGTCCACCGAAGATTGTTGCCTGAGCTCCAGAGGTAAGTATGGGGTGAGGTGTGTGGGGGCAGGGTGGGCAGTGGTGGTGGGTGGGCAGGGAGACCGCCGGGGAACTTTTTGTTTACAGGTTTTTTGTTAGGAAGATGACACGGGACATTTTGCCACACTGGGGTGGGCTCCCAGCGTGGCAGCTGGAAGAACTGTTTGGGGGGCCTGGAGCTGCGAGGGGATTGGGCACCCCATCAGCCATAACAATTTCTGTCACGCTGGGGTGGGCTCCCAGCGTGGCACCTAAACTTTTGGTGGGGTGTGTGGAGCCAGCCGGGGATTGGGTACCCCTGTCGCCATACAGTATGTGCGTGGGGGAGCGATGAGACGCAATATACATGTGTGCATATGGAGGAGGGAGTGCTGCTTGCCGAAGCGGAGCCTCCCTTTCAACTGTACGGCACTGCATTTTCAACTGCTGTCATAGACAGCTGCAGCATTCATTGAGAACCGCGCCATGCCTGCAAAACACACTGACTGAATTGGAAGACGGCTGCCACACTTCCAAAACTTGGATGATGACACTGTGTTTCTTGCACATGTGTGCAAGCAAATATAAAAAGGAAAGCTACCTCTGAAACAACTTGAACACTTAAGTCAAAGAGGGAAAAATAAAAGGACATTATGGACATTTTCTTTAATAACATAGAATGCACAATTTATCGTTGATGGAAACAAGAAAATAAGCAGATGCATTTTAAATTACAATAATAAAGTATGGCAGCATAGTACTTGCAAACAAGAAAAATTGCAAAGTGTTTGTTCCTTACTGAAAATCCAAACTGTAAGGCTATTGACATGTTATTCTAAAACTGAATCGACTAATCCAGCTTAAAAGCCTCCCAACACCCCTTCCTAACCTCAATAAACTTTGATGGCCTCTTACCTTTAAAGTCAGAAATCCTTTTCTTCAAATGTTTGTTCAGGTTCAAACAATCCCAAAATAGTGTTGAGTTTTGAAAATCCTTGGTATTCCTTTCATGCAGCAATATCCAAAAGCTAACCAACGAAAAAATTAAGCCCACAAAATAAATCCACACATGCCCGATGGCATAAAAAATAAACCTCATAGGTTACAACAAATTAAATAAAACAATAAAAAATAAAACTTTGCCAACAAAAGTAATCCACAGGGAGTAAAAACAGCCCAAAAGAAGAGTCCTCCAGAAAATAATCCAGCAATGTTCTCGTGCGGCAGAAAAATCCACTCCTTGAATAAAATCCAGACACCACTGGCACAGGTCCTGCCATCCATCATCAACCAACACGCCGATCCTCCCGTCCCATCCAGTGAATCCATGCTGAACATCATGCACTCCAAGAAGAGTAAACTTGATGCACCACTGCTCCAGCTACATCTACCAAAGCCCAAAGATTGATGGTGTCATCCAAAAGAAACAGGCACCTTCAGACACACTCCTGAAGCCTACTGCCGGCGACAAAAAAAGAAGCTAACAAACTCTAAATAAATAGACAGCCCAATTAGGTACCAGCCAATCCAAAACACTGGCCACCACAAGGCAGACAGCGCCACCACAATGGCTACCACAAGACAGACAGCACAGATTCACTAATAAGAGTATGTATCACATTAACAATTCACAGTACATAGCCCACGTGAGGTCACGGCACTACCATCCAATTGAAGCAATTTTTCCATGCTACAGTAGTCAATCAGAAAGCCATTAATACATTCCTATGGGCAAAGTAAAAATCTCACAAGCCCATATGAAAGAAAATGACTGACTCACAAATAAACTGTAAAACATTTACCAAAGTGCAATAAAATAAAAAATAAACCACACCACTACACCAGCAGAAGCCATAAAACAACAAAAATGTCATTGCATAAATCGAATACTCCATAGGTCCAGCTGAAATATCAGATATTTTTTCTCATGCTATTTAAGTGGGACCTCACTCACGGCTGCCACTCATGATGTCATAATTCACAGAGCACTCAAACAATATTACCGATATTTCAGATGGTATATATATATATATATATATATATATATATATATATATATAGTGGATTCGCTTGTATGCACGTAGTCGGACATGCTGAAAATGTGCATACATCCGAATGCATACAAACTAAAACACTATGTAAACAATAGGCAGTATTGAAAATGAAACGGGAAGCACTGTGTAGAAATAGTGATTTTATTTCACACAATAGAGGTTAAAAACAGATAAATTGCAGCTTTACAGTGTTCCATTCTATGAAAATTAATGCACACAGTAAAAATTACTCTGGTTTTAAAACTTGGTAATAAAAGTCTGTTTACTGTTGTTTGTGGTTATGCTTTCGAGGTGGACTGGAACATGTAAAATCAGTTAAAGTCTTGTTTTTTCTCTGCTCTACAAAAACGTCTTATTTTAACATCATTGTCCATACCTTGGATGTTGTTGGTGGGACAATGACTTCCTCACCATCCTTGTCCTCATCTTCATCTAACTCGTTCCCTGAATAGATGAGCAGATGAGCCATCCAGAGGCTCACATTCATCAATTTCCATCATTTCAGTCAGTTGTTTAGCCTTCTCTAGCAATATCGGGCCAGACAGAGGAACTCACGGTCACGGATAGGGAGAACCAGCATAGCAACGCCTCCTCTACCTTGCCATCCTTCCCTCTCGTTTCTTTTTCATCCTTGTTGCACCCTTCCACCTGTCATCCAGGAGGAATTCTTTTTTAAGGATATGGCCAATGCTGGAAACATCATTCCTAAATTCAAGGGCAAGTTCCTTGCTGGAAACATCTGGTAGCTCTGCCCTTTGAGCAGCTTTACTTTTGCTCCAGGTTCAAAACCGTCCATGACACCTTGTCCATTCTGGCAGGAATGAAATGATTAAACACAGCAAAGCTTTTAACAGGTAACCAATCTAATTTACAGCTTTAAACTGCTTAATTGAACAAGTGTTGATGCTCATTCTGTTTCCTAGCAACTGTTGTTAGTGTGGCAAACAAACTGGAATCAAACTGACAGCAATACCTGCTCTTAATTGTCTCCCTTTGCACCTTTAACTCCTTTGACACCTTTCTCAGGAAAGAACAAAGGAATCTGCTTGTAAAATGTGCATACAACCGAAAATCATGCTGCACACAGCTGTTGTTTTAACATGGCAGGTATAGAAAAAAGGATATCGGATTGTGTGTATACAACCAAAATATGCACACAACCTGAATGGCATACAAGTGGAATGTACTGTACTATATATATATATATATATTTTATTTATTTATTTATTTATTTATTAGCTTTGTTGACCAGGTAAGTGCATTAGGCAATTAGACCTGCCTATTTTCAAGCACAACCCGAGAGTACAGAATACAAAGTTGCAAAAGTACAGACATAAACAGTAGAAAATAGTACATGTGACTAGCAGGACCCTACGAGGAAGGTAAGAATACAATATCATCTATTTGTACAGAAGACACCCACACAGGAGTGAGACTAAAAGGAAAAACAAGTAACCAAAACCAGTACAGGACCCCAACACAGGAAGGTCAGACAAAATGGAATACATATAGACATAGAACAGCCAGAGTAAGAGAGAGAGAACAATAACAGCAAGCAGTATAGGAGAGCTCAACACAGCGGTAATTGCAGACAAGACAGGCAACAACAGATGCACAGGGTTAAGAGCATTTGCAGACACCATGAGTTCATAGGTGAGAGAACAATGCTTTCTTGAGAGTTTGAGATGTGGAGCTCTGAATCTGGGAGGTAGGGAGTTCCAGGAACTCACATATACTATATATAAAGGCATACTTATACACTGGACAATAAATTATTGACAAGTACATCTTCTGAAAGGATTTAGGTGTCCAAATATCAGCTGATTTTCGGCCTACCACACACACATCAATGAGGTTATTTTAAAGCAAATCATATTACTTGGTCTATTAAACAAAATATTGTATCTAGGGACATAAGAGTACTGATGCCACTCTTTAAGGCTTATGTTATTCACATCTGGATTATTTGTCCCAGTTATGGTGCCCTTATCGGCAACAGGATATCTTAGTATTAGAAAAGGTACAGAGGAAATATACCAAATGGTGAGAGATCTAAGAATGTACCATATGAGAGTAGACTAAACTCCCTACACTTAATGCCTTTATCATTAAGGCGTCTAAGGGTGATCTCCTCCTTATACGACATCATAAATGATCCTTACTTGACAGTTAACTTGGGTTTGTACTTCAAAGAAGTACCTTACAATTTTAGATGACATCCTTTACAGTTACAACTCAAGAAATTCAATTTTCTCCCAAGGAAATTATTTTTTCAGTAAGGAAGGGTTATTAAGTTATGGAATGCATTGCCTTTAGAAGTAATTACCAGTAATTCTAAACAGATCTATAAAACATGTTTGGATAAATATATCCTTTCTGGGTTGATTTCTAGATATTATTAACATATAGGAGTAAATTATGAGCCTTTTTGGCTCTCATCTCCTGTTAAAACCTAGTATGAAACCTAGTATGAAATATTCATTCATTGCAAAAACTCCATTAATACATCAGTTAGGGTTCATATTACAGCAACAAAGTATGGAAATGTGGTGTTAGGGTTCCCAACCCAACATCCCATTCCACCCACAATCAATCCTACCACCCACCCCACCTCATCCTCTACACACAAACAGGCATTGGTGTGTGTATTGTGGTCATCAACTCTAACGCTCACCCCATTCCATGTGTGTGAAGCTGAGATGGCACAGCATAAGAGAACAGGGTAAGTATTAAGGTTGATGGCCCCAAACTGTGAAGTGACAAAAAGCTATATAAAATTCTTTTCACAAATTATGAAACAGGGTCTTGTTTAGAGCTTTTTTTTCAATTTGTTTTTCAGAATTGCAAAATAGGATCCTGTGTTGTGATTCTTTTTCACAAATTTGTGAAAAGGATTTTGCACATTCAAAAACACATTTCCAGGAGATTTATATATACATATAAAAAAAAAAACTAACACCAGAATCCAGTAGAATGGGTCCTGATTACCAGAGCATGTGTTGGTTACCTCAGAAAACATCATATTTATTTGCTTTTTAACTTTATTTCCTTGCTAAGAAAAACAAGATGGTGGCAGCACAAAAAGAATTCCCATTTCCGACAAAGGATTTCCTATTTGTGAAAAAGGTTGCCCATTTGCAACAAAGTATCTTTTGAGATGAACATCAAACTTTTCCCATTGAAAATAATGGGAAACTTTGAAATTTAGTAATTGTTGAATGGATTTACATTTTTCCACCAAAATTTCAAAACCACATCTGCGATCCAAGTCCTTTCTACCCTAAAATCTCAGACTAAAATCCCAAGCCATTTTTGTGCAGTGGCATGACAAAGAATTTGACCAAAATGGTAATTTTCACATTTGTGGACACTTTGTATCTCTGTACCCACACATCTGACTGCAATGAAGCTTGGCATATCAAAAGAAGTTTAGACCCTGATGATGCACAAGAAATTTCATGGAGTTTAGTTGAACAGTTGTGAAGTTATTAAAGTGCAAAACTGGCGCTATAATGAGCAGGATCGAGTAAAGATGTGTCTTCATCTTGCTCTGCCTTCCACAACAAGTAACTTACAATTTTAAAAGTTTGAATCAAACCAGAAATTGCAATAAACTTTACTGGACTTTCTGCTGAGACAATGGATGAATTTCTGATATAGAACCCAGCAAAAACCTCTGAACTGCCTCAAAAACAATGGAAGCAACCACCCGTGACTCAGGTTGATAATGTGGGCCCAATCTCTCTGTCTGCTGTGGAGGTAAGTGTGCTGGGGTGAGAAGTAACCCAACAGGTCCTGGCAGCACTAGAGCCGTGGCTTGATCACCTAGAGACAAAATCTGAGAAAAGCTACAAGAACCGGTGGACTTACACGCTCACAAGTGACCTGCCTAAATGAGGTGGAAGAGCAGGTGTCAGACCTAGAGGACTCTGTGGGCTCTGTCCTATAACAGATCACAGCATTGCAGAGAGAGCTGAAGGAATTTAAAGAACAAATTCGACTACCAAGAGAACTATCATCGGAGGTTGAATCTCCATCTGTGGGGTCTTCCAGAAGGGATGGAAGGTCCGAGTGTTCTTGATTTTGCACCAGACAACTACCTGAGCTGCTGGGACTGTCTCCTAAGAATGGCAGGTACAAGCTTGAAAGAGCCCATAGAGCTATGATGCAAAAATCAAATCCAGATCAGTCACCACACCAAATAATAATGCAATTTCATAATTACCAAGATAAGGAAGCTATATGTTGGGGTCACATCGTGCAAATGCTAATCTCAATTTGAAGGGAAGAAGCTTTTTATCTCTCAGGATTACTCTGCACACCTCTTCAAGAAGCGTCGAGTTTTCAACACAATGATGGCACTGCTCCAAGACCCAAAGGTGAAATGTTTTTGATTTACCCAGCTACACTTAAAATCAAACATGAGGGTGCTACTTATTCATTTTGGGAAGTACAAAAGTCAAGGATTCATTCGGGAGCTCAAGAAGAAACGCTGGTGAAAAAAGAACTGCTGCTTAGAATTCCGCCATGTGGGGTGCCTAAGCTGCTGTTCCTAGCCTTTGCTGGGCTCACACCAGCATTTCAATCAAGGCTTTGAACACTTTCATTTTTTGTCTGGCTTATATTTCAGAGGAATGATTCTTTGTGAACATTATTTTTGGATCTGGTTTCTGACAAAGATGATAACTCGATGATCTGTGTCTTATAGAACTCTGCCGTGGAACTTCTATGCACTCATCTATGTATCTGTTAACTTTTAAGGCTTCCTAGCAGGAAGATTACTCTGTTTATATGGCTAGATGGTGTCTGAAGGCTTAGAGGGTTGCAAGAAGACCTGACCAATCGCACCTTGTGGTAGATAAACATGCCTTTGGCATGGAAAGATGCTGAAGAGCTCTGTGGTGCAGGTAGGCTGACCTGGGAGAGAGAGGCGATGTGCATGGTGTTGTGTTTGTGCTGCCCCGGCCCACGCTCGGGCAGAGGCTAGCCCACCTATGAAAACTTAATATGACTGCAGGGAAGGGGAACTGAATTAATTTACAGGAGGGGGCCTTCGACTCCTCGCCCCACTGCTCTGGGGGCGGGGGCAGGATCCTATGGTCAGCTGGAGGGCATGTGGAGGGAAAACTTTCACAATAGGATACATGGGATCCTATAAGATTTAGGAAAGAAGGAAACATACAGGGACCATAGCCTGCACAGGTTGAGATAATGGGGATGGCGAGGCCTGGTGGAGCAAATGCTCTGCCTTTTCCTTTCCATGTGTTTGATGGCTCTTTGTCTTTCTCCCATCCCTCCCTCCTTTCTCTAGGAGGGAGGACTGTGTGAATACCTCTCATGGAAGGATAGTGCAGCACATTATAGAAAAGATACAATTGTAGAAACTGTTAATGAGACGTATTCTAACACGAGGAAGAGTGAGGGCAGGGATGACACAATCTGTGATTGGGACATATTGTGTAAAATTACTTGCAGTGCTGCAGTTCTTGTTACAGTCAAGAGGGGTGAATGACATTGCAATTCACCTGGGAGGTAGGGTATGTTCAGTCTTTAATGTTACAAATAGATCAGGACATTGGAGGGAGGTACAAGATATATGTGTGTTGTGTTTGTTTTATATGTGTGTTGTGTTTGTTTACTGTTTCAATGTTTATATCTTACAGGGTCCAAGGATGTAAATTTTGCATGCTATTTTCATGACAATGTGGGGAGGGGGTAAACCCCATCAGATGGGGAAAAGTGGTTTTAGAATTAACCATCATAACTTGGAATGTTTGGGGAATATCTTCCCGTTAAACGTACTACACTGCTAACAGTGCTTAAAAGACAAGGTGCTCAGGTAGCTATGCTCCAGGAAACCCATTTGACTGCTAATGATCATGCCAAACTGGCCCAGGGTTGGTTGGCACATGCCATGCGGCGGCCCTTTTAACTCGCAAGATAAATGAGGAGTGGCTGTGTTTTGCATAAAAACTACCTTTTAAGGTAGGTGTGTGGTCATGGACCCTGGGACAGGCTGCTATGTGTTTATGGAAGGAGATATTTATGGTGAGACTATGACCTTTGCAAGTGTATACGCTCCAGTGATGCATGACCCAAGTTTCTATCAAGAGGTCATGGATGTTATGGTCCAGGAACAGTTCAGGGTTTGATCCTAGGAGGGACCTGTATTGCCTCATGGATCCTGAGCTAAACTACTCTGATAAAAGGGTAAAATTAAAGAAGCCATAAAAATTGGCAGACAGGAATGTGTGATCTAGATCTGATCGATGAGTGGAGGACAGTGAACCCAACGCTAGAGAATACACCTTCTACTCCCAACCCCATAAGACCTGGTCCAGAATAGATTACTTGTATATGCCGAGGAGCTGTTTTTTAGGTAATAAATATCAAACACAGTCCAATCCATATCTCGACCATGCCATGTGCGATATCTTTGGGTTTTAAAGAGATACAGGAAGGTCCCCCACTATGGAAATTCCTAATTAGTGCTGGCAACACAGATTTTAAAACATATTTGAAGGAGTAATGGGATCAATATGTACAGACAAATAATATAATAAGGTGAGTTTGTGGGATGTAGGCAAGGCCTACATGGGGTTATTATTAACTATGTCTCAAATCATAAAAGAAAGGTAAGAGAAAGAAGAGAAAACTTGGGGTCACATGATGACTGCCTAAGAGTGAGGACGTGTTCGAGTCAGCTCTCACCCCTGCCTTAATTCAACCAATTTTAACTACTCGATCTGTTCTAGATTAACTTCTTCATCTGGTACTTACCCTTATTTCGTTGGGGAACAAGTAAAGTTGGCAAGCAGTAACCATATGGAGGAGGAAATGAAAGAACTCCCACCACGCCATACTCCGACTACCCCGATGAGGAACAAGCAGGACAAGCAGGTGAAGGCTCACTCAGCTGCTGCCACATCTCTGCCATTATCCCAGGCTGCACTGACTGAAGATAAATTCCAGGAGGACCTTAATTCATTAAAAGAAATGCTGACTAACCTGTCGCTCAACCTCCACACTATGAATGCCACAGTGGAACAGCTAGCATTCGGATAGGAGACAATGAGGCCAGGATCTCATCATTAGACGACTGGCATAATCAGAAAGACTCAGAGCTGACTACTCTATGCCACAGGATTAAAAAAGTCGAGGAGAAAATGGAAGACCAAGAGGGTAGGTCCAGAAGGAGCAATTTAGTAGTACTTGGCCTACTTGAGAAGGAAGAGGGTCGTGATGCTATTCCTTTGTCCAAAAGTTATGCAAAAAGCTCAGAAGACCCTCTCCTAATGGGCCTACTTACATCGAGAACAAGCACATAGGGCCCTCCGTCCAGTCCCCAGGCACCCCCAGACCACTGATCTTTCGCCTGTTAAATTTTTAGATAAGCAGCATATTTTGAGTGCAATTAAGGATCTCAAGGAGGTCCAGTGGGAGGGCAAGACTCTTAGGATTACCCAGGATCTACCCTACACTGTTCGGCAGAACAGATCTGCATTACACCCGTTATTGCCAAAATCATAGCTGCTGGCATAAAATTTAGAGTCAGATGCCCGCTGTTCTTCAGATCTACATTTAAGGTCAATGACACTCCTATGATACTGTCGAGCAGGCAAGAATAGCCTTCCGGGAGCTACTGCCAGAACTTTCAAGTGAGGGTTGTACTTATGAGTAGAGATGCAGCAAATTTTTAATCCGCTGGTGAAGTGAATGCGAAGTGGGCACTTACGCCTTGGCAGAAGCACTAGCGTGAAGTGAGCACTGTAAAGTGCTCACTTTGTGATTATCATTATTACTTGCGTTGCCATTATGCCTTAACGCAAGTAAGGTGAAGTGACAAGTAAATAGGCAGCCCCACACACATATCACATGGCTTACAGTACTGTAAGTCACATGCTTTAGCCAGGCAGGAAGGAAGTGAGTCAGAAAAGCAGTATCACTTTCTCCTTTGCATTCGAGAGAGAGAAGGCTTTGTGAGAGAGCAGTGTAGGAGTCTGTGACAAAGTGCTTTATTGTTTTCTAAAACAACAGCTATTTTAAAAGCTGTCTTTATTTAGTTTTTGTATTGTGTTTGTGATTGTTTTTTGTAGTTAATTTTTTATAAGTTTTGTTTTGTTTTGTGCTGTGTGTGACTGCATGTGAGTGTGTGTGTATATGTGTGTGTGTGTGTGTGTGTGCCGGGACTTGTGTGGGAGGGATGGATGGGACCCTGGAGAAGATGAGTCGCTGGCCCACGGCGCAGTCAGAGGAGGAGTTCGGACACGGGGGGTTGTCGTGATGCTGGACCGCCCCTGACTCCTGGGTATTGCTTCCCCAGTGGAAGCAACAGCAGCAGCAGCACCACCAGTGCCACTGGTGGCTGCTGTGCATCCACCTTCTGCCACTACCACCACCACCGGTAGCAGCTGTAGAGGCTCCAGCAGCACCCTCCACCACCTCCACAGCCGCAGGAGGTACCCTGGAAACCGTGACATGGTACGAGGACTATGTCTGGTCCCTCCACAGCTCCCCAGTGTGGAGTTTTAACCTGTTGGGGAGACAGCACAGTCATGGTGTATCATCTGGGTGGGTGCTGGTGCGCTGTGGCCCAGGGAACACATTTGGGGACTGGCTGACCAGCACAGCCACATGTTCAACCACAACAAGGTGGAGAGGCAGGCTGCCAAGGAAGGGGCCAGGTGTTCACCTGCTAGCCCTTCTGTGGCAGTGGCCGGTAGCTGGGGTCAAAGTTGTGCCTCGCTGCAGCAGGAGGAGGGCCAGTACAGCAGCTGCACCACCACCACCACCACCACCACAGCCACCAGCACTACCCTCTGCACCACCACCACTACCTGGATTTCCACTCACAGTGGACTCCACCACAGTCCCTGCAACAGAGGCTGACCTCGCCCTGGTGTGGGCGGCCCTGGAGGAGAGTAATCAGAGGGTTGGTGTTTTGCAGCAGCAGGTCAACACAATACAAGAACAATTCCACTGTAATGGAGCACGCATCCGTGCTCTCTCTGGCATCAGAAGTCCCAACATTGCTGAGAAGGCGGGCAGAATGTAGGGGCTTTTCAGAACAGGAATTCCTCCGTCATGTGACACATTGTAATGAAATTACGGTTTTCTACAGAAATGTATTGCACTATATGGAGTAAGAAAGATCTCCTGAGGGAAAATGTAAATATTAAACAACAATTCTAATATTGCTGAGAAAGGTGGGCAGAATGTGAATGGTTTTTCTGAACGGAATTCCTCCGTCATCAGACAATGTAATGTAATTATGGGTGGTTTTCTAAGAAATATATTGCACTCTGTGGAGCAAGAAATATTCCACTGGAAGTAAGGCCCCACATATTAGATTATGCATCACCATAACTATGTAATGTGGTGAATCTCTGTAAAGCAGCAGTGCAACAATCTGTTGAGAACTTTGACCTATTTTTAATGCTATGTTACAACTTCCTTTACTTACATCCTGACTGGAATGATATGAGAATTTCCAGTAGCTGAGTCTGCTGTACTACCTTTTTCATTTGTGAAATAATGAAAGGAGCATTCCTTTTAAATTGATGCGGACCAGGTCTTTGTCATTGTTTTCTTCTGCTTTTCTCCATCACATCAGTCAGTTGTTATATATCACTTTTGTTGTAAATTAACAGTTATGCAGCAGGTAATGTTTTATGACACCACGGAACAATATTTATTGAAAAGCAGCTGCAAATAAATACAAACCTGGTCAGAACTATATTGAAAGGCGTCCATTTTTTGGTCACACATGAAAAAAGTAGTCAACTAAGTAAAGCAGACAGAAATTGTGAAAAGAAGTGTATCATTCAAGTCACAACTGGAGTAACTAGTGGTTGTGGCAATGTATAGTAGCATAAAAAAGTACAGTTCAAAATTGTCATGACATTCTTGCAATGCTGCTTTAATTGATAATGTCAGTATGACATCATGAGCTCACAACAATCACACAACACACAAAATACATCCCCAGAATTAATGGCGACTCAGTCATGGCAGTGGTGGCACAGAGTCCCCGATTTTTTCTGCAGGCCCAAAATGCATCCTCCTTGTGTGCAGAAACTTGACAAGTGGTAACACAGTGAAATGAGACTGTTTCAGCACATACAAAGTTCCCAGAATAAATGGCGCACTCAGTCATGCGCACAGTGGTGGCTAGAGTCCCAGATTTTTTCTGCAGGCCCAAAATGCATTCTCCTTGTGTGCAGAAAACTGACAAGTGGTAACACAGTGAAATGAGACTGTTTCAGCACATACAAAGTCCCCCAGAATAAAATGATAACTGTGAGCATCCTGTTGCTGGTCCAATGTGTTCTGCGAGGCGATTCGAGCAAATGCAATGTGATCATCTCAAGTGGATGGAAGGTGCCTCTGGCTATACACTAATAGTAGCCTTGGTGAGTAGATATATATAGATATATATTTGTGTATTTTGTAGGTGAGGAGGGAGTTGACATGGACATGTACTCATGGGCCCAGATATTCAAAAAGAGTTGAGCCATGCGCAATAGGGTTGCACCTGCGCAAGTAAGAAAATGCGCCATTCTGTGATATTCAGCAGGAGGCAGTTGCACTTCCAAAATCACGCTGAGCAACAGCGCAATGATAATGAAGGCATGCGCAACTGAAGGGAGGAACCATGCATAAATAGGCGCAGTCGATATTCAACAACTTGCGTCATGTGCAATAGGGGAGCCAGCGGAGAGTTGCGCCATAGTGGAAATGAGTCAAAATAAAGGGAGTAAGGAGAGGGCAAAACACTACAGGGAAGCCACATGAGAGCAAAATACAGCAGGACACACTGGGCAGCAGGGACACACAGGCCAGGCAGGAAAGAATACCTGGAAGTAATAGCCACAGGAGAAGGTGTGGAGACATTGCAGAAGGGGAGGTACACCACACAGCAGTGAGGCAGGCACAGGCAGGTGTTCCCGGTGCAGGGGAAGTAGCAGTGAGGACAGCGGGGGATATAGTAACAGCTGCCGGGGTGAACACAAGTCAGGGACATGGCCAGTGCCACCTTCAGATGGAGGCCATTATGAGGGGTGAGAAGGTGGGCAGCAGGGGCGTGGCCATGGAAGGGCCGTCAGCGGGCATGCCTCCAACAGGCAGTACTGAGCCTGCTGCACCAGCTTTGAGCTGTACAGTGATACCGAGATTGTGGTCGGTGCAGCCACAGATCGGGCAGTTCTGAGGCAGCTCTGTGAGCTGTGCAGTGATGTGATGCAGGCCACCACGGTGGAGCCATGCCCTGTCAGTGGAGACCAAAGTGACAGCTTGCATGTGCTTGCTCGCCATGGGTACCTTCAAGAGACCAACTGCACACGGCCGGGCGCACAACCTATTTACAGGAGTTCCACAGGGTGCACGTATGCCTGGCGTGCTGGGGGCAATGACTGCACCCATGTGGCCATCCGCACACCACCTGGCCCGAGGGGCCACATACATCAATCGCAAGGGCTATGCCAGCATCAACTGCCAGGTGGTGTGTGATGCCTGGGGCATATCAATGTCTGTGCCACGCACCCTGGGGAGCACATGATGCCTTCATCTGGCAACAGTCAGCACTGTGCCACTGATTCAAGAGTGGGGGATATCCCCACTGGCCACCTAGTGGGTGAGTATGCAAACCACATGGACAATCATAGGGCCTGGGGGCATGGTCAGAGATGACATGGGTAGTGGCCTACATGGCCCAGGGCAGAGGCGATGCTGATCACCAACTAACCTCCACCCTCTACACACAGGTGACAGTAGATACCCTACCTGCACCTGGCTGCTCACAACCTACCGGTGGCCCCATGACCCCATCCAGCAATGCTACAATGAGGCACATGCCACCACGTAATGTCATCGGCGGGTGTTCGGGATGCTGAAGACACATTTCCATTGCCTGGACACCTCCGGCGGTGCCCTACAGTACAGCCCTCAAAGGCCTGCAAGCTATTCCTGGCCTGTTGCATCCTGCACAACATGGCCAACGAATGTGGTATAGCCGTACAGGTCAAAGAGGGGACACGATGGGGATGATGAGGATGCCAGTGATGATGGTGATGGGCAGCCCCCTGGGTGACGGGACCCCACTGCTCCAGCTGCGCACAGCTGCACCAGAACACCATCATGGAGGAGCACTTCAGCAAACCCAGGTAAGTCATGGGGCCATGTGCAGCCAACAGTGGCTAAGCACAACCCACAAACACGCATGGACACACACCAGGGTGCATGCCATCAAGGGAAGTGGCAGGGCATGGAACCACACACACAACCAGGGATGGGTGAGGTCTAACATGTCAGCGGATGGACACACACATACACGCACACACACACAATGCCCACAAACATGCACAAAGGGTAGGAGGCACACCGACCCAGAATGCTACCCTAACCACATGTCCACAGACCACCACACCCCTGCCTGTCCATGTGCATGTGTCAGATGCTGAGCACCATTGCACATTGGTGTAGAGTGCAATGCAGGCATCATCATGCACATGCAACTGAGGACAGCAGCCAGGAGGGTGCAGATGGACTGTGTCTGCGTGCAGAAGCCGGTACCCACCTGTGCACTGCCCATTGAAGACACAATGCACACAGGGCAGCACCAGACAGTAGCAGCGTTGGAAGACAGGTCAGTCATGCACAGTGCCCGTCTGCCTCGGATCGTGGGCGGCCCCACGAGACCCGCCAGCACTGACAGGCCGACCACTGACCCTCATGGGGTGGCACCGATGGTCCCCAGGGTTCCACTGCGTGACAGCGACTGTGCTCGCGCAGGTGTCTGCAGCACACTGAACATGCCTGCGCCAGGCGTGCTCGGGATGCCCACAGCTGAACCGGTGTCGATAGGGAGGTCGTCGCACGATGCCGGGGCGGGGTGGACAGTGCACTGCGTGGTGTCCGCGATGCATGGGCACATGACTGTGTGCCCATTGTGGCCATGACAGCAGTGAATGCCTGTGTATGCCTGTCAATGGCAGTGGTTACATCCTCCCACAACCGTCCATCCCTGCCAGGATCAGAGTGGTGTCTCTGCTGCGATGCTCCTCTGCCCGCTCCAGAGCCGCATGCAGTGCATCCACCGGATGTCGCAAGCCACATCTGCTGCAGGACTGATGCTTGCAGTAGGCGGGTGTGCTCATCCAAGAGGTCATCTGCCTCCTCGGCATCCTGTCCCTCAGGGTGCGCGCCCTGATGCTCAGCACCCCTTGAGGGTGGGTGCTGCACACCAGGAGCAGGTCTGGGCATGTCCACAGGTGGTGCACAGATGCCACCGCTGACCCTATACCCCAAGCCCATTGGCTGACTGCTGATGCAGCCCCTCTGGCTGCCACTCCCCAGGGCTCAGTGGTGCCGCGCAGTGGCCACAACAGTCCCACTGTCCTGAACACATACCAGTGCTGCCCCACTGGTGCTGACAGGACTGTGCTGACATGCAGCCTCCATGCAGCACCACCCACAGCCATGGCCGCGGATGTTACCTGCTGTGTGGCCATCCCGCAGCATACATTGTCACTGCCCACACTGTTAGTGACATCATCATTTGTGACGGACTCGGCATCGGCTGAGTCACAGCATGCGGCATCCGTGGATGCCGCATGCTGGGACATGGGCAGGGCTTCTCTGCACCTGTTCCAACAACATCAGTGTGACAGCCAGGCAGGCCCACACTGTCGCACTTAGCCATGTATACCTGTGGAGTGGATGGGCCCTCCTCCATCTCCAGCTGACTGTCCTCAATGGACAGGCCCACCACCGCTGACCCATGCAGATGCTCAGGATCTGTAAGGAAAACAAAGACAGCGTTACTGCATGTGACCTACCCTGCCCCCCATAGACAGACCATGACTTACCATGCAGTGATGGGCTACCACCCGTCTGGAAGCCACCACCCAGAACACCTCAATGGCACAACGCTGCATGCTTCCAGCAATCCTCTCCTCCTGTGGGGTCAGGTGTACCATCTCCGCTGTCCCCACCTGTCGCAGTCGTGCTGCCCTGATGGCAGCCACCTTCTCCTTTATCCTCCTCCTGTCTGTGCCCATCTTCTTCTTGCACTCCTGCACGGCGCTGGTGGCTGCCATGCAGGTTCACAGCACATGCCACCTCCTCCCATGCAGCAGCATGGGCTTGAGTGTTCCTGCCATCCGCTGAGAAGCGGCTCTGATCCAGGTAGGCCTCAAACAGGGCATCGGTCTAAGCCTTGGTAAAATTAGGCCTCCTCCTCCTCCCACCACTGTGTTCCTCCTCTCTCACAACTTGCTCGGTCATTTTTAGCCTGTAAGAATGACAGTTGTTTACCTGTGACTGTGCAGTCCCATGCATGTCCCTAAATCCACAGTCCACACTCCCAAACAGCATGCAACTCACCAATAGACTGCAGTAACCGACTATGGCCAGTGCAGCCCAATTTTATAACGCAAACCATGCAAATGAGGCGGCGCGGCTTTAAGTGGATGCAAATTGCAGTGCTGCGCCATTGCATGGCTGATTAGCTGTTTTGCATATGATGACTGAATATCGCTGTTGCACTTTGCGCAATTGTGTTGAACATGCTGAGCCAAGGTGCAGTTCTGTGGCGATGCATAGATACACCTCACTGCGCATGCCTGGGTTGCTGGCGCGGGTGCCTGCCATGCTGCTGATGTGCTGTGCGAGGAAGCAATGCAGGCATGGCCATCATTGTGCCAGTGGCGCTACAGCGATGTTCACCTCACATGGTGCTGTGGCACTGGGCCATCATAGGTGCACTGGGGCATAAAGCACGGTAGGCCGCTACTGGAGGTAGCACACAGGCAGCCAATCATGCTACACACATTGGGTTCCAATGGCGCTGTGCGTGTCCGTGCGCCAGAGCCCTTGACCCTGTGCCTGACCTTTGCCCCTAGGCGCCATCGTCAGGCATGGGTGCCACTATCTTGGGTTGTTCGGTGACAGCGGCTGACAGGGAATGGCAGCGCTAGGCCGTGCAGCATCTGCATGGGGAGCCATGCTGCAGAGCACCATTTCTGCAGACCGAGCTAGGAGAATGGCATGCGGAGGGCTGCACAATGGAGCCAGGTCAAACTGGCCAACCTAGTGGCCATAGTGGAGCCACACCATGGACCACTGTTGGGAGGCACCCTGGACAGGTCCAGGAGCCAGGTGTGGGAGGAGGTGGCCACTGCACTGAGGAGGCCACTGGAAGGGCGGACAGCACAGCAGTGCCACCACAGGTATGGTGACCTGCGGCGGAGGGAGCCAGACCTGCTAGCCTACCTGCGGGCATGTGCAAGGAGGGACACGGTGCCACGGCCAGGTAGGTGTTACGTCAACACACTTTTATCTTCCATATGGGTATCACGGTTGTGTTGTCCAGCACATGGGGAGGGACCGTCCGGTGTTGGCTGTGGTGGTGTTATCAGGGTGTGGGGTGGGTGGGTCTGGCTGGGTGGGAGGGCACACACCTGGGGGCAGGGGCTTTGCTATGGGATTGTACTGATGTTCCTCTCTCATGTTTGCACCACAGGCCGGAGGATGGTACCTAGCACGTGAGCTGTGGCGCAGCGAAGAGGACAGGAGCGGTGGGGCGGCTGTCCACAGCGCCCGAGGACTGGCCCAATGATGGTGAGTGCCATACCTCCATGATTACTATTGCATGCTGTGTAACAGGGTAGGCAGTGGGGCATGGCCACCATCCATTGACACCACTGCCATGCACGTAACTTGTTACAGTCAGCACTGTCCAGTGGCAATGCATGTCTGGGAGTGCGTTGATGGTGGTTCATGCGTGCACGGGTACATGGCTATGCCACTGCCTTTGAACCACATAGCCATGTCACTAATATGGCCATGGTGGTGCTGTGCATGACTTGGCGGTGGGTGTGTGCAGCGTTCTGCATGGCTGCATGCACCTGGGTGGGCAGGTTACGTGGGCGTGATCAATGGGTGGTCACACACCATCACAGAGGCATGTCCCATGGCGTATGCCATGCACAGTGGGTGGGCTGTATGGGCTGTGCATTCACACCTATTGACTGTGCTCCCTTGTCCTAGGTGTCCGCCAGCTGAATGACATCAGGGAGGCATTGTGGGAGATCTGCACATGGCAAGGTTGTCTTTGGCAATCTTACAGAGATTGACAGATTGGGGGTCCTCAGGAGGCACCGGCGGAGGAGAAGCCAGAGCGGGGAGCGGGCTCCATTGACAGTCTCTCTGCCCCTGATATCCCTACCCCTGGACCCACCCTCACACCCTTCTTTCCTGTCCATTTATCCACCCTGCCCCTTACCCACCCCACCTTATTTGTGGCCCTCCCCAACCTTGTATATATTATTGTATATAGTTAACTTTTATATTTTGTTTGAATACAGATATTTTGAAATGAATACTGTGGTGGTCTCTGATTTGCAACAGGCTATAGGTGCTCAGCTGCAGTGGTGTGCATGGCATCAGGGTGGTGCAGTCATGGGTATGTGTGTATCCGTGGGAGGTGACTATGGTGTGGGGTAGCTATCAGTCAGTGTCTGTGGTGTGTGTGTTGTGCCCTGTGCACTGGATGACTGTGTGCAGTGGTCCATGGTGCATGCTCTGTGTCCATGCCGCCCCTGTCAGCCCGTCCATGGCCTGTGCAGCTGACACCCATGCATGTCTATGACCTGCACAGTCTGCTGGCAAGTCAGTGGTGGCTGTCCATGTGGGCAGCCACTGTACCATCACAATGCTGGGTTGCTTCCTGTCACTGGTGTGGTGCATGTCTGCCTCGGGTGGCACTGTGGCCTCCACAGTTGTTGACCCACCTCCATGCTGTGGCTTGTGTGTGCTGCAGGGATGTGCACCACTGTCTGTGACTTGTGCTCTGGGCAAATGCTGGTGGCGTACAGGTCCACAGTGCCTGCACAGGGTGGCTGGCACTCCTGTGCCATGGAGGACTGCAGGTTGCATGTACACAGTTACATGGAGCCACGCTGAGGCTTGGTTGCCCTTCTGCGTCCCTGTGTTGTTGTGCCCTTGGGTATGGGTGGGTGTCTGTCCATGCACTGTGTGCATCGTGTGGTGCCTGCTTCCATGCACCACTGGGGTGTCTGCACTGGCTGTTGTGGCCAGTGCTGGGTCAGGATGTGTCATTGGAGAGTGTGCAGGGTGCTGTACCACTGGTGGTGGGGTCAGGGCATGCCCTGTCCCATGTGGGTACCTCGTGTGCCGATGCATGGTTGGTCTCTCAGCAGTACCTTGGGGAGCTGTGCATGGTGGCACTGTGTATGCCGTCGTTGCATCGCTGTGTGCTGCTACCACTGATAGGTGCTCATGGTGGGGCTGCCTTGCATGGTTCTGTGGTGCACAGGTTGCATTGTCACAGTGGGGGTGGTGGCATGCATGGGGTTTCCTGCAGTGGTGGATGCTGCTCCTGGGCAGGGTGTCTGGGGTCATGGTGCAGGGTGTGCTCTGCAGTGGGGATGGTGTGGCATGGGGTGGTCAGCCCTCCTTGTGTGCCAGTCACAGCTTGCGGGGGTGTGGTGGGGCACCATGGCCTGGCTGTGGGTTGGTTGCTTGTCTCCATGGGCCAGTGGTTATTCAGCCCTCCCCTGTTGTGCAGTGCATGGGGTGTGGGGGACAATGTCTGTTCTGCTGTGTGTTCCTGTGCCCATCTGTGGCATGGGTGGTGAGTCCCTACCTCCTGGTTGTGCAGTTGCATTGCCGCCCTGCTGATAGAGGCGTCTCTGGTTGCACTGGCGCCTCTGGACTGCTCAGCTGAACATCCCTTGTTGCGCTATGGTGCATCTGATCTGCTCAGCTTCCCTCCCTAGTTGCGCTATGGCGCGGGTGGTGCGATATTTAGTCGTTGGCTGTAGGCGCGTTTGGCGGCTCAGTTTTGAATATCGCACCTCTTGCGCATAGGCGCAATGGACTTACACTTGCTCCTGCTATTGCGCACTTTTTGAGCGCAGTTTGAATATCTGGGCCATGGTATTGTTCTGTATCACACACAGGTCATGGAAACTGTTGGTGTGCACATTCCAGTGCTCAATGAGAATTTTTGCGTTGAAATTGAGATGGATAACTCTCAGCACATGAAGGTAAGTATTTTTGGTGGTGGGGTGGGGGATCATATTTGCAGGTTTGTCTGTAATGGTTTCTTACTTTGTTACTTCTTCTCAGATTTCATCTGCATCCTTCTGAGTCTGGTTCTTAATGATGGTCATGGTCGTCTAATGAAATTACTTCACGTGTTGCATGTGTGCCCAATCCAGGGGAAGGGATGCCTGATAATGTTGAAGAACTTTTTTGGATAAGGCCACTTTGACAGAACAACAGAGCATCTGGAAGTTTCCTAAAAAACAAATGAATAACTTCTTACAACTTAATTGTTATTTGTCCCTCCTGGTTCTCAATCTCAAGTCAAGTTATATTTCAAACTAACATCTTGTCAACTAACACAACCTGTGTGCAATATTTGCTGCAGTCTTTCAAAACAATGAAACAGATGAAATAAAATCTTCATACTTACCAGAATGGATTTCCATGGATATTCCATAGGTTCCTCTCTGTACGGTACAGCTGCAGTACCATTCCCACCGGGCTGAGTTTTAGCGATTGAGACTTTTTTGTTAACCTGTTAAAAGACAAAATAAGTGTACCATATATGCTTTACCATTGCGCTCTGAAAAGCTACAGCAAACAAAACATACAACTAAATGAAGTGAAACAGCATAACAAACATGAGTACACATACTCACTTTATGGTTTAAATATTAAGAAGCTTTGTGTCTGTGGCTGATGGATGTGGTGGTCCGGACAGATTCATGCTCAGTGGTGGCAGTGGCTAACATCAGTCCCGTGGTGGTGGTCTGGGGTCAGACAGACTCATGGTGGCAGTGGTGAAGATCAGTCCGGTGGTAATGGTCTGGGGTCAGACAGATTCATGGTGGCAGTGAAACATCAGTCCCAGTGGTGGTGGCCCAGGGTCAGACAGACTCATGGTGGCAGTGGTGAACATAAGTCCCAGTGGTGGTGGTCCGAGGTCAGACAGATTCATGGTGGCAGTGGTGGCAGTGGAGAACATCAGTCCCTGTGGTGGTGGTCCGTGGGTCAAACAGACTCATGGTGGCAGTGGTGGCAGTGGCGAACATCAGTCCTTGTGGTGGTGGTCCGGGGGTCAGACAGACTTATGCTCAGTGGTGGCAGTGGCTAACATCAGTCCTGGTGGTGGTGGTCCGGGGTTCAGACAGACTCATGGTGGCAGTGGCTAACATCAGTCCTGGTGGTGGTCGGGGGTCAGACAGACTCATGCTCAGTGGTGGCAGTGGCTAACATCAGTCTCGGTGGTGGTGTTGGTGGTCGGTGGCACACCGCCTTTATAACTTCAGTTAAAACTTGCCAACATTAACCACATCATCATCCTCATAAAGAGCTTCCTCACAGTCATCTATGTCTGAAGTCTGAGCACTGGAAAATTCTTTTTCATTGTGTCATCATCTACGTCAGTGGTTGGCCGTTTCAGGCAGCCACTACCAGTGCTACTAGGATGGTCCATTTCCCATCACCAAAACCACCATGACTAGGCGGGTATGAATACCGAGGTTGCAGCCTGTGCTGGTATGTGCCTCTCATTCATTTTAATGAAATGTTAGCAAATTAACATTTGCAGGAGACAGGTTTGTCCGGCGATCCTGACTATTGCTCCTGCTGAGCTGAATACCCTCTCAACACTTACACTGGAGGGTGGGCATGTGAGTACTGCAGTGCCACTGCAGTCAGCTCTGGCCATTCACTGACCTTTCCACTCCAGTACAAAGAGAATCTTCAATTATTGTCAGATGCCTGTTTTCAGACAAATATGACTCAACCATTCTCTGAGCCGCACTAAGTCCAGTTGTTGATGAATCATCCTGTTTTCCGAATCATTTATTTTACAAATACCCACTTGGGACAAAGCCTCCCAAAATGGGTTGACACCAGCCACTTTGGATGACAGACCGCCTGGAACTGCTGTCCCCTTCCCTTGCAGGATATGCTGATAGTCCTACAGGTACACCTTCAGCCAGATTATGCTGCTGAGGTTTGCTGACCTTGGCACGTGACTTCTGTGCCCCATGAACCAAGCGCCAGTTGACCACTGATTTTTTTTACCTGTTCAGGCCTTCCCCAGTACTGATGCAATTCCATGTTTGTATCGTGGTCCAGCATTGTTGCTATGGCAAAGTTGTTACTACACTGAATGTTCTGAGCGTGACGATTCTGGTTGAATACTGTCAGCATGTGTTGCAGCAGCATACTGCTACCACCGTGTCCATCAACATCAAGGCCATGCTGTACATTCACCAATGTCTGCCTCAGCACCCACAGCAGTGGAGTTGATTGGCTAATGGAGGCAGACTACGCCACTCACTGCCTGTGTGGCATGTTCAAAGCGGCAAAATTGTTATTACAGAGTCCATGAGTCGCCACTGTTCATTCGTCATAGACATGGAGGCTCCGGAACTGTCAGGCTAGTGTGCATAATAAGATATTCTGTGATGGCTTTGTATTGTTCATACAACCTCTCTGCCATGTATAAAGTGGAGTTCCATCGGTGACAACTTCCAGCTTCAAGCGGTGCTGAGGCAGGCTGTTTTGTATCTGCAACTGCCGTAGTTGGTCACGGGCCTTTCCAGATCTTGAAAAGTGAAAGCAGATATGTCGTGCAGCGGTCAGCATTTCCTTTACATCAGGGTGCTGCAGAAACTCCTGCACCACAAGATTTAAACAGAGGGCCATGCATGGAACATGAAAAAAACACCATTTGTGATGCATTTCACCACATTTGACCCATTGTCACTTGTTATGAACCCAGCTCTCAGGGACAGAGGGTTTAGCGATTTGTCAATTTCAGTCAGTACCATGTCAACATGTTCTCACCAGTGTGTTAACAGGTCACATAAGCGGCGTAGCAATTGTTGCATGCTGTCGAATTCCTGGAAGATTGCTACCATGACATTCCGCCTACTACACTGATTATTCACACTACCAACATCACAAACAACCTCGGACCTGCACCCAGTGTGCAGTTATACACAAATATGAACTCCCCACTGTTTTGCCACTTGTGCACATATCCATACTTAAATGGATGAATGGAGAGGAGGAATGTTGAAGGCATGTCTTACTGAGTCAGACACAGTGTGGAACAACTCAGGGACAGCACAGGTAGAAAAGTATGTCCTGGATGGGACTTTCCAATTTGGACAGGCACTGCAGCAAACCTCCGAACCCAGAATTCTCCACAAAGTAGAAGGGCAAAGATCAATTGCCAGCATTTCCGCTACAGCAGCATTGTTGAGTTCACGTGACACTGTATGATTAAGGTGTGCTAGCTTATGTGCAAAAGCACTCTAATAACGTGGGCTGACAAGCGTTTTACGGGTGTGATCACAAATGGTTGTGCTCTGTGATGAATGGCATTGGCATGGGGTGGAGTGTGGACGTTTGATGAAGACAGTTGCACAGGTGATGATGACAACCCAGAAATATGGGATATGCAGCGGTTCAGTGTGTGATAATGCATTTATCTTGTACAGTTTCCAGTGACCTCAAGTAACCTCACGAGTGCCGCATTATCACACACTGAACCACTGCATATTCCATTTATGCAACAGGTTTAGATGTTGTGTGAACATTTTGATTTTGGTAGGGTAAATAATTTGTCAAAAAGGAAAAGAAAATTGAATTTTATGCTGTTTTTGCTAATTATAAAAAAACAAATGGTATCTATAAATGAAACACCACTCATTTTGTAGATATTTTTGAGCTGAACATTTTTCGTGCTCACAGTATCATGCTATAATTTTTGTTTTAAAGTTATTTAGATTTGTTTGTCAAAAAGTGAACAAAAATTACATTTTCTTCCATTTTCTTGCTAACCATATACAATATACAGGGTTTATATAAATGAAACATTATTCATTTTGTAGATAATTTTGTGCTGAACAATTTTCATGCTCACAGTACCATGTTATCTTTTTTCGTTTTAAGTTATTGACATTTAAATATGGTTAGTACTGCTTCTGAGGCCGAACATTCTAAATGAATTCTGAAGAGAACTGTGTAGATAAATGAGCTACTGATGAGTTACTGTGTGAATAAATGGGTGATGATGTGGTTACTATGTGGATAAATAAATTTATTACCATAGTAGTGAAGATAAATGGTTTTATTCTACAGTTTTATCCTGACCCTGTTGCATAAATGCAGTGATTTTGCCAGATTTACCAATCGGGTTGATGTACCACTAGACATACTGCATTCACCACCACCACCACCACAAAACTGCTACTCTCACCAGCACTGGACAACATTTCAAAGTCATTATGGTACTCCACCTCATCATGCCTGTAGTAATCCTCTGCTCTTATTACCTCAGTACTGTACATGTTTAATTTACTACTGGACTTAACAGTCATGGAATGGGAGAACATGCTACGCTATGGTTGCTGGTGGCGGTGAACACCCCACTGTGGTGATAGCTGCCAGCTTGTGCTGGGTCTACAGTGCAAGCGCCTATTCTTAAGATGCATATGTTGTCCCCTCCTGTGCCCAGATGGCTCTCTCTTTACCCTCGACTCACACGCACATGGCAAACCTGGCAGATTGCAACTGACTCATCATTTGCATTTTGAACAAAAAATCCCAAACAAGGGATTGTGATGCTCTGCTTTTAACATATCCATGAAGTGGCTTATTTAAGTCCGTTATTTTAAGCACTGAAGTGTGGGGGCATGTGATGATTCGGGCACTGCACACCTGGACTGCAACTGACCACCTCGACTACCTATCATATTTATTACTGGGTCATCATCATCATCTAACCCAGTAAATCACAAGTTTTACAGGGTGGGATTCCCAAACAGACTCAGACACAGACACTTTGAATTTCTTTTTCCAGTTCCCAACTGGGGTCAATTATATCATCATATTCATCAACATCACACACATCCACATCTTCTGCTTGGATGCTAGCATGTGGACTGCATGTTGCAACAACAGCAACATCATCGTCATCATCGTCATCATCACATTCATCATCAGCATCTACACCACCATCACCTGATATTTTTCACCACACTGTGAATCACTGCATGGAAAATGCATGACATTAACTGCCAGTGCCACGGTGGATCGGAATATCACATTGTATGCTATTGTTGACATGATTATCAGAATCTTCAGGTTCAGTTACTGGGATGTTACTGGGAAGTATGACATCATCTATGTGCTACTATCTTGCACTGCTTCACACTCAATATTTTTGGATCGGTACACTAGTCAGAATTCAAACTTGATGCCAATACTAATACTACCTCCACCACTATCACCAGTAACACTAACACCACGGCTGGGAAACATCATCTCCTCCAACGATGGTGAAGCTACTGATTGGGCTGTAAAAACATTGCAGGAGAAATACCTTTCCTCACATCAGCAGCAATGCACTTCTGCATCTGCGTGCTACCGCATCACAGACTATCTTACTGCCCACATTACCATGGCGAGAAACAACTTTGTTTGCGTCTCTATGCAGGCATTTTGGGGATCAACTACAATATTATAACCAAATTTAGATTTTGATACGTTCACTCTCTGATTGGGGATGCTGGAATCTGTGAAAAAAAACAACTGTAGCTTCAGCAACAGAGAAGAGACTAGTCTATCATGCAGTGAAAACAACTTCAGTAACCAGTGGTGCTGATGAGGTCACAAAACAATCCAATCTGGTAAAAATTCCTTTTGCCGGTGGGGGTGAGGGGAGCACTGACTGCAGATTTTTACGCAGTACAAGCAGCAAAACAAAGAACAGATACCACGATCGCAGTATAAAATCAGGCAGCTGCAGTAAAAGAGCAGGTTCACACTGCTGCACCTGCAACTACAGTAGTCTGTGGCACAATAAAGGTGTATTATTTGATGTCATGCAACACTCTTTACACTCACACACACACACACAGAACAGTTTGTCTACAATGCTGAATGAGTAATGCGTATAAATTCAAAAGTTGATAATATGCCACATGTTGTAATGTAAACAACCTGAAATTATGAACTGCTGCACCAGAGCCACACAACACACAAACAGCAAGAAAATTTCAACAATTACTGACAATATTCCTGTGTGTTCATTAACACAGTCAGTTATATAGCAAAATATAACCAAAAACAAAGAAATCACTATTTCTCCAACTTAAATCCTACACCACAGATCGCCCTCCCCAAAGCACACTTTCACTACACACACTCAATGTTGTACATTAACATTCAAAATCCACAAAAACAAAATGCTCAATGATATGAGCACAGGAAGGTTCCTACAATCAATGAACTAAAGTTTGAGCCCCAAAAGCATAAAAATGCTTTTTAACAGCTTTTAGAAGGTTTCAATCACAGGCAGCTCTCAGGTACACTGTCTCCTACTCCTTCCTACACATACTATCCCGAACTGAGGCTGTGCAGATCAATATAGATCCCATGGACCTGAAATCCCATGAATCACAGCAAAATTCACCTTCAGAGCTCTAAAACCAGGTGAAGTGAGGCAATGCACTTCCTTAAATTTGGTGGAGTAGTGGTCTGGGGAGGCAGAAGTAGCATAAAGTCTGTTTTCAATGGACTTTGCCTTACTCATCATAATCATGAAGTACTCCACTTGGCGTTGGGAGCACTCTCTGCGAATCCGCCTTTGCTCGAGAATCACTTATGGAGCGGATTGAGCCCACTTCACCCACTACTACTTATGGGGTATGGGAGGGGAGGGGGTATTGCTACTTTGGGATGGATTTACTGTGCAGAACATTTCTTTTATATTTCAGCGGGTATGAGGGTGGGGGATGGATATGCCTGATGTGTCAAGAGTTATAGCTCAACTCTCCTTCCTAACCCGGATAGTTATGAGGAGAAAATTAGGAGTAGTTTCCGGCCCTCCTAGTAGCACTTTACTCAATAGGTACCATAGGTGGCCAATATAACTTTATCCAGTTGGAACATCAAAGGGCTTAAGATAGATGCAAAGCGACTATCTTAAGACATCTCCAACACCTGAAGGCCCACTTTGTTTGTCTGCAGGAGATGCATCTTAAGTGAGAGGATGTTTACGCTATCATGGAGGCTATGGGTGGGACAGGTTTTGGAGCTGGATCCTCCTCTAGATGGGAGGCACAGCAATACTTGTGGCCAGATCAGTTCCATTTATAATGGCACAAGAATGCTGGGATCTGATGGGAAGATACATTATTCTTCAAGGCACTCATGAGTCTTTTCCTATAATACTAGGCTCTGTATATAGCCCAAATGTAGAGAACACCGCAGTTCTTTGTTGACCTGCTCTCACTGGTAGTAACTAACTCTCTAAACTTACTATCTTAGGAGGAGATTGGAACATTGTTCCACAGTCTGAAATCAACTGTTCGGACAGCAGGCAGTGGGACTTTCCCCAGCCCAAAGAGCACTAAAGGGACCTTATGATAGGCACAGGGACACTGGGCGTGTGGAGAGTTCTTAACCCCAGAGATCGCCACACACATACTTCTTTCCCACCACATAAAACCTTATACTGCATAGACTACTTTTTATTACACTGTCTCCTCCCGGGGTGGTAGATGCAGATATCCACCCAGGGTCCTATCAAACCACTCTCCAGTTAGTGTCTCCTTTCTCCTAGGATCGGGCTCAAGAGACACCCTTTGGCAGCATACACACAGCTGTTGCAGAAACCTATCCTGGTTGAACACATTCAAAGTTTCATCTCCACCTTTCTGGAGACTAATGTAGGATCTGTGACTAGGCGGATCTCGTCTGGGCCGCTGAAATGCTGCTCTGGGGAGACTTCATTCGTTTAGCGACCACATAGGCAAGACATAGTAAAGCCCAGCTGAATTCTATACTGGAAGACAAAAGACACTAAGAATTTTCCTACAGCGGAGCTTCTCCTGAGTCTGATTGGGCCAAGCTGCATCTTATTCAGTTTCAATACGTAGACATAATGGCCCAAAAAGCGAACTTTCCTTGTGCCATACTAAATCGATATCTGGAGTCAGGTGAAGGAGCTAGGAAGCTTTTGGCCCTCCGACTTAGACAGGCTGAAACTGCCAAATTCATGCCTAGTCTGTACCCTTCCCCTGAAGAAGTTATCACCTCTGACCCGAAAGAAATTGTAGCAATTTTAGCAACTACTATCAAACACTTTATATAGCCGATAACTCTCCTACCCTGGGGCCTCACTATAGCTGAATATCCCCAGTCTTTTGCCCCAGCGGACTGCAGGCCTAGGCTCCACAATCGCTGTTGCAGAGATAGAACATGCTATTAAACTTCTCCCCAGATAAGGCCCTGGACCAGATGGTCTCCCAAACATCCTGTACAAGGTCTGCTGTGCCCAACTGGCACCGTTTCTAGCAGAGGTGTATAACTTCTGGTTTGATAAAGAGATGAGCAAACAATACCTCCTTGAGGCCTTGATAACTTTGATCCCCAAGCCTGGTAAAGACTCCTTACATCCTGGTAATTATATCGCCCCATCTCCCTTCTCAATTCAGATGTCAAAATATTAGAAAATGTTTTGTACCATCTTACGCCACTTATGGAAGAAGCCATTGGGTGTGACCAGGTTGGCTTCATGTCGGACCACTCTTCAGGATACCACTGAGAAACTCCAGCATCTAATCTTGGCATCGAGGGAGTCCGGTACCTTCTGCGTTGTGGTCTCCCTCATCGCTTGGAAAGCATTTGACACGGTTTCTTGGAACTTCCTATTCGCCTCCCTTTGCAGGTTTGGAGTCCCTGACAACTTTATTAAATGGGTCAAGATACTGTACTCTGGCCCTACAGCTAAGGTATGTTGCAATGGTTACCTCTCAACCTCATTCTCCCTACTACGAAGAACCCTCCAGGGTTGCCGCTTTCCCGCTCTTGTTTAATTTTATTTTGGAACCCATTATCTGCAGATTAATTAACTCTGCTAGTTTGACAGGTATCCAACTTATTAATTTATTTAGAGTCTAGGATTACAAGTACCTTTGAGCCAAGGCTCTTTTACAAAGTTCCATGTTAACTGAGGTACAATACAAACATTACATAAAGTTGAGTAACAATGCAGAAATGGTGTACAGACATTTTAAGCAGCTGAAATACAATTACATTTAGGGAAAGTGGATGGGGAGGGGCAGGGTAGCCAGAGGTAGCTGAGGCTTGGAATGGATACAAAAAAGTGGTGCAGCCGTGGGCATTTGTCAGGCCACAAAAAGTACTTGGGGATAGGGGCAAAAACAGGAGGGAGGGTAGGCTATAGGAAGAGGGAGAGAGGGTAGGAGTAGAAGTGCTAGGAGGAGTTCAGATTATGAGGACAGTCACAGGAGCTAGAGGCAGCTAGGTGGAGGTGAAGGCTGGCTTTGAATGGGCCTAGCTTTGCAGAGAGATGTCTTTGTTGAATCCATTAATCCAGCTGGAACTTGATGCTACAAAGTATCTTAGGCCCTGTGTGGTACAGCACCGAGGAATGTGCAACATTTGATTTTCTGAAGCCCTGGTAAAGCGGGGTTGCATGCTGTATGGAGAAGAGTTTGAACTCTGGGGGAGCAAGATGCAGCATAATTTTCTTAGCCATTAGACAAGTTTGGTACTTGATACATTTTAATAACTGGAACCACCTGTTTGGGCATAGAGGTCCTGCGTATGGGTGAGATGGTGGGATTCTGTGATGAGTCGGCAGGCTTTGTTTAGGGCCAAGGATAAGCGCCTGATGGCTGTGTCCTTGCAGAGCCATAAATAATCAAACCATAGTCAAATTAGAGACCTCTGAGCTCTGTACTGCTATCCTTAAGGCATCCGAGGTAAGGCATTGACTGTGCCTGTATTGTTGAAGGCAATAGGTATCTCCTCTCAGCTTATGCAGATGACCTACTGTTGCACTTGGAAAACTCACTTCCACTGTGCCGCTTTGCTTGAAGAATTGAGCATTTTCTCAAATGTCTCCTCCTATAAGCTCAATGTTGCCAAATCCCAAATTTCTCCCTCAATCACCTTCACTAATGCCGAACTTTCGGACCTGGCTTGACATGGATGCCCCAAACTTTGACTTATTTGGGGATCAAGGTGGCCAGAGATGTGCCTTCCATGATGAAGAAGAACTCAGCAAGCTGATCGCCATGCTCAAACTGACCTAGATAGGTGGAGTGCCCTACCTATGTCCCTCTGGGTGGCATAAATGTCCTTAAAATGAATGTGCTCCCATGGGTTTTATATCCAATGGGAATGATGAGGCATTTTCTCCCTAAATCCTGGTTTGTCCAACTGTGGAGAATGCTTAATAAGTTTCTATGGAGAAACAAGGGAGTTCAAAGGGTTATGCTAAACTTGCCGCTCCCAAACTGTGGGGTGGCCTTGCACTCCCAGCCCTTTTCACCTACTATGGGGCCCAGCATCTTGGTAAGCTGGCTAGATGGACAGATGAGTCTACTATACAGCGGGCCAACTCCTACATTCCATGTGGGTTGAAATTGGCGAGTCCTTGCAAAATGATTCCTGCTCCCTTCTGGCACTAGCATATCAAACTCCTTCCGTCTAACACGTCTCCTTAAAAATTCCCTGTTGGCTGGTCCCTCTATGCGCTACAGACACAGATACACCTATCTCTTAACTGGCATAGCTCACCAAGTCAGCCCCTTTTCAACAATCCTCATTTCCTGATAAACAATCACACTATTCCACCCTCCTTTTCCCTCGGTTTCAACATAGTGTGTTAAGAGACTTCTACAGTGGGGGTTCTATACTGCGTTTTCCTACCTACAGAGAAATTTCAGATAACCAACAATGATGTCTTCAAGTACTGGCAAGTTAAGCATGCTATCCTTGCTTTATTAGGACCCAAGCCCTGGACCTCCCACATGGAAGACTTACCCGCAGTGCTCAATGTGGCAAACAGCCGCACTCTGTCTCTGGCGTATATAAACTCCTGCAAGACCTTGACCCTGCACTCCCATCAGGGATTTGCTACTATTGGACACAGACATTCTCTCTCCCAGATACCCCTGTTTACTGGAATAAAATTTGGAAAACCATATACAAATTTATCAAGCAGGATAGACTGAGACTCATTCAATTTAATATAATGCATAACCTGTATTATACCCTATGAGATTGCATGCTATAGGCAAATCGGTATCCCCTCTTTGCCATAGGTGTGGAGATAACCTGGGCTCTCTCACATGTTGTGGGAATGTTCGATAGCCCAAAATTCTGGAGTTCCATTAAAGATATTCTGAACCCTATTTTGGGCCTACAATCTCTATTTACTTCAGAGTCTTGCCTGTTAGCTTTCTTCCACAAGGTATACCCAAGTCGGAAATCCCACTTGACTCTAGTGGCAGCGATAGCTAAGCTGATCATACTTAGGCATTAGAAGGATGAATTACTTTCGGTCATAGAATGGCACTGTGAGATTTTAAAGGCCATCCAACTCAAAAGCACATTGCTACTATGTGACATAGGATAGATGCTTACCAGTCCCTATGGGAACCTCTCTTGGCTTTACTATCCCTCTGGCAACCTAGATGGACACTTCTGTATCCCTCATTTTCCCATGCTGACATGCAGGCTTTGGGGAGGGGGTGGGGGACTATGGGGAGAGGGAGGTTTATGTTGTAGTCGTGTATTATGTATAGTTAATAGTTCTTACTACGTAGGTTAGATTGATGTCTGTTGTATTGCATTATTTTCTCTTGCAGCTGTACTGGCCTCATAGTTTTCCTATGTAACCTGCTGTTGAAAATCAATAAAGTACACTGAATAAAAAAGAAGGAAAACTTGGAGAAGCGTTTGAAAGTTTTGGAGAGGAAAGCAGCACTGGGTGAGGAAGCGATATGAACTGACTGTTAGTCGTAACAGAGAGGCACTTAACTCCCTGCTCCTGGGTGAGGCCCAAAAGACTTGCTTGTTTGTGAGAAAACAGTTTTGAATAGGGCAACAAGCCGGGACCAATGCTGGCTAACTTGACTAGTGGTACTAGAGGCTCAAACCTAGTGCTAGGAGTCAGGGGAAGATGGTACCCTTAAGAGGAAAAGTCACAAATAAGAGAAAGATTTAAACAATTTTATCAGAAACTTTATCAGGCTGAGTATGGGGCACCTGGAACTTGATGATGGACTTTCTGGGGGTTGAGTACTGCCCCATCTTTCTGATGCTCAGAGAGAATGGTTGGACTCTAAAATCACTAAGGAATAAATCGGAGGGCTATTAGTGGCTTGAAAATGGGAACACTAAAGGACCAGATGGATTTTTGGCTGAATATTATAAAATGATGAAGGCTCAGATAATGGACCCCTTGTGGGAGACCCTGAATGAGCAGGGGATGAGGAAGGGGCTCCCAAATACATGGAGGATGCAGTTATATGTGTGGTGCCCAAACCTGGAAAGGACCCTTTGGGTGTGCCTCATACGTCATCTCACTATCAAATTGTGATCTTAAAATACTAGCAAAAGTCTTGGCGGGGTGATTAGACAAGGTGCTGCTGAGGTTGATTCACCCAGACCAGACCAAGTTTATACAGGGTAGATTTTCCTACCACAACATGAGAAAACTCCTGAATATGGCGTAGGGTGCCTCCACGTGAGGAACCACCATGTCATATCTAATATCTATGAATGCTGAAAAAGCATCGACTGTGTAGAATGGGACTACCTGTTTGAAGTGCTTTCCGGTTTGGTCTGGGTGAAGAATTTATAGGACTGGTTAAACAAATGTACATGGAACTGGTGATGCAGGTGATGGTAAATGGCTCACTATCAGACAGACTTTAGGTTGGGAAGAGGAACAAGACAGGGGTTGCCCTCTTTGCGTCTCTTGTTTCGCTTTGGCCTACAGCCTCTGGTGGTGTACATTACAGATGACCAACATTTTGGGAGTCCAAGGAAAATCAGGCAGGGATCATAAGATTGCCCTGTATGCAGATGACATACTGTTTGCTGTATGTGATGAGACCACAGCAATCAATGCCACACCTGCTCCAACTTGTTGAGAAGTTCTCCCAGTTCTCAGGTTATAAAATTAACCTTGGAAAATCTGAGATGCTAAAAATAGGGTCAGCGGAGGGTACATATAACAGGGAGTGGGGTCTAAGAGTAGTGTGGAGCTCCTTTGTGTACTTGGTATTTGTGTAGGGAAAAGTTGGGCTCCCTGTATGAACAAAATTATATGCCATTGATTAAAAAATTGTGGAGGCAGACTTGTCTCGCTGGAGGTCTCTGCCCATCTCATCGCTGAGAAGAATAAACTTAGTAAAATGAACATCCTTCCAGGATTTTATATGTGATGCAGATTATACATGTAGGCCTCACCAGCGAAGATACTTTGAAATTAGAATGAGTCTTTTTGGCCTTCATCTGGCAGGAAAGCACCCTAGGGTAAGCCTAATGTGCTTAAAAGCAACTGTGAGAATGGAGAAATAATTTTTCCAGATTTGAAAAATTATTATTTGGCTATTCAGCAGAGATATTTTCAGGATTGGTTAGCTGATCCAGGGAGGCAGGTTGGCTAGATTGGGAGGAAAGGGACTGCCAAGGATGGTTATCAGCCTACCAAACCTAAAAAAGGTCACAGAGCATATATTAATCAGGTGGACCTAACCCTATGGTTCTGGCAGCCTTGGAGAGCTGGGAATGCATAGGCAGGTCCAGAGGTGTTGGACAGGAAGAAACATTATTATATCCAGTTTCAGAAAACCCTTCTTTTTGCCGGGGTATACTAAAGACTGTTTCAACTCTTTGCTGACATACAGATGAGGACAGGCCTGGGACAGCAGTACTTTTCCGATTTCTGCAGGTCAGAGGATACTGTAGAGGACAGGGAGAGAACAGGTGGGGACTCCCCTTGGGGACAAATAGAGCAACTAGTTTTCTCATGCTGCAGGAATGCTAAGGAGTCATCTGTAGAGCGGACCAGGAAGGGAAGACACACCTCATAGACACAATGGGGTTGGGGATCTTGATTTCTGAGGAGAATTTGTGGGTAATACTAAAACTTCATATGGGGATCCTAATATGCAATAAGTATAAATAATCATTTCATAAATTTATACATAGACTGTATTGTCCTCCACTAGTAGTCCACAAGTTTAACCCTGCTGTCTCACCAGTGTGCATGTGCTGTAATGCTGATTTGGGATCTTATTACTGCCACAACCCCTCCAACAGGTCAGGCCCTCTGCTCCCACAGTGCCAACCTCTGAGTGTAGTATTGTGAACAGGAACAGAACAGGGTAACCCTCGTGTCTGCTTTGTGGGTTTGAGTCACCTTTGGTCTCAAGTTCTGGAGGATTCAAACTGTGAACCTCTTGCTAGCATACCCAATGTACAGGCTCAGATAATTGTGTTCTTCAGGGATGCCAGATATCTTTTGCCTATGGGCACCTAACCAAGTGTACAAATGAACCCTTAAAACTGTATGAAAGACCTCAGATAAACTCTTACCTTTTCCCAGTTTGGTATTACCATTAAGCTATTGCACAGTGTCAACTTAAACCATATATGCATCACTTGTCAAAGAAAGAATTTCGAAGGCACACCATGCAATCTCTTTAAAATAGAGGTTTACTTTAAAATAGATAAAAATATGTAAAATGTAAATACAGAACAATGTATTACAACGCATACAATCACTTAAAAGAATAAGGTTTAAAAAGTGCAAATTCCTACCACCAGACATTTAGACTTATCTATCTAATGTATATCTTCTAACAGTGCTAGAGTAGATGTTTCTTCTTCAGAGATCAAACATGTATGTTTCTAAAGGTCAGTCACCGCATAATTAAAAACTGTCTTGAACCTGCCTTCTCCATGATGTCAGCTCCTCCTCTGTTAATTAAAAATCATACAACCAGGATGTCTTATCATTCAGAAGGTAAATTAAATAAAGTGATATCAGCAAAAACTCATTTCCCATATTCCCCTTTGATCTAGTGTGTCTTTCTGCCCTTCACAGACATCAAAGACATTTATGACTTAGCACCAAAGTGACATAACCTGGTTTCTTCCTCTAAACGTCATAAAGTTTATGATCTCTAGCCTGCCAGCTGGCATCTACAATTAAGCCAGGTAAACAGGAGATCCTTAATTTATGTCTCTTCTAGTCTTTAATTATCTCCTGGCTTTCAGGTTAACATCTTGTAGCTGAAACCTTGGAGGGTTATCCCAGGAGCACAGGATTTCTCATGACAGACAATCACACTACATTTTTATTTTACAAAAATCATACAGCGATCAGAACCAGCTGTCCAAGTGTTACAATCCTCCCACGTAGACTGAATTTGGGGGCTGTATCACCTGCATGGGATGAGCTTCTCAAATCAGTTCACTCCTCATTGACACAAGAGAACCCAGCTAAGATCTGATTTTTCACTCCAGCCCTATGTAAGATTGTCATGTCATACCCTTGCAAAGCAAGGCTCCATCTTAACAATCTACCATTGTTTTTTCCATTCGTCAGCCAAACCAGGGGTTGTGGTCAGTCTGTATGACAAAATGCTGCCCATATAAGTATGACTCTAACTTCTTTAGGGCCCACACTAGCAAGACTTTCCTTTTTCTACAGTAAGTATGCCTGCTCCCTGGGAAGTAACTTTTTTACTCAGGTACACCACCAGGTGATCTCTCCTTGCTGGATATCTGACTCAGTACTACCCCAATACCCACATCTGAGAGTCAGTCTAAACTATAAAGGGTTTGCTATAGTCAGGACTTGTCAAAACAGGAGTACTGCACAGTGCCTCCTTCAGTCTGGTAAAGGCTTTCTCACAGGCTGGGTCCCAGGTAATTTTCTTTGGCATCCTTTTCTTTATCAGTTCAGATAGGGGAGCAGCCAGGGTACTGTAATTGTGTACAATTTTCCTATAGTACCCTGCTGTCCCTAGAAACTCCTGACCTGCTTCTGCATTTCTGGTCTGGGCCATGCCTGGATCACCTCAATTTTGTTTGGTTAGGATGGAGCTGTCCCCAGTCTACCACATGCCTGAGGTATGCCACTTCTCCCATGGCCACCTGGCACTTCTCAGCTTTGACAGTGAACCCAGCCCTCTGTATCCTGCCCAGCACTTCCCTGAGGTGGGACAGGTGTTCTTCCCAGCTGGTGCTAAAGATGGCAATGTCATCCAGGTATGCGGTGTACTCCTAAGCACCATTTAACACCTGGTTCACCAACCTTTGGAAAGTGGCCAGGGTGTTCTTCATTCAAAAGCATTACTTTAAATTCAAATAAGCCTATCGGAGTGATGAAGGCAGACCTCACTCTAGCTCTGTCCGTTAACTCTACCTGCCAATACCTCTTGGTCAGGTCAATGGTCGTAAGGTAGGTTGCCCCTCCCAACTTGTCCAGGAGTTCATCCGTCCGGGGCATCGGTGGGCATCTGACTTTGTGACTGCATTCAGTCCATGACAGTCCACACAGAAATAAGTAGCATCATCTGGCTTGGGCACAAGGACTACGGGTGAGGCCGGGGCTGTGGGATCTCTGGATTACTGCTAAATCCAGCATTTCCTCCACTTCCACTTCCCTCCTAATGTCCTTTTGGACAGCCTCTGATACCGATATGCTGTCCACTGTATGGGTGTCTGTGTCCCTGTCTCCACATCATGCATTGCAAAGGGGTTAGTCCAGGCTTGGCACTAAACAATGGGCAAAGTCTGCTAAAACCTCCCTTACTTCTTGGATCTTGGCTGGGGCCAGCTGGGGAGACAATTTTACTGCCTCCACAGAGAACTCCCACTTGCTTTCTTCCAGCAAGTCTAGAAGGGGTCTCCTTCGTCCATCACCTCCCCAGGACTACACACTGCAAACATGTCAACCCTATTAGCATATGGTCATCATCATGTTGACATGGTACATCCTTCTGACTGTCTTCTGTCAGATAACTCTATAATATAGTTCGTCATTTACCTTCCTAACTACTTTTATACGGTACAGTCCACTCAGCCTGCAGCTTGTCTTTCTGGACGGAATAAGGACCATGACTTCCTGACCCACCTATGCGAGTGAGCTCTGACTCTGCGGTCATACCACACTTTTTTTTCTGTTGGGCAGCTGTCAGGTTGCTCTGGGCTGTCCCATAAGCTCCTTCAGCCTTTCCCTAAACCTAAAGATGTAATCCACTATGGGAGTTCCCTGGGTGGCGTGCTTGCCTTCCCAGTCCTCCTGGATCAAGTCTAGGAGCCCATGTTCCCAGCGTCCATATAAGAGTTCAAGGGGAAAATCCTATGAGCTCTTGGGCACCTCCTGTTTGTAAACATCAGGCAGGAAGGTATTTCTCCCAGTCCCTCCCATACTGTTCAGCAAACACCTGGAACAGTGACTTCAGGGTACCGTTAAATCTTTCCACAAGCCCATTGGCTTGTGGGTGATACAGTGTTGTGCATCTCTGCACCACCCACACTTCTCCATAAACATTTCATCAGGTCCGACATGAAGGACCCCTTGATCAGTGATAACCTCAGTGGAAAGCCAACATGGGAGAAAATCCCAAGGAGGCATCTGCCACTTAGTCTGTCCTCAGTGAGGATAGGGCAACTGCCTCTGGGTACGGGTGGTATAATCCACCACAGTCAGGATGAATCTCTTCCCTGAGGAGCTGTGGGTATTTAAAGGCCCCACAATATCCATTCCCACCCTCTGGAATGGCTTCTCCACTATGGAAATGGAATCAGGGTGGCTTGGGTTTTCTTGCCTGCCTTCCCTATTTTTTGGCACTGGTGACAAGACCTGCAATACTACTTCACCTGCTGGGTGAAGTTGGACCAAAGAAATTCTTGGCCAACAACTGCATAGTGCGCATGATTCCCAGATGACCAGACAAGAGAATTTCATGTGCAATCTTGAGCAACTGCTCATGATACCCCTGAGGGAACAACAAGCTGCCTGCCTAGCACCCTCCCTCTGTCTGCAGAGCCTGGTATACATCAGTCCATTTTACCAATAAACCTTATGTCTGCTGTCACCTCCTGTGCTCTGTCAGAGTCTGCAGAAGCCCTCAGCTTCTCTAGACTAGTGTCACTTCTCTGAGCAGCTGCAAGCTCCTCACACATTCCCAAGGCATGGGACAGGTCCCTTTCAGTCTCTAAACTAGGGTCCCTAGCATTAGCATCAGGGCACTCAGGATCACTGTCAATCCTAACCCTCTGACCATGGGTCACCCTCCCTCTTCAGAGTAACCCTCTGTAGCTGTGTGGTTAACTGCTACTGGGAAATTTCTACCCTTTTCATGAGTCTCCATATCAGGAGACACAGGCTAGGGAACCAGCCTCCCAGTGGTTTCAGAATGGGTTCTGTGGGGTTCAGGAAACTACAGTTTTCCTGTGCTGTAGCTATGGGTAACTGCACACATCATCCCCTGTTTGAGATTGTTGCACAGGATCACATCCGCTGCTAAGGTTTTGGCTACAGCCACCTGTTGCAGTCCCCTGTTTTACCCTAGTCTAGGAGAACACTGGCAGTGGCAATGTTTTCTCTTCACCAGTAAAGTACTGTACAGTGATGTATTTATTGGGCATAAGCTGACCAGGCTCTACTAGATTCCCTTTTACCAAAGTCAGGGATGCCCCTGTGTCTCTTAACCCTTGTGTCTGTAAACCATTCGCCATGACTGGGTGCATGTGTTCCCTCATGTTCACAGGCATGCTTCCAAGATACACAAACAACCCACTTCCTTCCTAGCACCACCTTGCGTATTGCTCATTCTTTGGGACACTGTCTGTCAAGATGCCCAGTTTCTTTACACAACCAACATTCATTTCTTTTCTCAGAGAAATCTTTTCTCTGAAACCAGGGGCTAACTGGTTTCAGTGGAGGCAATAAATTTTAGCTGCCCTGTAGGTGCACTTTTCCCGTTCCGCATTTCCACGCCTGCCCCATTCGCTCTCAGAGCAGGTCTGCTCTTGGCATAGTGGTCCAAGAGTTCAACAGTCTCTGCACTGTTTTGGGATCTCGGTCTTCCAGCTAGGTTTTCAGTTCTGTTGGGCATGCCCAGAAAAACTGTTCTAACAGAACCACATTTTCAATTTTATCTACAGAGTTTGCTTCAATTCCTTCCACCAATGTTTTAAAACTGATGTTGTTTTGTGGCTAACTCCTCATAGCTCATGTCAGAGGCTTCTCCTGAGCTTACAGAATTTAGCTCTGTATGATTCAGCAGTTAATTCAAATTTTTTAACAGTGCAGCTTTAAGTTTGCTGTAATCATTACTGTCCTCATTGTCCATTTGACCCAATGCATCCTGAGCTTTCCGGTAAGTAGCGGGATAGCTGAAGCTCCAGGACTCCCTAGAATTTTAGCCTGAATACAAACTTTTTCAAAAGAATTTAAAAGGCATCCATATCCTCCTCTTTAAATTTGGCTATCAATTTGGAATTTAATTTGTAACCCAGTCCTGTAGTCCCAGTTAAATCCAAGCCACTTACCTGCTCTGGTGCTGGTGGTTGGAGTCATAGCTTCTCAGTTCATGTTGCCTCTGGCTCTCACATGCCTCACGGTCCACCAGTCACTGTTCATGGTCCCTCTTCTCCTCTGCAACTCGCTGTTCTTGCTTTGCCTCTCAGCATTCCTGCTCAGCCTCCATGTGGAACTCCAGCTCCATTCTGTGCAACTCAATTTGCAGCCTGAGTACTTCTGGATCCAGAATACTGGTGACCTTCCCCTGCTGCTGTGGTCCTTCACTGGCACTGGACCTGCTGCCCTCATTGGATCTGGCCAATGCACTGGATGCTAGCCCTTCCACAGTTCCTTACAGTCACTGTCTGTGACTCAATGCTCTGGTATATCTGCTACCATCAGGGCATCCATGAGGTTCTGTTTGGTGGCTTTCACCTTATGCGGGACTCCTCTGTCCCTGCACAACTGTTTTAAGTAGTCTACAGTGTGCCACTTTGTGGTTTGAAGCCATCTTCTTCCTAACTACTGCTACTCTAACTAGCACTTTAGAGAAAAAGTAAAACAGGTAGAAACTTGACTGTAAGCCAAGTGATATAGTTCTGTTTCCTTTTTAGAAAAATAAATAACTGCCCTTTCTTGGCATGTGAGCTGTACAGTATCAAGCTGACACACTGAACAATAAAAGCTTGTAATACCAAAATTATGCACACGCTGCCAACCACTCTGTCACAACCCCACTCAGCAGTTCAGGCCCTCTGCTCCCACAGTGCCAAACTCAGAGCACAGTATTGTGAACAGGAACAGAATAGGGTAACCCTCCTGTCTGTTTTGTGGGTTTGAATCACCTTAGGTCTCAAGTTCTGGAGGATTCAAAACTGTGACCCTCTTGCTAGTGTACCCAATGTACAGGCTCAGATAATTCTGCTCTTCGGGGATGCCAGATATCTTTTGCCTATGGGCACCTAACCAGGTGTACAAAATGAACCATAAAAACTCTATGAAAGACCTCAGATAAACTCTTACCTTTTCCCAGTTTGGTATTACCATTAAGCTATTGCACAGTGTCAACTTTAACCATATATGCATCACTTGTCAAAGAAAGAATTTGAAGGCACACCATGCAATCTCTTTAAAATAGAGTTTACTTTAAAATAGATAAAAATATGTAAAATGTAAATACAGAACACTATATCACATTGCATACAATCACTTAAAACAATAAGGTTTAAAAAGTGTCAATTCCTACCACCAGACAATTAGACTTATCTATCTAATGTATATCTTCTAACAGTGCTAGAGTAGATGTTTCTTCTTCAGAGTCCAAACATGTATGTCTCTAAAGGTCAGTCACAGCATAATTAAAAACTGTCTTGAGCCTGCCTTCTCCAAGATGTCACCCAGCTCCTCCTCTGTTTATTAAAAATCATACAACCAGGATGTCTTATCATTCAGAAGGTAAGTTAAATAAACTGATATCAGCAAAACTAATTTCCCATATGCCCTTTGATCTCGTGTGTCTTCCTGCCCTTCACAGACATCAAAGACATTTATGACTTAGCACCAAATTGACATAACCTGGTTTCTTCCTCTAAACGTCATCAAAGTTTATGATCTCTAGCCTGCCAGCTGGCATCTACAATTAAGCCAGATAAACAGGAGATCCTTAATTTATGTCTCTTCTAGTCTTTAATTATCTCCTGGCTTTCAGGTTAACATCTTGTAGCTGAAACCTTGGCTAGGGGTTATCCCAGGAGCACAGGATTTCTCAAATCATACAGCAATCAGAACCAGCTGTCCAAGTGTCACAATTACCACTATTTCTGGGCATGCCTCATTTCACAAGTTTTTGGAGGAAAGTGGCAAAAGAACTGGAGAGAATAATGGGAAGAAGAGTGCCGATCTCTCCGTTGCTCCTATTATTTGGAGTGGAGGACCTGGGAGAGGAAGAATGATGCCCTTACTGAGGTGGGCAAGAGTTTTACTTATCCTGGCCAGGCATGGTATATTAAACAGATGGGTTTCTGAGGCTACATCCACGATACAACATTGGAAGACTCTGACCTTGCAGGCCTTGGCTATGGAAAGACTCACCTTGTACTGAAGGAAAGGGTGAATTATTTTATAACACCTGGCAGCCATTCTTGGCCTCACTGTTCATAGGAGGAATCCAGATATTAAGTGAGGGTGGTCATGAAGGGTGGAGGAAGGATCATAATGAAGTTGTCTCACCTAAAGCAGATATAAAGATACTAATCTCTATGGGAAATGGAAAGACTATGATGGACTTTTTTTTCCTTTTCCTTTCAGGCTTTTATTATTAGAAGATCACTTAAGTTGAATTAAGAGATGTATGTAATGAACTGGACCCTTTTGTACATAGTTTAATGAGTTTGTATTCATGTTATTATTTGTATTGTGTACTGTCTTATTGTCTTCATGTGAAACAAAAAAAAAACTTAATAAAAGATGATGCAAAAAAAGTGCAACATTCTTAGTTTAACATAGAAGTGAAGAATGAACCCTAACTATAGGGCCATGACTGCATATATATATATATATATATATATATATATATATATATACATACTACTGAAAAAAACTTTGTTAATGCATCAGTTAGGGTTCTTCTACAGTGACAAAAGCAAGGAAATTCACCATTAGGGTTCCCACCATTGACCCCACCAACAGGCATCAGGGTGTGCGTTGGGGTTGTCGCTCTAACTCTCATCCCATCCCATGTAAACAAGCAGAGGTGGTGCAGTGTAATAATAATAATAACTTTATTTGGTTGAGCACCTTTCATAGTATCAAGAGCTTCACAGATTCTCAATGAATTCAATAAAACATAATTAAAATCACAGCAAGTCAGAAAATGCTTTGCTCCATAAAATGTCTTCAGTGCCTGTAAGCTCCCCACTGTCCTGCACTCCCTGAAGTCTGGTGGGGCAGAAATTCAGAGGTTGAAGCAGCAAACATAAAGGCACGTGCCCCAGATGACTTCAAACTAACCTCGGAATCTCTAGCAACTCCTCATCAGCTGAGTGAAGCTGTCACACAGGGGTTTAAGGAGTCAGAAGCTCTTTCAAGTAGACAGGACCCAGTTCATGTAGGGCTTTGTAGGTTAACAAACCTACTTTAAAGGTGATCCGCCACTGAACCGCAGCCAGTGCAGATTGTGCAGCACTGGGGTAATGTGAGATCTCCTAGATACCCCAGTCAATAAGCGTGCGGCAGCGTTCTGCACTAGCTGCAAGCAATGGATATCAACCCCAGGAAGTCCTAAGTAGAGGAGTTGCAATAGTCAGGCGAGGTCACAAAGGCATGGACCAAAATGGGCAGATCACTGGACTGAATCAGGTGCTGATCCTGACAATGTTTCTAAGATGGTAAAGGCTAACAATGACTGCTGACACCTGATGATGAAGGGTCAGCCCATTGTAAAGTATCACTCCCAGGTCATGCACCTGTTTAGAGGTAAGGATCTGAGCACCCCAAGAATAAACTGGAGGGCAAATCAGTCCTCAACCCCTCTGTCCTGCATCCGGGTCCACTACCAAAACCTCAGTTTTACCTGCATTCAACTTTAACCCACTGGACTTCACCCAATCTTGGATTTCAGCGAGGCAGCTGTTAAATACTGAGAGAGCACTAACCTGGTCATAGGCAAAAGACAGGTAGAGCTGGGTATCATCAACATAGCAGTGGAACCTCAGCCCATACCCTCTTACAATGTCTCTGAGGGGCAGCATATACACTCTAAACAACATGGGGACAGCACCAAGCCCTGGGGCACCCACAAGACAGGGAGAAAGACTCGGAAGAAAAGATTCCCGAGACAACTCTCTGAGTTCTACCAGTGAGGAAAGATGAAAACCATTTGAGAACTGTACCAGTCAGTCCACAGATGGACCTCAGGTGCTCGAACAGAACCTCATGGTCTACAGTGTCAAAGGCTGAGAGAGAGATCAGGAGTACCAAGATTGAATGGTTTCTCCGATCTCGCCATCAGGAGATCTTTAAGCACCAGACCAGAGCAGTCTCAGTACTGTGCCTCTTCACGAAAACCAGATTGGAGAGGTTTGTATAGATTATGGATGGTCAAATGGTTCTCCAGTTGAATTGCCACTGCTTTCTCAATAACCTTTCCCACAAAGGAAGGTTCGAGATAGGTCTGTAGTTCACTAGAGTATCCGGGTCAAAGAAGCTTTCTTCAGAGGGTGTCACCACTGCCTCCTTCAGGGAGTGTAGAAGAATGGGGTAGAGTTAGGGCTGACAACCCCAACACACACCCGATGCCTGTTGGTGAGGGTGGGGTGGGAGTGAGATTCAACGGTGGGAACCCTAATGGCTAATTTCCTAACTTTTGTCACTGTAGAAGAACCCTAACTGATGCATTAACAAAGTTTTTGCATAGAATTTCCTTACTTTTAAAAAGAATAGAAAAATAGAAAGTTGCAAAGTTGGTGGGAGGCGTGGGGCCCTTTGTCAGGCCACATTACACACCCAATGACTAAAAAGTACTTTGACAACAGCAAGGCCAGCCACCAAACAAATGTTAATCTAGTAGAACAATAGAAAGCGCTGTCCACAAACGTAAACTGTACCACACAACATCGCCTCAAAAGATATATTGTCCAACACATAAACACGACTATTAACATTTACAGGACATGCTGTCAACACCCTCCAAATTTCAAGTAAAAAGAGCAAACCGTGTCCGAGATATAACATGTCAAAATTTGAAATTTTAATCTGTCAGAGTGGCACAGTTCCACACCTGTTGACATTTAACACACACAATGACTGAAAACTACATCCATGACACTAAGGCTAGGCACCCTATCAATTTCAAACCACCAGCACAATCAAAACACTGTCCACAACATGTAAAGCAGCGTCACACAATTTCTCTGCAAAAACATTTCTCTGACACATGGACACCATAATTCACATCCACAGGACATGCCGTCAGCAGCCCTCAAAATTCAAGTAAAAAGACTAAACCGTTTCCAAGATATTCAATGTTAAAGATTGGTAACATTCCTATCTATTCCATTATAAAAATCTGGCCATCTTGTCTCCCCTCGCAATCAAAGATGGCTATCAAAGAATCTCACAATCAAAGAATTTGCAAGCTTGTGATAAAAGAATTTGCAGGCTCATGAACAAAGAATAAAAATGCTATAAATCAAAAATGTAAGTAGTGCGGTAAACCACCACCGTGGTTAGCAGAAACGAAAACCATCTGAGCAAAAACCCACCCTCATTTGACTTCCTAGAACACCCCTAGGCTGAAAATAGATTTTTAATCTGGCCATCTGTTCCTCGCTCACGATACGATTGCGATCAAAGAATCTGCCGATCAAAGAAATTACAGGCTACATAATCAAAGAAATTTGCAGGGTCACGACCAAAGTATAAAAACTGTTGTAATTTAAAAATTCAAGAATTGTGGTAAACCACCACCATGGTTTGTCAGAACAGAAGCCCCTGAGTAAAACCCACCCTCATGTGTCTTCTATGACATCCCTGGGCTGAGAAATAGATTTTTAAATTTGGCCATCTCATCCCTCGCAATGCATGATCGCGATCAAAGCATCTCACGATCAAAGAATTTCAGGCTCACGATCAAAGAAATTGCAGCTCATGAACAAAGAGCGAGGAATGAGATAGCCAGATTAAAATAAACTATTTTCTCAGCCCAGGGTGCCCAAGGAAGTCAAATGAGGATGGGTTTTGCTCAGGGGCTTGCCTGCCAGATCTGTATAAAAAAAATAATGTTCTGCATTTCCCTGGTAGTCTATTGGCCCCAGTGTGCATTTAAGAAATAATGTTGTCCATATCCCTGGTAGTCTAGCAGCCCCCAATGTGTATTTAATAAATAATGCTTTGCATATCCTAGTAGTCTAGCAGTCCCCGGATCTGTATAAAATTAATTTTGTTGTCCCTATCCCTAGTAGTCTAAGCATTTACCCCAATCATCATAAAATACATTCCGATCTCAATTCCCTGGTAGTCTAGTGGCCTCAATGTGTATTTGATAAATAATGCTTTGTATGTCCCTGGTAGTCTAGTGCCCCGATCTGTATAAAATTAATATTGTTATCCATATCCTGGTAGTCTAGCCCCGATCATCATAAAATACATTACGATCTCCAATTCCCTGGTAGTCTAGTGGCCCCCACTCAGTCATGCCAGCCACCCAACACCCCACCTTCCCCAGCTGGCGACTGGCACAGCCCACTCTCACCTCCACGGCCAGCCGCCCGACTGTGTGTGATTAGCGCTAAAGCAAAGGCACTCAGAAATAATTCTGAGTGTCTCTTTTGCATTGTGCTAATAACACAGTCAGCTGCTAGCCATGGAGGTGAGAGGGAATGAGCCAGCTGCCGACTGGGAAGGTGGAGGGTGCTGGGTGGCTAGCACAGCTAGGTGGGGTGGGGCCACTAGACTACCAGGGAATTGGAGATCATAATGTATTTTATGATGATCAGGGGGTGCTAGATCACTAGGATATGCAAAGCATTATTTATCAAATACACATTGGGTGCACTAGACTACTAGGAAATGGAGATCAGAATGTATTTTATGATGTTGGGGGGGCTTAGACTACCAGGGATATGGACAACAATGTTAATTTTATACAGATCGGGACCATTAGACTACCAGGGATATACAAAGCATTATTTATTAAATACACATTGGGGACCGCTAGACTACCAGAGATAGGAACAACATTATTTCTTTTTTTTTCATTCAATATATTTTATTCATTTTGACTGGTATCGTGAGAACACACAAAACATTACAGTGTGGAAAACCATAAGAAAATTAAAATACAATAGGAACATTAAGCAGCCACAACTGGCCATCTGTTACCAATTTCTACAAAGTTCAGGAAAAGGAAAAAGAAAACAAGGAGCCAATCTAAATCAACCAGCAAGTATCATCCTCCATGACCCCCATCCTACCATAACATCCACATCCTACCTACAGTGATCTTAGAGACTCAACCTGACAAAGAGCCCCATTGAAACATGGAGTATCAGACTAAGGAACAGAACCAAGTGTTAAGTACTTAGACTACGCCACGTAGACAGGGCAGTATTCAGGGTCTCCCAAATGGGATCACGTAAGTGTCTCAGGCGATTCATCTTAACAATGTGCAACTCAACTTGCAATGCAAGGACCAATTCTCTATGCCATTCCCTAATAGATGGAGGGTTTGGGTCCTCCAGTGCCTTAAAATACTGCCTTAGTGGCCGCCAAAATAATACCCATATACAATTTGGCTCTCTTAGTCGTCCCTCCTGGTGTCTATTCAACAGGCAAACTTCAGGAATAAACAAATCAGATATATCAGATATCTGTGACAGGGAGGACCTGATTGTACACCAGAAGGGTTGTATTTGGGCACATTCCCATAATATATGGTACAGGTCCCGTCCTTAACTCCACATCTGTTACATAAGGTGACCCCAACCTACCCATTTTACAGAGTTTAACAGGGTATAATACAGATTATGCAATATATTAAATTGTTGCAATCTATATTTGTCCTGTCGAATGTACTTATAGTTACTAACCCATATCTGTTTCCATATGCATGAGCTTTCCGGTATCCCTAGCTTGTGCACCCAGTAATAACAAATCCCGAAGGAAGACCTTCATCCAGATTTTGTAACAGCTTATAGACTTTAGAAATAGAATGGGGTTGATCGGCTACTTTGAGTAGGAGAACAATTCGACTTTATTTTGTACCCACTTTGTTCTTTTAAGATGGGTCTTTATTGCTTCTCTAACTTGACAAAATTTAAAGCAGTAAGGTTTTATCTCTGGAAATTTAGAACAAACCTGTTCATGCGATAGGGTCTTCCCTTGAGGGCAAGGTCTCTAATTTTAAATCTTCTAATGGACCTAAGAAACCAGGTGGAATCAGAGTTTGCTGAATAAGAAAGTGCATATTCTGCATCACGCTTGCTCTGGTGAATTGCACCAGTCGACTTTAAAGGGAGCTTGGACTTGCTGTAACACTTAAGGGACCATCCAATGGGGTATCCCTAATGGCTTGGGAAGAGTTTAAGTTTAATATAAGGGATTGAGCTCAAGTTGATCAAATATCTAGATGCCCGTTCTCTCTCTATACATAACCAGGAAGGCACATAGGAGCCGGAAGTTGGAGAATGAGTCGGCGTACCCCAGTATGCTATTTTGTTGATATGGGTAGCGAGGTAATATTTATAAAAAGAAAGCAGCATCGAGGGCCTCCTGTCTCTCTAAAGGCCGTGAGTTTCAAATAGAGCGCCTAGCTGACTTCCCCTTCCATAAATATACGTTGATTTCCTTTGTAGGGCCCCAAACCATGCCTTGGGCAGATAACATCCCAGCATATTTATGAGGTAAAGGATCCTGGGTAGGATATTCATTTTAACCGAGTGTATTGGGCTCCCAACGAAAGTGGCATTACATTCCATCTCGCTAGGTCTTGCTTAACAACCTTGATTAACCCCTGGAGGTTCTCTCGGATCATAGAGGTCAAACCTCTAGTGATTTTAATTCCCAAATATGTCAAGATTTTTGGTTCCCATGTCAGCCGTGTTCTCTCGCTATCCCGGACAACATCTGGCATTTAGCGGGAAAAGTTTAGTTTTGTAGATATTGATCTTATAGTTAGATACTCTAGAAAATTTTGAGATCTCTTTAAGTATCGCTGGGATACCTAGTTCGGATCCTTAAGATGAATAAGGAGATCATCAGCATAAGCCGAGATTAAGTATCAATTATCGCCCAATTTGACACCTTTAATTTCCGGAGGTGATTAGTCTGCGGATCGGGGGCTCAAGGTATAAATTAAACAACAATGGGGACAGTGGGCATCCTGTCTCGTGCCGCATCTCAATGTGAAGGAGGTCGATAATGTACCATTGCACCAAATCCGAGCGGATGGTGCCCTGTACAAAATCTGAACCCATTTTAGGAATTCTTTGGTAACCCCAAATTATCAAGCACTGCAAATAAGAATTCCCAAGACACACGATCAAATGCTTTCTCAGCATCAAGTGCTAAGAGTGCCATGGGAAGAGTTTGTGTTTTGTGCACATATAATTAAATGGTGAAGTTTACGAGGTGGTCACTGGACAGTCTACCACTCATGAAACCCAGCTGTTCGTTGCTGACCAGATTGCCCATCAATGGAGCAAGCCGGTTGGCTAGAATTTTAGGCCAAAATCTTAATGTCAACGTTCAAGAGCGAGATGGGACGATAGCTACTCGGTAACACTGAATCTCGTCCGGCTTTAGGGATGAGGACAACCAGAGCTTCCAAAAGGAGATCTCAAGCCCTCGTTAAACCAAAAATTAAATACTTTGGTTAAAAAGGAGTAATTATAGGTTCAAATATCTTATAGAAATTAGTAGACCATTGGGCCTGGGGATTTGTCCCTGCCAATTGGGAGATTGCTTGCTTTACCTCTTTCTCCTGTATTAATGACCCTAACCCTCTACGTTAGAGGGTACACTCCCACCCATTGGTACCAGGTCTAAGAAGTCTTGAATTTCTGCGGTGGATGTCCTTCTGATGTTCCAGAAGAGTACAGCTGTTGAAAGTACTCTCTGAATACCTCAGCGATTTTCTTGGGGTCCGAACCACAGTATTATCGCTACCCTTTTGAAGTAGCGATATTCAGTGGAGCCATCTGTTTTAGTCTGAGAGCTAGAAGTTTACCCCCCTATCCCCAGATTCCAAATATTTTATTTTAGTTCTTGGAGGCCAATTCTGCCTTTGCATAATAATGCGGAATATTGGGCTTGGAGTTGTTGTAGTTTCACCCTAATCGTTCAGTGGCGCTGTGAGATGCTGATTTCGAGAGACTTTATGGCCTTTAAAACTTGGTTCAACTGTTCTCTGGCTTTCCTGGCTCTGGTAGAAGGAGCCAATGCACTCTCCTCTAATCGCGCATTTAAGGGCTGCCCAAATAATATCCAATTTGGGGAAGAGCCAGTGTTAAAGCTAAGGAAATCAGGATAGAAGGCTCCTCAGTTGCTCCTGGGTGAAAGGGTCATGAAGTAACTGATTATTAATCCTCCACATGAAATCCTTTTGATGATGCGGCCTGGCTCAAGCAATATAGAAACTGGGGAGTGATCCGAAATAACTCTGGGATAAATACTAGCTGCAAGCACAGAGGGAATCACACCAAGTACTGACTAAAAGTAATCTATTCTAGAAAGGGATCTGTGTGGGAAAGAGAAAAAGGAATACTGCCTCGCTCTCCCATTAAGCACCCTCCATATATCTACCAACCCCAGACATTCCATCATCTCTTTCAATGCCCTTTGGGCAGGAGAAAGTCCCACCCTCTTGTTGTCCGACCTGTCCAGACACAGATTGGGCGTCAAGTTCCAATCTCCCCAATGATCAGTTTAGGAAACATAATTGTTAAGTGTATTGACTAAGTGCATAAAGAAAAGAGGGAAGTCGAAATTGGGGCCATAAACTGATCCAATAACAATTTGTTCACACCCTAGGGACCCGACTACGAAAATGTAACGACCTTGAGTATTCCAAATTTCTTTCCAGAAAATGGAACCTTTTGTGGATTAAGATGGCAACCCATTTGTAGAGTTTCCAGAGCCAAAGGCTTGGCACAGCCAATATCTCTTAAAGAGTTTAACATCTTGTCTCAGCAAGTGTGTTTCTTGCAAGCATACTGCATCACAATTAAGGGTAGATAGGTGTTTCAAGACTACTTGTCTCTTACATCTATCCCGGCCCCCTTGACATTCCAACTTATAAGGTTAATAGTGCCCTTATCCATTTCTTGAAGAGCAAAGATAATTTAAGATTACCCTGTCTGTTACCGACTGAGGTAGGATGTGGATGCTAACCCTCCCAAATCTCCTAGCCCCCTTGTAGTCCCACCCAACCCCCAACTCAAGCACCACCAGTTCTAACAACTGCCTACTCATTGCTAAACCCTTGCGATGAAACATGTCAGCCGAGCTGCAAGTCAACCCATTCCCCAGCCCAGCTCCCAGACTTGTTGTTCGTAGTAGCTCAACTATGTCCATTAATTAATATCCATTAATTAATATTCCTGAAACATGAGAGAGGTGCATTAAATTGATATAAAAAAAAAAAAAACAGTCCTCAGTGTAGTTAGTCCAACAGATAGACTAGCTGCTAGCAGGATCAATATAAGTTTATACCTCTTCCACAGAAGAGGCAAACACGAGGAGGTGTCTCGGACCAAGAAAGGCAACGTTGGATTGTATATCATTCCTCCCAATTTAAATTGAGGCTAATTATATGCTTCGCACCTGTATAATATCTGATGTTGCAGATGTTCCCATATATGTTCATACCATAAGTTAATACTAGAAAATAGGAAACAGTTCCAGAAAAACCAGAAGGTGGAGTCCGAATAGAATTGAGGTACAATGTTGTTTACAAGCTCCCTTTACTTTTATTTAGGCCTTGTTTCTCGATGGGTGATAATAGACGCATTACAAAAAGACCACCGAGGAGATGGTGCCGTTGCGTCCTGGCAAAGAACCGGGCATTACTCTCATGCCAGGAGAGGAAGTTGACAATGAAACGATATCAGCAACAGAAACAGTTCCTGTCCATTGAGGAACATTATTTCTTAAATGCACATGGGGGCACTAGACTACCAGGGAAATGCAGAACATTATTTTTTTATACAGATCAGGGGCCACTAGACTACCAGGGATATTGAAAACATGATTTATTTTATTCAGATTGGGCAGAATGAAGCCCCTGAGCAAAACCCACCCTCATTTAACTTCCTAGGGCACCCCTGGGCTGAGGAAATAGATGTTAAAATCTGGCCATCTTGTTTCTCACTCGCGATGCACGATCACGATCAAAGAATCTCGCGATCAAAGAATTTGCAGGCTTACGATCAAAGATCGTTAGCGAGCCACTAATTAAGATTTTAAAAGTTCATAACTCAGTTTTATGACTGATCTGGATGAAACCAAAGGCATCGCTCGATAGATTGAGTCCCTGAGTAAAACCCATCCAAGTTTTACTTCAGAAGTGACCCTGAGCCGAGATATTTGTGTTTTCGATCGAAATTTAAAACAAGATGGCGGACCTACTAATCAAAGAATTTTTAAATTCTGGGGACAAGATTCTTGAACTGTGAGGCTGCAAATTCTTTGATCGCCAGGTGGAACCAGATGGCCAGAACCCCATTCTTTGTTTGCAAAACATACATATACATATATCGGAGGCAGTATAGCACAGTGGTCTAAGGCTCTGAGCTGCAAATCTGGTAACATCCAGCAGACCAGACCTGGGTTTGAATCCCACAGCTTCCACTTGCATACTGTGTGACCCTGAGCAAGTCACTTAACCTCCTTGTGCTCCCAGGTCGCTCCTGTAAAAAGCTTTCAGCTTAGTGTGCTATACCTGGTTAAACAACTAAATGAAAAATATACATTTCCCATTGACTTATAATGGGAACTTAAAAGTGGCATAACTTTTGAATGCCTTAATATTTTCACCAAACAAAAAGCAGCATGTTCGCCACCAAAGCTCTTTCAAATGAGCCATCTTGCAGAGTAGCACACCACACAATGGCTGTGCAGGACCATGTCCAAAATCCCAAAAGCTGCCCCAAAAATGGATAATTTTGCATTTTCAGTGTTTTATTACACAAAGACATAAGTCCAACAAAACATAATTTGGCAAATCAAGAGATCTATCATGCCCTACTGTGCATACCAAATTTCAGGCAAATCCATTGAATGGGTCCAAAGTTATTGATGAGCAAAACATTGAGTTTAACATTGAGTGACAACTGAACCCTAACTATAGTGGTACGACCATGCCACTATAATATATATATATATATTATATATCTTGCAAAAAACTTTGTTAATGCACTAGTTAGGTTAAAATGGCAAAAATAAGAAATGTGGCATTAGGGTTTGAAGCCTAACACCGCACCACACCCTACAGGCAGCAACAGGTGTGGGGTGTACCTTAGGGTTGTCATGCGTAGCAGCTCACCCCATTCCATGACCAAATAAGGTGAAATAGGTACAGTATATGAGAATGGGGTGAACGTTAGGGCTGATGACCCAAAGGCACACCCTCACACCTGTTGCCGTTCGGCAGGGGTCAGGTGTTAGGTTTGAAACCTCTAACACCACACTTCCCAACTTTTGTCACTTTAACCTAACTAGTGCATTAACAAAGTTTTTGCAATGAATTTCCTTACTTTTTGAGATAGTATAATCTTATCCTTATTTGCCTGTAGGAGCACAGGCCCTGCCCATCCCTCCATAGATGCAAACATGTATATTGATGTGGAAGCACAAGGCCCTCCCAGCCCTCGCTTGCATTTGTAGCAAAACAACAACCAGATTCAGTTTTTAGGATAGCTATAACTTTAAAGTGCTTCAATGTTTGGAACATACAATGTTTATAGTGTTTGTACAATGGTATAGAATACTTAGCATTTACAATAGGTTCTACTATGAATAATCTATGTAATGTTTGCTCATGGAATGTGAATGGGCTCAAAACACATACTAAAAAGAAAGAGGGTAATGGCAAAAGTAAAAATCAAAGTCAGATGTACTGTGTCTACAGGAGACCCACATGTCAACAAAGGAGAGCTCTCATGCTGTAAAATATTGGGAGGGAAGTGGAATGCTGATTGTTTCTCATTCAAGGCATGGGAGTAGAGGTTTGGCTAGACCAAGATTCTCTGGAGGGTGACACAGGTGAGGGTAGACAATGCAGGGGTAGATTTCTGTTGTTATACATACAGCTAAATTCGATTAAAAATAGCTGTTGGCTCCATATATGGTCCTAATGTTGAAATACCAGAATTTTACAGTGGGATCTCTATGGAAATGTTCTCCTTTCTTGGCCTGTGGATATTATGCAAGGACTTTAATTTTGTCTTGGATAACATACTGGATCAATCGTCTAGGGTGGGCAGAACTATTACTAAAACGTAAAAGCCTTAAATATGTTACTGGCAGACACAGCTTACTAGATGCATGGAGGTATCTAAACCCAAAGGGCAGGGAGTACATCCATTACTTGCACTCTGCAAGAAGGCATGCTAGACTAGACCTGGTGATTATTTCTCAGAGTCTGTTGCCTGATTTGGGAGGTGCAGCTCATGGTCCAATCATTATATCAGACCATGCTACTCCGTACAGCTGTCAGTGCAAGACATGGGCTTGGTACAGAGTAATAAGGCTTGGGGTCTACCCTACCTTGTTAAAAGAGGACTTCTAAGAGTTAGTTAAAAACAAATTGCTGATTTTCTGATACATAATCCCTGAGAACACACCTCTGCAGCAATAAGGTGGGACATTCTTAAGGCAGTGTTAAGGGGCAATGATCTCTTATGCTACCCACAGCAAGAAAGCAAATGAGAAAACGTTAGTGGATTTATAGAGTAAAATAATAAAAGTAGAACATGACCATATAGTGGCACCCACTCAGGGAGGTTATCAGCTGCTACAAAACTTAAATGGGAGTTCAGTACTTTACACAATATTAGACTTGAAAGAGCCCTGTTGCTGAACACAAGCAGGACAATATGTTGAAGGGGATGCTGGGGTAAACTTTGGCATGGCAGTTACAAACCAGGAAAGCATTAAAAATGTCACGGCAATTCTTACACCTCTGGTGAAACAGTTTGGGATGATCCCACTGTAGAGGAGTGCATGACTGTTGAATAAAATTGTACTACCTAGCATCACTGAGAACCGAAGAAACCTACTGGAGGTTCCCTTGGCTGGGATGAGGTGAAAGCAACCATCACGCACCTAAAGGGTGGCAATGCCCCAAGTCCCAATGATTTTTCAATTGACTTCTATAAGGTCTTTCAGAATTACCTACAAGAACCATTAACGGTCATGATTCAGGAAAGTTTAGCTACAGGCTCCCTTCCACCAGCACTCTGATCAGCCACCATAACTGTTCTCCCAAGCCAGGAAAGGCCCACAGTTATGTTCCTCGTATCACCCAATCTCACTGCTAACTGCAGACTATAAAATTATAGCCAGAATGATAGCTGGGATACTTGAAACTGTTCTGCGGAAATTATCCATTTAGACCAATCAGGGTTTCTAAAAGGCAGGCAAGGGAAGCACAATGTTTGTCAGACCTTGAATATTGTCTGAGGTATATGGCCAAACCACTGAAAGAAGGCACTGCAATTTTAAGCCTAGATGCTGAAAAGCATTTGATAGAGTGGAGGCGGTATATGTTTTGGGCAATGGAGAGGTTTGAATAGGGGAAAATACACTCAAATTGATCCGCACTCTGTATAATAAACCTAGTACCCAAATACTAGTAAATGGTGGACTGATATACTCTCTACAACTGACTAGGGGAACTAGACAGGGTTGCCCTCTGTCACCCCTCTTGTATATAATGGCCCTGGAGCCCTGGCTGGGCAAGGCAAGGCAAGGGAAGGCAGTTTTATTCAAAAGATGACCATCCCGGAGGTTCTGGGTGCCATATATCAATCAAAATAAATACAGAACAACACAATAATAAACATTTGTATACAATATTCCAAACAGTTAAAACAGAATTTACTACCCTCAACAGCAACTAAATTCAGAATCGCTAAAAACTAAATTAAGCATCGATTTCTAAAGACAGGCAGGGACTGTAAAACACAGTCTGGGAAGACCTTATTATACAAGAAGGCCTTGAGATGGACCTTAAATACCTGCACATTAGGGGCCTCCTGATGGCTAAAGAAGTAAATTCCACAGGACGGGAGGCTACACTAAATGCTCTGTCGCCAGCAGTTTTTAAACTTGTCCTGGGAATCGCGAGAGGCCCCTAGAGGAGGAGCGGAGGGAGCGGACCGAGACAGCAGGTGCAAGAAGGTCCTTCAGGTAGCCAGGGCCCAGGCTGTGTAGGGCTTTAAAGGTGAGCAAACCCACCTTAAAGAGGACCTCCACCTAACCGGCAGCCAGTGCAGTTGACGTGAGCACCGAGTGATGTGACAATACTTAGTCTGTCCTGTCAACAGCCTCACTGCCGCGTTCTGCACCAGCTGCAGTTGGCGCAGGGTACCCCAGAGACCCTGAGATAGAGTGCATTACAGTTGTCAAGCCTGGACGTCACAAAGGCATACACCAAAGTGGGGAGGTCCAGTGGTGGAACTAGAGGCTTTATCCTGGCGATATTCCTCAGATGATAAAGCTGGTATGGACAATGGACACCACCTGAAACTCAAATGTCAATCCACTGTCAAGAATAATTCCCAGATCACGCACCCCAGAGGAGGCCTTCAATGGTACAGAGCCAAGACAAAGCCCTGTCTCTGCACCAGAGGCCAACCTATCATGCCCTCTGTTCGATTCCACCACCAGTGCCTCCGTCTTACTGGGGTTCAGTCATAACCATCTGGAGGCCATCCGGTCATTGATCTCAGCAAGGCAGCTGTTAAGCACTTCCACTGCGCAAGATGTTCCAGGGCAAGGAAAGGTACAGCTGGATATCATCAGCATAGCAGTGAAAACCAGACTGTACTTCCTAATGAACTCTCCCAGGGCAGCATATACATGGAAAACAACATCAGCGACAAGACTGAACCCTGGGAACTCGCATGACAGGTGGCCAGGGAGGAGGAGAAATTCCTCATCACTACCCTCTGCCTCCTGTTAGATAAAAAGACTCAAACAGCAGATGACAGTGCCGCAAGTCCGCAGAATTCCCTTAGGCAGTCAAGTAACCCTCGATGGCCCACCGTGTCAAATGCTGAAGAGAGATCAAGGAGAACAAGAATTGTCCCTTCCCTTGATCTCTAGCCCTAGGAGGTCATTATGCACCCAAACTAGTGCAGTTTCTGTGCTATGCCTCAAACAAACCCAGACTGGAGTGGCTCATACAGATCATGGGCCATGAGATGCTCTTCAAGCTGAAGCACCACCACCTTCTCCACAATCTTACCCAAAATGGGAGATTGGAGATGGACAGTAATTTGCCTTGGACGTCAGGGTCTAACAATGTTTTTTCAGAAGGGGTCTCACCAATGCCTTCTTCAAGACATCAGGAAAAACCCTCAAACAAGGAGCACCAGACAACCAAGGCAAATACCAGGCCAATGGAGTCAACACATCTCATTAAGAAACGAGTTGGCACCGGGTCCAGTTCACAAAGGTGTGCGAGCTTGGTGGCACTCTCACTGATCTCAACCACCTCCACTAGTGTAAACTCACCCCAACTAGGCAGAGTGCTCTCTGGTCGCCCATGGCGACCACCGTCAGCCAATTCTGGTCCACTGGCGGAACCCCCTTCCTAATGGCAGACACCCTGTCTGAGAAGAACTGAGCAAACTCTTTGCACAATGTGTTCGAAAAGGCAACCTTCGGCTGCAGACAGGAAGGATGAAGAAGCCTGTCCACAATCCAAAAGAGCGTAGTTGGTCAGTTCCTCCCAGCAGCAATCTCCTGGACAGGAATTCTGTCTTCTTATGGTTGATTGCCCCTGGTTTGCAACGTAGTGCACACGTGAGGGCCAGTTTGTCTACCTCCAGGCCGGACTTCCACCAGCAGTGTTTAATCTCTGACCCAAAGTTCATTGCCTTGAGTTCCCATTATACCAAGGGGACCTCAAGTGAGAAGACCTGGGTCGTACATGGATTGGTCTGAGGAGTTGAGTGCACCAGACAGTGCCTTGTTATAGGCATCCACTGCCACACACACACACCCCAACGTATGCACTGTCCACACTAGATAGGTCAGCCACCACCAAAACCCTTAGGGGTCAACCCTTCAAAGGGAGATAGCTGACCATCTCTGCAGGGGAGGGCTATCAAGGGTGGCCCTGAACCAGAACTTCACCGCAAGAATCGGACCAAATGACCCAATCAGTGCTGAGACTAATTATCTCAAGCCCAGAACACCAGATCCAACATGTGGCCACCCTGATGGGTCTTGGAGAAACTCCTTGCAAAGCCCAGAGATTACATCATCTGGAGGAAGTTATAACCAAGCCGAGAAGATTTATCCTCTGCCCAAACATTGAAGTCCCCAGCACTAAACATCTGGGGGCTTCCAATGTTTCCTGATGATGAAATCGGCCATCTCCTGCAAGAAATCTCCCACCACCCCAGAAGGGAGGTAAATCAGGAGAATCAACAACCTGCACCCGGCCCCACAGATGGCCACACATTCAAATGAATGTGGTGCTCTCATTGGGTTCAGGGTGAAGCCCAGCTCAGATCTAAAACAGATGGCTACCCCCTGCCCCTCGTTCCACTCTAGGGCAGTGCACTATGGTATACCCATGCGGACGGCAGCCTCTAGAACTGGGCCAGCATCATCACCGATCCAGGTCTCCATAATGCAAGCCAGATCAGCCAAAGCAACCAAGTCAGCTATAATTGCAGTCTTGTTTCTGACCAATCTGGCATTGCAGCACCACCCTCAGGGATTGGTGACAGTGCAGCCCCTCTGGCTGCCTGCCTACTCAATCTGGTGGGAACCCTGGTGATGGGAACTAAACACATCTGGCCTCACCCTGAGTCCTGTCTAATCCCCGGATGCCTTCTGCACCCATTACCTTGATCCTACCACCACCCACAGTGCAAGGCACCCTCCTGATTGAATCCTATGACTCCTCCCTATTCCAACCTCCCTACAGCACCTTGCTGTAGTATCAGACACTGGGAGGCTGAAAAAGTCTGAAGATCGAGCAGCTGGGATGCCCCATACACTATCCTGGCCTGCCCCAGGCCCTCATACCTTCCCGACACATCCCTCCTGACTACGTGATCCCAAAACCCCAAAACACACTCTACAAAAACTCAATACAACACACTCCACACACACACACACACACACACACACACATACATTAACAAGTAAATCCTGCTACTGTGGGGAGATAGGATGAACAAATTTTGGGACTTCAGGCAGGTGGGATGACCATAAAACAGCTCTCTTTGCAGACAACCTGTTGATCTACCCAAGAGATCCATCCAAAGCTTAGAGGCCTTGCAGAATATTTTAGCTGAATATGTTGAGATAGCAAGTCACCGGATAAACTGGTCAAAAGTGAGATCCTCCTGCTGGGGAGAGGCAACTCCAATCCAGCATCCAACCTACCAGCAGCTGCATATAGTTGACGTATTAAAATACCTGGGATAAATATTCCTAAAAGATCTAAAAGACGTTTAGAGCCAATTTTACAATACTGTGCTAAAAACATCAAGGAAGACTATGAGAGATGGCATGGCCTCTCTATCAGTTTAATAGGCAGGATCAATATGATATTGTAAAATCAATATACATCCAAAATGCCTGTACCTTTTCCAAAATCTGCCAATAAGAGTGCCTGAAATCTTTTTAAGAAACTGAATTCTATTCTCAATAGATTCTTATCTGAGGGAATCAGCTAGAATTAAATGCAGTATATTACAGCAACCTCAAAAAGGGCTCCCTACCCATTTTAAATACTGATAATAGGTTACCTCTTTATAGAACCCTTCTGGGGGTAAGCTGCCGGTGTGTCAGGGCATGGAGGAAAAATACATATCAGGGGACTGGTATACGGACTCCTAGCTATGAGTCTTAACAATTACTGTATACCCTAAGAAATTAAAAATCCTTTTACACATCAATTGGTAAAATATGGAATGTTATGCATCAGCCCATAGAGTATCCCAAAGCCTTGTCAGCTCATGCCTGCCTAACAGCAGATTTTAGAAACCAGAAATGCTACAATGTTTTCTTACATCAGCCCTTAAGATGAGAAAGTGGTATACTGTATATAAAGAGCTTATACACTTAGCAGTGTCAGTGGCTCAGTAGCACACTGCCTGTGAGGCCAGGAGATCAGAGGGCTGTGGGTTCAGTTCCCACATCTGGCACTCTGGGTTAATATCCAGTATTGGCACTGTAGTGCAGCATGAGAGGGTGCTGCACTTCTGAGGTGCCGTCTTTCGGATGAGATGTTAAACCGAGGTCCCATCTGCCTGGATTGGTGGTAGTTCAGGTGGATGTTAAAGATCCCATGGCACTTATCGAAAAGAGTAGGGAATTTCCTGTGTCCTGGCCAAATTTTCCTCATTCACTAAAAATACCAACAGCTTAGTCTGGTTCAAGGTCAGTTGGCATTCATCTGTATCCCCTCCCCGGTGGTGCCTGAAAATAGGCAGGATTTGTCTAGTGCAGTTAACCTGGTCATAAAAACTAAATAAAAATAAAATATTATGGGGTGCAAAATCCTTTACTGAGCTTAGACAGCAATATGGGATACAGGTGGGGGATTGTTTTGCATACTTGAGAATATGACATCTGAATGGGATTAACCCACAGTTGTGTCTCAATTGAGGAGAGTTAATGCAGACCTCAGCCCACAACATCAATCCTTTCTTCATTATATAGATTGTGGGCTCATCTCCTGTTCTGGCAAATAAAACCAGGAAGGACTGAGGCAAGACATAAACACTACAATAAACAATGGGATGTGGAGTGTGGGTAAAACAGATACATTTTGTTCCAGGTCAAATAAGCTGCACAGAATTCAACAGAATTTTTATATAGAACTTATTTAACACCTACTGAGCTTCATAAATATAATCCAAATAACCTGACATATGCCCAAAGTGTGCAAATAGAAAGGAGTTTCCTTTATACACATAGCTCCTCTACAACCAACGTTACCCCATTCTAGGCACAGGTCTATAAAAATCATGCAGGATATCCTACATCTCACTCTTCCATTTACCCTAGTGGAACTCATGCTTGGAGCAGAACCTCATATCCAAGGTAATATTCACCTGTATAATTTGTGGGACCTGGCTCCAGTTAATGTCAGAAAAATGATTGCCCAACATTGGTTAGCACCCACCTACAGCATCACTCCACCCAATACAGCACACTGGCTTAATAACTTAGCTCTCTGTATGAACATCAGTGTCAGTGGCTCAGTAGGTAGCACACTCACCTCTGAGTCTGGGAGATCAGAGGCCTGTGGGTTCAGTTCCACATCTGGCACTTGGGTTAATATCCAGTATTGGCACTGTAGTGCAGCATGAGAGGGTGCTGCACTCTGAGGTGCCGTCTTCGGATGAGATGTTAAACCGAGGTCCCATCTGCCTGGATTGGTGGTAGTTCAGGTGGATGTTAAAGATCCCATGGCACTTATCGAAAGAGTAGGGAATTTCCTGGTGTCCTGGCCAAATTTTCCTCATTCACTAAAAATACCAACAGCTTAGTCTGGTTCAAGGTCAGTTGGCATTCATCTGTATCCCCTCCCGGTCGTGCCTGAAAATAGGCAGGATTTGTCTAGTGCACTTACCCGGTCAACAAAAATAAATAAATAATAAATGAATAAAACTTGAAAAGTGCCAGCTCAGTGAAAATGGGAAGGAGCAATTATTCGATAAAATATGGAAACCCTTTCTGGCAGAGGTTGAGGAAGGTTGTATTAGCCTTTGAGCAGGGTAGCTGGAGTATAAAATATATGTACTCTTGATTAGTATGCCAGGCAACTCTACCTTGTATTTTATATATTTGTTACTCATCTCATCACTTACTGCCCAATGTATTATAATGGTATGCATTTACTGCCTCCGGAACTTTATCTGTATACCTGTGTAATGATATGTCTTTTGAATGCATGTCCTGTAAGATTGAAGCTGTTCAATAAAATGTTTGCAAAACAGCAATCAAATTGTCAGCATAGCCTTCCTATTTCATAACCTCATGAACCTGGTACTGAAAATGTTCAGATCCCTGCCGAAATGCTATTCCATGCCACGTGAACGCCATTCTGTGCCATAGGTATGAAAACACAGTTTGGCAGGATTAGAAGAATAACAGCTGTCATGTTCATGAGCTGGTGTGAAAAAATGGCTATGTTGAGAATTTAGGGTCAAAATATGTAAAATGACCAAATTTCTGAGCAAGCATAGAAAATTTCAACAGATGCACATAACTTTGCCATTTTTGCATATTTTGACCCCAAATTTTCAGCATAGCCTTCTTATGACCCCTAACCTCATCAATGAGGGCAGTACAAATTTTCAAATCATGCCTGAATGGTGATTTTACCAATGACCGCAAAATAGACTTTTGGACGGATTTGCATAATTTCACCAATGTTGTCCATGAGGTGGGATCCCAAGAAGCCCATATTAAAAATGTTGCTCAAAATATGCAAAATGGCAAAATTATGCCACAAAGTTGAAAACCCCACTGAAATACATTGAACCACATTTACTTTACTTTCTGATATAGCAGCTGACCTTTCCAGCAGCAAGACATGACTTTGATCAGAGACTGGATCTTCACCCTGGGACTTGCCAGGTGAGTGAGGATGTGGGGGTGCAGGGTGGTGGGTGCTGAGTGGGAGGTTGAGTTGGGGGTTGGATCAGTCAAGGACTGTTTTCTTTTTGCAGGCTTTAAAAGAAAAGACATTGAGGGACCGTTTTCTTTATTTATAGTGAGGACAGTGATAACAGGTGGGGTGGGTGCCACTAGACACCAGAGAAATGGACTTTAAACTGGAGCAGTGACCAGAGGGTGGGGAACGCCACTAGACACCAGAGAAGTATAACAAAAATATGAGGATGGCATCGGAGGGTGGGGTGTCACTAGATACCAGGGAAATGTAAATACTGTAAAATACCGGGATGGTATTGGAGTGTGGGAGGTGTCACTGGACACCAGGGAAGTATAATGAAACTATGGAGATGGCATCAGAGGTGAAGGGCACAACCAGACACCAGGGATACATAAAATGTCAAGGGGACAGCAATTGGAGGGTGGGGTGCCACTAGACACCAGGAAATGTAAAATAGGGATGGCAGAGTTCACTGTTTTGTTACTGCTTTTACCATCAGCTTGTGACCAAATGGTTTGGAATTTTGGTCTTAAATTTTCAGTTGAAAGGCTTCGTCAAGCAGATGTTTCCTTTACAATTTAGTGAAAACATATTAATCCAGTCTAAAATTATTTAGTTTTAAAATTTTAGGTTCTGTGCATGCTCACACAATGCAAAAAACATAAGTGAGTCACAAAACAGATTTAAAGCCCAAACCTAAAATTTTAAAACAAAATAACTTTAGAATGGACTAATATTATTTTGCCAAACCAGCAACAGAAACATCTGTAGCCAAGCCCTTTCTACCCTGAAAATTTCAGACAAAATTTCAAACCATTTATTAAGCTGACATTTTCACGAATAATCTGAAAACCCCAGAGTGAGTCACGATAAAAGCTTTAAACAACCAAACAAAAATACACATTTAGGGTCCTTTTTCCAACAGTTAACTGCAGAATCCACCTAACTGAGTGCCCATCACCAACATACATGTGTTGATCTCCCTATGATGCCATTTGTGAGTTTTAATTTTCTTTTGATGAAAATGAAAACAAGATGGTGGCATATGAACAAGCTCACAAAAAGATTCCCCATACAAAAACTTCATACAACTATTTTTTGTGCTGGACTGAGCATGCTCAGAACCTGACATTTTAAATTTAATAACTTCAGAATGGATTAATATTTTTCACCAAACCACCAAAGGAGATCCTTCTGAGGCAAGCCCTTTCTACCCAGAAAATTTCAGACCACATTTTTAACAGTCTAGGCACAACATGATGGCAAAAACAGCAAAAATGGCAATCTTGTACATTTGTGTGCTATGCATAGCTTGAATACACACATCTGACCAGAATGAAACTTGGTATGTTAAAAGATCTACCACACGAGAATGTGACTGCAAGACGTTGTGCAAATCAGTTGAACAGTTGTGAGGTTATTAAAGTGCAGACTTTGGGGTTTAACATGGAAATCTTTGATCAACCCTAACTATACAGTAGTGGAGTTACTGTGTTAATTATAATATATTATAGGGCACCAGAGTACCCTATAATAAAGGAATAATGCCTGACAGGGTGGGTGGTATTCTATTATACAATGGCTCATTGATTTCTGCAGAAAAAGAATTTTAAAGAATTTGATTGAGTGTTTTAAAATATTTTTTAAGAAAAGATGCTCTAGATGCTCTATGTCCTCAATGATAACATCAGCAAGGATGTTATGCCAGGATAACATCCCTGCTGTGATAGCCAACTGTCCAATCAGGAGTCAGGATTCTTTCTTGCCATTTTATAATTAGGGTTGTGCCATGACTTAATGTTCAATTCCAATTTTGTGCATTAATAACTTTGGCATTCTTTGATGACATAGCTCAAAATTTGGCATGGTCATTCTGCCAGTGTCTCAATACATGAAAAGTTCTGTAATCGTGTCTTCCATGGCTTTTAAGATATGGAGTGGTGAAAAATTTAAAGCTGCCACTTTTTCCTATACTTAACATGGGATTTTTGCTCACACCACAGCCCAGACTGAAATGAAAATCTTTCTTGAAATTTTCAGGGATGCTAAGGTATTTGCCAAGGATGTGCCTTTGGATAGTTTGGTGAAAAGATCTTCACCATTTCTTAATTTTAACATTTTTTGTGATGGTGACTTGACAGGCAGGTAAATGAAATCCAAACTGTTGATACTGAAGGTCTGCTCTGTGAAATACTGTTCGTGCAGTCAGCCATCTTGTTTTTTGTTCCTCTTTTAAAACTTGATTTGTAAGGAAATACTGTCTCTTAAGGAGTCAACAAGACCTATATTTAGGTCTTGTTCACATATTAATTACAGTTTTGTACCATAAATTAACAATTTTCTGTGTGACTATGTCTTTTGGGGATGAAAATCATATTGCCCATCACTGCTTTGGTAAGGATCATTCAATCTGAAAATAAACCATTTGAACAGCAAATTACAATTTGAACTTTACTGTTCGAATGATTATTTGGATCAAATGATCCTTACCAAGCCATTGAGAACAATGTGATTCTTACCCCACAAAAGAAAAATTGCATAGATGATTTTAAATTGCACTCCTGATGTCTAGTGACACCCTACCCTCCCATCATGATCTCCTTTGCTGAATTGTATTTCCCTGGTGTCTAGTGACACCTCCTCCCTGATCACTGTTCCTGTCATTGTCTGTTTCCTGGTGTCTAGTGGCAGCCCCTCCCGACCGCTGTCCCAATAATTTATTTGAACTCACAACTAGCCTGAGTGCCCCAGGGCTTCATGCCATTCTACAACTTTGTCAAGGAGTAGAGCAGAGAAGACAGCAGAACCCTGAAGAAAGCCAATTTTTAAGGTGACAGAACAGTAATAATATGTTCATCAGTTGCCTAAAACCCATAATTTTGTTTCCCTGGTGTCAAGTGGCACCTCCCCAATCTTTGTTTCCTTAGTGTCTAGTGGCACCTCCTCCCCGATCTTTGTTTTCTGGTGTCTTAGTGGCACCCATCATCCCCAATCTGGCACTGCTGCAATAAAGAAAAGAAAATGATCCTGGATATATTTAACTGTTTTAAACCCCGAAAAAAAGGTTGCTCACTGATATGACTCCTCCCCATCACCACCCCACATCCCAGTACACCCCACACACCCTCACTCACCTGCACAGGTACCTGGTTTGAGATCCACTTCTGATTGAAGACACGCCTTGCTGCTGGAACCAACGAATGCAATATGAGAAACTAAGGTAAATGCGGTTTCATGTATTTCAATGGGGGTTTCAACTTTATGCATAATTTGGATATTTTTGACATTTTGACCTTATTTCAACATAGCTTTTGAGCCCACCTCATGAACAATATGACTGTCATTATGCAACTCCTGCCAGAAAGGTGATTTTGCTGTCGCTTGGAGAATTCACCTTTTGGGTGGGATTTGCATAATGACAGTTGTATTGTTCATTTATAGGCCATGAAAAGGCTATGTGAAATGTGGGTCAAATATGTAAAATGGCAAAGTTATGTCCATTCATTGTAATTTGCTACTCACGCTCAGAATTTGGAAGTGTTAAATATTTTGACATCAAATTTTCAACATAGACAGTTCATTACCCCAACTCATGCATGTCATAGCTGCATTTTCAAATCCTGGCCAAAATGTGTTTCGCACCTGTGGCATAGAATGGCGTTGCAGTTGCTGGAATTATCTTTTGCAGGAGCTTTAATATTTTTCTGTACTGGGTACATGAGGTAAGGTGATATGAGTTATGTTGAAAATTTGGGTTCAAAATAAGTTAAAATGCCAAAGTTATGCCCATTCATTGCAATTTTGCTATGCACGCTTGTACCATTGGAAATTTTATATACTTTGACCTCAAATTTTCAACATAGGCTTCTTATTACCCCACCTCATATATGTCATGACTGCCATTTTCAAATCCTGGCCAAAATGTATTTTCACACCTTTGGTGCAGAATGGCGCTGCAGTTTTGTGAAATTACTTTTGGTGGTGGAGTCACTTCTGAAGGAAAGAACAGTTGAGTACCTAGAGGCCAGTGGGGCACAGGACCCAAGGCAGCATGGGTTTACAGCAGGAAGGTCATGTCAGATGAATCTAATAGATTTATTTGACTGGGTGACCAAAGTAGTAGACCAGGGAGGGGCTGTGGACATGGCCTACCTAGACTTTAGCAAGGCATTTGACACAGTCCCACACAAAAGATTAATAGTTAAATTAACCAGCCTGGGAGTGGGTCCCAGGGTGGTAGCCTGTGTAAAACATTGGCTGGACAACAGGACACAGAAGATAATTTTAAATGGAGTCCACTCTGAAGAAAGAGGGGTTACTAGTGGGTACCACAGGGTTCAGTATTGGGTCCAGCCCTTTTAATGTCTTCATAAGTGACATTGCAGAGGGACTGGAAGGAAAAGTATGCCTCTTGCAGATGACACAAAGATTTGCAACAGGGTTGATACACAAGGAGGTGTGGAAAGGATGAGAAGGGACTTGGCAAGGTTGGAGGAATGGTCAAAGTATGGCAGCTAGGATTCAATGCAAAGAAGTGCTAAATTATGCACCTGGGAAACAAGAACCCAGGGAAGAATACACGGGGTAGTAACAACAACAAATAGGAAAGGAACCTGGGGTAATCATATCAGATGACCTTAAGGTTAGCAAGCAATGTGGAGAAGGCAGTAGGGAGGGCTGGGGGTATACTGGGATGCATAGGAGAGGCATCAGCACCAGAAAATAGGAAGTTATTATCCTCTGTACAGACAGTTGGTGAGATCCCATCTGGAGTACTGCGTCCAGTTCTGGAGACCCCATCTCCACAAGGACATAGACAGGATAGAGGCAGTCCAGAGGAGGACAACTAAAATGGTGCAGGGTCTGCAAGAGAAGCCATATGAGGAGAGACTAAAGGAGCTTAATATGTATACCCTTGAGGAAAGAAGGGAGAGGGGAACATGATCGAAACTTTTAAGTACCCCAGTGGAATTAACAAAGTCCAAGTGGGTAGCATCTTTCAGAAAAAGAGACATGTAGGAACAAGGGGACACAATTTAAAGATGGGGGGCAGTTCAGGGGCAATGTGAGGAAGTATTATTTCACAGAGGTAGTGGATGCATGGAACAGCCTTCCTGAGGAGGTTGTGGGGTCTAAAACTGTGGGAGAATTCAAGAATGCATGGGACAGACATAAAGCAATTCTTGTGGGGGTAGGAAGAAATAGGCTGTTGGTTAACTAGGATCTGCGGCCTATCCTGTAGGTAGGGAATGGGCAGACTAGATGGGCCAAACGGTCCTTATCTGCCATCAAAGTCTATGTTTCTGTGTTTCTATGGAGATTCGAAATGTTCTGTACCAGGTACATGAGGCGGGATAATAAGGTGGCTATGCTGACAATTTGTTTACTGTTGCCATAGAAATGGAAGTGCAGGCTCTTCCACAGTGAAATACATATACACATCTACAGAGGATAGGAGAGTGGTGCCCAAAGGGCCTGTGCTCCCACAGGCAAATAAGGATACGATCACTCTATCCCAAAAACTATACATGGGTAGGGCACAGGCAAACAAGGCTCCAATTAGACTATCTCGTGTAGTATTCATTGTAAAACTGCATTAATGCATTAGTTAGGTTCAGGATAAAGTGCAAAAAGTAGGAAAATAAGACATTAGGGTTTTCAACTCTAACACGCACCACCACACTCTGGAGGCAGCAAATCAGGCATGCCATGGGGTTGTCAAACCTAATGTTCACCCCATTTTCATTTAATGTACACATCTATGCTTATTTAGTGATGGAATGTGGTGAGTTTTAAGTTTTGACAACCCCACTGCAAGCCTGATTTGCTGCCTCCAGGATGATGGAAGAGTGTTAGGTTGAAAACTCTAACGCCATATTTCCATACTTTTGTGCTTTATTCTAAACCATAACTGAGGCATTAACACATTTTTTTTGCAATGAATGAATATATCTTATAGTGATGTGGTAGCACCACTGTATTTAAGGTTGAGCAGGCAGTTTAATGTTAAACCCCAATTTTTGTACTTTAATAACTTCACAACTGTTCAACTGATTTGCATAAATTTTTATGCTCAGTCTTGTGGGTAGCCCTTATGCACAAGTTTCATTGTGGTCAGATGTATAGATTCCGAGATGCATAAAGTGAAAACGAAAGATGGTGCTTTTTTTTTGCTGTTTTTGTCCTCGCTTGCACCCAGAAGGTTTGGAATTTTGGTCTGAATTGTACAGAGTAGAAAGGGCCTGGCCTACAGATATGCCTTTTGCTAGTTTGGAGAAAAATATTAATCTGTTCCAAAGTTATTAAATTGTAAAATTACAGGTTCTGAGCATGCTCAGTAAGCACTTCAAGACTGTTGTATGAAACAAAAAAAAAAGAATCCATTTCATATGGGGCCAATCCTTTTTCGTGAGGAAAATCCTTTTCATTTGCTGCCATCTTGTTTTCTTTTTTTTTTTTATTCACCCCACTCCCAAAATGACTGCCTGCACAGAGACCAACACATGTATCTTGCTCATCGGGGCTCGTTAAGTGGATTCTGCACTTCAGTGGTGGAAAAATGACCCCAAATGCATTTTATTTTTCATTTTCCATCCTTTTTCATGACTCGCTCTGCTGTTTTGTGTGGGCTTTTTGTTTGAAAAGGATCACTTCATATGGAAAAAGATTCTGGACAAACTCATCCAGTAACATATTGTTTTCCGCTGGACAACTGAAAAGGACTGATTCCTGTTTTCTTTCATAGGCTCTGGCACACTTATCATAAGGTGCAGAGGTAGGTGATGGTTGTCTGGGGATGGAGGACAGGGACCTTGAACCTGGGAGATGATGCTGTCACTCTGTGCTGTATCTTTAATAGCACTCAGTTAATGCACAGAAACTTCATTTGGGGACTCCGTCTCAGGACGCCCTTCATTTATTTTAGCCCCTGTAGGCATTTCTTCATATTGCTGTCTGAGGGGAAGGATGACTGTACACAACCAGGTCCCTCCTCTGATGCTCTGAATTACTCTGCTCACCATGCCGTAACAGCCTGTCTGTCCTCCTGATATTTGGAGCTGTTCTAGCAGCACAGCTCTATGGCTGCATTCCACTGAATCTCCTTGTTTGTGATAATATAATCTTCGATGATCCTGGGGTGGACAACTGATAGAAGTCGCATCGCCTCCCTGGTGCTATGCCTCTTCAGGTTTTACATAATTTACTAACAGCTTGACTTGTAACCAACCAGAGCTTACATGGGACCTCTTAACTTAATGTTTTAACAAATTTTAGATTTAAAGCATGATGCTGCAACATATCTACAGTTTTGTGAGTGGGTCCCCACTTAACATTCCAAATCCTAGCCCACAGATACCCCGACCCACCCTCTCTCCATCACAGAGTCCACTTATCACTGCCAAAGCTGAACCTGTAGCTCTCTCAGTTTCTCCTATGCTACAAGTACTCATACCATTTTTGCTCTCTGAGAACTTTGTGCACTGATAACTTTCTTTGGCTTCTGTCTATTATAACTTTTTCAGCATTTATAACACTGGATTTTGGTGGCAGTCAGGAATATATGGATAGGCATCTTACTAAACTGATAGCTTATGGTTGTTTTTTTAAAGATTTAATCTGTCATTCACACAAAGGAACCCTTCCAAACTATTAACCAGCTCATCTGATCATTCATTAACATACACGTTCCAAGGCCTTTATTTTGACTATTTTACAAGCTGAGCTAGTACAATGGCAACCGTGAAGTCACCCTTTCTTTAGCAGCTTCTAATTTTATTCATCATGCCCTTCAAGGAAGCAACTTCCTTTACATCCACCATCCCAACTCTGTGCTAACCCAAAACAGGACATTGACTTATTCAAAGGGCACTGCCTCTGCACATTTGGTATGCAGTTTCATCAGCCCACACCCACCAGGTATACAAAATAACTCTCGTCCTGCAAGTAAAAATGTTATTATACTCACTGTTGCTTACCAGCTTTTGCCATCCCCAGTATATCCCCCAAAGACTTACACTCTAAGCGGCATAAATGCGCACTCTCAAAATGATTATTAGTTGCCTTAGGAAGCTGATAGTCATCCTTTGCTTTGTTCAGGGAACATTGAGCTTAACCCTGGCCCACCCACCACTGCTCTAGATACCCTTCTGATCTTTCATATATCAAGGGCATGAGCTTCCTGCACCTGAATGTATGCAGCTTATTTAAGAAGTTTGACATGATCCAAACATAGGCAATACACATATCGCCTGGCATATTTATGATTTCAGAGACCTGGCTTACTAACTCGACACCAGACAAGACTATTAATATTTCTGGATATAATGTCCTAAGATGCGACAGATCTACCAGGGTGAGGGAGGTAGAAATCTATATTAAGACCAAATTCAGAGTTACGTTATTGATCGCACTCAATCCCCAAAGAATTTGAATGTCTTGCCTTAAAGATGTCTCTTTCACCTGAAATGGCCCTTTTAATAACTATATGTTACAGACCGCCTTCTGCTAGTTTTGACATTTTATACCACCTTCATCAATTGCTAGAAAGGACAGGCACTGAATACATAATCATAGAAACATAGAAACATAGAATTTGATGGCAGATAAGGACCGCTTGGCCCACCCAGTCTGCCCATTTCCTACCTAATGGATAAGCTGCAGATCCTAGTTAACCAGCAGCCTACTTCTTTCTACCCCACCCCTAGAATTGCCTTTATGACTATCCCATGCATGCTTGAATTCCACCACTGTTTTTGACTCCACAACCTCCTCCGAGGCTCGCTCCATGCATCCAACAACCTCTGTCAAAAATACTCTTACATTACCTCTGAGCCGCCCCATCTTCAAATTGTGCCCCTTGTTCTGCACACCTCTTTTTGAAAGATGCTACCTCTTGGACTTTGTTGATTCCTTGAGGTACTTGAAAGTTTCTATCATGTTCTCCTCCTCTTTCCTTGAGGATATACATATTAAGCTCCTTTAGTCTCTCTCCATATGTCTTCTGGTGCAGACCCTGCACCATTTTAGTTACCCTCCTCTGGACAGCTTCCATCTTGTCTATGTCCTTGTGGAGATTGGGTCTCCAGAACTGCACATAGTACTCCAGATGGGATCTCACCAGCTGTCTGTACAGAGGGATAACAACTTCCTGTTTTCTACTGGTGATGCCTCCCTATGCATCCCAGTATCCCCCAGCCCTCCTTACTGCCCTCTCACATTGCTTGCCCACCTTTAAGTCCCTGATATGACTACCCCAGGTCCCTTTCCATTTTTGTTGTTGGTATCTTACCTCCCTTGTGTACTCTTCCCTGGGTTTTGTTTCCAGGCATTACTTTGCACTTCTTAACATTGAATCTAAGCTGCCATACATTTGATCATTTCTCTAACCCTTGCCAAGTCCCTTCTCATCCTTTCCACCCCACCTTGTGCATCAACTCTGTTGCAGATCTTTGTGTCATTTGCAAAGAGACATACTTTTCCTTCCAGTCCTCTGCAATGTCACTTATAAAGACATTGAAGAGGACCAGTCCTAATACTGAAACCTGCGGTACCCCACTAGTAACCTCCTTTCTTCAGAGTGGACTTCATTTACTATGACCTCTGTGTCCTATTCTCCAGCCAATTCTTTACCCAGGCTATCATCTTGGGACCCACTCCAATCATGGGTGACTTCAATTTTAACTGGAAGGAGGAGTGCTCCTAAAACCTAAAGATTTCTGTGACATGCATAGGCTAATACAGATTCCTCCCGAGGTTACTCGACCCAACAAGAAAACCCAGACCATAGCTCTCTTTGATCTTGTGCTTGTTAATAAGCCACACAATATCACCCATGCAGGGGTCTTTCACAATGATCCAAGTGACCATTGTGCTATAACATGTATTAGGCATTCTCCTTGCCTTGCCATGCCCTTTACCTTCAAGCTAAAAAGATGCTTGAAAATTTTTTGCCAGACTGCTTTTGGCTAACCTTGGCAACATTATGTGGCAGGAGTTCTATCTGGCACCTTCTGTCTTGGAGGCCTTCTTCATTTTCATAGCCTTGTATTGGGACTGATAGATAAACATGCCCGTTGAGGAAGATCAAGACTAGGAGAAGGTTACCAGCCTGGTTCTCTCCTACATTAAAGAAAGCCCTTAAGGACAGAGACATCTTATGGAAGAGGGCCAGGAAGACAAAACTAGAAGTTGACTGGCTTGCCTTCCAGATAAGCAAGAAATACCTACATCAAGCTAATTAGGTCAGAAAAGACACGTTATTTCCAAACAGCCCTTGAAGAAAACAAAATAATTCTGCCAGGTTCTGGAACATCCTCAGAGAGGTTGAGGGACTCAGAACACTTCCCTTGCCCGCAAAGCAAAGATAGTGACTGAGATGCTGTATATTCGGATAGGGTAGACATCTAAGAGCAACTTAATCATTTTGCTATGCCAGGCCTTGCATTTGATGCCTCCTATCAGTAAGTTAAACATACTTGGTGATGTGAGGATCATACAAGCCTCAACAACTAACATAAGCTGTGATCCTCTTCCTTCAGTTTTGCCCAGTTACCTTTAAACAAGTGGAGGCCTTCTAGTGACACTGGATACTAAAAAGAGTGCAGGCGCAGACCTCTCAGAGCCGTTCTTCCTGAAAATAGTTGGTATCTCTAACTGTCGCATCACCCACTTATCCAGTTCCTCCCTGGAACAAGGTGAGCTACCACGGCCTGGAAAATAGCACACATTATCCCCTTTTTAGTTTGACCCAGCGACCAGAATAATTACCGCCAATTTCTTTTACTTCCTACTCTCTCAAA